>CM053785.1:314330163-314947663 GCA_028749045.1 Cupressus sempervirens
AAAGTTAGTTTTTAAGAAACTAGACTCCATTCTACACACTTTGAACAAAAGAAGTTTTTATTTTAAATTAGTTTTCAATAATTTCTAGGGGGAGCACATAGATATTTCACATTTTTGGGATGTGTCCACTTACAAAATTCATTAAAAGAAAAATACGTTATAAAATTACCTAAACTTTTTGGGGTAAACTACATGGTGTCAGGTAACTTTTTACCAGAGTGATTAAAGAATTTTAAAATAAAAGTTAAAAATTTTGGGGGGCCAAACTTTGCACTATGTTATGGTTTTTCTGAAAAAATAGTACCTCTTTCTATGGCCCCCTTTTCTGAGGGCCTAAAACTAAACCATTTTGAAAAAAAAATTAGTAGTTTAGAAACTAGATTCAAAGGACTACTACTTTTGTTTTTGTCATATCTTAACATTATGAGTGTAACTATCTTCAAACTCTTGTTGAAGTTCAAAATTTTCTGATTTTAGAAAAAAGGTGTCCACTTATACCCCCCTTTTGGCACCACAACTTGGTGCACTTACCCATATTGAAGATGTGAGTGGTGATAGAGCTAAATAAGTTATAGTTGAAGGAAAAGAACCCATACTTGAACAAGGGGACACAATATTCTTAAGGGCCCTAATTATAGTTAATATAAAACCCCATTCAAATATACATAATTATGATGGTAATCTATATTCTTATGAGTTACTTGATTGGATCATGGAAATGGAAAAGTATTTCAAGTATGAGAACACAAATGTTGATAAGAAGGTGAAAAATGTTGATAAGAAGGTGAAGATTGCTAGCACTAAGTTGAAAGGACATGCATCTTTATGGTGGGAACACTTGTAGATAGATAGATAGAGGGGAGTAAATGATAAGATCAAATCTTTCTATAAGATGGTGAATACATTTAACGGTAAATTCTTACCTAGTGATTATCAATTTATCTTGTGGAGGAAATTGAAAAATTTAAACTAGAAGGAATATATTGTGAAGGAATACAATGAATAATTATATAGGTTAGATATCATAATTAGGAAATGTGGATGATAAGGTTGAAAGGATTGTAAGACATCTTAATGGTTTGAGGACATCATTTTTGGATGAAATTAGTTTTGTTAAGATAGAGAATATTAAGGAAGCTTATAAATTTTCTCTAAAGGTTGAAGAATAGTTAAACAAAAAGCATGAGCACAAATAGAGAGAAAGAAGTGGATGATTTTAGAGAGGCAAATGTTTTTGTAGGAGGAGTTAAATTTAATGCAGATCAAAACAAAGGAAAATCATAATGGAAATAAGAAAGTGTAGACACATAAAATTCTCCCAAATACTATATTAATTTATTTAATATTTCCCTTGACATTATAATTTATTATTAATTAATTAATTATATTCTTCATATTCTTCTACTTATTTAATTAAATAGATTCACTTCCCTAATGTATTTAAATTTAATTTAAATGCATCCCCTCTAATGTGTAAAATTTATTTAATGCATTGAACTCCATAATTCCCCTTTTAAATAAATTTTGATTTATTTAAATTACCTTCACTTTATTAAATTCTATAATCTTGTGATTAAGTTCAATATTATTTAATTTAATCTCTATAATCTTGTGATTAAGTTCAATATTATTTAATTTAATCTTAATCCCACCTAAAACCTAGTCTACCATCCATCACTCTCATCCTTCTAAGCCTACCCACTAGTTAATACCACTTAATTATCCTAAATACCCTCTTAAACATCTTTTAGTCTTTAAGTGGTTTCTCACACATGTGTGAGCAACTCAAAATCCAAGAAAGCCTCCCTTATATATTTTTATCCAAAAAGTCTCTTAAACTCTTACACACTTGTCCCCCTTTCCTTTCTCCAAGGTTGCTCACACATGTGTGAGAAAACCTTGAGTCATCTCTTTCACAAAAAGTCTTATGTTGACCTTTGCATGGCTTGTCCTCTTAGCCCATGTGTATCCCTGGTGACACCTATGTGGATGCCACATAGATGCCACCTCCTCAAGGCCTCTCTCAAGCCTATAAATAGAGCCCTTGTCTCAAACATTTTCCATCTCCCTCATTTGCATTGTTATCATGCTAGTTAGTTTTAGAGCTTTTAGAGATTTCATGTTTAGAGATAACCTTTGGTAGTTGTATACATTTTAGTTTCACATCTTACATGTTCATTGTATATTTGCATTATTAGTTTAAATTTTTTGCATCCATTACTCACCTCTTTGAATGCTCTCAAGAATGGTTGTTTCCATAACCATCTCTTGAGGTATTCTTGATCATTTAGCATAGATTTATATTCATTATTTCATTTTCATATCATTGGGATTCAAATAGTTATTTTTAAGGAGAGCACATCCACATCCCTCATCTTGAGCACACCAACAAGGTCTCTTATGGGTGCCCTTGTTGACCTGCTTTGAGGTTGCATAAGGATTCTAATTATTCAATTGCATAGTTTTAAAACTCAAGTTTAACATTAGTTTTATTTTCATTTGTTTTGGATCTTTGATATGCACATACAACTAACATTTTCTTGTTTATGCATGCTCCTAATAGGTTAGATTTTCTTGCATACAGAAAGTTCATAGAAAGGAAGAGGAGGAAGTTATCCTAGAGATAATAATTATAAAAGAGAATTTTAAAAATAGTTTAAGGGAAGTTGTTTCAAATATGAAGAAGAAGGTCACAAAGCATTTGAATCTACTCAAGGAAATTCAAGCAAGAAGAAGGTAGCAGTAGTAGAAATCATTTGTGAAGGAAGCATCATTTGAATCCATGAATAAACTTTAAGATGGAGAATCCCTAATGGTTAGAATGTTAGGTTATGTAATAAGGAACTTGATGAAGAGCCAGTAATGAGGAAGATTTTGTTCAATACCAATTGCAAAGTTGTAGGAAAGTGTCGTAAGGTCATCATAGATGGTGGAAGTTCAAATAACCTAGTCTCATAGTCAGTAGTTACTAAGTTATATTTTCCAAGATTAAACATTTGAAACCATATAAAATTGCATGGATCAAGGATGATTATAAAATTTTGGTGAGTGAAAAGTGTCTTGTGAAATTGAAGATTGGATCTTATCACAATGAATTTCTTTTTGATATCATGTCAATGGATTTTTGTCATATATTTTTTGCTAGAACATGATAGCATGATAGGTAAGCAATACATGATGGTGTTTCGAATAGTTATATAATGTAGTTGTGTTTTCTTAACAGGGAAGCACTTCTATTTGAGACCTTTTATTCCTCATTGGTGTGGTTTTGGTCTCTGTTTCTTGTTCAAGTCTTTCTCAACTTCCTAGGTCATCTCTCATTTTTTGACATTTCCCTCTAGGTGTTATTTAATCCCATTTTTGGTCAAACCTTCTAGAAGTTTCATTATTTCTTGAATCTTTTGATTTCTCCTTAAGAATTTGGGATTACATTTCTTAGGAATACTATCACATATAGGTCAACCAATTCAACCTATACCCAAAGGTATTTAGGTCTTGGAGCTTGAAGTGTCTTAAGTGTATTATTTTATTTTTCTCCTAGGTTCACCTATTTTGTTTTTCATCTCAAAAACTGCTATATAAGGAGGCTTGGACATTTCATTTTCATTTAATGCACATGATCAAGCACTAGAAGACTTCAAGAAATAGTTTTTAAGGAATCCATCAAGAATTCTTCAAGAAATAATCAAAGATTTAACATTTCCTTCTTGTATCAAGCTTCTTCCTTCAAGGTGGTAGTGGAGTTTGGCTTCCAAAACGAAGATCTTTCATTCAATTTATCCAAGTTCTTCTATTCATCATCAAGACATGTCACAAGAATTTTCATTCATTAGGTTTTGACTTCCATGGTTTCCCTTTGGTTTCTTTGTGTGTTCAAGGCTATTACATTTGCATACATGAATACATACTAAATAATTACATCTATAAAGGTATTTGCGTTTCTTATTGTTAATCTAGTTGTACTACATGCTAGCATTTCCTTTTTCATTATCTAAATTTTGATTTCAAGGTTGATTCCTCAATCTAGGACTTCACCAATAAAAGTGCTCATTAAACAAAAAAAACCATTTTTTCTTGTGCAAGAATAGGATATCATAATTGCAAATTAGGATTTGGAAAGTATCACTCCTGAGATTTCAAAGAATTCTGGGTCAACTTTATTCTAATGCTTCACAGACATGCCTATCATCTTGTAAAGATATTGGTATAAAATAACCAAAATCAATATGTGCATGGAGATTTGATATTTTCAGGGTTATCTATTCTAGTTACTGATCTACAATAACATTCTTGGTCATAGTTTTAGATCCATAGTTTTTGGAGTGAAAAATTATTTTCCTTTCTATACTTCAAGGTAAGCTTTCTAGCCTTCTTTTTATAACATAGCTTAGACCTATTTCTATAATTTAATTGGGTTGATTGCATGCATATTTCTCCATAATCTATTTTACTTATGTGTGCATGGGGGAAAAAGTGAAGCAATCACCCTAACATATTTAGAAGGGGGAACATCGAGATCCACCCCTTTTGATTAGATTTGGATCAACACCAAATGGGGAGTGTCAATCCACATCTAATGGGAAAAATAATGAATAACTTGATTTGATTTCCCTCTCACTTCCACTTTAAGAGTGTTTAAGCAAGAAGTTATGTAAAATAGAACTGAGATATAAAGATATGACAAAATCATGAAGTATATAAAAATGAAAGGTAGGAAGATGAAATACCTGTGAGATACAAACCTAAAAATGGGTTGTCAAAAAACCTCCAAAAGGGTTGAATCACTACAAAATTTGGGGTCAAATTATAATGGAAATTTGTGACAGTGGTGTAATTTGTGGTGATTTTCATGTTTTTTTTCCAATTGTCCCCAATGTTGTCACAATACCTAATGTTAGTGTCATGATTGCGACACCCTCGTGAGCATAAATAGAAAAAAGAAAACATGACAATCATTTTCTATTTGATTTATGCATGATAGAGGTACAGTGAGCTGCGTTAAAAAGAGCTGGAACATTCTGAATGTTGTTGTAACCCTTGTAATCAATGCATTTGGTTGTTGTGCCCTCACAATCTCTGCATTTCATTGTCATGCCCTTGCTCTACAATTTCATTGTCATGTCATGCCCTTGCTCTATGATTTTATTGTCATGTCATGCCCTTGCTTTGCAATTTCATTATCGTTTTGTGCATTTGTAATCTACATGCCCTTGTTCTACAATTTTCTTCTAGGGTGAGAGAAGAGGTATGTATGTAAATTTTCTTTTCCTTTCCTTCTAAACATGTATGTCTTTATATTTGTTTCTAAACATGTATCTCTTTATATATTTAGAGAGATCTTGTTTAAGTTGCTTATTTCATATTATCTACACAATAGAAAAAATGATCTAGCTACATACATATTCCAAAATTCAAATAATAAAACAATAAAACTTCCTCAACCCGTGCTAAATGACTTAACTCAAGATCCTACACAAAAATATGAAAACCACCAAAAATGTGCAGAGTTCACAAGAAATTTTACAAAAAAAAACCATAGCAGATATTACAAAATACACAGAATACATAGAATGATTTTTCTACTATACAAACTCTTCCTATTTTGTTGAATAGAAAAAGAAATAGAGTTGAAAGCATGAGCTATGCAATATTAGTTCAATTTTATCAACCCTAGACTCTTTTCTTAGCTCCACCAAATGCTAGGTGATCTTCTACTTCTAAGATATACTCCTTTTTTTGTTTTTTTAAGCCTTTGATTTCCTCAGTCATTTTGGGGTATAGATGAGTTTTTACACTCTAGCCTATTGATGTTGATCAAGAAACACATTCACTCCAATATTTTCCTTTGTAATCATAAAAACTAAATTCCACCATTAATAAAAAGAATTGCAATGATCTTAATGTTGACTATAATTGATTCTTGAAAGGTATGTGGGGATTAAGTCTTTTTTCTAATTAATCAAAGGAGAAATAGAATGTATCTAGCTAACATCCAAGATAAGATGAGGCTTAGAGTGCTCATGGGTTAAGCACCATAACCCAAATTCTTATATGATTATCTAAAAAAAAGAGATCTAATGTTAGCATCTTTTTAAATGTGTGTGCATAAATATTCATTGGGTATATGAACAAAAATTCTAGGAGTTTTTTGTGCTTGTCCTAATACCACTTGGATAGAAAACATGGTATGCCCAATTCAAGGGGATTACTTCCCAAATTTAAAAAGAAAAAGGTTATTGAATAATAAAAAGTTTATATAGTAAAAATAAGGTTATTGATTTTGGTGTGGACTAGAAAAATACAAAGAATGATATTACATTGTAAACAAGGTTGTATCTGATATTATGTTTAATTCAAAATTATAGTTATATACTATATGACTCCCTATTTGAATTTTGTTCCCTCTATTTTTTTCTGAAATTTTATGTACCGAGATCTTACTTTGTGCATACTTTGATTGTTATAAGTATATGATGATTATCTAGTTTAGTATTTCATTAAATAGCATCAAACACACAAATTATTTATTTAATTTAACTCCTTTCTGAGTTATTTATTCATATATTTGCAACCACTTTCCTTAGTGTTATCCTAAGATGATATGGGTTTTTCTATGCCTCATAAAAATATGGAGAAAGAAATTGAAAATCGATTATAGAATATATAATAGTAGAGAAACAATACAACTGGGAGAAGCAAGGATTTAGGTTACTTGAAGATGGAGAAATAATTTTTCAATTTAAAATAATTTAAACAATTAGTTGTTCACAGCTAGTAGGATCAAATATAGTTTTTCAAGGTGATAAAATTACATATGCAAATGCATCACTTGCATGCCAGACATGAAGCGCATTCCCCAACTTATAATGAATGGTTGGATATAAAGGCTCTATACACTGGCCCAACAATGGAAGCCCCAGGCAAAATTTTCCTATAACAATTATGTTAATAGATCCATCAAAAAATATCCATTTCAAATTATCTGTGGTCAAAACCCTCAAGGTGTTCTATATCTTGTGTCACTTCCCTTGGGAGACAAAATTAGTGATGATGGAGTTGCTTTTGCTGAATGCCTTCACCAACTCTAACAAGATGTCAGACAAAAGTTACAAGATAGTAATGTGAATTACAAGATTGTTGTAGATGCTACTCAGAGACAAAAAGTATTTGATGTTAGTGAATTGGTGATGTTTTACTTGAGGCATGAATGGTTTCCTATAGGAACCTATCATAAATTAAAGTATAAAAAGATTGGGCCTTGCAAAATATCAAAAAGATTAATGATAATGCTTATGAGGTTAGCTTACTAGAAAATCTTGACATTTCCCCTATTTTTAATGTTTTTGATTTATACACATTCCATGGAGATGTTCCCAATGCAGATGAGGGCTAGGGAGTGGATTGGCAACATCACCTCCCCAATAAGAAGAAGGAAAATATTGCCAAAATTCTTGACAAGTAGACTACCTCCACAAGGCATGGTCATCATAACAGATACCACATATAGTGGGATGGGTTACCTAAAACAGAGATTTCATGGTTATATAAGTGGGTAGTAATGTAATTGGATCCAATAAAATTAAAGCAATTCATAGACAGTCACTTGTAGGAACTGTGTTTCTTTCAAGAAGGGGAGAATGATGTATCAACTTTCAAGAGTCATAACTTTTGACTCGGATATGGGTTTTGGCTAAAATTTTATAGGTAGTTGTGTGAGGAGTTATTTGAATTTTCAATGGAGTTCAACTTGATAGGTGGTCATTTATACATTTTTCTGGGAGCCTAAGATTTCATCTTGACCTCTGAAATTGAGTTTTTTGTGTTTTTTCCAATTTTTTAGAAAGTTGTTTTTTTAATAAATCTGAAATCATACTCTTGATTTTGTAGATTAGTTGGAAATTCATCTTGCCTTAGTTGGGGGTTTTTCTTGGGAAAAAATGGGATTCATAGGATGGATTATGGAAATCACCAAAAATGGAAAATTCTATTTTTTTTCCAAAAATCTGCCAAATATGGTAATTTCGTGTTTTCTTTCATTGTAACCTATAAAATAGAGTTGGAGAAGTTGAATGAAGAATCTAGTATTTTTAAAATTTGTGTTGTGTTATTATTTTCTAAGTGTTATTTTGAAAGGGGTTTTGGCTACATCATATAACCATACATGTATTGGCATAGTCTCCCTACAAGGATTCCAAGTATCTATTGTTGTTGTTAATTTGGGCATCACTATATGATCCAAAATGTTATGAAGTATTGAATCCAATAATAACTTCTCCCATGTCTCTAGAAAATGTAGCATAGATTTAGGGTCCCTTGGCTCCTAGGATTTTGTAGCAACTATTCTCACTGCTAGAAAATAACTGCAGTAAAGAGTTGAGTGAAAGGAGTTAAAGAAGGAAGTTCTACTTCTGTGTAAATTTCATAATCACAAGGCTCATTCCCTTGCAGAAGCCTCTCCCACAATGATATTACCTCTAAACCATGTAAAGGATGTTGAAGTGGTTGCCAACCCTTAAACAATCTTATGTGCAATGGCAAAGCAAATGTAGATGCAATACATGATAAGTTCCAAGTTGATCATGACAAATCCTAATATCTTAATATCTTAAATGCAATAAATTGGAGGGTAATAATCTTGTGAGAAGTTTTTTTTCTTTAAAGATCCCATGCCCACAAACTTTTAAGGTAGAAAGTAGATAAAGAATGTACATAAAAACCAGCAAAATGTTTCAAATGAACAAATTTGAGAAACCAACATTTAAGTTATTAGGATATGTTGGTTTAAGCAGATGCAGATGTTATTTCCAAGGTGTTCATGAAAGAACAAGAAAGAATGTAATTCCTGCTATAGTTTGGTTGAACAAAGATGAAATTTTGACACAATAATGTCTCATGTTTAACACTATTTAGTCACACATAGATAAACCAATAGATGACTAAGTTGAAGGAAAAAAGAATTTGATTGAAATATGAACTAATGAGGAATCATGTGAAAAAACTTCCCGAATGTTCAAGAAAACAAGAAGGCCAAAATAAGAAGAAGAATGGAGGGAGTGACAAGGAGTTACAAACAAGAGGAATGAAGAGGAAGGGGATAGAGGACAAGGGGCATAGGTGTTTGTTCCTTGATAGCTTGCAACTTCACATTGTGTTGTAACTCTAGCATAGGTGTTTGATCCTCGATAGATTTCATTTCAACATTCAAGTTTTCAAGATTGATCAACACCCTCACTTGCAAACCTCTCATGTCAAGCACTTTTTGTACTATTTCAACACCATGTTCTTGCTTTTGAGTTAATAGTTCTTTAAGTGCATTTTCCTCTAAAACATTACTTTTGTAAAACATTTTGTATTATTTCAACACCAAATAATTCTTTCAAAACCATATGTGTGGATATAAATATTAAGTACAACATCTCCAACATTTTTGTAGATATACACATTAATTACATCAAAATTTTATTTCAAAACTATATGTGCAGCTATAAACATTAAATATAACATGTCCAATATTTTTGAAAATATACAATTACACAAAATGTTTTTTTCAAAATTATATGTGTAAATAAATATAAACATTAAGTACAACATGTCCAATATTTTTGCAGATATACACATTAATTACACCAAATTTTTCTTTCAAAATCGTATGTGCAAATATAAACATTAAGTACAACATGTCCAATATTTTTACAGATATACACATTAGTTACACCAAATATTTCTTTCAAAACCATATGTGCAAATAACATTAACTACAACATGTGCAATATTTTTGTAGATATACACATTAATTACACCAAATTTTTCTTTCAAAACCATATGTGCAAATATAAACATTAAGTACAACATGTCCAATATTTTTGCAGATATAAACATTAATTACACCAAATGTTTCTTTCAAAACCATATGTGTTGATAGAAGCCTTAACTACAACCAACTCAATAAGGGTACATGAATAATTTGTTCCTATGAAGAAGGATCATGTCAGATAATACAAGGAAGTTTGATCAAAATAGGGAGACAATCACTAGATTATTTTGGAATTACAAATGGGAAACATATACTTCTGATTCAGTGGGCGGGGGGGGGGGGGGGGGGGGGGGGGGTGAATTAGAAGTTCAAACTTCGGCACTTAAAACCTTTTTAACCTTTCATTAGATGCATGTAATAAACTAAAATTAAATGTAAAGAAAATGCATCAAACATATAATCATACACACACTTGACACCTGATATGATTACCCAGAAACCTTCCAATGAGAAGGTAAAACTAGGGTGGGGATGACACCCACAATTCTTCACTACTGTAGCAATAAAGTGTCACCTATCAAGGTTACATAGTTTGACCATTTTCATGATTTGCCCTATTAAAGGCTTACAAAGGATTGTTAGATCCTACCCTATTAAAGGATTTTGAACACCCTGTTAGAAGTGTGCCTAGTTAAAGGACTTTCAAAACATTCACTTGGAATGTCACCTTGTTAAAGGATTTAACAATGACTGTTAAGTTAACCTTAGTCCAAAGGATTTCGCCCTCCTAATATAGTTGTTAGAAAGTAATAGTATAATGTTTGATCTAATAACTTACAACTTTTCCTTGCTGATTTTAGATATCAATTTTGTCCACCTTGATCCTCTTGATCTATTATAACAGTGTTGTATCATTGTTCCTTTGTTCTGCAAATTGATTCTACAATTCTATCACTCTTCTAAGTCACCTCGAATGATTTCAAATAAATTCACCCCTTTCCTTCCTTCTATTCTTCATTTGCATCTCTTATTGAATTATGGGGCTTCATTTTCCTTATAAAGACTTTGGTGGCTAAGGGTTAGATATGAATCTATAGCTGAGATTCATCCAATTTTCAATTTAACCCTTCTAATTTTCTAATTGGTTGCATGTTGATTGCATAGGAAAACCAAATAGATTTGATCTTATCTTCAAAGCTTCAATATCTATCCATAAATCAGCATAAAAATAGTTCACATAGTTGTTTGTGTCATTACCAACAACTAGGTCCATTATGTGTTACTTGGCACTTGATAATACTGATGCTCGACACTCACTGTAATTCTCTCTAGCTCAGTACCTAAACTTTCTTGGAAACAACTATATGCTTGGCATATGAGTGACTCGGCACTCATTGCAACTCGACATCTATACATATTATACTCGGCATGTATTACTATCTTGGCATGAACTTAGTAAATATCTTAAGTGTGTTGACACTCAATTGTCAAAACCAAACTAAGATCAATAATCTTCCCCTTTGACATGAGTGTCAAAAACACTTAACTATATATAACAAATTTAATCTCCTTAAGTATAATATATACACAGTTTGGCATATATACAAAACCTCAAAAAAATTCAAAGTTCTATAATAGACTTTTATACCTAAAAATTTTGTAACTCCCCCTGAGTTAATGTGCCTATTTTGTATCCAAAATCTATTCTCTTCTCTGAGCTGATACTCTTTATCTTCAAAAATAATAATACTCTTTATCTATCTAATATACTCTATTTCTACTCTTTTGTTGTTTGGTCCCCCTTTGTTTGTTCTCCCCCTTTTTGGGTTATCTCCCTCTTACTCTTTATCTCCCCCTTTTTATATTTCTCTTCCCTTTTATTTTTATCTCTCCCTTTTTGACACTGATGTCAAAGGGTCTATACACTAATGGTATATTTATCCAAAAAGCTCTTATGGATTTCCATTATAATTTTCAAAGCAACATCCCAATTGCCTAATGGTTGTTTCTACTGCAAGGTGAACTAGTCCATCTAATGTTGAAAGATTGGGATCTTTCTTCAACACTGTTTCTGCATACGCTACTCCCTTGTGGAGTATTTCCATATGAGGGGTAAGGGAGGGTTGGATGTTAGTCAACTTGGCTCTTATGATAGCCTCTTATTCTATTAACATAGCTAGTTGAATTTGTGTATGAAGCAATGAATGAAAATGCTTGTCACTTTAAGCTAGATTTTTAGGTAATTGTGTACCTAATATTTTTAAGTTTCTCTCTAGACTCAGAATCCTATGGCTTGTTTCTATTGTGAAGAGTGTGGGATCACACAATTTGGTGTACAATGAGAATATGTTCTCAAGTACCTTCTTCACTTTCTCAATTTTACTAGCCAATTGAACTTGTGATAATGTTATTTCACCAGATATTTTTTCATTAACTTTTCCTTGAAATTTCCTTTTAGACCATTCCATAAGTTTAACATTAGTATCTTGGTCTTTGTTAGTCACCTGTTCCACAATTTCTGATAGTTGTTCTAATATGGGCTTGGATTCTTTAGGTGCTTGTAGGATAAAAGCATCTAAAAAGATGGCTTTAATCTCTTGTAATGATTGCCTTTGTTTATACTCCTTTCTAAGTATTTATTGATTTTTCTTTCTCTCCAAGGCTTCTTGCATTATAGCTATCTATTCTAGTGTCATTGTTACATAGTCATATTTTGGTATCACTATTTCTTCATCTAAAATTGCATCTCCATAGTGAAATACCTTGGTAACTTTGGATGAGTTGGAGCTTGGTGCTGAAATCTACAGTTTTATTGCATCAGTGCTCAGCTTTTGAAGGACTTTTGTAGGAGAGCCAAATGTTGGTAAATTTACCAGTGTTTGTATGAATTCCTACTCCTTCTCCTTTGGTATGTCCTTTTCATTAGTTTTCTTTGGTCAATAAATATTATTTGACTTACTCCTTATATTTGTGTATCAGGTACAGATATCTCTATCTATCCTATTTGGACTTCTAAAGTTTTCTCCTCTTGAGTAGCCTAAGTTTGTTGTTCAACCATGACAACTTTTATAGTAGTGTCAACCTTTATAGATGTATCATCTAGTGTTTGTGCTAGAGATTGACCACTATTAGCTAAAGGGATGATAGAAGGTGGTTCCTTTTTATTCACCTTATCCTATCTTATATTAGCAACTACTTTTTGAAGTCCGTCCACACTAACCAACATAGGATTCTCACACAATCTAGCTTGTAGTGTGAATTGGTCAAGGATCTTCTTTAAGTCCTTTGTAGTTAATGAATTGATGTTCTAAGGTGAACTATCATGAACATCCTTTACTTTTATAGTTTCTAAAAGTGTTTTTGTGTCATGTGGAGGGCTCATGACTGGCATTTGTGTGTCTTGCACACTCTATTCTATTTGTTTCTCTTTAGTTGTTGCCATTTCATCTGACTTCGTTGGTGTCTCCTCCACAATGGATTTTTCCTTTTCTTTTTATGTCTCTTCTTCCTTGTCCTCATCTTTCTCATTATTTTTTCCCTTAAAGGGATCTTTTTCTCCTGCTTTAATTGTAGTCAAGCCATATATCAATTTCCGCATTTGTGTGGATTTCTTGACAACATCCTCAAGTTTTTTCTATAGAATGTTGAATGCCCTATATTTTGGTGCAAATCTACTACCATATTTCTCATTTTCATTGGTAATTTTTTCTCTTATTATTTTAGTCATCACCTATGCTAGCGTTGATTCCCTTATTTGTTTCTATAGGTTTAGGTAGTAATGCCACTTATTCTCAATGATTATATACAATTCCTTAGGCATTGTATTATCTAATTTAAGAGGAGTGTTCTTGAATTTTTCCATCATAGAATACACTGACTCTTCTATAATATTTTGGTCTTCTCTACCAAGTTTTTCAAAATAAATATATTTTAATCCTTCTAAGTCTGCATTATCTTTAATGTTATCACAAATATTTTCAAGATCAGATTTAGGTGCATGACTTACCACTCTAAACTGATTTGTATCCTTAGACTCTGTCTTTTCATCATCAATATTAGGTTGTATAATATATTTCCTTCTTTGCTTCTTCTACACTGGGCCCTTCTATTTAGTTTCTTTTTTTTTCTTTTTTTCCTATTCTTTGGCCTTTTGTGTAGTGGCCTTTGTACTAGCTCTTCATACTGGAGCTATTGGCCTTGTTGTGCTTAGCTTAGTAGCCTACTTTTGGTTGTGTCACAGGTTGTGCCTTGGCCTTTCTTTTCTTAGGTTTTGGCTAAACTAGTGCTTCCTTGGCTTGTTCTTCCTTAGCACCACCTTCTTCTTGATCCTCACCCATGCCTTGGGTTAAAGCTAAAGGTTCTTGATCTTGCATTTCCTCTTTATCTTCTTCATAATCACCTGCACCTTCTCCAAACTTGGCCTTCAGTTGTTTTTCAAAGTTGAGGCTATCTTTAGTTCCATCTCAACATTTAACTTCACAACATCATAATTACCAAATATATTGGCACTTATTTCAACTTCTTCAATAAGAAGTGTAGTGATAGTGGCTGAGACTTCATCAACATTAATTTCATACCCTAGAGGCCTTAACCATCTAACTCTAAGTATTGCATCTTGGATGTAAGTTTAATCAATATCTACTAGGAAACATATATCATTTTTGTGTTTCATAGATTTCTTAAAGTCTTCAAAGTAGCTTGTCATTACTGATTCAAAATTTTCTCTCATTTGCTTAATATATTCATTAATTTTAACTGCAACTAACCAATTGGTCTTCCATCCTACTTTTCCAAAAGATGGGAACTCATTTTTCACATAGAAAAATATGCATACTAGTATTGATCCAAATTTACATTGAGCATTCTTTGACTTTCTTATTGCTCCTAGGTTTTCCATTATCTGTTGCACTTGGAGTTCTGGAAGATCATAAGTATGATCTTTCTTGACAATCTTATAACCTACATCAATAGCTATGTATGGAACACTATTCAGTCTACTTGATTGGTAGAATTTATGTGATATTACCCTTATAGAAAAATCAAGAAGTGGTTTTGTTACTATATCAATGGTCATTCCATGCCTGTTCTACTTAGCCCCTATGTTTTTCTCAATTACTTCTTTGGAGTTGCTCCTCAATGTCTTGGGTTGATCTAGGGTTGGGTATCAAGTAACCCTATGTACAATTCTCTTCAAAATTATAATAGGTCCACCCTCTAACCATAGACATCCATCATGTATTCTTCTCAAAACTATTTTGATCCACTTGGTTTTGAAAACTATTGGGAATTCTAGGGCACGGGTTAAGCCCTTCCTCTCTACAATGTTGAATTCCTCCTTCAACACATTATTTTTACATAATTTTTCATACGCCTATCTTATTTCCATGTCCCCAATACCTCCTAGTTTGCAATTATAGCATTTTCTTACATCTTGTACCATTACAACCTTAGGCAGAATCATAGATAACATGCCTAAAAAGTCTTGCTTAATGGCAATATCTAGTATAGCCTTAAAATTGGGTTGTTTAACCTTGTTACTAACTAATTGGACTTCAAAAGCTTATTTCTCCTTTACATTCCTTTAACTTGAGGCTATTGTGCAAGCTAGGGTTTAATAAATATGAAATTGTGTAGCTTGGCAAATGAAGAGTACCTTTAAAATCGATGAACTAATGCTTGATCTTCACTATGATCTGTGCAAATGCTTTGATCTTGCTTGTGAATCACTTCTTCACTTTGCTCGCTCTTGCTCTAAATTTTTAATGATGAAAAATATATGAAATTTGACATTATACCCCTCAAAATATAGCATTTATTGCATGGTACATGTATAGCTGTAAACTTGGCTTCAATATGATTTCTATTTCACTTGACATCCATTGATTTTACCATCACTTGATAGCTATTGGAATTACCTTTACTCGACACCTATAGAAATTTCCCTTACTTGGTAGCTACTATTGAATTGGCTTCAACTAAATTTGGCTGACAACTTGGCACTTACTAGTGTTTTACTTGGCATTTGAAGAGGATTTTTTACACTCAGTAGTAATGTAAAAAATTGAAGATTTGACCTTGAATTTTCCTCATTATCTGGCATCTTTCTTAATGCTAATATTTTTTTTTCAATTCTAACTTCTTTTGGAACTAATGTATGATAAAACATTTTAAATATTAGTCCCACATACCTCCTTTTTGCTTAATTTGATGAGGTGTGACCACTTGACCTATTAGGTGAAGTGATCCCTCCATTTGATGTGTTTCACCCATCTTTCTTCTTCCATTTTTTGTTCATCTCTCCTCTAGTGTGTTCAACATCTACCTTGCTATTTCCTTTGTTGAACTTAGAATTAGGTGCCTTTGACCTTGTTGGGCAATGCTTGCTGATATGACCAATTTTCAAGTAGCTAAAGCATGTAGTTTGACTCAACCATCTATTGTAGTTACCACTAAAGTGTGTTCTAATGCAATTCTCAGGGATGTGTCCATACTCTTGACAATAATGACAGTTATATATTATATTATAATCCCAATTATAGGATTTTTCATGGCTTCTTACCTTTTTTGGCTTTCTTGATGACCATGTGGACTTGGATCTGCATTCAAAGGCTCTATGTCCGTACTTCTAACAATTGTAGCAATATCCTTCAAGTTTTGGTGCATGCATAGTTTTTTTTCTACATTCATGTGCTTGATGACCTTGTTTGTTGCACTTGTGACAATGAGTCATGTTCTTAGCATTCTAACTTGCTTTCTTGTTCCTACAAACATTAGCTATATGTTTTTTCTTACAACAATAATGACAAGTGGGTTTGTAGTTCTTACCTTTTTCATTCCTT
Source organism: Cupressus sempervirens (assembly GCA_028749045.1). Classification (NCBI taxonomy): domain Eukaryota; kingdom Viridiplantae; phylum Streptophyta; class Pinopsida; order Cupressales; family Cupressaceae; genus Cupressus; species Cupressus sempervirens. Next base: position 314,346,757 of record CM053785.1, read on the forward strand.
TCTACAGCAGTCTTGGATCATTCTCCTTCTTCAGTACTTGTGTAGCCTAGTCCTGATGTATCATTGTTGAATCTAGGGGATTTTAGTAGTTGCTCAATGTACTTGATGGTTTCATTTGGCTTGTTGAAGCTTTCAGCAATCTCTCTTTCTCTTCTCAGATCATTTTGTAGTTGTTCATTCTACAACTTTAGTGTGGTGATTTCAATATCTTTGATATTAAATTCATGATGAGCAATCATCATCTAACTTAGGGTATCCAATTGCATATTGGAGATTTTAGTAAGCTTAGTTGACTTCTCTTCTACTCTATTGGCTAGGTTTCTCTTGTCTTCTTCAATCATGACCTTGTGTTCTATGGCTCTTTTCTTTTGTTCAGTCAATTCACACAACATCATAGTTTGTGATTCTTGTTATATCTTGCCATTTATGATTTCTTTTGCTTTTGTTATGTTCTTCTCCATTAGATTTGCAATTGTCACATCAAACTCGTTTGAGTCTCCATTAGCAAACAACTTGGTGGTGTCAATTTCTTTGTATTGTGTATCATTTTCTGCAATGATAATCTCTTTCCTTCTCTTTTGGGAATTCTTCCTTCTCATGCTTCATCTAATGAATGCAGAATGAGTTGGATCTCAATTTCTTGGTTCTCTATAATCTTTCCAAGTTTCTAGACCTCCATCTCAAGATCTTTTCTCTAAGTTGTAAGACTTCTCCTAATGAGAACTTAGCTCTTATACCAATTGTTGGAATTACAAATGGGAAACATATACTTCTGAGGGGGTGGGGGGGTGGGGGGGCGAGAGGCGAGTGAATCAAAAGTTCAAACTTCAACACTTAAAACCTTTTTAACCATTTATTAGATGCATGTAATAAACTGAAATGAAATGTAAAGAAAATGCATCAAACATATAATCATACACACACTTGACACTTGATATGATTAATGAGAAACCATCCAATGAGAAGGTAAAACTAGGGTGGGGATGACAACCGCAGTTCTTCATTACTACAACAATAAAGTGTCACTTGTTAAGGTTACATAGTTTGACGTTTTTCATGATCTACCCTATTAAAGGCTTACAAAGGATTGTTACATCCTACCTTGTTAAAATATTTTGAACACCATGTTAGAAGTGTTCTTGGTTAAAGGACTTTTAGAACATTCACTTGAAATGTCACCTTGTTAAAGGATTTTATAATGACTTTGAAGTCAACCTTAGTCCAAAGGATTTTACCCTGCTGATACAATTGTTAGAAAGTAACAGTAGAATGTTTGATCTAATAACTTAGAATTTTTCCTTGCTGATTTTAGATCTCAATTCTATCCACCTTGATCCTCTTGATTTATTATAACAATGCTATACCATTAATCCTCTATTTTTCAATTCTATCATTCTTTTAAGTCACCTTGAATGCTTTCAAATCAATTCACCCCTTTCCTTCCTTCTATTCTTTTTTCACATATCTTATTGAATTATGGGGCTCTGTCTTCTTATAAAGACTTTGGTGGCTTAGGGTTAGATATGAATCTATGACTGAGATTCATCCATTTTGTCGTTGAACCCTTCTAATTTTTTGATTGGTTGCATGTTGATTGCATAGGAAAACCAAATAGATTTGATCTTATCTTCAAAGCTTTGATATCTATCCATAAATTGACATAAAAATGGTTTATATAGTTGTTTGTTCCATTACAAACAACTAGGTCCATTCTATGTTACTCAACACTTGATAATACTAATGCTCGACACTCACTGTAATTTTGTTTGGCTTGACACCTGAACTTTCTCAGCATCAACTGTATGCTCAACATTTGAATTACTCAGCACTCATTGTAACTCAATATCTATACATATTATACTTAGCACGTATTACTATCTTAGCATGAACTTAGTAAATATCTTAAGTGTGTTGATACTCAATTATCAAAACCAAACTAAGATCAACAGATTGTTGTCTAACTTTCAAAGAGCAAGCGATGACAAATGTTATTGTTCTTGCAAGAATTGTAATGGCTTAAATATAAGAAGAATCAAAATCAAAATAGCTAAGAGATATTGTTGGTATAATGGTCACACTAAAGGGGGCTTTGATTATCATCAATTGGTAAGTTATTTTTTATATTGTTTTCACAATTAATATACTTATGAACCATAGAATGGGGGTTTGATTATCATCATTTTTATATAGGTTGATCTCTCTAGGGTAGTATGTGATATGGACCAACACATCTCAGAGCAACATGGAGGTGTGAATATGGAGGAACATGAAGGTGTGAGTATTGAAGGAGAAGATCATGATCCCATGGAAGATAACAATCATGCACCAGAAAACATATTTGAAGATGATGGTATGAATGCATTGATCCATGACACATTTGGTAGTGGTGTTGTTGATGATGATGATGATGATGATGATGATGATAATGAGGATGATGATGAGGATGATGATGATATTGAGGTCATCCATGATACATCTCTACTTGAGAAGGAAAACACATCCCTTTACGAAGGATCCCAATCAACTCTTCTCTCTGATGTATTGTTGTTTGTGAATTTTAAGGTTATGAATGGTTTATCCAACATAACAATGTCACATATGCTAAGGTTTGTGATATACATCATTATAGTCTATAAAAGGTGAAATTTGTACCATTAAGATTGTTTATACTAATGGCTAATATTTTTTGTTGTAGATTGATAGGTGACTATTTTATACCACCATCAAATGTTCTCCCTTGCTTGTACTCAGAATTATGTGCCATTATGAAACATACTAGAATAGAGTATCAATCAATAGGTGCTTGTCCTCAAGATCATGTAATTTATCATAAAGAAAAAAAGAATGCAATAAAATTCCCAAAATGCCATACAATCAAATATCAAGATGATCAAGTAACAAAAAAGGTACCTCTCAAGGTTCTTCATTACATCCTTGTTATCCCACGTCTTAAATGATTATTTAGGTGCAATAGCTTAGCACAATTTATGGATTACCATGCACACAATAGAAGTTGAGATGACATTATTCAAATACCTATGGATGGTTTAGTATTTAAGGACGTAGAGGAAAAGTGGCCACACTTTAAATAATAACCTCAAAATATTAGGTTTTTTGGCAACTGATGGTGTCAAGCCATATGGACAGATGAGATCCGTTTACTCAATCTGGCCTATTTTTTTTTATCAAAAATAACCTTCCTCCATGGATATCAATAAAGAGGGAGCACATTATGTTGGCAATGATTGTTCTAGGAATTTAATTATTTTATTGTTACCTACATGTAATTATAAGTCTTGGACTAAAATGACCACAATAACTATCTGATGTTGTTCATTCAACTAGGTAAGTACTAAGTGAAAGATATGAATGTATATATTGCATCTCTTATTGATGAGTTGTTGGTGTTATAGAATGGTTTCACTATGTATGATATGTCTAGACCAATTGGACAAAAACAATTTTAATTCCATGCAATGCTTGTGTAGACAATTCATGATGCCCCAGGGTTGACACATTTATGTTGTATGTTATGTTGAAATCTAATTGCACGTGATAATACTAATTCCAAAAATAAACTTATTTAATGCAATTGTATCATTATCTTGTCGGTCTTCAAACAAAGGGAAAATTTTCATGTCCAATGTGTGGTCCAAAGATGAATTCTCATCATTCCAAAAGTTTAAGCAAGTAGACATTTGATGAGAATAGGCACTTTCTCGACAAAAATCATAAGTATTGAAGTGTCGAAAAACATCTTTTCAATGGGAAAGAAGAGACTACATCCAAGCCACGAAGAATGACACCTCAACTATGGTAGTTGGAACATAATATAATTCAAGATCATTAAGGCATCAATACTAACAACCTTCCAAAGGGACTAAAATGTTATCCCAAAGAATTTAGTAGGATGCCCTACTATGAGTAGCTACAAGTTGTGCATTTGTTTGATACCATGCATATTGAAAAGAATGTAACAGAGACACTATGAAAAATATTGGATGGAAGGTGTGACAAAGAAAAACTTGCTAATATTTTTAGTGTCCTTCATGATTCTAATCATGCGATGAAAAATATCATTGAATCAAATAGCAATGGAGATTGGATTAATGCAAGTGCCCTTCCTTAGTTATTAATGGAGTAGCAAAGTAATGCCATAAAAGAAGTCATATGAAAAATGAGATTTCCTATAGGATTTTTTGTGAATATAAGCAATCTTGTATCAAAGAAAAGTGAATTTGGCCCAAGGTTGAAAATGCATGATTGGCATACCTTCATCAAGGTAAGTTGTGGCCTTTTGTATTTACAATATATTTCTAAAACTATATTCAATTTACATTGTATTACATTAGAAAAGAATGAAATGATCAGCTGACAATTGTTGTAGTATGTGCTACCCCTATCACTCCCAAAAAACTTGGGCAATAATATCAAACAAGTTATATATGATCTTGAAAAATACATGAGGTAAATAGTGATATTTGTTCAATATATCAAACAAGTAATACATTGTAAAGTCTTATATTTATTATATGCTTTTGTGTCTTGAATCCCTTGTAGGTGGTTGTCATCTAAAGAAATCCATAAAGAAGATATAAAATATTGGAATAAAAGAAATCCTTTGCTAATGTGAAAAATGAAAAAGTGTTTACCTTCAATTTTTTCCAATGCACAACAACACTACATCATTCACCAAGTTGAGGAGATTGAATTGTGTGGACTTGTACAACCTAGGTCAATGTGGATGGTTAAGAGATACTTGAAATTTTTGAAGTGTTTGGTTCAAAAAAGAGCACTTCCTAAGGGTTTTGTAAATTGATGAATATATGGCATACCAAATGATGATGTAAAAACTCAATATCTTTCTAATCTTGCAACAAAGACCCATATGGATTTCATCTGGGATCTCGACTCCATTAAAAAATTTGAAAGGTAGTACTTGGTGGGGAAAGGTAGATTTAGGAAAGTGAAAGGTAATAAATTATGAGATGTTATTGTAGTTAATTAATTCTTAATCTTTAAAATTAATTAATTCTAAGTCATCTATCTACTTTTGTACAACTTCTAAAGAGTGGGATGCAATACATTTGTTTATTGCAAACAATCAAGATTGGATGAAAATATGCATTGAATGATGTCAACATTCTAGTCATGGATTAAAAAGAGAATCCATGTCTTCATTGGTCAAACAAGCTCATTTTAATGGAGATCCCAATGTTACACAAAAGGAAATAGATTTAGCATATGGTTTAAGAGATATCTAGGTACTTATAAGTTTGTTAATCAATCGTATGTTTTTTAATTCATGATTGAATGATTTATACATGTTTCAATGAAACACCACAAGACTATGTTTTGTAATGATTGTAAATTTCACATCAAAGATTTAGATGACATGAAGAGAACTTGTGATTCTGGGATAAGTGCAGTCTTCCAAGTCACCAATATTTAATCTAGAAATTACTTACATCCTCAACAATCTCAAAATTAATACTATGGCATTTTGGTTGATATACTTGACTGTGACTTTAATTCCTTCAAATTAGTTCTCTTTTTCATCAAATGGTATAGGTTATGACTTGATTAAAATGATCTTGATCGAACTGTTATTGAGCATGAGAATGGATTTCCAATGATTAATACAAGGTTGTTTGAGCTAGTTAGGGATGAGCCCTATGTTCTTCCAAGCCAATGTGAGCACATATTTTACTCAGAGGTTCCACATAAACTAGGTTGGTTATTTTTTATTAGACATGATCTAAGGGGAAGGCTAATAAAGTATAATGTGATGGAAGAAGAAGATACTGAGGAAGATGAAGAAGTGGATCATGATCAAGAGTTAGTTGATGATGCTCCTGAACCAAATGATGTTGCTATTGGTCATGATGATGATGCTTCTATTTATCACAATGATGAAGAGGAGGGGGAGGAGGAGGAGGAGGATGAAGAAGATGATAATGATGATGACTTGAATAGTGGTAGTGACAATATCAGTGATGAAAATGATCCTAATGATGAGATGGATGAAGAATAATATCAAGGTATATAGAAGTAAACATTTCCTATTCAATTTTTTATTTTTGAATTATTAATACAAGTAAACATTTTAAATTGAATTTGGTGTAGTAATAAAAATTTAACTATAATGTATTGGGATTAAGAAAACATCTTGTATTTCAGTTGCACAGGATGTATAGGTTGTTTCTGATGAGTGTGTTGAGGTCCAAGCCAGACAACAAGAAAGATGATGTAGTTGGACAAGGTATAAAGACTACTAGAATGTTCTTTTAAATCTTTTAAGTCTCAATTTTTTTAAATTTTACCCTTTTATTTTTTATTATAGAGGACCAACCTTTGCAAAGGACAGTGAGTGCATATCCATAGGTGAGAATAAATATTGATGATGACATGGATATGCCTCTACAATAATATAGGAAAGGATAAAAAAAGAAAAAAAGAAAAAAAAATGATTCATGTGAACTTATGTAACTTATTTGATAATGATTGATGTTTATGTACGGATGTTTTATTCATGTTCTATTGAATATTCTAATGAATCTTACATTTCAATGTTAATGTGAATTTTCTAATGAAACTAATGTGTTAATGAATGTTATCATGTGAAAATTCATGAATGTTACATTTTATTAATAGAATGAATATATTTTAGATGTTAATGGGGAATATAGATTGGGGGGGGTGGAGGTCAAGGTGGGGAAATGAGCTCCCACCTTCACATGGTTGGCCCTAATTAGTAGAGAATATTAAACTATTCTCAAAACCAAGTGAAGCTCAACATTAACCTATGATTGCATCACAACTAATTGTCTGAATCTCTTGGTCTTAACCATTACAGAAGGATGCCATGATTAAACTCATTTATTTATGAAATTTAGTTACAGTGTATGATGTATTTGAAAGAATGGCTTTCTATGGGATTGCCTCAAATTATTTCTATTTTTTCTATTTATCTACAATCATGTTCAATTGCATTTGATATTAGATCATTCTAAAGTATACATTGCTTCATGAACTATTCTCATTATTTATTTTGAGTGTGGTGATATGCTGAATAATATTATAGGGAGGACGTAGAGGATCCTAAAATCTAGTCAAAGATTTGTCTTGCAAACATGGCCAAATTAGCAAATGAGGTGTTAGGATTCAACATATGTGGAACAATATATGAACAAAAAATTAAATGTAGAAACAAAAGAAGAAAATCATAAGAATACAGATAACACACAAATTTAACATGGTTCACCCAAAACCTAGGCTATGTCCACCTACATAGCCATCCAACCTTTCTTATTATCTAGTAATTACAATACAAACCCTTATAGCTCAATACCACTACAAGAACAACCTATCTCATTATACATCACATTCACACAATCCCTAATCCTAAGCTATCTTATATAATATATTCTCACTTTAGGGTTACAATATGCCTATAGATATAAGGCATGATAAAATAGGAGTAGAAAATTTTGAAGTATTATGAGGGTAAAAGCACAAACCTGTGTCAACTTTTATAAAGAAATGGGATATCAGAATGAGATAGTTCAATATTAATGACAAAAAAATGGTATTTGTGTTTAGAATTTGAAGATGATGTAAATTGATGAAATGTGTAGAATTGGATGAATTTTATTCCTATAATTTTATAATTTTTTTGAGTATGAATTTATTCATTTTATTATATTTTGAAGTCCCTTTTTTAACTATAAAAAATATAAGGTGTAGTTCCCATCAAACAAATATATGCAAATCATCTTTTTTAGTTCTAATTTGAAAATATCTTATAGATGACATGTATAGCTAGGGAACAAAAAAAGAAATAACTATTTTTGATGTATATTTTCTTTGTTATAAGTACTCAAGCTTAACTTTATCAAAAGCCAACAATTTGTTTCTTCCCATCAAAACTTCCCTATCAAATCTATACCTTCTTGAAAAAAAATTACATATTCATGAAGAGGACTCTCTCCTCTAGAGATAAATATAATTTTTTTAATTTTTTGATATGATTTACTATTTTTTTCCCTTTTTTGAGGGAGCATCTTCTAAAATGTTGAAATATTAACTTATAATATTTTGAAATTATAACATATTATAACTAGTGAAAACAGTCAAAAATTTATATAATGATGATACTGAATCTGAGATATATAAAAGGGTATTTTTAGTTTTTGAAAAAAATTGAGTTTTGATAGAGAAATGAGATTTGATCAAAAAAAGTTTTGGTATCCTAAATGGTTACAATGATCTATGCTTTTACCCATGAAGTATGTATAGTACTTCTTTGATCAGTCACCACAAACTAACACGAGGCCACCAAAATACGTCATGTACTTAAACCTATGTTTCATTTTTTTGATAGTGGGAAACACTAGTCCCTTCAAAATGGACTTGGACTATGTGTTCTATATGACATGAACTAGTTAATGGAGAAAGTAGGTAGCATTTATATTTCAATTACTATTTCCAAATGCCAAGTTCACCTTTTCATTTTAATATTTTATGGTATTTCATGCTTTTTTGATGGTCAATTTGCAAGTTAATGCAAGGTTTTCACAATTCTCATTTCCTACCAAATAACAACACCACAATGACCACTCTTCAATTATAAATTCCCATCTTATGTGTTGAGAAAAAAATATAGATCTAATTTGGGTTTTGAAATTCATTTTACATCTTTTCAATTTGAATACAATCAAAAGAATAATGCATTAGGAAAAGTTAGAATCTAGTTTCTTACACACAAAAAAGGGCATAATTCTCCATCTACCCTTATAGGACTATTTCTTTTGCACGTTATATCCTTATTTCTTGAATGTGATTCTTCCTGCAATCTCAATGGGGCATATAAAAATATTTATCATATCAAAGCAACTATCATGTTAAAATTCATTCATGTATATATGAACATATTTAAATATATATATATAAACAACTATCATGGTTACATCCATTTTTTTATATAGGGGCATGAAAGAACATGGCCATTGGAAGGCCTACATTTGATAAACAATTTGCACATAGGTGTGTGTCTTTATGTCTTCTCTCTATATTTTTTTTTTTTTTTTTTCTATAGGCTTTTTAAAGGATTTGGACCGAATTATTATATAGATTATGGTAAGCATGGAAGTAAAATAGTTTTACTTAAGAAACTATAAATATTTGGTATCATAGTGTCTTCCATGGATTATTTTTATTAAAATTAATAACTATAGTATGAGATGTAAAGAAGCTTTAATAATGTGTTGTATAATTAAAATATATTTTTAATATCTTATAATAGATGACTGATTTTTAGCAAACAGTTAACTTTAGTATAGCATATATTTATAAGCTTGAAGAAGAGATGCATAACATTGTATGTGTGCCCTTTCCATATGATAATTTAGACATTTTCAGTCCTCAGGATACCACTTTCTCCACTGGCTAAGTATTAAAATAAGAGCATTATATTCTGATTAATTTTTGTGATCTGATTTCAATTAACCTTTGTTGTCGAATATTAATTTGATATGTATTCTATTCAATGAGCCTTGTCACAACATACTATTTCAAAGATGGGATATATATGCTTACAGATTTCAAATCTGCAACCACAAGGATAGCCACACCAATAGAAGTTGCAACCAAAACCATATGAGAAAGAGGAACCTCTGAGCAAGGGATGAGCAAGGAAGACACACATCCCCTATTCAAACACCAATAGGAAGAGTGGACATGAAATCACAAGGACCAAGGAAAGGAGATCTGGAAACACCATCAACAACAACAAGAGGATGTTTGCAATATTAGACAAATAGATTTAGAAGAAAAAATTTAAACTAGAACTTTCAATGGAGGACATTTGAAATATTAGGTAGACCTGTAGGAGAGAAAATGGAGTGTGCTTTAGAAGGAGGAAGTCTGTGCTACATGAATGAAGTTGCACCACATTGAAAGGAGCTTATAAAAATAATGTTAAGCAATAAAAAAGGAATGGTCAATCCCTTGGGAGATGTGTAGATAAGTAAATAAAACACAATATCTCATCATGTGTCAAGACATGGATATAAAAAACATTGAATGATACCACAAGGAAAACATCTAAAAAACATTTTAAAAAAGAAACATTTGTTCTTCTTTGTTAGAAATACATTTTAATATATTGATCACATGTGTACATTTTTTAGCATAGGTTGATCATGTAGTTTCCTCTTTGGACCCTTTCATGAAGATTGTGTTTGATATTCTCCTAAGTTGTCTAATTGATACTGCTTTTGCTCAAGCACTTCACAAATAGTGGTGCATTTCCATTTGTATTTTGTATAGCCCAACATTGTGATTATTTCTCCATGCAAGAAGTCATGGATTGAACATACATTTAGTGTGCAACATTAGTTTATTGAGGACTTGAAATGAAAATGGGTAGACCACTGCCAAAAGGCTAATTGGAAAAATTTGGCGATGGCCTACCTATTTTCATGTCAAGTCCTCAATAAACTAATGTTGCACACAAAATGTATGTTAAATCCATAGCTTCCTACATGGAGAAAGAATCATGATGTTGGGTTTCTTATCCACAGTAATATAAAAAGGAAATGGAAATGCAACACTATCTAAAAAATTCTTCAGCAGAAGTAGTATCAATCAAACAAGTTAGAATAATTTCAAACACAATCTCCATGAGAGGGGCCAAAGAGGAAACTACATGACCTACACTAAATAGTGTATTCGTGTGATTAACATAGTAAAATGTATTTCTAACAAAGAAGAACATTTTTTTTTTAACATATTAGTAGATCATTGCAATTGTGATAGTTAGATATGATGGAACATTGTTGGAACAAGAGCATTATCATCACATATTTATCATACTTGTGATAGATAAACATGGTAGAGAGTAGTCGCATCCATGGCACTGCTATCATACACCATTTCGATTGTGACAATCATTTTGGTGCTTGATAATTGGCCATACAATGCAAGCATCACTATTCAGACAACAAAGTGAAATTGTTATATGTCATAATTATGATAATGGTTTGTCACAATTATGACAATGTGATGGTGACCTCTTGGGATTGCCTTCTGCCAAATTGCAATGTCTTTTGGCATCATAATTGCAATGGACAAGGTTTTCATTACAATTTGTGAAACCAAAATTCTAATGCCCATCTAACGAGAGCCAATTCTTGTCACTTAGGTGATGGTAGGCCATCACAATTGTGACATCCTTCTATCACAATTTACATCTAAATATAGTAGTGAATCTCATATATTGGATTAAAAATTATGCTTTCAACAAAACCTATAAATTGTTTGACAAGCACTCAAGGGCAACCTTTTTAATTAGGGGTGAAATTATGCTTCATGGGTTTAATAACTCATCAGGGGTGAACTTTGCCCCTGATGAAAGTTGTGTGATGTTGATTATGATTTTTTAGTTTCAATAAATGACAAAAAGGGTATTGAAATCTATAACTTGTTCTCTTATCTGAAATCCAAAACATATAAAGAAAGAGATTTTTTTTTGTTATTTGGGAAGGAGTTTGCCTCAATCAAAACCCAATTTAGGAATTAATATTGAATTGAAGTAATTGAAATGGAATGCTAGAAAGTAGTATTGATAGATCTAGCATAAAGCAATGTAAATCTATGAATATGCCCTTGACTTTGTAATGTAATCAAGTATGTAAATGTAATATCTTTGACTCAACTTCAAACCCTTGGAAAGGAAATCAGAGTGACATTAAAACCTTCATGTATGAATATGCCTGAAATATGCCTTAGGAATTCATGTAGATTAATGTAGATCATGAGAGGATAGATGTAGAAGATGAAACAAAGGATCTTGAATTTATGAAGGGAGATCTTGAATTTTGTAACGATATATCTTGCATAAACTCCTTCACTAGCTTGAATGCATAAATCCTTGATCTTCAATGTATAGAACTTGAATACCTTGAATGTTTGAAGAATTATTGAGAACTCAAGAGATTGAGAGAGATCTCTTGAGCCTGTAAATGCACGATGTGAAAATGAGGAAATGGAAGGTTTTGTAAAGGGCTCAGAATTCACTAACTCCTATAGGCTAAGGGTCCTAAGATTTAAGACCCAAACATCCCATCTAGCATGGGACTCAAAGAGAAGAGCCAAAATTGGGACAAAATTTCCCTATGATTGAGCCCATCAGGGTGAACTTCACTCATTATTGATTAGGGAAAAATTTATCCCCTAATGATCAAAAGAAAAAATCTTTGGGGCTATTATAGGGCTCTAAAAAAGGTCCTGGAATCTCAAAATCAAGTCCAAATTCTAAGGAAATCTTATTTTTGTATGATAAGTAGATTCCAATTAGATAGATGAATGAAAAGGAGGGACCTATGGGAAGTATATCCTACCTTGAGCTTAACACCATAAAAATAAGAGCTTTAAAGAGGACCTATTTGGTTTTACCCCAATTCCACCTAGGAGAGAGGATAGAAAAGGGAAGCATACATAAAAGAGAGAAGGAGATTGATAATCTTGCATTAAATAGGTGTCAAACCTTAATTAAATTGGAGTGCTTAAACTATAAGATGGCACATTTAGCCCACACTTTAGTGAAAGTGTGGATCTACCCACACATGTGGTAAAGAAGAGAGAAGAATAAGAAGAGAAAGAGTTTGGAAAATTGCAACAAGATAGAACATCACTAAGTCAAAGAGAAAAATCCCCCAAGACCAAGGGTCTTAACTCCACATTCATATGCTAGGGTACAAAGAAAGCTAAAAATATATAATAAGGAGTGATTACTAAAACCAAGCCCAAATCAATCAAGGAGAGACCTCAGCTAAAGAAATATCTCGCCCATTAATATCATATTTGGAAAGCTATTGCAAGAGCATAAATGATGACATAAGAAATGTAAGAGAAATATCATTAATCAACATAGCTTACGGATCTATCTCTACTAGAATGAAAGAAAAAGAGGAAAAATAAAAAGAAAGTGATTACCTCACCCAATAGAGTGCCCACCCTACTATGAATCACCATGACAGTTGTTGCAAAAGATGGTATTGAAATAGTCTAATAGGGTGGTAACCCACTAGTCAACCCACTAAAGTTCCATCCATAGATCTGTTGGAAATATAAGATAGGCTAGGTTACAGAGAGGGGAGGGGTGAACTAGGAACCAATAAAACTTATTCTTTATTCACCAATTAATCCTTTATACATATTCTAATATAATTGCATGCATGAAAAATTGAAAGCATTAAAACATTCATAGCACTTTGACAAAAGATATGGTGACCCATAAACCTTCCAAATAGAAAGAAAAATTGGGGTGGGGACGATACCCATAAGCTTTAGTACTGCAATATAAAGGTTGCTAGTTAAGGCTTACAATTGATAACTTCTGAAGATCTACCCTATTAGGAGCAATAAGGACTACTAGGTCCACCTTGCTAAAGGATTTACAATTATACAATGAAGTATGCTCTTGGTAAAGAGATTTCCAAAACATTGTTAAGTCTACCTCGTGAAAGGATTTAATTATTTCACCTATTAGGATGAACTAGTGGTTGATCTCTGATCTATAACTCTAATTTTTTGGTTGAGATTCCTTTGGAGTGTAATGATCACCTTGTTGTGATAGATAAATATTTGTTTCTCCTTATACTGCTTGTAGCCTTCTTACTTTTCACTTCTACTCCTTATTATATTCACATCAGATATTCTTATATTTTCTACTACTTTTGGATGTGACACAATATATTACATATATACCAATCCAAATCACAATCCATCAAAGTCAGCTGCAATACAAGTTTCACCAAAATACACAAAATTGGCCTAACTATTGGTACTTGAGTTCTAAAGAAAAACTCGATGAGATTCTGATACTTGGAAAACATTGTCAACACTCGACATCATCATGCCCTTGGTAGACATAGAATCATGGTTCATACTAATCACTTCCAAGTAATCTAAACTCAGTTAGCATTTGTGACTCACTAAACACTGCAAAACTCGGCATATAAACTGAATCACTTGGTTGACACATGCTAACTCGATCAACACTAGATTCACATCACTAATGTTGCAAACTTGGTAAACGCTGGAAACCATAGTTTTCTACTGTGCAACTTGGTAAATACTATGAAGCTCAATTTCCATTGAATACTAATTCTAGAACTTGATAGCAACTGTAGAACTTGGTAGAACCTAAATTACTCAGTTAACATTGTAAATTGCAAAATAAGCTTGGTAGCTACTAATCATTTGATTAAGTGTGAGTCACTAATAAAAAAACTTGACCATAATGTCAACAATATCCCCCTTTGGCATTAGTGACGAAAACACTGATCAATCAAAACTTAATTCTCAAAATTTTAAGTTCAAAATAATCTTTAGACTCCAACCTATGTCTTTAACCCGGTAACATACTATGTTTTTGAGATCTTACAAAATTACTTTTTGCAAGATATGTTTCTTGATTATCTATACATGTATATGTATAATATTATTTTTCTTCCCCATACATATATACATTTTACTTACTATATATCTCATGTCTTTATATCTCTTATCTCATCTTTTCATCTTCTCCCCCTTCTTGACATAAATGCCAAAGGTGTATGCTACATGGTAATGCCAAAATGTGATAAGAAGCTAGAATATATCTTGAAAATTAATTATATTGTCTTGTCCCAATTTTCCTATAACACCTTGCTTGCATGCAATGCAATCTATACTTCTTTTGATAACTCCATCATGGATGAGAGTTTTGGCATGTGCAATGTGTTTTTGCAATGCATCCATGTTTAGAAGAATCATGCTTTGAATTTCTACAAGTGTAGCCCTGATCTTGGATTCTTCCCTTAATACTTGCATATTGTCATAAATTTGATCTTTGAGTAATGAGAAGAACTATAGCTCAAGTCAAGTGACAACTAGTGTACACTTGCCTTTAAGTCTTCATCTATCTTAGATAGTTTATCTTTGATTTCCTGAGTAAAAATAGATGTATCACATAGCTTGCTAAATAATGATGTAACATTATTTGTAGAGGCTTCTAATGAGATAAGAATAGTAGACAAGTCTACTTGATATATTTCAATTTTTAGTGCAACTTGCTCCAATACTTTGCTTTCAAATTTCCTCTCTACTCTCTATAGTAAATTTTCTTGTCCATTCAAATCTTCATTGAATTTTTGAACAAATTCTTCTAACTGAACCAAAATAGGTTGTGTACTATCAACCTCGGTACTTAGTGGATCTACAAGTATGTTCTTCACATCTTCAAGCACTTGGTTTTCTCTACTTTTCTCTTCTCTAAGCTTTTGTTGCTTAGCTTTCTTCTTCAATAGTCCACCTACAATATTCATTTGATCAGGATTCAAAGTAGAGATATCCCAATTTAGAATAACTATATCTTCATCAAGATCAATGTCTTCTTCTTTACCTGTTTCCATGCTTGAAACTTTAGTACTCGATTGAGGCATGCTCTCAACTATCTTTGTACTTACTATTTGCATATTGGGAATTGTAACAATAGTAGAAATAGAAGTGCTAGAAAAAAATTAGATATTTCACTGATAGTAGAAATATCTAGTTTCTCTAAAGCCAAATCTAATGATGAAGGAAGCACTAGCTACTTGATAGATGAGGTGTTGATCACTTCAGTCAATATGGTACTCAGCTAAATAGGTGTAGAGATTGGTTGGGTGTATGGAGTTGTAGTGGTTTCCACAACCAACTTGGCAAAAGCTTTCTCTGAGCTTGATGGATTTAAATCTTTTCTTAGAGAGTGAGGAAATGAGGCCATAACTACTATTACAATCTTCTCTAGGTTGATTTCCTCAATACTCTAACTCTTAGGGAGATTCTCCTCGGTCGCTTCCTATTCTTGCTCCTTATCATCCAAATTTACATCAAGTATTTCTATATCTTCTTTATCATTATCTTCCTTATCTTCCTTATCATATTCATCATCTATATCACTGACATGAACAAAAAAATCACTCTTTTGATGAAGATTGAAGATATTATTCCATGTAGTTGTAGTTGTCTTCACCACATGTTCAATGTCATTAACCAACATCATGCAATTGTTGTATTTTAGAGTGGATTTTTCTTTATTTTTCTTTATAGATTCTTCACTTCATTATCACTAAGACTTGACATGAGCTGCCTTAGAGTTTGTTCAACTACATCTCTTGTATTTTTCTTATCATTTTCCCATCTAGGCTTGATTCTTTCCATAAGCACATTGAAAATTTTTTGTGCAAGTTGATCAGGTGAGTATTTCCATTTACCTAACTTGGACATTATCATGTCTTCAACTTTCTTCTTCTCATATGCATTCTTGGTCTCATATCTGAGAGATTTGAAGTTTTCCATGCTAGCTCATGCATCAATCTCTTTTGATTTTTCTTTAAATTTAGGTGGAAGTCTTTTGAAAATAATATCCTATGCATCTTCTTCACCTAATTTCAATTTCTTTCTAGATCTGGATGCCCTTTTTGTGAATACTATAGTAGGTGACTTGGTAGGTCTAATTATGATAACCTTATTCTTCTTGTTGATTGGCTCTTCTTCTTCTAATTTTGTTTCTTCTATCTCATCTTCTGCATCATCTTCTTTCACATCATCTCCTTTTCCTTCTATCAATAGTTGAGTACAACTTGCTTGCCTTAGTTTTTCTATCCTCTTCTTTCCTTTGATAACTGCTTGAAGAAGCTTAATTTCAAGTTCTATTCTAGCTTTGGCTTCATCAAAAGTACCAAAATATGTGGCTTTGGGATCCATAGGTTCATTCAACAGTTCCTTAATGATATCATTGGTGTCATCAATGTTAACCTCATAGCTTAGAGGCTTAACCCACACCACTCTAGGTTTGATTTCTTGAATGTACACTTTTTCATAGTCTACCATGAAACAAACATCATCTTTGTAATATTCTACAAGTTTCTTAAGAATTATAAATCTGCTATTCATATTTTCCTTGAATAAATTAAAATAATTATCCATGATACTAACAAATTTCTCACCCATCTCTATTATATATTCATTAATCTAATATAGTACTGGTACATCTTTTCTCCAAATGATTGAACATTTTAAAGGGAAAAACTTTTGCACAAAGAAGAATAAACAAGTTAAGAGTGAATCAAACTTACATGGGTTATTCTTTGAAGTCCAAATGCTTTCTATATTTTTGTTGAATTAATCAACATTAGCTTGGCAAGCTCGAAGGACATGTTGTTCTTCACCACCTTGAGAGCCAGATCAATTGCCTCACATGACACACTGTTAAGACAACTAGAACTATAGATCTTATGTGCTATCACATGAACTCCAAATTTCAGAACCATGTCAATCACATTGTTGATCTTCATACCTCTTCCATCTCACTTGGCAAGAGTTTTTCTTTCTAGATCTACCTGACTTAGGGTTTTGGTAGTCTTAGCCTTGTTGAACATTGGGAGCCCTATGATTGGATGAATCATTTTCTTTGTTATTTGAATAAGTTTCTCCAACCATAGCTACTTGTTGTGTACATGGCTAAGGATAAACCTTATCCATTTTATCTAAAAGTCTCAGGGTATATGGGGGATGTGTGTTAAACCCTTGGTCTCCGAGTGTTGATGCTTGGGTTTCAATGCACCATTCACACATAACTTTTCCATAGTCTCATTCATCTCTAAGGATCCAATATCTTTTATTTTACAATTAAAATTTGAATAAATATCGTTAATAAGTAATACCTTTGGTAGAATCTATGAATGAGCTCTAGTCAAATCAAGTGCTTCTGCAATTGTCAAACTTAATTTGAAATCTAGTGCCTTCCAATTGACTCCTTCCTTAAACCAACATCTCGGATAATTTCTTGTTTTTGCTACTAAAGGATACCATGCTTGGTAGGGTTTAATGAAAACATGGAAGTCTTCAACAAAAAATGCATAGATTCCTTGGAAGTATAGAAATTGGTCTTAGCAAATAGCTCTTTAAAAATTCACAATGTTAAATGAATTTGACTCCTTTTCTTTTAACAAATTTTCACTTTCCAATCACCATAAATGCTTGGTATGATCACTTGTTCAGTGATAGACTTTCTTCCACTTAGTTCAATCTAAGTGCTCAATAGAGTTGCATAACTCATCTTCCACACAAAGCTTTAGTCTCTCCTGACCTTTCTCAGTAGGGTCTTGCAACCTGACCTAGCTTGGTAAGATCTAGACTTTCCTTAGACACTCAGTGATCCCTTTGCATCTTGAATGTTGATATGGGTCTTTCCTTCCTGTTGGCTAGAATTGATGTAATATTTCTACTTTAGAGTCTTGTTTCTAGTCATCACTGTGGGAGATCAAGTAGAAGTGTTTGAGTCACTCAATTCTTGAGTGACATGTGCTTCATGGCTTGAACTTGCATTTTTAGAAGATTTTGGAATTCATTGTTGCTTGATCTACTTTTTGATGTTGTCATCCTTGTCTTTCTTTTCATCTTCAACCCTTCTAGTGTTTATATAGTTCTTGAAAAGATATCCAAGTTCTATACAAATAAAACATCTTCTAGTGGTGTCTCTGGTCCTTATGTGATGTTTCACATAGTTTGCTCCAATGTGCCCAAATTATTCATAGTAGTGGCATCTACACCATGTTTTGTAGTCCAAACCAAATACACCTTATACAATATGTTCTATTGGGTTCAACATCTTGGTTTTTCATTCAAAATATTTGTGCCCATTCTTCTTGCATTTGTGAGATTTACCTTCAAATTTAGGTTTCTCTTTTCATTCATTAGCTCTATGACCATGCTTATTACAATTGTAACACTTTCCATTGAATTTTTCTTTACCATTACTCCAACATTTGTTTAATGTATGAACTTTTTAGAGTTCTTTCTTATAAAGAACATATCAGATGGATTTAAACATAATACTAGCAAACAAAGAAGGGACAAGCCTAAGGATGAGCTAAATCCTATATTCAACAAGGCTAAATCTTGGTTATGGGCCAATTAATAGAGTCAACAGGACTCACTTTACTTTAGGCTCTGCTAAGCCAAGGTGGGAAAACCTATAGGATTTATCTCATTAATCTAATATTATTTTTATGTAAGACTATCCCCTATAGTAGAAATGGTCAATATTCTTCTACAATCTGCTGACAAACTTCTTGATTACAAAAGCTAACTACAATCAAAGAAAGAAATAACAAACAAGCCATGACCCATATTTTTACCTTTTTAACACATAAAATGGGAAATTGGTATTGTTTTTGTGTAAATTTCCTATAGTTATATGAATGTTCCAATATTCCTTCAAACTTTGGGATGGGCCAGTGCCTTATCCATTGGGTTATAGAGTCAATGATTAGCAATTTAGACCTTTTAAATCAACTTTTGATTAAGAGAGTCAACATTAAACTTTTAATCTCATTCTGATTCTCATCCTTTTCATAAACCCTAAACCTTATCAATTATAGAAAGCAATTACCTGATTCTTTAAATTAGTAGCAATGAATAAGAGGTATACAATCATTTAGATTGCATTAAATTGAAGAGAAAACTTATCTATTTAGTCTCAAAGCTATAGATATATGAAAAAGAGACAAAATTTGTAAAGATGATGATAATTAAGGATAAATCCTTCTTCTTAATTTTAATATTGTTGATGAAACTCAAAATACAACATAGGGATAAAACCACTTTTCTAGAATGTTTTCCTCTTTATATTCAAATATGCATATAATAGAACTCATTCAAGTAGCTACATAACACTCTGGATAGACTACAAGATAATAGCATGACATATATCAAAATTCTACAGACAACCGACCTCTACTTCTAATCTTGGGAATCCATAAATTGGATTGCAATAAGCCACAAATGAGAGGAGGACACGTGTCAAAAATTTAATGGAAACAAATTTTTTTGGAAGGTGTACATAATAAATACATAGATAATTCTTCAAAGATATCGATCAAAAAGATAAGTAGCTGAGGAAGTAGAAAAACATTAATGTTGAATCTCTGATCTTTTCTTCTCCTTGCACTTTCTCTGCCTTGTATGCAAAAAATTTAGCTGCCTCCTATCGATAGAGCCTTTATTTCACACACTGCTTCCCAAACATAAATTTCTCTTTTGGTGGGCCAGTTTGTATTCTTCACCTCTTGTAGATCTTGAGTGGCCTTGGTCCACTTGGCATCCATAATTGCTTTGGATTCAACAATAAACCTATTCAAATGTATTTTTTCCTTAAAAAGAGAATCAACCAATGTATGGAAAGGGGAATCAGAGGCATCTTCAAAAATAGCTACTGTAGTCTCCTAGGTCAAAAAGTCATCAAAAGAGGTTGACGATTCATTCTAGTCCCTCACTATATTGGTGGCACTAAGTATTGATGGTATACAAGCTTCTACTCCATTAGACAAAAATTTTAATTTACCCTATATAACTTGCAATTTACTAGTAAAGAAGCCACTTAATTCTTTTACCATCTCTAGGTTCTCCTTTACAGTGAAAATTTTATCTGGCAAGTCTAGCTTTTTAGCCATCAATACAATTAATCTATCCAAAAATTGAATGTAGGGCCCCCATATGCCAAAAGTGGGTTTTAACCATCAGAGTGCCTCATTGCAAAGCTACTCAACACTTTGTAAAGCAACAAATGAATTATAAGCTTGTTGTAATATATTCCTTAAAATCAACCCTACAGCTCATCATGCTCTTAAGGATCTCTATCCTTACATCTCCTCCCTGCTGGACTAAATGAATGTCAATACTAATTCTCCTTGGCTATGAGGACTCATCCTGTTCTATATCCTCAGTTTGAACTAAAGCCTTAGCAATGTCCCTGACTGGCATGGAAGTCCCTTGTCCTTCTTCTCCTTGAGCTAGAGCCATTCTCTACTCTACCTGTGCTAGTTGCTTTTTGAGAGATGCAATTTCATCCTCAAGTTTTTGGACTTTGGCCTCAAGCTCAGCAATTCTTTCCTTATAGACATGACTGCTCCTAAGCTCATTTTCATATAGCTTCCTGACATCAGTATAGTCATGTATGGACTGGGCTAATCTTGTTTCCATTTCCTCTACCTTGGCTTCATTCATAAATGAAAAATGTTTTAATGCCTTGGAGATCTTTGTGCTAGAGGTGCCCTGTAGAATCCATATTATCATGTTTCCTTGTTCTATGCCCTTCACATCCATCAATTTAGGTTTGCTAAAAGTAGGGGTCATGCTCTAGACTACTAGAGATTTGGTGTCAATGTTGAAACTAGTCCTTCTCTTCAATCCCTTAGCACCAATTGCCTCATAGGAGATGGAATTTTCCTACCTTCTAATTTGATCAAGCATAAAAGCTTGCTCCAAGTCCCAACCAAGCACCAGTAACATACCACTTCTCTAAACTAAATCCTTGGCCTCCTCTAAAGTGATTACTTCACTGTTAGGATCGTAGACCTATAGCTTTCAAATCAATTCCATCCTCTACTCATTTGATTCATCAAGTTTCATCTTAAGGACAAGCTCACTTTGTTTAATTTTATATAAAAAGCTTTTGAATTCATCATCCTGCAAGAATTGTTGTGGCTGGATGATCCTATCATCCAGTCTAGCTGCTGCCAACTCTAGATCTGTCAAGGTATTTTCTACTGCATGAGTCCTAGTCTAGAGGTAGTTCTGTCTCATGTCAGCAAAATATTGACTACTCCCTGGAAAAAATTGTAAAGTTCTTTGCCTAACTTGGGGATGGATCTACACAATTTTCTACCTTTTGTGTCCTTTTTCCATCCAAGATGCCTGGGGTGCATCCTCCTCCTCAACCTCAAGGATCACATCAAGCTCTAGGCTATTAGGGCACACTCTTTCCTCTTCCCCCATTGGACCTTTTGGCAACTTGGCCATTATCTCTACATGGTCCATGACCATCTTTCTGATTCTCTAGGGATAAGGGATATCCATGTAAAAACCTAGAAATTGGGGATCAATTCTCTTCAATTTCCTTTCCACCCTCAGAACATCATCAAGCTTTGCAAGCTTGTCAGCTGCCTCCCCTTCTACTACTATGTTTGGGATAATGTCTTCATGGGGAAACTCCTTGGAATTGGGTAATACATAGTTTCTCATTTCTTTAAATGTTTCCCTCATCCATCCCTCAGAGTCATACATTCTATAAGGGCCCATGCATAAATTGTAATGGTGAAGGAAGGAATGAACAGAATCTAGGGCCTCTTTGCCAATGGTAAAATACCAATTTTAAAACATCTACACAAAAATGTTCCCCTATGCACCTTAGGGCCTAGATACTATCTATTTACCATAAAAAATTGCCAAATAAATTCCATTATTCCTAATCTAGGAGGAATGAACTTTGGTAAAATGTGGGATGGCTAGGGACAACCATAGACTCTCATTAGAGAAAAGGTAGGAAATAAGAAAATATCCCCCCAATTATGATCTAATCTTTTTCTTTCAGGCAATAGGGCTGGTCTCAAAAGACCTTTCAAAATTTTAGGGGCTCCATAGTACCCTGGGTCTAACATTTTCATTATAATAGCACTAAAATTATTGAAAAAGGACACAAAATCAAAAAAATGGTAAGTGTTATCCCACACCTGTGTCCATAGCTGCACTAGAAAATCTCCATTCAAATAAAAAGTTTGATCAATAAAATTAGAGCTGATATATCCCATGTTCTTGTAGAGGATCAAATGCATCAATAGGAGTAGTAGGGGAAAGCGAATTCTCTCATATCTTTGGTCCTAGCTCTGGAAATGTTGTCCATCATGATATCTAGAATATAACTAACATAGTCATATTCATAGGCATGGTAGACATCTTGCACATCCCTAGAATTTATGTACTATGCTCCCCAAACCTCATCAAATCCATCCTTTCCAACTACTTTGTGGACACCATATATAGTCTTGACAAAATAGCTTTTGAATTTGTCCAAGGGCATCTTTTTCTAAATTTTCTTTGGGTAATCACCCACCTTCTTTAAATCACTAGGAATATGCTGTAGAAATGAGGCTCATATGAAAGCATTGGGGTTTGCCTCAAATCTCCTCTATAAGTCCTTGAAATCTACAGGTTGACCGATTGCTCTAGTTAATCCAAAGGCTTCAATGAAAGATTCTCAGTCCAAGGTACATAGAACAGCTCCATCCTTTCTATGAAAATACTTGGTGGCCAAGTTGTAACACTAGAATAGGGCCTTCATTAAGTCTACATCCACGAAGACCTATGGGAAAATTAATTTGGCAAGGTTTTTCTTCCATGGATTACAAATAGGAACGTTGTTCTCCCTATTGCAATAGAAGAAGTAGAAAAGCTTAGAACTAGTAATATCAAGGCACTTGGCATCTTTGCACCTAGCATATGGATCAAATAAGGCATGATCTTCTGAAAATTTTGCATTAGTAGATCTTAGGAATAGTTTCATCCACTCTTCTAGAAATTGGCTAGGCTTCTTTTTGGTTTCAACTCCCTTCGAGGTTGAAGTTTCTAAGACTGCCATTTCTAAGGCTTGGATTTCTTCCACTTCTTGGTCTGACATTTTGAAAATTTGCAACTAAATTACTTGAAATTGAAAATGTTTTGTCTCTTACAAGCTCTGGAAACAACAATTCAAAATGCACAAAAAAAACAGGAAAAGCTCAAAGTCTCTCTCTTTGCAAATGGTGAACTGTGATAATGAGAAAAGAAGATCTTATAAGTTGATATGCATAGATTGACATCTATGTTACATTGATTTCAACATGCTTGAAAAATTATTTCAATCCTTTTTGTCAACTTCATGGAGTGTCACCATTAATTTCCAACTATGCACTTTTCATACTTCATTCAAATCTAATTGGTTGAAAAGCCCATATTTCATTTCTCGTCATTACTTTTGCTGTCAAGATTAGATTCTATGATATTATGACAAGGTGGCTAAAAAGACCTTTCATAACATCACACCATTGTCTTGATGGCCCTCCAATCATATGACATCATTTTTAAATTCATATCAGCCAATTGAAAATGGTAGAAAAACCTCCTACAATCCTATGACATGCTTTGTTGTTGTAGCATCGGCAACTAACTCTATCCTTTTCCATGATCTTAGGAAAAGTAGTTTCAGAACATTGCAGATCATCCTCTTTTACCCTATGATCATACGATTGCAATTAATCTCATTTCATCGTAACATTGTAAGGGATCCTATCTACTTTTATGATGTTATGAAAACCTTAAAACCTTTATCTTGTAGCATCAGTGGCTTATAACTTTTCTTGTGTGATCTTATGATCAAGCCCTAGTTGTGGCATTGTAGAGCCTCCTTTCATAACCCTAAGATCTTATGATGAAGGATTCATCATAAGATCGGGGACCCAAAGTTACTGTTTAACTTAAATATTTCTTGGTCCCACAAATGCTAAGAAAAAACACATCTGGCACTCATACACTAGTCCTATCCAATCAAGAAATGAACACCTATCTTGATAATTCACCACATGTTTCCTTTATAATCCTTACAATATTACAATGATATAAATTCATGCCATCACAATACTACCTTTATCCTTTATATGATCTCACAAAAAGTCTATTGTTGTAGCATCTTAGCCTTCAAAACAAAGCTTCTCGACCATACGAGAAGCATCATGAGATCGTAAGACCTCCCATTTTCACCTTGCAATTTGACAATAAAAACTTTAGCGTAGGATCATGACAAGACCAATTCTCTGCTTTCGATGCCATAGTGAACCCTTTATCACAACATCAGAGAAGACCAATATGTGAACAAAATAAAATGTTATACGATCATATGACACAAAGATATCATATGATTGGGGAGGCTCAAAATCTTATCTATAATATGATAGAATGTTAATCACAAGATTAGAAAAGGTCCTCATGCTTGCTCATGATATTCTGCTAACCCTCCATCATAACATCATAGGACACAATGTACTTAAGAGAATGAAACTTTCTCACTTATATGGCCTAGGGTTAGGGAATAGAAATTGATGGAGATTAAGGAAATTTTTGTTGGGGTTAAAACTATAACTAGGAAAAAATATAATCATAACCCTACCAAAAAAATTCAAACTTTTACCACAAAATATAGAAATTTATCATTAGTGGAAAAAGAAGCTACTAGTGGCTCTAGCTAGGAATGATGGATAACTTGTATCCATGCAAGAATTCATGATTTTTGGTTTGAGCAGACCACACACCTGAAAAAATGAGCTAGAACTAGAGACTATACAACAAATTATACATATATACAAAGGCTATACACATCTGTACAAGTATTTACAGAGACACACTGTTCTTTAGAAGTATAATACCCTTAAGAAAAGTATCTTTTCAAAAATTTCCCATGAACTCACAATTCTAAAAGACTTCTTGACAATTCTTTAATGAAATATGAATCCTCACCCCAAGAAGAGTCAACCACATAAGGTCCTAGCCAAATGGGATCAAATTTCCCATGTTTACCTTTATCTTCTAGCCTTGCATTCCACATCAAAACAAGATCATCAGATTGAAACTTTCTAATCAATGCCTTCCTATCATACAAATGCTTTGTTTGTAGCTACAATTTCATGTTTCTTATAGAGGCTTCTTTTCTTGTTTCTGCTAATCCAAAAAATTCATCAATCCTCTCATGCATGTCATCAATGATGTCAAATCATACATTGGAATATAGTTAGACAAACCTATCAAATTATTCTAAGGCATTCTGGCTTGAATTCTATATACAAGGTCAAAAGGTGATACACATATTGCCTTCTTGACTATCACTCTATCAGCCTAGATAGCTAACTATAATTTTGAGTCCCAAGCCTTTTTGTTATCATTTAAGGTTCTCTTAATGAATTTTAATAAACTTTTATTTGTATATTCTACCTGCCCATTCTCTTGTGGATGATAGGGTGAAGAAACTAACCTAGTGATGCCATACTTTTCACAAAATTTGATAAATTCTTCAAATCTAAAGCACATAGCATTATCAGTTACTATTCTTTCAGGGCATCCAAACCTTGTAATGATATTATTGAGTAGGAAATTATTCACCACTTTTCTGGTTGAATTTCCAATAGGGATTGCCTCAACCCATCTTGTGAAATAATCAGTTGCAACTAGTATCTAAGAAAAACCACTACTAGAGCTAGGTGAGATCTCACCTATAAAATCCATTCCCCATTACTGGAAAGGTGCTTGGACTTCAACTAATTTCAAAGGTGTATTTCTTGAGAATTTTAATTTTCTTGGAAACCTCTAGCATGAATCACATTTTCTCACCAAAATTTGAGCATCCTTAAACAAGTTAGGCCACCAAAAACCTGCCCACATATACCTGAATGCATCTCACGTAATATTTTTTTCAAATTTCTATTGATCAATGTATTTTAGTAGGACACCTTCAAAATTTCTCCATCATAGCATTCCACTCACAATAATATATTTAACTGAATGCAATTTTATAGCTCTCTTTTCATTTTTTGTTAAATGAGGTGGAGATTGTATATGTTGCAAGTAATATATTACATCTTTGTACCAATCATAGTGTTCCATATCACATGTGCTAAGGCTAAGATCATGATCTTTAGTATTGATTTGATTGGCATCCAAATTTGTTTGTGCCATGAGCTTTGCCAATCCTTGAGCCCTTACTAGCTTGGTAATCTAGATATCTACATTGAATTCTTGGATCATATTAATCCATCTACATCTTCTGCCAGATACTTCTTATTGAGAGAAAATATCCTTCATTGTTGCATTTGGCACAAAAGCTATAACAATAGCCCCTACAAGATAACATCTGAAAGCCTTGATAGCCCTAACAAGAGCATGTGTCTGCTTCTCATTAATATCAAATTTCAATTCAGCAGGTTGTAGGGATTTACTAAAAAATTCTATAGGTTGTTCATGCCCATTTTCATTTTTCTAAAGTAAAACTATTGCAATAGTATGAAATGATGCAAAAGAAAAAATATGCATGGGATTTCCATAATCAGGGGTCCTAATAACTGAAGCATTCTTAATAGAATTCTTTATTTCTTGAAGAGCAATAGTAGGCTCACCTTCCCAATTTATTGTGGCACCTTTCTTGAGCATCTTTGAAATTGGTCTACTAACTTCAGAAAAGTTGGTCACAAATCTCCTTAATAAATTAACTTGTCCAAAGAAAGACTATATACCTTTAACATTTTTTGGCTTTTGGACTTTGCCAGTTGCTGCTACCCTTTCAGGATCAATCTTTACCCCCTCCTTTGAAACTATATGGCCTAAAAGTTTCCCTTCTATGACCCCAAAGGTACATTTTCTTGGGTTTAAAGACACACCATAATCCAAAGCCTTAATAAAGATCTTTTCAAGATGTCTGCAATGGTCTTTAGCTTTCTTAGAATATGCAGTCAAATCATCTTGATATACTATCATGAATTTTTCAATATAATCCTTGAAAGCCACATCCACGGCTCTCTGAAAAGTTGCTCCTACATTTATGAGGCCAAATGGCATTGTTACATACACATAAGTTCCCCAATGGGTGGTAAAGGTTGTCTTGAATTATTCTTTTTCATCAACAAGAACCTAGTTGTATCGTAAAAAACCATCCATCATGGACATCAATTCCGAACCAATTACTTGTTGAAGCATAGCCTCCATATTGGGCAATCCATAATTATATTTTAAAGATGCAATATTTAGATTTCTAAAATCAAAACAAGGCCTAATATCACCATTCTTTTTTCTAATAGGTACCAAATTAGATATCCATGAAGAATGCCTAATTGGCTTAATTATTCCCCCATCTTTGAGCTTTAATAATTCTTCCTGAATCTTAAGGGCTAGAGTAGGGTTCACAGGTCTTTGCTTCTGCCTAAAAGGTTTCACATCTTCTTTAAGAGGTATAACATGTTGGAACAAATCATGCCTATAAGATTTGAGGTCATCATAAGACCATGCAAACACATGTCTAAATTTTTTTAATAAATCAATCAAAGACTCTCTAATCTCAGGGTTTAAGGCCTTTCCAATGTATACCTTTTTTGGGGAATTAGCTATAACCAAATTGATTTCTTCTAGTTCTTTTGGTTTGTCATTTTGTGCATTTGAGTGTACCCTGTCTTGATTATCAAAAGCACTTTCCAATACAACTAGACCTTTGGGTACCTTGTTATTTTTCAATTGTAGGATCTCTTGCCCAAAAATTATTTCTCTCTCATCAATGGTTTCTACCAAAGCACTTCAATCAAGTTCTTGTCCATGATATTTCTCCTGATTGAGTAGAAAATTTAGGATATCTTTGTTGGTGTTTTAAAACTACTAAGCAACAAAATGCTTAATACCAAGATGACAGTACTCACACAATCTAAAGACTAGCCAATTCTTATCAAGAATTTCATGTGCAAAGCATTTGGGTCCAACGTCAACAAAACCAAGCGATGGTTCTCTACTCTTTTGGCTCTTCTAAACCAAGGTGGGTATACCTAGGGATAATTTTTAGTGCAAACTGCTATGTAGAAATTCCTCTAGTTTCATTTTGATTCTCATTTGTTACCCTCACATACACACACAGTCTCAATTCTTCAATGCTCTCAAACTTATACACATACGTTATAAGCAGATTTGGTCATAATTCTCCTAAAATTTACAAATATTCCTGGAAATAGCAGCTACCTAAGACTCAGGAATTAGATATAAATGAGTTGAAACCAACATTTATAACTCTTGAACAGGATTGAAAATGATTTTAATTTTATAAAATGATTTGATATGTAGCAGCAGAATTCATCCTTATTCACTTCTGATTTATGTGACCAGTGCCTTATCCATTGGGTAGAAAATTGACTATTGGCGAGAGATCTAATTCAAATAACTTGTATAAGAATTAATCAATTGCAATCATCTATATCCATTCTTATGCAATATCCCCTTTATGAACTCATAAACCCTACTAATTTACTGGAGCATTTATATAATTCCTTGAACTAAAAGCAACAATAAAACCAGCATACAACCCATCCATATTGCATTCAGCCAATTAAACCTTATTTAAATGACCTCAAAGTGAACAAACTCATAAATTGGGGACAGAAACTGATGACATAGATATAGTGTAAATACCCCTTTGTATTATCCTTTTTATATGACTAATACAATAACCAATAGAAAACCAATTGAATGCCCAGAATAGATTGCCATTTTTGTCATTTCAATATGCTATTAGAAAGTACAATGGAAGCAAACTCAAATCAGCTACACACTATTAGACTGACTGTAATGTACTTTTTCTTGAAAGATAAAATTTTCACAAGTTTTAGACCATCACGATGCCTTGAAAACTCATTTATATAGCATGAGTTGCAACAAGCAAAGGGCATATGTGACTGATAGATGTCCTTACAAGAGGAAAACACATACATCTGTCAAAAAAGAAAATGACTAATAGGAAGTTATGCCAATCACACATTCTCTTGTGGGCTTCTGTCTATCACCTCCTTTTGTTAATTCTGCTCCAACGGTGATTCTATCGTATATGTAACTGCTAAGTTCATCCCTGAAAAAATCAATTCTGATGATTGCATTATATCCTTGACCCATGGGTGTTGTCAAGATAACTACTTTATGAAATTCATCTTTACTTCCCACTCTTCACTGATCATGCCAAGCTTCATAAATAACAAAAAAATTACTTAGTGTGTAATCCTTGAGTAGAGGGACAATGTGGGTGTCAAATATAACCAAATGGGTGACTTCTGATTAGCCAACCATGTCTACATCCAAAACTGGCTTTCAACCAAAATTTTTCATCCACCGATACAACATTACATACATTAAGAAAAAGTCATAGGGACTATTTGCATGCAACCCATGGGTATAAAGTCTTCTTCATCTTCTCTAAAATCAATTCTATTCTTTGCTTCGCTCATTACCTTAGTAGCTTGGTCACAACCCATAAAGACACCTGGGATTACTAGTCTTCCTCAATCAAAAATCCACATACTAACACACGAGAGGAACAAATCCCTCTTAGCAAACCACCTTTCAAAAAAACTTGAACCAATTCAGGAGGAAGAAACACTAGGGATCTAGATACTCTTGCTAAGTAATCCTTCTGCTATCTACAATCTAAGGATTAGTGAATTCTTTACAGCCATTTCTGTCATACCAGACTAAAAAAAATTGGAAACTATAGCATGAGAACTTGGAGTTTTTTGCTCTTCATAACTCTACAATTTATCTTTGAACCAATCTCTTTACACTCGTGCCAGGTTTATCTCAATCCTTGCAGTAATTATCTTTGTTCATAAAAGATTTCAAAATCTTTATTCGTGCAAGATGAGACTGGGAAAATCTTGCCTATTATATCTTGTTGTTAACTTCACATGCGAAACTTTTCACATCTTATTAATGTGCAGAGTGTTGCCACCTTTAGCATTTAAAACTTTGCTATCAATCTTAAAATAATACGATTGTGGGGTACTGAGAAAGACAACTAGGTGTTGCACTCGACAAGTTGGCCCTCTAATCTAATGAAAACTTCCACGTACACAACTCTTTTATTGATGCCACTTCTGTCTAGACCTATAGAACTCTGAGGACATGTGTCACTTAGGCATTATCTTGCTATACATAAAGAGTGAGCACCTTGCCATAGTGAGATAGCGCCCGTCATTGATCCTGATTTGATCATGCAGATGACATTTGATGCATTACTTTAGAAAAGCATGGTGGGCCCTTTCTGTTATATCTTCATCGATTGAGACAAGAGCTTTTATTATTTTATTTATTCTTCATCCTCAGAGTAAGTGGCCATTAAATTTGAGAGTGATGAATCATCTGCGATTACCTATAAACTTACTTTAATCAGAGAATTTTCCTTGTCTTCATCATTAACCATGAAGGTAACTTTTACTTTTGCACTTTCCTCCTCCTTCTCTTCCATTTCATCATCCTGTAACCACTATTCTTCTGACAAAAATTTGTTTCTCCACTCATCATAAGTGGTGTCCTCTGGCCAATCCAAATTTAATGTCTCTCTTTGTACAGTTATTAAGGAAGTTGCAACTACCTCTAAATCAAAAAAATCCTTTCTGATGGCTTTACAAAATAAGTGCACTTTCACCAGTTCCTTAGCTATTTTTGCCCATAACTGGTGACCAATTTCATGAATAATGTTATTCATTCTCTCACAAGATATCTCATCTAATTCCTTTTTCCATTCTTCTTTTTCCTTTATTTCATCAACAATCTTTAAAGCACAAGGAAATAGACTAAAATTTTTAGCCATACATCTAGATAAACAATTTATTAATCTTTTCTGAAAAGAATCACTTTTGTCATCAAAACCTTCTAATTTATTCAATAAATAAAAAATCTTCTCTATTTGATGACTAGGCATTTGGATAACAGATATGCACATAAATGTGATATCATTGTTCCTTTCCAACCATTTTTGCACAATAGGCCTCAACCTATCCTCGTCTCTTTGCAATTCATCCCTAAGGGATGCAATCTTTACCAATTGATCAAAAAAGATTGGCCATTCTATCTTATTCATTAAGTGTATCACACCCTGCCTCAATTTTTCTTCATATTGACTCTTTAATTCTACATAAAACTTGGTTTTCTCTTCTTCAAAATCCTCTACAGTGTAGAATTGAGGCCTTTTAGGGGTGTCTAGTATTTTACTAATAGGGGTTTCTCTAATAGATGATTGTGGAGGGTATGCAACTCTAGGTGCACTGGATTCTCCCACCTTTCTCTTCCTAAGTATCTTCTCCATTTGAGACACCGAATTCTCCAATGTTTGTATTTGCATGCCCCTCTCCTCATATGCCTTCAAAACTTCTTCAAACCTGGCATTAAATTGGGTAAATTTATCCTCTTCCTTACTAGATACAATACTACCAAATTTCAGCATTTCTGAAGCCATCCCAATTATTTGTTCACTACCAACTTCACCAACCTGAAAAATTGTCAATGCACTAGTATGTTCTGTAGTAGAGATTTCTTGCATCCTAGTTTTATCCCTTTTCTCAATAGACCAAATTACAAGGGCTTAGTGGTCATCACTAAACTTGACTCCTCTATGAGCCTATAGTATCTCTTCTTCAGTTGTTGACTGGACATCCTTTTGTTTTCTTACTGAATCAAAAACCATAGCATTCACTATATCCCATTCAGGTAAGATAAGGATTCCTAATTGATTAACTAATTGCCTCCCAGCCTCAGGTGTAAATTGGGAAAAGTCGCTCAAAAACTTGGACTTTACATCTTCTTTAATAACAGAGTCTAGTTTATTAGGTTGCTCTACCCTAGTCTTTTCACAAGTCCTTTCAAAATTGCCTATATTTGACCTCCACAAAAATTGTGCAAATGCCCTAGATTTCACAAAATTTTCATCATTTATAAACCTTCAGAGGCTTGGGCAACTATAGGATCAATTTCCTTACCTTGATAATCAGCAACAATGAGCTCCAAGGAAGGTGTAGGGGGCTCTTGTGGTTCCCCAATCTCCAGATCTATGGAAGTAAAAATTACATCCCCTTCTCCACAAATTTGTCTAAGTTGTTCCCTTAAAGATGTTTCATCATCTATCTTGATTGTGGAATAGCTTGGGGAGTATTGTATTGGCTGAGAAGAAGAAGACCCATGTTCTAACTTCTGCCTTTTTGGAGCATTGGTCGAAGGTGGGCTTCCTATTCTTTTATGGAGAGGACCCTGTTGCACATTCTGAATTATCACATATCCTGACCTTCTTTGTAAGATATATTGACTAGGAGCCACTATGTTTTTACTGTTAATATTTCTCTGCACTTCTGCAACCCTATCTGGATATGTCTCAACATATGTAGCCTTCTTTTCATTCATGGCCTGTATTATCTCAGCAAAATTATTCATCAAAGCCTGCATCTTGGCTCCCCAATATTTCTTTTCTTTTAATGGATCATAGTGGGGGTCAAAAGCATTAATGAATTCAAGGGTTTTACTAAATACTATCCATTTTTCTTTTCTCAATTCTTATTCTTGTAAAGTAAGAACATTTCTAATTACATCCTCAGGATAATAAACTTGTTGCACCATGCGGAAAGTTTTTATTCTCTCCCTGAAGATATCATAGAATCCTTTAGGGTCAATAAATCTGGCATGAGATTCTACCATGTTATATCTATCTAAAAACAAGTTCAAATGCTTCCACCCCTTCCTTACAAAGACAAAATCATGGGTTACAGTAACAATTGGAAAAAATGTGCCCTTCCTCGTCAACTCCCTTTCATCTATGGTTCCTATTTGCCATAACATTTCAGCTATCCCTATCTTGAAAGGCACATGAAATGGTAGCACATGAGGCTTTCCCAAGAAGCCATATACTCTTATCACTGTTGAAACATTGTAGGGAATTATATCCCCCCAGTTATGACTAACAAGTAGCCCTTTAGCATGATCCTTGGGTCTAACCAACTCTAACAATGCTTGTGGAATTCTAGGGTTGTCTCCTCTCAAAAGAAATCTAAGCTTTGATGCAAAATACCTGTCGAACCTCACATAACTGGCACCTTTGGCTTTTGAGGTCATATCCACACTCCACAGCTGCACTAGATTCTTTTCTCCATCCCTAGTTGTTTCCAGCTCCATACCCTTGGAAAAGAAGGCAAGTCCCTTATGCAAACATATATGCATAAGGATTGAATATCCATAGAAAGGTTTATCTAATTTTCTCTTTGTTATCCCCACCAATCCATTGTGAATCTCTTTTGCAAGAAATGTTGCAAAATCCATAATAGTGCTCATTCCAAATTGAAGAGTTTTAGCCATTATGAGGACTACTAAGCCTGGAATTTGTTCTAATTCATCTACTCCAAAAATCTTACAAAGAGAAACATCTAATGCCTAAGCTCTAGTGTTAAAATGTCTTTTTAATAGTGGCTTTGGGGTGCTGGTAGTAATCATAGAAAAATTACCAATTCTAGCAGCATGCTCCTATAGTGGCCCCCTTTTCAAGTAGACTTTCTATGCATCATACCTTGTTTGAAAATTACCCATGTCAATAGTTTCATGCACAGCATGGTTAGGGTTAAGATTGAAGACTTCTCTAATTAATTCAGGGAAAACCCTAAAAAGGTTCACTCCAGCATGATTCTTCACCCACCTAGTAATTGGATCATACTTCCTTGCCAAATCCATTAACAAATCACTATCAAAGAAAACTCTTGGGACTACTAATTTTCCAATGTCAAACTCCCATACATTGCTTAGAGGAGTATCCAATCTTCACTCTAAAAACCATTTCTTGAATAATTCCAAACCCCCCATGGATACCTGAGCATCTCGTACCCAATTTGCCTTGTCATAGAAACCCTCTGCTACGGCTACTCTAGGGTTTTTAGGAATTAACTCCCTCCCCTTAGTTATCTCGTGTACTGATAGAGGAAACTGTTCCAAAAAATCATCATGCATACCCCTCTTTGAATATTCGATTTGCCCAAAAAATTCCCTTCGTGGAGGCATTTTCTAAAATTTTAAATCTTATTTAGCAAATTCTTGATTTTCACCGGTTACAGATCACTTACCTGCTAAAATATGTTCTTCTTTCTGCAATTTTTTCTACAAATTTGCTTAAGTCCTTGAGGAATTTTGTGCCCTAGCTCTAGAAATCCTTTCGCTTTGAGAAAATCTACAATTTGTGCTTCAACAATGGTGAATTTACATATTATATCAAAGCATTGAAATCACACGAAGGAAACTTTGTATCACATTAATTCCTGCAACCATTATTTTCATGTTGTATTTTGGAATTTTAATTTTACCCATCGATTTCCAAAGATCAGACAACTTTTTTTTAAAAGTAAAATTCTTTTTAAAACTTTGGGATCCCTGCCACGTGTCATAAGCCCGCTTGCTCGCATTATTTAACAACCTCGCATCTTGATAATGCAGGAAAGCAGGCACCATCAATCTTACCTTAATCGATGATGATCCAAGATCTCTTCTACTTTTGGTGGATCAAAATAGACCCACAGATCGGATGGCTTTATTTGAACAGCAGAAATGCCTTTAAAAGACTTCAGGGCCCAGGCCACGTGGCAAAAGCCCTCTTGCTCACATTTTTTAAAACACTTGCAACTTCATTATCTGAAAATGCGAGCATCGTTGATTTGAACAAGATCAACGGTGCTCAGAAAACATTTCAACCTGGTGCCTTTTACGATAAAATATTGCAATTAAAACAATGCTAAGGCTTGTCATAAAAAGTAAAAGGTATTCTGACATAAATAAAACCTTAGGATGAACAAGCCCACCAAAACAATTTTTGAAATAATACTTTTGAAAATTTTAAAAAAAGAGCAACGTAGAACAAAGGTAAAAGGGCTATCTCACACACTTAGGTTTTTTTTATGGATTACCTAAGATAAAAAACCCTAAACTACACAATTTGAAGACTTAAATGATTTTTCATCTAAGTATCAAAAAAAATTTATACTGTGAAAAATCAGACCAACATGTTCATCTATCCTAACATCTCTGCCAAAGGAAATTTGACTATGATCTATGATAACATTGAGATTATATCAATTGGATCATAAGCAATATTGTTCACACCAACATCTGAAGGTATAGCAACTTGGACAGCAAATGGATCCTTTTGCTTAATAACCTTAGATCTTGTTTCCTTTTCTAAGGTAGTTGGCTTACCAATTTCTTCATTCTAGAAATGCACCTTTTTCTTTGGTTCCCACTTCTTATTTTTGCTTTCCTTAATCTTAGGAACTTTAGGAAGATTCTTCTTATTTTCATGAGTAACTTTTTCAATATTATCTTTGATAAAAATGCTAGATGACTTTAGGGGGTATTATTTACAACTCTATTTCTCAGATTGTAAGTACTTTGGACTTGTGCAACTAATTCTGAAGTGATTCTATCAATTTCTTCATTGGAAGGTTTTCTCAAGTTGATGTGATCAGTTGTAGCTAAAGTGCTACATGTGGCATTTTCATATTGGTCTTCATCATCAAAAAGCACTTGTTGGTGATGTGTATGATACAAATCTCTTTGGTTTATAACATCATGGTTAGGTTCATTAATATCTGATTCTCCATCACTATCACAAAGATGAATCATGTTACATGTAATAGCCTCTTGACCTTTATCATTTACATCTTCATCATTTTGTACTTGCTCATTTGTAGTAAAAGGCTGAGCCACAGCACAAAACTCTAGGGAATGTGGAGACTGGAAAACAAGACACCAAGGGACATCATCATTCATATTCATAGAGTTTCATTGCAAAGGGTCTATTTTTCCTTTTCCCATGTTCCCTTGTGTAGGATTAGGAATTGGCTTTCCATCCTTCCATTGAGTAGTATAGGGATAATTTTGTATCCTAGGTTGTCTATTAAAATTGTTATTAAAAGGAGCTCTCTCTGGGATTTTTTTTTTATTTGCTTGAGGAGCTAGGTAATTTAAGTTTTTTAATAAACTTAAAACTTGTCCCATTGTATGATCTTCATATTTCTTTACTAAAACAGGTTTCTCATTATCTTTCTTTCCCCTAGGATTGAATAATTTAGGGTCATCTCTTTTCCCAAGTTTTCTAGCAGCTCTTCTATTATTTTCAATATTTACAGCCATTGTATAAGCATCCCTTAATTTTTTTGGATCTTTATCCCTAAGAACATAAGCCATCTTACTATCGAAAGCATTGAAGTAAGTAGTAAGACACACATCTTCATTCAATCTCATTACTTAGAAAATTTTATACATACCTTTTTGAAACTTGACATTGAAGTCAAAGACTAATTCATTTGGGTTCTTCTTGATATTATTGAAGTCATTCAGCATGAAACTAGCATTAGTCTTGTCACCATATTGTTCCTTGAACAAGGTCTCAAGATCACTCCATGATCTGACACTATCATCAGGCAATCTTCTAAACCAATCTCTGGCATCTTCAATTAGTGAATGAATGAAAAGTTTCATCACTACATCTTCATGTTCAACCTCATAATAATTAACCATGTCAATGAGCCTTTTGAGATGCTCCTCACTAGTAATAGCATTATTTCCAACAAACTTGGTGACTTTGTCCCTAAGGTCATTTGAAACAAGATGAGGAAAACTAGAGATACCTAAGAAAGACATCTGCCTATATTTTTCCATATAAATTGGCTTTCTTTAGGAAACTAGGATACCTGAAGAACTTGCCCCAATAGTCTAATTTTGGAAAGGAGGCTGAGTTTGCTAAGAAAGTTTGAGTAGGGGAAAGTGGCCAGTTGAAAGAGATGTTGAAATAGGGGCTAGATGTGAGGAACTTTAGCCTATTGTGAGGGGACCAACACTAAATATGGTAGGTAAAACCTATGAAGGCTTGCCTGACTGAGCTACTAAGGTAGAATTTGATTTAATGAACTAGATTTTTCTCCAAGCGTCAGTAACTTGAGCTTCATTTTCTACCCTTTCAAGCTCCTCAATTAGATCTTCCTTTTCCTTTCTTGACTTCTCTAGATCCAAATCAAGTTTTGACATGACTAAAGAAGTAGGCTTCTTAGGGAG
The DNA here is from genome assembly GCA_028749045.1 of Cupressus sempervirens. NCBI lineage: Eukaryota > Viridiplantae > Streptophyta > Pinopsida > Cupressales > Cupressaceae > Cupressus > Cupressus sempervirens. The sequence goes on from CM053785.1 coordinate 314,384,299, forward strand.
ATGTGGCTCGATGATTTGTATCCCAATAGCCTTTTTCTTTCCCTTATCCAAATCCTTCGTATGTGCCTCCTCCACAGTAGTCTCCAAAGGCTTATAAGGTTAAACCTGTGTAACAACAGGGGCCTGACCTTTTTTAGAAGTTGTTCTTGCTTTTAAACATCAGTCCTCAAAATATCCATATATCCAAAGATGTCAAAGTGTATATTAGAAGATCTTTCTTCCAACGTCCTATTTTTCTCTTACAAGAAAGTCATTCTCCTAAGCAAGTTATCTCTTTCAATGATAGTATTCATAATAATTCCTCATGATCTGTAGTAGTAGCCTCAAACTCCACTGGATCAAAATCTATAAGGTTTGCTACATATGGTTCATATCTAGGACTAAAACCCATCTCCATGTTTTCTTTAAAACCCCAATTGTGGTTCATTTCATTGACCATGTTTGATTTACAAGGAAAATCCCCCATAGGTGACATATTTTCATCTTGAAAGACCTTTAATGGGGTTGAAAAAGTTTCTCCCAAGAGTGCAACTTCCTCTGACTCATTACTTTTGGAAGACAACTCCCTTTCTTCCATAGGGTGATATAATGATTAGACTGACACATTACTTCTAGGGACCCACGTAGAATTGAAATCAAACTTCTTATTTTAGTTCCTTTTTACCCCAGGAGGTAGTTCAGCTAACAGTGGTATCTTAGGATGATTTTTAGTAAAGGCATGTGTATTCTTCTTTTTCTCAACCATTGATTTTTAGGATTTTCTCAAAACTTTTAGCACTAGCTACAAAACCTTGACTTGAGTCACCACCCTATAATAGGAAAGTGTAAAAAAAAAAGGCTGAAAAAGGAAGAAAAACACTTGTTCTTGATCTTCTGTAAAATAGCTTGATAGTAACTTCTTAATTCCCCAGTAGAGTGACCATTTCTTCAAGTTCTTTCTTGTGAAGAACATATGAGGTGGATTTAAACCTAATACCAGGAAACAAAGATAAGGACAAGACTAAGGATGAGCTAAATCCTATATTTAGCAAGGCTAAATCTTAGTTTCGGGCCAATTAATAGAGTCAACAAGACTCACTTCACTTTAGGCTCTACTAAGCCAAGGTGGGCAAACCTAAGGGATTTATCTCATTAATCTGATATTCTTTTTATGTAAGACTATCCCCTATAGCAAAAATGGTCAGTATTCTTCTACAATATACTGACAAACTTCTTCATTATAGAAGCTAACTACAATCAAAGAAAGAAATAGCAAAGAAGCCATGACCCATATTTTTACCTTTTTCACACATAAAATGGGAAATGTATATTCTTGTTGTGTAAATTTCCTATAGTCATATGAATGTTCTAGTATGGCTTCAAACTTTGGAATGGGCCAGTGCCTTATCCATTGGGATATAGAGTCAATGATTAGCAATTTAGACCTTTTTAATCAACTTGTGATTGAGAGAGTCAACATTAAAATTTTAGTTTCATTTTGATTCTCATCCTTTTCATAAACCCTAAACCTTATCAATTATAGAAAGCAATTACTTGATTCTTTAAATCAGCAACAATCAATAAGAGATATGCAACCATTTAGATTGCATTAAACTGAAGAGAAAACTTATCTATTCTATCTCAAAGCTATAGATATATGAAAAAGAGACAAATTTTTCAAAGATAATGATAATTAAGGATAAATCCTTCTATTTAATTTTAATATTTCTGATGAAACTCAAAATACAACATAGGGACAAAAACACTTTTCTAGAATGTTTTCCTCTTTGTATTCAAATATGCATATAATAGAACTCATTTAAGTAACTACATAACACTCTGGACGGATTGCAAGATAATAACATGATATATATCAATATTCTATAGACAACCAACCTCTACTTCTCATTTTGGGAATCCATAAATAGGATTGCAACAAGCTATAGATGAGAGGGGGACACATGTCAAAATTTTAATGGAAACAAAAACTTTTGGAAGGTTTACACAATAAATACACAGATCATTCTTCCAAAATATCGATCAAAAACATAAGTAGCTAAGGAAGCAGAAAAACATTAATTTTGAATCTTTAATCTTTTCTTCTCCTTGCACTTTATCTGCCTCATATGAAAAAATCTCAACTACCTCCTGCCAGTAGAGCCTTTATTTCACCCACTACTTCCCAAACATAAATTTATTTTTTGGTAGGCCAGTCAATATTCTTCACCTCCTATATATCTTGAGTGACCTTGGTCCACCTGGCATCCATAATTTCTTTGGATTCAACAATAAACCTATTCAAAATTATTTTTTCCTTAAAAAGAGAATCAACCAAAGTATGGAAAGGGGAATTAGAGGCATCTTAATAGCTATTATAGTCTCCTAGGTCAAAAAGTCATCAAAAGAAGTTGACCATTCATTCTAGTCCCTCACTATATTGGTGGCACTAAGTATTGATGGTATACAAGGTTCTACTCCATTAGACAAAATTTTTAATTTACCTTTTATAACTTCCAATTTACCAGTAAAGAAGCCACTTAATTCTTTTACCATCTGTAGGCTCTCTTTTACAGTGAAAATTTTATTTGGCAAGTCTAGCTTTTTAGCCATCAATACAATTATCCAAAAATTGAATGTAGGGCCCCCATAGGCCAAAAGTGGGTGTTAACCATAAGAGTGCCTCATTGCAAAACTTCTCAACACTTTGTAAAGAATCAAATGAATTATGAGCATATTGTGATATATTCCTTAAAACATCAACCCTGTGGCTCATCATGCTCTTAAGGATCTCTATCCTTACATCTCCTCCCTACTAGACTAATTGAATGTCAATGCTCATTCTCCTTGGTTGTGAGGACTCATCCTCCTTTATATCCTCAATTTGAACTAAAGGCTCAGCAGTATCCTTGACTAGCATTGAAGTCCCTTTTCCTTCTTCTCCTTGAGTTGGAGCCATTCTCTGCTCTACCTGTGCTAGTTGCTCTTTGAGAGATGTAATTACATCCTCAAGTTCCTAGACTTTGGCCTCAATCTCATCAATTATTTCCTTATAGACATGACTAGTCCTAAGCTCATTTTCATATAGCTTCCTAACATCAATATAGTCATGTATGGACTGGGCTAATCTTGTTTCCATTTCCTCTACCTTGGCTTCATTCATAAATTTAAAAAAAATTAATGCCTTGGAGAAATCTATGCCAAAGGTGCCCTATAGAGTCCATATTATCATGTTTCCTTTTTTTGTGCTCTACACATCCATCAATTTAGGTTTGTTAGAAGTAGGGGTCATGCTCCAGACTGCTAGGGATTTGGTGTCAATGTTGAAACCAGTCCCTCTCTTCAATCCCTTAGCACCAATTGCCTCATAGGAGATGGCATTTTCCTATCTTCTAATTTGATCAAGCATAAAATCTTGCTCCAAGTCCCAACTAGGCACCCGTAACATACCACTTCTCATAACTAAATTCCTAGCCTCCTGTAAAGTCATTATTTCACTTTCAGGATCATAGGCCTACAACTTCTCAATCAATTCCATCCTCTGCTTGTATGATTCATGAGGTTTCATCTTGAGGACAATCTCTCTTTGTTTAATTTTATATAAAAATCTTTGAATTCATGGATTTAATGAATTCATCATCCTCCAAGAATTGTTGTGCTTGGATGATCCTATCATCCAGTCTAGTTGCTGCCAACTCCAGATCCATCAAGGTATTTTCTATTGCATCAGATCTAGTCTAGAGGTATTTCTGTGCCATGTCAACAAACTACTGACTACTCCCTAGAAAAATTTGCAAAGTTCTTTGCTTGACTTGGGGAGGGATCTACACAATTTGCTACCTTTTGTGTCCTTTTGCATCCAAGATGCTTGGGGTGCATCCTCTCCTCAATCTCAAGGGTCACATTAGGCTCTAGGCTATCAAGGCACACTCTTTCCTCTTCCCCCATTGGACCTTATGGTAACTTGACCATTATCTCTACATGGTCCATGACCATCTTTCTAATTATCTAGGGATAAGGGATATCCATGTAAAAACTTGTAAATTGGGGATCAATTCCCTTTCCACCCTTAGAACATCATCAAGATTTGCAAGCTTGTCATCTGCCTCCCCTTCTGCTACTATGTTTGGCATGATTTCTTCATGGGGTAGGTCCTTGGAATTGGGCAATACATATTTTCTCATTTCTTTCAATGTTGCCCTCATCCATCCCTCAGAGTCATACATTCTATAAAGGTCTTTGCACAAATTGTAATGGTAAAGGAAGGAATGAATAGAATCTAGGGCCTCTTTGCTAATGGTAAAATCACCAATTTTAAAACATCTACACAAAAATGTTCCCCTATGCACCTTAGGGCCTAGATACTCTCTATTCACCATAAAGAATTGCCAAATAAATGCAATTATTCCTAATCTAGGAGGAATTAACTTTTGTAAAATGTGGGGTGGATGGGGACAACCATAGGCTCTCATCAGAGGAAAGGTGGGAAACAAGAAAATATCCCCCCAATTATGATCTAATCTTTTTCCTTCAGGTAACAGGGTTAGTCTCAAAAGACCTTTCAAAATTCTAAGGGCTCTAAAGTACCATGGGTCTAACATTTTCATTATAACAGCACTAAAATTATTGAAAAAGGACACAAAATCAAAAAAATGGTAAGTGTTAACCCATACCCATGTCCATAGCTACACTAGAAAATCTCCATTCAAACCAAAAGTTTGATCAATAAAATCAGAGTTGATACATCCCATGTTCTTGTAGAGGATCAAATGCATCAGCAAGGAGTAGTAGGGGAAAGTGAATCCTCTCATATCTTTGGTCTTGGCTCTAGCAATTTTTCCCTTCATGATATCCAAAATATAACTAACATAGTCATATTCATAGGCATGGTAGGCATCTTGCATATCCCTAGCAATTATGTACTTTTCTCCTCAAACCTCATTAGATAGGATTGTGACAGGACCAATTCTCTACTTCTAATGCCATGGTGAACCCTTTATCACAACATTAGAGAAGACCAAAACATGAATAGAATAAAATGTTCTATGATCATATGACACAAGGAGATTGTATGATCAGGGAGGCTCAAACTCTTGCCTATGATAACATGATACAATGTTAATTGTGAGATCAAAAAAGGTCCTCATGCTTGCTCATGATATTTTGCTAACCCTCCATCATAACATCATAGGACACAATTTACTTAAGAGAATTAAACTCACTCACTTATATGGCCTAGGGTTAGGGACTATAAATTGATGGAGATTAAGAAAAAATTTGTTAGGGTTAAAACTGTAAATAGGAAAAAATATAATCATAACCCTACCAAAACAATTCAAACTTTTACCACAAAATTTAGAAATTTATCATCAATGGAAAAAGGAGCTACTAGACCTAGCTTACCATTATGATTCCAAGTAGGCCTTTGATTCTTTTGAGCTCCTTGCTTGGATGATTCACCTTCTTTTGTGTATCCTATTCCTGCTTTGTCTTTTTTTCTGTATTGACTTTGCTCATTCAATTGATTCATGTCTACTTGAGATTTCATCATCCTCTCATTGGTTTTCTTTTTAGTGTTTAGATAATTTTTCAATATTTCATTCTCTAATCTTAGATTCATGAGTTCTTCATTTTCATTAGTAAGTTGATTAATGAAGTCTGCCTATTGAAAGGATAGATGTTGAATTTCATTGTTCTTTCCTTCTATCTCTTCTTTGACCTTATATTTTTCTTCCATGACTTCACACAATCTTACTGACTAGATTTCTTGTTCTCTTTTTAGCTTTCTAACTTATTCTCAAAGATTACAATTCTTTTCTAATAGTTCTCAGATTGCCTCATTAACTTCATCTGAATTTCTTTTTGAATAGATATCTTCAGTTCTTTCTTCAATGTAGAGTTTTTCATTCATTTGTACTACAAGATCTTTTCTCCTTTTCAACGATTGTGAGAGTTTCTCCTTTACTTTCTTAAGTTTCCAAATAGCCAATTCTACATCCAAATTTTCATTGTCAATGGCCTTATCTAGTTTGAATACCTCTATTTCCTCTTATCTTTGCTCTAGCTATTAAACTTCTTCTTTGAGAATCACAATGCTTTGATACCAATTGTTGGAAATATAGGATAGGCTAGGTTACCGAGAGAGGAGGGGTGAATCAGGAACCAATAAAACTTATTCTTTATTCACCTGTTAATCCTCCATATGTATTCTAATCTAATTGCTTGCATGAAAAATTGAGAGCATTAAAACATTCATAACACTTTGAAAAAAGATATGGTGACCTAGAAACCTTCCAAATAGAAAGTAAAACTAGGGTGAGGATGATACCCACAAGCTTTAGTACTACAGTATAAAGATGGTTGGTTAAGGCTTACAATTAATCACTTCTGATGATCTTTCCTATTAGGAGCAATAAGGACTGCTAGGTCCCCCTTGCTAAAGGATTTACAAAACATACAATGAAGTATGCAATCAGTAAAGAGATTTTTAAAAAGTAAAGAGATTTTTAAAAGACTGTTAAGTCTACCTTGTGAAAGGATTTAACTATTTCACCTATTGGGATGAACTAGTGGTTGATCACTAATCTGCAACTCTAATTTTCAGGTTGAGATTCCTTTGGAGTGTAATGATCACCTTGTTGTGATAGATAAATCTTTTCTACTCCTTATACTATTTGTACCTTCTTACTTCACACTTTTGCTCCTTATTATATTTTCATCATATATTATTATTTTTTCTACTACTTTTGGATGTGATACAATATATTACATATATACCAATCTAATCACAATTCATCAAAGCCAGCTACAATACAAGTTTCACCAAAATACAAAAAGTTAGCCCAACTATTAGTACTTGGGTTTTGAAGACAAAATTGGTGAGGTTCTAATACTTGAAAACCATTTTCAACACTCAAAATTTTCATGCTCTTAGTAGATGTAGAAGAACAATTCATACTAATCACTTCCATGTAGCATGAACTCGATCAGCATGGTGACTTGGTGAACATTGCAAAACTCGGCATATAAACTGAATCACTTGGTTGACACATCATGGCTCAATCAACACTATATTCACATCATTGATTTTGTAAACATGATAAATACTAGAAACCATGGTTTGCACTGTGCAACTTGATAAATACTATGAAGCTCAATTTGTACTGAATACTAATTTTGGAACTCGGTAGAACCTGAATTACTTGGTTAACATTGTAAACTGCAAGATAAGCTTGGTAGCTACTAACTATTTGATTAAGTACGAGTCACTAATTTAAAAACTTGACCATAATTTCAACAAGATAAAAATTCATCATATCACCATGGTGTGGTACTTTGTAAAAGATATGTTACCCATGTATGGGATTTAGCAAGTTTTGTTTGAATGTATTACATATACTAGGACTTAGGAAGTTTTTATGTGTTATGCAAATATAAGATTTATCATATATGTGTTTTCATTTGTTACCCATGAATGATATTTAGAAATTTTTTTGTGTTACCCATTATGATATTTTGTATGTTTTTATGTGTGCAAAGAGGGCTGAAGTAACAATTCATAGATTTTAGGACAACTTAAAAAGTATACCTAGTATCCAATGCTAAAGTACTCTAAACCATGCTCATAATCTATATTTTATACCCCATGCAAGAGAACCTATGTACAAGGAGGGCATATATATTCCCCCCTCATTATCATGCATATATCAAATAGGCATGAGAATGAAGAGAAAGAGGATACCTTCTTATGCAACAAAGAGATATCTATATAGCAATAATGTGGACTATATTCATAGCAAGGAATGATGACCCCTACAATCTAAGAATATAGACAATCATGAAAAGGATATATCACTTACTGAAAATGGATCCTCAAGAGGGAGAAATATTCATTACAATACCTCCACCTATGAGGAGTTCTTGATTAAGATAACATCTCCAAGAAAAATTGAAGAAGAAAAAAAATGTACCTATTCAAATCCCTATATATAAGTGAAATAGAGATCATTGGATGAAGGATGAAAATATTCAAGAAAGGGAAAGTGCATAGAAAAAACATAGATTTACTTAATAAAGAAGAGGTGATGACATAGGACATGTACCTCTTGTAAAAGAGAGAATCCATAGCAAAGACATAGTTCCTCATAAAGAAAGATAAATATCACATAATAAACAAGTTCCATGTAAGCTTAAAGGAAGTAGATCCATAGAGAAAAAAAAGATATAAAGAATATATAAAGCTTCTTTCCCCTCAATTCTAAGAAAAACAAGGAGATCTATGATAGATTATTTAACAAAATATTGCAAGATATAAAAATGAGTCATAAGAAAAAACCAATAACAATGCACAAATTGCAAACATAACATATCAAACAAGAAGTATCTAATATTATACCATAGAGAAGAATAAAAGAAAGAAACATCATAGGATAATCAATTCTCAAAAACATAAGATGCTAGAAAATAATATCATTGATGAAGTAAGTTACAGATGATCACTAAATGACAACCATTAAAATATTAGATATGAAAAGACACATGTTAGGAAAAAATTACAATCATGAATGTAAAAAATCAATGCATACCATAGATAAGAATGTTCTATTAAACAATACAAATATATAGATAAATGAGATAAAGAGATGAAAGGATATCATGTAATACCTACTTAGTTTTTATGAAAGGAAATAACAAAGGGATAATAGATCCTAGAGAGAAGAGAGAAAGACAAATCTAGTAGAATGCAAATTCATAAGGGATAATGGGTGAATTTAAGAAGGGAGGAAGGACACATTATGCCTTCCTAAGTGTAAAATAAGTCATCAAAAGGAGATAATGAATTAAATGATATAAATAGGAAATAGGGTGCTTATGCCCCAAGTGAAGAGAATATTATGTATCTCACAAAGTAGGACAATGAGCCCCAAAATGATAGGCTAACAATTTTACAAACCAAACAGAAACATAATAGGGATTAGATGCATCAAATAAAATCATCAAGAAAATTATACCATTCATCATGATAATTCATATGAAACATAAAATAAGAAATACATTAATGAAGCAAGGAAAAGCAATCTATTTTAAATGTAATAAGATCAAAATGTAAAGAGAAAAAATCAACATGCAAAATTAAGGGGTTTCATTCACAAAGTCAATAATGTATGATGTTGGTGTGAAATATAAGGTCTCCCAATCATGAAGAGTTCAGAAACCACTTATAGGGTTGATATGCTTAGAACACTTTAGGATGTATTGATATATTTTTGAAAATAAGGTCATAATGATCATCATGTTCAACAAGACCTATAGTGATTTTAGATGTAGCTTGAGAAGAACAAGAAGATGAATCAAGGGTGTGGTCTTCTATCACTAAGGGACTCTTAGAGAAGGACAAGAAAAACTCATCATGGCCTCATCTATAGAGTTAATATCAATGAAATTCATAGAAAGAGGTTGATCAAGAGGAGGAATAACAATTAAATCATCCAAAAGTATCTCACGAGGGAGAGAGTAATCCATATCCATATGTAAGGGTTCATCCCAAGTGATAGAATCATCCAAGGATGGAAGAAAACACACATTAGAGGAGAAAAAATTATTAGCCAAAGAAGTTTCAAGGAGGATAGAGTAACCAATATTCCCATCCAAGGGCTCATCCCAAATAGTATCACTATCAAGGGTACGAACATAATAATTTTCTAAAGGTTGATCAAAAACATCTTTAATAAAAGATTACCCTTTGAAGGGGAATGGTAATAAATGAAAGAAAAAACTAAATGCTCATCATATGAATGAAATGAAACATCTTGAATATCATGAATGAAACTTGAAAATAAAGACAAAAACACCATTGAAATGAAGTGCAATTATTATGAAAGAAACTACATGCAATTTTTTTGTATTTTCAAAATGAAAATATATGAAATGCAGTCTATATGTAAACAATGCAAAAGGAGATCTAAATACCACCAATGAAAATAATAGCAAAAAAAGTATATATATAAATACACCAAAAATTAATCTAACTCCAAATTTGAACAAAGGATACAAATCTCACACCATAAAAGAAAGACTTGACACAATCAGGTTCACTAAAATGTGCAAGGGGAAAGTAAAGCAATCACCCTAACACACTTAGAAGGGGGAAGACCAAGATCTACCTCTTTTGATTAGGTTTGGATCAAAACCAAAGGGGGAGTATCAATTCAAATCTAATGGGAAAAATAATGAATAACTCAATTTTATTTCCCTTTCACATCCACCTTAAGAGGGTTTAAGAAAGAAGATATAAAATATAGAGCTAAGATATAAAGATATGAAAACATAATGAAGTATATAAAAATGAAAGAGAGGAAGATGAAATAACTTATGAGATATAAACTTAAAAATGGGATGTCAAATGTCCTCAAAAAGGGATGATCCCCATGCTCTAGATTGAAAAGTGTGTTACGAACAAAACCCATAATTGGTCAACGAGTAATGAGAGGTGATCTTTTTAATCAAGGGCAAAATTACACTTTGGGGGAAAAATAACTTATCAAGGGTGAATTTTTTTGTTGATGAAAGGTGTGCAACATTAATTTTGATTTCCCAAATTTGATAAATGATGAAAAGGGTATCCAAATCTACAACTTGTTCTCTGATCTGCAAGGTCAACTTTAAGAAATCCCCCTCCAAAAAAAGATATAAATTATTAGCAAATCTTTCATTATTTTGAAAAAATAAATTATTTTTATTGGGTGGCTCAATTTTTTTTATTTTAAATATTATTTACATTAACGGTTATTTTAGAATCATAATTTTTGAGTAAAAAATATTGGCAAATCTCAATAATAATAAGTTTTCTAGTCGTCATGGAATATTAAAAATTAAAATTGAACATTTTTTATCTCATGGAAATTATGAGGATAATTATACTATATTTTAAATCAATAGTAAAAACTAAATATTGGTAATATATCCCTAAAGTAACTAATAATTATGATAATTATTGGTAAATTAATTTTAATTTCTTCGATAATATATAATATTCAGGTGAATCAAATCTAATCATGTATTGAATATTGTGGAAAATCATTGAGTTTAAATTTTTTGATAAATAAATTATTGAGTGATTTTAAAATATTTTAGAACTAAATTTAATAAAAATGTAGTGATTTAGGTTGCATTAAGCCTTAAATTATTAGCCAAATTACTAGCAAAAAAATTCTAAAATTTGTAAAATTATAAATATTCACCACTAAAAAACACCCTACTGATATGATATCCAAAACCAACAAAACAAGAGATTTCTTATTTATTTTTTAGGGGAGGTTTTCCTCAGTCAAACCTCAGTCTAAGAATTGACCTTGAATTGAAATAATAGAAATGGAATTCTAGCAAGTAGTACTGATCAATCTAACATGAAGCAATATAAATCTATGAATATGCTTTTGAATTTGGAATGAAATCAAGTATATAAATGTAATTTCTTTGACTCGACTTAAAAACCCTAGAAAGGAAATCAAAGTGACATCAAAACCTTCATGTACGAATGTTCTTGAAATTTGTCTTAGGAATGCATGTAGATGAATGTAGATCTTGAGAGGATAGATGTAGAAGATGCAAAAAAGGATATGAATGTATGAAGGGAGATCTATAATTTTGTAATGTAAGATCTTGTATAAACTCCTTCAATAGCTTAAATGCATAAATATGTGATCTTCAATTGAGAGAGCTTGAATGCCTTAAATGCTTGAAGAATGCTTGATAACTTGGGAGACTGAGAGAGATATTTCTTGAACTTGTGAATGCATAATTTGAAAATGAGGAAATGAAATGGTTTATAAAGGGCTTGGAATTAACTAACTCCCATGGGTTGATGGTCCTACGAATTAACACCTGAATATCTCAGAACATAAGACTTAAAGAGAGGAAACAAAATAGGGCCTCATCAAGGAAAAATTTGCACCTAATTATCAAGGGAAAATTTCACCCATGATGATCAAGAGCATAAACCATTGGGGCTATGTTGAGGCTCAAAAACAAGTCTTAGAATCCGAAAATCAAGTCTAGATTCCTAGGAAATCTTGTTTTGGTGCGAGAAGTAGATTACAAGTGGATAAATGCATGAAAAGGAGGGACCTAGGGGAAATATATTCTACCTTGATCTTAGCACCATGAAAATAGGAGCTTTAAAGAGGACCTATTAGGTTTTACCCCAATTCCACCTAGGAGAAAGGACATAAAAGGGAAGAAGAGATGAAAGAGAGAAGGAGATTGATGATCTTAAATTAAATTGGTCTTAAACCTTCATTAAATTGGAGTACTTCCAATTTAAGATGATACAATTGGTTTGATTTATACCCACATTGCACATTTAAATTTAATTAACATTGCATGAAAGAGGACTCACTTGCATACTTAGCATAATTTGGGTTTACTATTGGCATCCCTTTAACCTAGTTGTGTTTTACTAATCAACTTGATTTATATTGATAGTTATGTTTGGAAGCCCCTCTTTTTCATTAAAGGGCTTAGTGTGAAATTTTGTTTTCCATGAATTTATCTCATCTAAATCACATTGTTAAATTCATTGATGCCATTTTCACCACTAAACATTTTTGTGAACCCAACGTAAAGTTAGATTTGGATATCTTATGAAGTTAGATTTTTTTGATGGCATTCTCTAAAGTAGCATGGTGTATAGTCATATTTATGGTCACTTTTGTTCTTGCATTACTTTATCATTCCTATAAAGTGTATACAATTTTCTTTCATTTCATGATTGTTCATGTCTTTACATGCTTTTCTTTCATATGCTATTATGAGGTTAACTTGTAAAAAGTTTTCTAATAAAGCATATTTCAACGTCGCCATTAGATTTTCATGTGGATTTATTACTCATCTTTTATATGTCATTAGAGATCTCGGATCTTGCTAATGATTCTCCTATTATCATGCCTAATCTTATGTCTAATTCTATAAAACCTAATCATGAACAATCTACTCATAACTATACTACCTTGCAACAACTTCAAAGTATGGTTCATGACCCCTATATTAGACAATTCCTAGATGATCCATCTTCTCTCCAACCTCTCACAAATCCCCCACACTCTCTTACATACAACACTCCTCTTTACACTACATATTTTCATCAACCTCAAGAAAAACTATTTTCTCAATCTACCATTCAAATAACTTATACCATAGGATATAATATTATCACTATATAAGGTTATAAATGTCTAGGAATTGATATTGATGAACATAGTCTTAAGATGTTAGAATATTTAGAATATCTAAGGGGGAGGTTGAATTAGTTATCAAAGGTGGAGGTTGAATTAGTTATCCAAGGTCTAGATGACCAATTGAACAAACACTTAAGCTACTTCAAATCTAAACATCTAGTAGCTCAGTCTCTATATCAAATTATTAGTAACATCAACTAGCAATCCATTTTCCTCAATATAGTAGACTTGCAAAATGTAAACTATTGATGTTTGAAAAATATTGGAGGGTTTTCAATTATCCCATTGAGAAAGTGACAAGTCTAGGGGCAGCTAACTCCCATTTTCAACATGCCATTTCTGACAACAAGCCAACTATAAGGCTACACTCCTTCTGCACTTCAGGCTCTACAAAACCTAGGTAGGTATACCTCAGATTCAATTGATATCGTACAGTGCAAAACATATCCCTGAATCTATTAAGCAGATGAAACCCTTATATCTCCTAGTAACTCATGAAATGACACAAATATGCAGTAGCTAAATGCAAACCTATGACATACAAAAGCTAAGTGAGGGTTAAACTTTGAGCCCACTTCAACATGAAAGGGTAAAACACATTTGATTTAATAATGTTGAATTCAGCAAACCTTCAAATATGCAACAATAAGAACTAATGATCCTGTAAATGATCAGTGCCTTAACTATTGGGAAAATTTATGAATCATAAACACACATATGGATATCTAATACTTGTTTATATACTCAGATATCTAATCTATCTACTTAACTTGTAAATGGACATCTATGCTCAATCTGAACCTCATTCTTACATGATATCCCCATCAGAAAACCTACAACCCTGTTGATTCTTTGAAGCATTTACACAACCTCTTGGGTTATAAGCAACAATGAATTAACATACAGCCTTAAGGAGATGCAACTACAACCTAAGCTCTTTGTTCAAAGATTGTAAAACATTGAAGATCACTGATAAAGGAGATGAGAATCAGAATGAAACTAATGAAATTCTTGTTCCTTTGTATTAATTTCCTTGAAACAATACATTTAAATGCATGCAATCAAAACATGAAAACACCTAACATGTCTGAGCTATCTGTATTATCTGCACTACTGATGTTCATACAAGAATAATTTTCTAAAGAATGTATGGTATCACAGTATGGGAACAAATCAAAACTGGATCCAACACCTGGTATCTCAGTAGTGACTGGTTTTTCTCCAAAGACTGGAACCCCCCGAAAATTGGAACTCTTCAAATGATAGAAAGAAAGAAAAATATAGGAGAAGATGAATTGTTGGATCTGATCCTTGCTTGACAGGTGTCCACTTGAAATTCAATCTTGTGCAACTGAAAAACCTCTTTTTTCTTTCTTCCCATCTGATCTGATTTGATTTCATCATTACTCTGTAACTGACTAGTAAAATATCTCCTGCTGAATGATGAATCCCTTGTTGAGTCATCAAAATATCTGAAAGCTTATGAAATTCTTATGAAATTTGAGTTTCAGATGACTTGAAAGTAGTTACAATTTACCCCAACTGCATTTTCACCATATTTTATGCTTATTCAGGTCATTACCATGTTATAAAGCAATTCTAAACTCTGATACCTGAAATCGATTGCAAGTTAGAAACCTGGGAGAAAACCTCATGTAACTTGAATGGACTGCTTCTTGTGCAAAAACTAATTCCAAAATCAGAAAATTTAGACTCTCATGATTTTGGTGATATATAACATCACTTATTTTGCTTATCGAAAACCCCCTAAAAGTCGATTTGAAAATCATTCCTCTACTAGAAATGCTCAAGTCTGCATATTTGATTTTCAAAAATTTTAAAAATTTCTAAAGTGTCAACTTTAGAAAATAACCTTTTTGAATTTAAAATTCACGTGCATACCTTTTTGTAAAAATAATTAAAAATTATTTTTATATTCATCGAAAAAATTCTTTCCTCCTCATTTGGGCCAACTACGCGCCAATCGGGTTGCCATGTGGCAGCCCCTGATTGGCTGTCAACTTGCCATCAGTCTACCACATCACCCGTCATGTCAGCACCACTTCACCACTAGCCCGAGCCCCACTAACACATGTCGCATGCCCACTTCTTTGCATTATTTAACTAGTGCGCAACTCCATATTGTGGGAATATGAATACCGTCGATCCTAGCCACGTGTCAAAATTTCATTGCATCTCCAGTCTAAGTGCCATGTCATCACGCCTAGATCTTCACGTAAAATTATTGCACTGCCATCCCCGGATGACATTGAAAATTTGAGTTATTGCCACCTGGCCACAACAGGTCCCACGCGCATGAGTGTTGCCCTTCCAAAGGGCGTTGTCTCTTAAAACACAACACCCTATGCATGGAGAAGTATTTAAATACTTTAAAACTCTCCCACACTGACAATATGGGACTAAAGTCCTGTGACTTTACTTTGTTTTATACTTCCTTTCTTGCATGGATTTCTGTATGATGCATTTGTCTTTATTGGCGTGAATGCTTATTTGGTCAGCGCCCCTTTTTTAAACGCATTGAGCTCCCTTAAAAATCTACAGGCATGGCTTGTTTGTTTGATGTAGGGACTATCTTCCTCTATGTGTGACATGTCTGGTCTACATGTTTGGACCTTTGACCAGTGGCTTAGGTTCCCTCAAAATAGCGTGACTCCCTTAAACACCTGCGTCGAGCTCCCTTGTTTGCTCACAGGTGTCTGGCTACTTGTAATTGTTGCTTTGAAGAAACAATGTGGTGATTAATCAAACTCGAACTCACCAAGAAATCAAAAATCCTTCTTACTGGATCCACATCACTAAACAATTTCTTTCTCATACTTTGACTAGCATTTTTGAGTATGTTGTGGGCTCTCTGCTTCCATGTCGTGGGGTTTTCTTTGTTGTTGTGGATGAAAAGCTCCTTGCAAATTACAGAACCTTTGGTGCAAACATCCCTTTTCTATCTTTGATGGCACTGTGTCTCCTTCATTGCGTGATCTTTACTTTGCCCCATTGCAATTGACTTCTTCTCTTCAGTGTGTCGGCTACTGCCTAAATTGACCTCTCCAAGAGATGTGTACAGCTTCTCCATTATGCTGCACTTCCTTGCATGTGGAGTTTATTTTACTGGCCAACATTTTTGACCAAATCTCCCTTTATGCGTTGATATGCTATGTGTACTTCTCTAGAGAAAACGTGAGCCTCAAAAACTCTTGCAGTGGCTTCTTTCCTTTACTAGCGGATTCCCTATTTTAATGCCACTTCCTGCCTTGGACGTGGAGGTTAATATCTCTGCATGGCATGGGAGTTTTTCTTTTAAATCGCCTTGTTCTCCTTTGTTGACTGTTGCACCTTTTTTCTTATTGCTTGCGTGGGAGGTTCTTTTTGTATGGCATGAGTTTCTTAAGAATGGATGAGTTGGCTTTCTATTCAAAAGCTATCCTATGAATGGGTAAGGCTTTGAACTTAGTGCGTAATCTTTTCATTATTGTAGGATTCCCTTTTTATCATGTATTGACTGCATGGAAGCTTGTAAACATGGGGGTTCATGCTTATGCTATCCCTCTTACATATACTCCTTCACTTAGAACTTCTATACATTACATTTATATCATGGCTCATTTCAAAAGTTACCTCCTTTCTTGATTTTCTAAATTGACTTCTTGCACTAATCATGTGTTTATCATGTAGGAAGTATTTATATTTGATACGCAAAGCACACCATCCTATTTTTGCCAAACATCTCACATTTGCCTGAATTCCTAATCTCCATGTATATTCTTTAGATATCAAAAGAAAGTATAGGCATATTGGAAACCTTAATGAATTCAATCCCTAAAACCTTCAACACAACCTCACCATCCATCGACTCATATTGATCGGGTGAAAATAGTCGGGCCCCAAAGTGGGTCCGGCTAAAAAATTTTCATTTTCGAACACTTGAATTGCAAAACTAATTCATTCACCATCTCATACTGATTAGAAACAAGTTTGATCAATAATCTGTCATTAAAAACCCATTTTATCACTTTCTTTGCAACCTATCAATTTTGCGTTAGGAGGTCTGTTGACTGGCCTTAAAAACTGACCCGAACACTTGATCGAGCTCTAGAAACTGGCACACTGATTCTCTCTTCCGTACACTTCTACCCTATCAAATTTCATCTCATGACAAATTTGAGGTCAAAAGATATTGACCGTCAAAGTTGTCTTCTCAGATTTACTTGCAAGAAAACATGTCAGAAAACAATAAATTGGGTTCGGAATTGGCTCAAAAAACTGGGCAACTAGGCACTTAAGGTTCTGAAAATTGGGACACTGGTACTTTTCCATGAGGAAAGTATCATTCTACAGTTTTGTCTCATGATGAATCATTGGGTAAATTTGGCAAAGGCGCAAAGTTGACTACCTAGATTTGCAGGACATAGGACATCAGTGAAATATCATTTTTTGCGAATGGAATGACCTTGGAAAAGTGTGAAAATGGATTCATCAAGGCTTAAAAATTGACACACTTATAGTATTTTCAGAGTAGAACACAAGGGAACAAACCATTTGATCTCATCAATCATGGATTAGGAGTTATAACATCACGAATAGGGGTTCCGAAAAATCTGCAAATGCTGACACCAATAAAATGATAGAAATTGCATTTGGAATTGTCTTTGAAAACTGATCAAACGGATACATCAAGACTTAAAAATTGAAACATAGGAAGTCTCTGATGTCTATAATGCAACACAAAAGGAATTTTAGCATTTTGGTCAATTGGTCAAAAGTTATAGCATGTCAAACAGGGCTTCCCAGAAAAATGAACAATGTGCATCAACATGACAACATTAAATAACCAACTTTGAGGGATTCAAAACCTAATCAAACGAACTCAAAATGACTCGAAATATAAAACATAGTTTCTTAGGTATGGACACTAGACAATCTCAAAGTGGCAAGTCATGAAACATTTCTGGCTGCAAGATATTCAATTGCAAACATGCCCTCCTGTCACTGTTTAACACTTAGGTGAAAATGCAGAAATGACACCAGCTCAAAACAAGACTTAGCCAAATAGCTCGGAATATCAATTTATCATCATGGAACAGTTAGGAAGACTAAATGAAAGGTGTTAGAAACATTGAACACCTCTGGGGCTTTACAGGTATAGTTGGGTACGTGGGCATTGAAAAAGCGTTTATAAGGCTCAAATTTCCCAATAGTGCCCAAAATTTGTGCTACAATTTTGAGCGCCAACATAAAAATTAGTAGTAAAATATCACAAATAACATCCACACAAGCTTGACACTAGGATTTGATGTGGAAACTGAATTTGGGAAAATCACCAGTAATATGTCACCAATCTTTTCACTCTTTTGAACTGATCTCTATTAGGATTCAACCCTTTTAAAGGTTACAAAACTCATTATTAAATGTGACATTATTAAAATATTTAATCACCATGTTAGGAGTGGCCTTTTTAGAGGACTTTAGACTAAGCCATTGGAATTCCACCTTGATAAAAGGATTTACATATGACTGTTAGGTCAACCTTGATTAAAGGATTTCAATATTGATATAATGGTTAAAATGTGACAACGGGTTTTGATTTGAATAAGTATAACTCACTTTGCAAATACATGTCACAATTATGTTCATAAGTTGATCCATTAACTAGCCTTCATGATGATCTATGTCTCTGATTCACTTGGAAATGCTTCAAGCAATCACTCTTCACAACTTTATTCAACCTCCTCCTTAAGTTCACTAGTCAATAGCATCAAGAATTGCTCCATCCTTGCTAGGTCTTCACACCCACTTGCACACACACACAATCTTAGCTCCTATGCCCCCTTAAATAGGTAGTTATGATCTTTTTCCACTTAAAAACTACTATAGATCTTAGGGTTTCGATTAGAATCAACACATACAATGAATCTATCCACCTTCTTATTCATCCTCTTATTTTCTAGAAACTTCTCTTTCAAATTAATCCATTGATTTCTTCCCTAACCCTTTCCTTGCATTAAATGTTCTAGGTTGTCCATCATTATCTTTCAAATACTTCACATATCCTAAGAAAAGAACTCTATCAGCTGGATATCACAATTTTCTCATAAACTATCAAAATTTTGTCCTTTGGCTAACACTTTGTTCTAACACTAAGTCATCACTGGGTTACTCAATCACTACTAACTTTTTATTCAGCACATACATTGTCACTCATTCAACCCTAGCATCACTTGGAACAAACTTCAAGTTCCTTAATTGTCTACTCTATTACTCAGTCAAGCTTATATACTTGATCAAAATTTGATCACTTCTTCCAGGCTTTAGTATAATTGTCTTCTTTACTTGTAGAATGATTAAACAATCACTTTATCTTGTCAAGGTCTAACTAATTAAGTTCCTATTGTAATTTCTTTGCATAACTCAACCTTTTCTCTAGGCACTCTTGTTATGACCAACTTCTCAAATCCTCTTCATCAATCATCTAGATATAGCACTTGAAATAGATAGAAAACTATCCTACTAATAATGTTTGACATCAATGACAACATAACAATTGTTCCAATTGTAGTTTCCAACAATCTCCCTCTTTGGCATTGATGGCAACACCTCTCATTACTGTGTAATCCAAAACATGTACTACATCGAGCAAACTTCCTTTGTGTGTAGCATAAAATCTTCATTAATATCCTTAGTTTCATTATGATTCTCGTCCATGCAGCTTTGATATGCAACACATATGCTTCCTCTGTCGTATTCAATCTCTCCCTTTTTCTTTTTGCCTCATGGTAGCTAAAAATCCTCTCACTCTTTGACAACAATTCCAAAGAAAATTTATCTATCTCATGTATCTTTGATTATGTAGATATTCTTATGTTAGTACTAATTTCATCATCTATCCTCTATGTATGATTGATACATCATTCTATCCTTCTTCCTTCACTATTAATTTAGGAAACTCCTAAATTAGGATTTTCTACATCAATTTGTAAGATATTTTGATCAACCCATTTGATGTAGAGCATCATTTCAACTTAAGTAGCCTTGTCTAAGGGAATCACTATTGAGATAATGGGTGTTGTACAAATTGCATAATATTGTTGTATTTTATTATTTTATTATATAATGTTGCACCTAGGAGCACCTAGATGGACTTGAAACATGTAAAGATTCTCATGGGATATACTTGATGAGTTATATTGTAACATTGTGGTAATATATGATGTAATTATTTAATATTAGAGAAAAGAATTAATTGTCTAATATTAAATGTGGGGTCAATGGATTAGGTAACACATGGTTTATATAATACCACTTGGTGGTTTTGTGGGACTTACTACTATATAAGAAGGGACAAGGGTAGTTGTAGAGACAAGACAAAAAAAATGGCAAGAATTGAGTGAGACAAGGCTTGACAGGTTAGCCAAGGGAGCATTTGTGAAGGTTGGAAGCATGGCATGGGATGTGTGAATTCATGCTTATTCACATGGATTTCTTGGTTGTGGCTATGAATTTGAAAGCTTTCATGTTTGTATTGCAATAGTGGTTTGTTGAATAATACATGGTGATGGATGATTTTGGAGGTTGTGTTTTTTCCTCAATGAGGGTTTCTCATGGTATATCTTGTGTCACATTTTTGTGGGTATGTTGTCTACTATCTTGCATGTGGATTTCAATTGCATATTTATTTTAGATCTATTATAGGTTATGTGGAAATGGTTTTTTTTTTTTTGCAAGTTTCCATACAAGTGGTATCAAAGCTATGGTTTTGTTGTTGTAACCCTAGATTGAATCCATGGGAATACATGAGAGGATTAAAGAAAGGAAAATATATATGAGGTTTTTTATTGCAAATATAAGGGTTTTGGACCTGCTATTATGATGGGATATTGGAAAATTTTGGGCATGTAGAATTTTTGGTCAAAAGGATTTTTTGGATGTTTCATTGAAAAGAAGGTTTTGGGGGGCAGGAGGACCTTGCAAAAGTGACCTCCTAGATAAAATAGACCTCACCATTCAATCTAGGTTGGTTTTTCCATATATTTTGATATATAATATGCCCTAGTTTGGCCATGTTATAGAAAATACAAAAAAAAAAGATTTAGCCTCTAATGGCTATCAAATTTAACCTCGTCAAAAATTTAGTCACCAAAGAAAAAAAATTGTAGTGAAAATGGTAAAAGTATTGTCTTGGTAAAATGATCATAATGTTCTCTTAGGATATTGGATTTTGGACTTTTTATAGTCATTGGAAAGATAATTCAGAGCACTACAATATGGTGCTAGTTTGATTTTATGATTTTGAAATTTTGTTAGGTTTTAAGAGCCCAAAATTTAGATATTATTTATGTTGGAATTACAATAGGAAAGGTAAACTTCTAGTGGGGGTGAATCAGTAGTTTAAACTTCGACCGATAAAAAACTTTCACCACACATCCATCTCATACATTTACTAAGTAAAATGAAATATCATGTAAAACATGTACTTCTGAAACATGTAAGCAAGTAAGCATTCACACACATATAACACCATATATGATTACCCAAAAACCATCCAATGAGAAGGTAAAATTAGGGTGGGGATAACACCCACAAATCTTCACTACTACAGTAATAAAGGGTATCTAATGAAGGTTACAATGTTTTGACCATGAAACATGATCTACCTTGTGAAAGGTCTGCCTTATTAAAGGCTTACAAAGACTATTAGATCTCACCCTATTAAAGGATTTCAACACTATATTAGAAGTGTGCCTTGCTAAAGGACTTCAACTCATGATTGAGTAAGCACCTTGTTAGAGGATTTTAATACAACCTATTAGGACTACTCTATTAAGAGATATGACCAATTCACCTGCTAGAATGATTTAGCAATGATCCTATGATTAGCACTTGCTTGCCTAATGATGGATAACCTCTAAACTAGTGTATTATCTTTTCTCCTTGATCTAATGTCTCTCTATTGTATGCTCTTCCCTTCCTCTATTCTCCTTTAACTAATTCTGTGATGTAATCTCAAATCATAACTCCTTAGGCACCATGAATACTTTATTTGCACATGCAAACTTCTCTTGCTCCTTCTTCACACACTTGAGAGTTTAGGGTTTTTCCTCCTTAAGAAGACTTAGGTGACTTAGGGTTAGGTATGAATCGATAGTTGTGATTCATCCATTTTTCCACTTAAACCTTCCCTTTTTCTGATTGACTACATGTAATTGCATTGGGAATCCAAAATAAGATTCATCCTTATCTCCAAATATCATAAATCATCCTTATGTCAATGGGTTATACACTGATGGTTTTTTTTTCCAAAAAAGATTTATGAAAATCTAGGATAATCTTGAGAGCGACACCCTAATTCTCACATGCTACATCCAAAGACTTGATCTGGATAGCTAGCTTGGTAGCAAGGTGGACTAGACCATCTAGTGTAGAAATATTTGGGTCTTTCTTCATGATATTTTTAGCATAACCTATTTCCTTGTGCAAAATTTCCATATGAGGGGTCAAAGTTGTCTAGATGTTAATCAATCTAGCCCTTATATTGGCTTCATCTACTGACAATGAAGCTAACTAACTCTGGGTTTGTAGCAATGTTCTAAAGTGCTTTTCACTCTGAGCTGGTGTTATAGGCAATTTTGCACCTGATGAACTAATCTGACTTTCTAGGCTAAAAATGTGACTTCTAGTCTCTTGTGTGAAGAGTGTTGGATTGCACAATTTTTGGTACAATGAGAAGATATTCTCAAGTACCTTCTTTACACTTTCTACTTTAGTTACCAATGCAACTTGTGTTAGTGCTATGTCACCTGATATCTTTTCATTTACTTTGCTCTGAAATTTCTTTTCTAACCATTCTAACAATTTGGCATTTGTATCTAGGTCTGCATCACTAACCTTCTCCACTATGTTTGTCAATTGTTCAATCAGTGGCTTGGTCTCATCTAGAGTTGGAAAATTGAATGCATTTAAAAATGTATTTGATATCCTACAATGCCTACTTTTGTCTATGCTATATTCTAAGCATTTTCTAATGCTTCTTCCTTGTTCGAGCTTCCTGAAGTATGCTCATCTATTTTTTAGTCATTGTATCATGATCATACATTGGTAGAACAATTTCTTCATCAAGGCTCACATCTCCATATTGGATTACTTATTTTATCTTTGATGAATTTGGGCTCGACATTGAGATCTACAATGGTGTTGCATCTATACTCCACTTTTAAAGATTTGACTTGAGGGTGTGGTTGATACTAGTAAGGTTACTAGGGCTTGAACAACTACTTGCTCTTTCACCTTTGGAGTCAACTCAGTCTCTTTAGGCTTGTCCTTGTGTTCCACAATGCCTTGTGAAGCACCTTGTACTTGTGTTGTAGGTGCAAATAAGTCTATCTGACCTATTCCACTATGTGTTTATATAGTGCCTTGTGCTTCCACTATATCCTTTTCAATTATAAAAACCTTTACTGATGTGGCTTTTGGTGTATTTTCCAAAAGTTGTACATGAGTGACTTGAGGGGTTATAGTAGGTGGTTCTTGTGCATTCACCTCTTCCCTTGTTGTTTCAGTCACTATTTTCTACAATTCTTCCACACTCACCAATATAGGATTATCACATAGTTTTGCATGTAGTGTGGACTGATCAAGTATCTTCTTGAGATCTTTTTCTAAAAGAGGATTGATTTCTAAGCTGTGACATCAGAAGCATCCTTCACTATTATTGTTTTAGTATTCTCACCTATTACATGTTGGGGGCTGACATTAGGCAATTATGTGTCTTGTGCACTATATTCTTCTTGTTACTCTACTTCAGCTATTTCCTTGTCATCTATATGCATTTTAGTTCCTCCCTCAACTTTGTTTTCATAATCATTGTCTTCATCATCATCTTTTACCTCTATGGGCTCTTGTTCACCTTCCTTAACTATAGTTAACCCATATGTAAGATTCCACATTTGAGTGGACTTCTTAACAACAACTTCAATATTGTTTTGCAAAATGCTAAAGGCATTGTATTTAGGTACAAATCTAACAGCATATTTTTTCATAGCCTTAAAAATTTGTACCTTATTGAGTTTAGGTATTACTTGTGCAAGATATGTCTCTCTTATATATCTCTCCAAGTTCAAACAATAGTGTCATTTCTGCTCAACTCTATCATTTAAGCTTTTGGGCATTGAGTTGACAATTTCTAGTGGGGTAGTCTTGAATTTTTCCATCATGGCATATATAGCCTCCTCCACTTGATTTTTCTCTACTTTACCAATATTATCAAAGTCTATATGAGAGAATCCCAATAAGTCTACACTATTCTTGAAATTTTCACATAGATTTTCAAGATCTGATAGAGGATTGTGACTAACCCTTTAAATTATTTTTTATCATCTGATTCTATTTTCTCCTCATCTAATTTAGCTTGTGCCACATATTTCCTTCTAGGTATTTTTTGCACTTTTCTTCCTTGCTTTGTAGGTTTTTTCTTTTCTTTAGCCTTTTGTGCAGTCACACATGCACTAGCCCTTATAGTAGGTGCTCTAGGCTTGGGTTGACTTGGCTTGGCTACCTTCTTGGCTTCTGACACTAGTTGGGCCTTAGCCTTCCTCTTCTTTTGTTCTATGGGAGTAGTTGTTTCCTTGGCTTCTTCTCCCTTGGCACCTTTAGCAACTTCAATCTCCTCTTCTTTCTCATCTTCTTCAATTCCCTGAGTAAGTGCAAGTGGTGCTTGTGCCTGGATGTCTTATTCCTCTTTATCCTCTTCTTCTTCTTTTTCTTTCTCGGCATTCTCTCCAAATTTTACTTTTAGCTTCTTCACCAACTTATCTTTCTTCTTAATAATAGAAGTAGTCTTAAGTTTTGTTGTGATTTTGGACTTTTCCATTTCATAGTTTCCAAATGCCTTAGCATTTTTATCAAAATCTTCTACAAGTAAAGTTGTAATAGCTACAGAGGCCTCATCCACATTTATTTTATATCCAAGTGGTCTTAGCCATCTCACCCTTGGTGTTTCTACTTGGACAAATGTATAGTCAGCATCTACTAGAAAATAAAAACCACCATAGCTTTTCTACGAGAGATACTGGTATTCTCAATCTTTTCTTCATTGACTACTTAAAGTCCTAAAAATAGCTGGTCATAACTAATTCAAAAGTTTCTCCCAATTATTCAATTAATTCACCAATCTATACTATCACTGACCTATTGATTTTCCATGACACTGTGCCAAATGTAGGAAAAGCATTTTGAACATAATAGAATATACATATCAAAATAGAACCAAATTTACATTGTGGACTTTTAGTCTTCCTAATTGCTTCTAAGTTCTCAACTAGCTATTGTAGTTGGAGTTCTACTAGATCATAAATGTAATCTTTCTTAACAATTTTATATCCCACATCCATAGCTATACAAGGAACACTATTCAATATAATGGATTAACAAAATTTGTGTGAAATAACCCTTACTAGAAATTCTATCAAAGGATCAATAATTGTGTCAATAGTCATGTGTCTCTTGTTCCACACAACTCCAGTATTCTTCTCAATCACCTCTTTTTAGTCACTCCTTAATGTCTTAGGCTGATCTAGGGTTGGATAACTAGTAACCCTATGGATTATCCCCTTGGTTGTCTTGATAGGTCCTTTGTCTAGCCATAATGAACTATCATGAATCCTACTAAGCACTATCCTTATCCATTCTATTTTAAACACATTTGAGAAATCTAGGGCTCGTGTTAACCCTTTCTTTTCTACAATTTTTTACTCTTCCTTTATTATACCATTATCAAAAGTTTGTCATAAGCTTGTCTAATATCCATATCACCAATGCTATCAATTTTACAGTTATAGCATTTCCTAACATCTTGCACCATTAAAACATTTAGTGGTATCATGGATAATGCACCAGAGGGGTCTTGTTTGTATGCAATATTAAGAATAGCTTTGAATATGGATTGCTTAACTTCATTACTAACTAGTTCAACATTTAAACCTCCTTACCCTCTACATTCTTTGAACTAGATGCCATTTTATGAAACTAGGGTTTACAAAAATATAAACTACGTAGCTCAAATTTTGATAAATACCTTGTAAGATCTAACGAAATGATGTAGAATTGCTACTCAAAACTTCTATAATTTCTTTGAATGGATTTCTAGATTGCCTTCTAATCTCCTTTCTCTTTCTCAATTTGAAATGATGTGAAATGAGTCAAAAATTGATCAAATATTCTTTGAAACCCTTCAATAATTGTTGAGTGCTTACACAGCTGTAAGCTCAGTATCAACCAATTATGGGCTCAATCAGCATCCATTAACATTCCATTTGTTTGGCATCTATTACAAGATCGGCATCAACTAGTTATTCTATTAGCTCAACATCTTCTAGTATTTTACTCAGCACACAATAAATATTTCATGCTTGGTAATAACATGAAAAACTTAAAGATTTTTCTTGAATTTCTAACAACATCTTGCATATTTTTTCATGCTTATATAATCTTGTTGGTGCTAAATCCTTTGGAACTTATGTATAATATAACCTTTAAATATCAATCCCACATACCTCTTGATTTCTTAGTTTGATGAGGTGTGATCACCTGACCCATTGGGTGAAGTGATCACTTCTTCATTTGATGTGCTACAACCATCCTTTTTCTTCCATCTCTTGTTCATCTCATCTTTGAAATTTTCAACACCTACCTTGACTTTTCCTTTATCAAATTCACAAAATGGTGCCTTTGAACTTGTTGGACAATATTGACTGATGTGATCAGTCTTCAAATAGCTAAAATATGTGGTTTGATCAACCACCTCTTATAGTCACCTCTAAAGTGTGTCCTTATACAATTCTGAGGAACATGTCCATATTATTGATAATAATGATAGCTATATCTTTTATTATAACCCTAGTTATAAGAGTTTCCATTGTTTCTTACGTTTGTTTGCTTGTTTGATGACCACATGGATTTGGATCTGCATTCAAAAGCTCTATGCCCATACTTCTAATGGTTGTATCAATATCCTTCAAACTTATGAGTGTCCATGGTCTTGGTTCTACATTCATGTTCCTGATGACCTTGTTTGTTACACTTATGGTAGTAAACCATGCTCTTATGCTTAACATTCTAGTTTATAGTCTTGCTCTTGTACACATTAGTAGTATGTCCTTTCTTACCACAATAATGACAAGTAGGTTTAGAGTTCTTACCTTTGTGTTTCCTTTCTTTAGCATTTTTGGGTGATTCTCCTTCTTCACTGCTTGTATATCTTAGTCCAGATATATTATTACTGGATCTAGGGGATCTTAATAATTTCTCAAAGTATTTGATGGCTTCATTTGGTTTTTTGAAAATTTCAAGAAAATCCTTTTCTCTCTTTAGATCACTCTGCAATTGCTCATTCTACATTTTCAATGTTGTTATCTCAATGTCTTTGACATTCAATTCATAGTTGGCATTCATCATTTGACTTAGAGTATCCAATTGCATGTTGGAAATCTTGGTTAGCTCTATTGACTTCTCTTCTATTCTATTAGCCAAAATTCTTTTATCTTCTTCAATCATGGATTTGTCTTCCATAGCTTTCTTCTTTTGTTTAGTCACCTCACATAGCAATATGGCTTGTGATTCTTTCTCTAATTTGAGATTTTTGATTTCTTCTGCTTGGGCTCTATTCTTTTCCATTAGATCTACAACTACTACATCAAATTCATTGGAGTCTCCATTAGCAAATAGCTTAGTAGTTTCCATCCCTCTATATTGTGTGTCATTCTCTTTAATAGCAATTTCTTTCCTTCTCTTCAAAGATTTCTTTAGTTCTTCTCTTGCTTCATCTAGTTGAAGTAGATGAGTTGTATTTCAATTCCCTAATTCTCAATAATCTTTCATTGTAGACTTCCATTTCAAGATATTTCCTCAAAGTTGCAAAGCTTCTCTTTCAGAGAACAAGGCTCTGATACCAATTGTTGGAACTACAATAGGAAAAGTATTAAAAAAAAAAATTGGGGGGGGGAGAGAATGAATCAGTAGTTTAAACTTGGACCCATAAAAAACTTTCATCACACATTCATCTCATACATTTACTAAGTAAACTAAAATATCATGTAAAGCATGTACTTGTAAAACATGTAAGCAAGTAAACACTCACACACATATAACACCAAATATGATTACCTAGAAACCCTCCAATGAGAAGGTAAAACTAGGGTGGGGATGACACCCACAAATCTTCACTACTGCATTAATAAATTGTATCCAATGAAGGTTACAATGTTTTGACCATGAAACATGATCTACCTTGTGAAAGGTATGCCTTGCTAAAGGCTTATAAAGACTGTTAGGTCTCACCCTATTAAAGGATTTCAACACCCTATTAGAAGTGTGCCTTGCTAAAGGACTTCAACTCAAAATTAAGTAAGCACCTTCTTAGAGGATTTCAATATATCCTGTTAGGACTACTTTATTAAGAGATTTGACTGATTCACTTGCTAGAATGATTCAACATTGATCATGTGATTAGCACTTCCTTACCTAATGATAGATCACCTCTAAACTAATGTATTCTTGATCCTCCTTGATTTGATGTCTCTCTATTGTATGATCTTCCCTTCCTATATTCTCCTTTAATTGATTCTACAATGCAATCTCAAATCATAACTCCTTAGCCACCATGAATGCTTTGTTTGTGCATGCAAACTTCTCTTAATTCTTCTTCACACACTTGAGAGTTTAAGGTTTGTCCTCCATAAGAAGACTTAGGTGACTTAGGGTTAGGTATGAATCAACAGCTGTGATTCATCCATTTCTTTTCTTAAACCTTCCTTTTTTCTAATTGGCTACATGTAATTGCATTGGGAATCCAAATAAAGATTTGTCCTTATCTCCAAATATTGCAATTCATCCTTAAGTCAGCTCAAAAATAGTTTACATAGTTGTTTGTGCCATTACAAACAAATATGTCAAAATTTTGTCACTTGGCATTTGAAGTCTTTGATGCTCAGCATATAATGTTCTTTATGTTGGGACTAGGCATCTGTATCACTCAGCATGCACTACTTACTTGGCTCCTAAATCACTTGGCATACACTATCTGCTTGACACTTGAGTGACTTGACACATGAGTGGCTCAGCACTCACTACAGACTT
Source organism: Cupressus sempervirens (assembly GCA_028749045.1). Lineage (NCBI taxonomy): Eukaryota > Viridiplantae > Streptophyta > Pinopsida > Cupressales > Cupressaceae > Cupressus > Cupressus sempervirens. The sequence goes on from CM053785.1 coordinate 314,413,650, forward strand.
GCCAGGCTCTAATATATACATATTGTGCTCAGCATGTACCACTTGTTTGGCATGAACTAAGTAAATGACTTAAGTATGTGGACACTTTATTGTCAAAACTAATCTAAGATCAAAAATTTATTTTGAGCACAGATTTGGGCATAACTTAGGAATATAGAGCGATCTTAGACTTCAAGTAGTCAACAAAAAGCTCTTGGAGAGCTCTTTACATTGGTTGAAATTTGGTGCAAGTTTGGCATAATTTATCTAAAGATATATTGATTAGAATAGTTTATGATATACATTGACTATGGTAACATTGTGAGTTTCTGGCATTTTATATTTTGGAGATTTGAGTTTGATGTCATTGTATACTTAGGTTATATTTTATATTGGTCTCATGATGATATGGCTATCAGTATTTTTTTTGGATATGTATGATGACTTGTTGGGTCTAGGCTTAGAATTGGGTTGTCTTTGCCTATTGATTTTTCATTATTGATGCATATTCAAATTTTTGGCTTGGATTTTGGTTGTTTATGCCTTAAGTCACATGATTTTCTTATTTTTATTCATGTAGAAGGGATGAGATGTTGTTGCTTGATACAATCATGGTAGAGGATTTTGGTTGACTATTTTATGCTAATAGGTTGGACACTTTGAGAGTAAAGATGCTTGGTTCATGGATGTGATCATGGTGTCATAGATTTTGGCATGACATGATTAGATATATAGGTACATCCTTGATGTTCACAATTTGGATTCATGATTTGGTTATGGTGGTATATCCTCTTTCTTGAGGATCATGGTTATTTGGTTTATTTTGAGGAGCTCATGATGTGTACATTGATTTCATTGATGGTTTGATGCCTTGGTTGATTCTCATGGTTAGATGATGATTTTTCATCATGATGTCATGGATAGCTTGGATACACTATTTAGTGGGAGATTGTGACAATGATTAGGTGGCAATACAAGATTAGATCCTTATTTGGTTTGTATCTTCTTGTTTTGGAGATCTTGATTTCACTTGGTACTAACACTTTGGTTGTGTAAGTGTAGACCTGGAGGATCTTCATGTAGGAGATGGATCTAATGATGCCATGGGTGACTTGGTACTATGTTTGAGTGAGATTTTTTGGCATTGATATATTTATGAAGTGTTTTCACATGTTGGAGGTTTGTCTTAGATCCAATTGCTATAGAAGTGTCTTTGAAATTTTCATGTTATATTGGTGTGTGGAGATGGTTATCTTCATGGTGTGTGGAGATGGTTCTTCATGGTGTGTGGAGATGGTTTCATCTTGAGGACTCATGTAGTTTTTGGTAAAGTTGTGGTTTATACTTTCATTTTGCATATTATCCTTGCTATTATGATGGTTTCATTATGATGTCATAGGATGTTGAATTTATAACTATGTCTTATCCCCTTTTTCATTACAAAATTACAAGTTATTATTGGTTTAGGTTTCATTACAAAAACTTGCTTAATGATATGACCATGCTTTAACATAAATTGGCACAAACCTTTCTTGTGATGTAGAGTGGATGCAACTAAATAAGCTTAACTTAATGGGAAAGTGGATTTTTTTCCTATTTTTATTTACTTATGAACACAATCAATGGTTTAGTCATTCTCTGGGGTGAGGGATGTTAATTTGTCCCAATATCTATGTCTCCTTGTGGATCCCTCATATCACATTTCAAGCTAATTTCCTTATTCTCACCAACCATGTGTCATGTTGTCTAGGGTTGTACATGACACATTTAGAGTTTATGTCTGGTAGGATTCTATGTTTGGGAAGCATAAATAAATCCATTGCCAAGTTTTAATATTTGGAAGATAAAAAATAGTCTTCATTAGGTGTTCTAGAGAAGTTCATAAACCAATGAAATAAAAAATATTTAGGAATCTACATCTCCAAGAAGAATTAAAAATGAAGTGACACAAAGGAGGATATTAACAAAGAGCATTGTAAGCAAACAACTTTTCATTGATTCTAGGATGGGGTCCATCCTCATCTCTATCATGAGCTTGTTGATTATAGTTTATTTTGAGATATATTCTAATAAAATGGAGGTAGTTCTCTTCATGATGATGACTATGAATAAATTTAGTTAGGGTTAAGGGTCTTTTTAAACATTATAAGCAATGGCAAAGATGAACATTACGCATAGTAAAGAACATCTTATCTAGTGTAGTACAAGATTGAGTAATTGTACCTATAAAATGTTATCTTATGTAAGGTACAACAATGACCAAATGTGCATATAAGGAAATATATGTATTATAATACATGTGAGTGCCTATTATAATTTATTTTCTATGATGGAAGATCTAAGATATGTAATGCAACTCTTTACATGCACAAGATATCATTTAGTCGTATATGATTATACATTTATATGTGTGGGGGGTATTTCTTTAATCATATTAATGGAAATTCAAAAAATGGAGGGAAATGGATTTTTAGAAAACAAAATGATTCAGTGCAAGGTAGGAGTATCCCCAAAGGAGATGTCTTAGTCCCCAACTATAGAACCACACAGCAGAAACACAACAACAAGAAATAATAATGCAAGATCTGATACCAAATTTCAATAATATATTCATAAAATATAACTAATTACATACAATGTGCTAGGTTGTAAGGCCTTCCTAGTTATAGCCAAATATAAAGCAAGTAATAATTTTGCAAGATCCCTCAAGATCCAATCCAAACACTAGCTAGTCCAGATCCTCACTCTGGTAGAAACCCCCAAGGAAGATCTCAAGTTGTGCTTGCAAGCCCACCAAGATATCTCCTTGTTTTCCAAGCCAAAATTACTAGCTCTGATCCAAATTTATCTAAGATCCAAGTGTAAACTACCTCACATTCAGTGCTCTATCCACACATTCACAACTCCATCACCATCCTGTTGTAAACTGCCTCACATTCAGTGCTCTGTTCATAGACTCAGGAAAACTTTCTCTTTAGCTACGCCCTCTTCTCCATAATGGATGAATAATGCCTAAAGACTTCCCTAAAACCCCTACTTATACTAATATAAGCCACAAGTGGGCCCAGAACACAAATTAAGTACAAATACATAAATAAAATGCCACAAGTCAGTCAACAATAGTAATTAAATGTCCAAAATTGATGTTTGAGTAAAATTGTGATATCTCCTAGCTCCAAATGAATTAGAACTTATGCTACAAACCATAGTTATTAATCTAGGCCCTCTTCAATCTCTAAAATTTGAATCCTCTAACTCATTGTGAAAAATTAGTTACATGGCTTGCAACGGGCACCAAATTCCTAAGCAAAGGCCAAGCTCCTCCCAGACCATGTCGAGCAACCAAATACCATGTTGAGTACCAAAAGACCATGGTGAGTCCCAAGACCATGCCAAGCATCCAAAGACCATGTCAAATTCCTAGACCATGCTGAGTAACCATAGACCATGTTGAGTTCCCAAACCATGCCAAGCAACCATAGATCATTCGAGCAACCAAAGACCATGTTGAGTCCCCAGTGTATGTCGAACACTAGTATCTGCTAAGCTCCACAACACTTTAACAAAAATCCCTCCAAACATGTAGGATTGAAATAAAACCTAAGATGCTCCTAAATTAGACACCCTAACTTCAAAAATATGTTAAAGTATTTGGAAGAACATCTTCTAAGATTTAGCACATAAATCCCAAAGTAGTTATTGACATACATGTCCTCCAAGTATTCAACTTGCACACTCTTTCCCCTATTTTATTTTTCTTCTTCACATCCATCATAGGTGTTCCATAGGTCTTATTTCCATGTTGACCTCCAACCTTCTTAGAATCTACCAACTCAACTCAGCTGCCAATACTTAGGTTCCTCCTACCAAGCTCTTCATTCTGCAAAGGAATCAGGGAAAACTTCCTACCACCTTTCTCAACAGTAAACACATTCCTAACACAATAATTCATAGCCTTGCAATCATACTTCCAAGAGCTACCAAGAAATACATGACAACTATTCATATCCATAATATCACACAACACTTGATCCTTATATTGCCCAATCTAGAAATCAACAAGGCATTGCTCCCTCACTTCCAAAGCATGCTCACCTTGAAACTAGTCAATCTTGTAAGGATAAGGATGTCTCATTCACATCAAACAAAGTTTCTGAACCATCTCTTTAGCAACAAGGTTATCAATACTACCACAATCTACAATCACCTTGCAGACTTTACCACCAAACTTACAATGAGTTTTGAACAAACTAGTCCTTTGACAAGAATCCAATATCCTCTCACCAACTAGTACTCATCGAGCCAAAAAACTTTCTCCTTGCTCAAGTTGATTGTCCTAGGCTTCAAACTCATTCACAATAGTAGATGTCCTACCAATCAGATATTCAAAATATCTATGTCTTTCTTGACCACACTTAAAAGAATTACCTCTGAACCTAGCTCCACTTGTCCTTCTTCTCTGTTCAATAGGTTTTGGTTCACCTTGTACTTTTGATTTAGCTTGTGTTGAACTATCCTATTTATCTTTTCCTTAGGAATTACCTTGATTCTTCCTCTTTGACTTCTCCTCTACTCTCAAAGCATATTGATAAGCATCCTTAACTAATGAAATATTTAGCATACCAACCTCATCCTTGATATTGAATCTCAAACCATTAATATACCAAAATACCTTCTCTTTTGAAAATTCTATATGCCCAAACCAAATAGTCAACTTGTAGAATTCCTCTATATAATATTTCATAGTCATATCCTTCTACTTTAGATTCTACAACTTCTTAAATAACTCAAGTTCATAATCAGTAGGAATGAACTTAGCCTTCAACTTAGTCACCATCAATTTCCATCTAGTGATCTTCATTTCACCTTCCTCTTCCCTATCTCATTGTAATTCTTTCCACCAAAGAGAAGCATGTCCCTTCAGCTTAGTTTGTCCCAATCTTACTTTGAGTGGATCCTCAATATCCTCAAGCTTAAAGTAGTATTCCAATTCACCAGTCCAATCAATTAGGTCTTCAGGATTTAAAGTGCCTAAAAATTAGAAACATCCATCTTATGCTTCAGCTTCAACTGAGATCCAAGTCAAGCAAACTAACCAACCCTAATTCCAATAGGTCTCTCCACATGATCAAATCTATCCTCACCACTAGATCTAGCAACTTCCTCATAACTACTTCAGTACCCACATGCCTAGGTACACCACCTAAAGCACTCACGATTTCAGAAATCATGTTGCTCTTCATTGATGCTATCTAAGATCTGAACTCTTCTCTAACATCATCCATCTCAGATATAAAATCTTCTTTAACCTTCTCTAAATTATGTTCTTCTACAGCATTAGTAAGATTAGCAATTTCCCTAGGGTCCAATATTGTTGGAGGCATCTTCCAAAATTTTAGAAAACCCTAAGCAACAAATCAACCAACCAAAAAAATCAATCAGTTGCAAGATCAACCTTCATCAACCCAAGTCCTAGTGCAGATTGCCTTACCTTCTGTGATTTTTTTACACACTCAGGAACAACCTTCACTCTGATACCATCTAATGTAGTGCAAGGTAGGAGTATCCCCAAAGGAGATGTCCTAGCCCCTAGCTATACAACCACATAGTAGAAACACAACAACGAGAAATAATGATGCAAGATCTAATACTAGATTACAATAATATATTCATAAAATATAACTAATTACATGCAATGTATTAGGCTATAAGGCCTTCCCAATTATGGCCAAATACAAAGCAAGTAATAGTTCTGCAAGATCCATTAAGATCCAATCCAAACACTAGCTAGTCCAAATCCTCACTCTGGTAGAAACCCCCAATGAAGATCTCAACTTGTGCGCGCAAGCCCACCAAGAAATCTCCTTGTTTTCCAAGCTGTAGCTACTAGCTCTACTCCAACTTTATCTAAGATCCAAGTGTAAACTACCTCACATTCAGCACTTTGTCCACACATTCACAACTCCATCACCATCCTACTGTAAACTACCTCACATTCGTCGCTCTGTTCATAGACTCAGGAAAACTTGCTCTTCACCTACCTCTTCTTCTCCATGATGGATGAATAATGCCTAAAGACTTCCCTTAAACCCCTACTTATACCAATATAATTCACAAGTTATCCCAAAACACAAATTAAATACAAATACATAAATAAAATGCCCTAAGTCAGCCAACAATAGCAATTAAATGCCCAAAATTGATTTCTGAGAAGAATTGGGATATCTCCTAGCTCTAAATGAATTAGAACTCATGCTTCAAACCATAGTGAGTACTCTAGGCCCTATTAAATATCTAAAATTTTCATCCTCTAACTCATTGTGGAAAATTACTTACATGTCCTACAATAGGCACAAAATTCCTAAGCAAGGCTAAGCTCCTCCCAGACCATTCTGAGCAACCAAAGACCATGCCAAGTCCCAAGACCATGCCAAGAAACCAAAGACCATTGCAAGCAACCAAAGACCATGCCAAGAAACTATAGACCATGTCCAGTTCCCAGACCATGCCAAGCAACCATAGACCATGCCAAGCAACCAAAGACCATGACCAGTTCCCAGTGTATGCAAAACACCAGTATCTGCTAAGCTCCACAACACTTTAACCAAAACCCTCCAAACATTTAGGATTGCAAGAAAACCTAAGGTGCTCCTACATCAAACACCCCAGGTTGAAAAAGATGTGCTAGTAACTAGAAGAACATTTTTTGGGATTTAGCACATAAATCCCAAACTAGTTCTTTACATACATGTCCTCCAAGTCTTCAACTTGTACACTCTTTACCCTATTTTTCTTTTTCTTCTTCACATCCACCACAAGTGTTCCATAGATTTTATTTCCATGCTGATCTCAAACCTTCTTAGAATCTACCAACTCAACTCAGCTACTAATACTCAGGTTCCTCCTACCAAGCTCTTCATTCTATAATGGAATTAGGGAAAACTTCCTACCACCTTTCTCAATAGTAAATACATTCCTAACACAATCATGCATAACCCTACAATCATACTACTAAGGTCTACCAAGCAACACATGATAATTATTCATATCCATAATGTCACACAACACTTGATCATTATATTTCCCAATCCAAAAATCAACAATGCATTGCTCCCTCACTTCCAAAGCATGCTCACCTTGTAACCAACCAATCTTATAAGGATAAGGATGTCTCATTCTCTTCAAAAAAAATTCTATACCATCTCTTTAGCAACAAGGTTATCACTAATACCACCATCTACAATTACCTTGTAGACTTTACCACCAGACTTATAATGAGTTTTGAAAAAACTAGTCCTCTGACAAGAATTCAATGTCCTCTCACCAACTAGTACTCGTCAAGCCAAAAAAATTTCTCCTTGCTCAAGCTGACTATCTTGGGCATCAACCTTATTCACAATAGTAGCTATCCTACCAATCAGGCATTCAAAAGATCTATGTCCTTCTTGACCACACTTGAAACAATTACCTCTGAACCCACCTCCACCTATCCTTCTTCTCTATTCAATAGGTTTTGGTTCACCCTCTACTTTCAGTTTAGCTTGTGCTAAACTATCCTACTTCTTTCCTCAAGAACTACCTTAATTCTTCCTCTTTAGCTTCTCCTCTACTCTCAAAGCATATTTTGATAAGCATCCTCAACTGAAGAAATATTTAGCATATTAATCTCATCCTAGATATTGAATCTCAAACCATTAATATACTGAGCTACCTTCTCTTTTGACAATTCTCAATGCCCAGACCGAATAGTCAACTTGTAGAATTCCTCTGTATAATCTTTCATGGTCATATCCTTCTACTTTAGATTCTACAACTTCTTAAACAACTCAATTTCATAATCAATAGGAATGAACTTAGCCTTCAACTTAGTCACCATCAATTTCCATCTAGTGATCTTCATTTCACCTTCCTCTTCTCTATCTCTTTGTATTTCTTTCCACCAAAGAGCAGCATGTCCCTTCAGCTTAGTTTGTACCAACCTTACTCTAAGTGGATCCTCAATATCCTCAACCTTAAAGTAGTCTTCCAATTTACAAATCCAATCAATTAGGTCTTCAAGATTCAAAGTGCTTGAAAAAATAGAAACCTCCATCTTATACTTCAGCTTCAACTAAGATCTAGATCGAGCAAACTGACCAGTCCTAATTCCAATAGGTCTCTCCACATGATCAAATCTATCCTCACCACTAGATCTAGTAACTTCAAATTCTTCAACAACTTCCTCATAACTACCTTTAGTACCCACATTCCTAGGTACACCACCTAAAGCATTCACAATTTCAACAATCATGTCACTCTTCATTGATGTTATCTAAGATATGAACTCTGCTCTAACATCCTCCATCTCAGATCTGAAATATTCTTTAACCTTCTTTGAAATACATTCTTCTATAGCATCAATAAGATTAGCAATTGCCCTAGGGTCAAATCTTTTTGGAGGAATCTTCCAAAATTTTAGATAATTGTAAGCAACAAATCAACTAACCAAAAAGATCAATCAGCTGCAAGATCAACTTGCGTCTACCCAAGTCTTGGTGCAACCTACCTCACCTTCGGTGATCTATCTACACACTCAAGAACAAGCTTTTCTTTGATACCATCTAACGTAGTGCAAGGAAGGAGTATCCCCAAAGGAGATGTCCTAGCCCCCAGCTATACAACCACATAGCGAAAACACAACAACAAGAAACAATAATGCAAGATCTGCTACCATATTACAATAATATATTCATAAAATATAACTAATTACATATAATGTGTTAGGCTATAATTCTTTCCTAGTTACAGCCAAATACAAAGCGTTTAATAGTTCTACAAGATCCCTCAAGATCCAATCCAAACACTAGCTAGTCTAGATCCTCACTCTGGTAAAAAACCCCAAGGAAGATCTCAACTTGTGCTCACAAGCCCACGAAGCAATCTCCTTCTTTTCCAAGCCATAGCTACTAGCTCTACTCCAAATTTATCCAAGATCCAAGTGTAAACTACCTCACATTTGGCACTCTATCCACATATTCACAACTCCATCACCATCCTATTGTAAACTACCTCACATTCAGTGCTCTATTCACAAACTCAGGAAAACTCGCTCTTTAGCTACCTTCTCTTCTCTACGATAGATGAATAATGCCTAAAGACTTCCCTAAAACCCATTTTTATACCAACCTAAGCCACAAGTCAGCCTAGAACAAAAATTAAATACAAATACATAATTAAAATGCCACAAGTCAGCCAACAATAGCAATTAAATGCCCAAAATTGATGTTTGAGTAAAATTTTGATATCTCCTAGCTTCAAATGAATTAGAAATCGTGATTTGAACTATAGTTATTTCTCTAGGCTCTCTTGAATCTCTAAAAATTTTATCATCTAAATCATTGTGGAAAATTAGTTACACAACTTGAAAAAGCACCAAATTCCTAAGAAAGGTTGAGCTCCTCCCAAACCATGTTGAGCAACCAAAGACCATGCCGAGTAACCAAAGACCATTTCGAGTCCCAAGACCATGCTGAGAAATGAAATACTATGCTAAGAAACCAAAGACCATGCTGAGTTCGTAGACCATGCTGAGTAACCATAGACCATGCCGAGTTCCCAAACTATGCCGAGCAACCATAGACCATGCCAAGCAACCAAAGACCATGCCGAGTTCCTAATGTATGCCAAACACCAATATCTACCAAGATCCACAACACTTTAACCAAAATCCCTCCATATATGTAGGATTACAAGCAAACCCCAAGCTGCTCCTACATCACAAAATCAATTAAAAAGGTTGTGAGAATTTTAATTTGATACAAACACCTACATCTTTTTTTAACAAACAAGATGTGTGTGAATGGAATTAAACCACTAATGTTTGTTAGTACAAAACTACCAACATCCATTTCATTTGAGTTTTGAACATACGGGAAATATTTGATGCTCACATTCTAACTTTCAAGTTTAATTGCCAAGAAAATTGAATGATTTGGATAGACATTGACGTAGTTTGGTGGCACATGTTATCCTTCTTGTTGGCCTTGGACAAACTGTGTCAAATGCTGAAAGAATACAACAACCCCAAATATATATAAACAAATCCATTTGTTAGCTCCATCACCTTAGGCTACAATCCAATTATGAATCATATTTCTTACATATTATACAATTTTTGGATTGAAAAAAAAGAAAACCAATTGAAGCATTAAAAAAATCCAATTGAAGGAATTGATTTATCTAGATCTACCATTACAAAGCTTGTATAAAACAATAATCCTAACTGATTTTTTGTTTCCATACCCATAAAGAGTTGTGTATATTATATATTATGTTGTAGATCTTGGGTCTTATGATTTCATTGAGAGGAGAGACAAGATTTTTGTGGCACACACATGGGTGGATTTAATTGACCTTTTTCATGAATGTTTTAATAAATAAATTGAAGACACAAAGCATACAAAATTTGTGTAGGATGCCCAATATTTTAATATGGCAGGCCAGTAAAATATACATTCATTATCATGGCATCTATGATGGACCTAATAAGGGAAATGATACATGTTTTTTTCCTTTCTCATGAATGTTTTAATAAAGAAATTGAAGACACAAAGCATACAAAAGTTGTGTAGGATGCCTAATATTTTCATATGGAAGGCTAGTAAAATATGAGATTATTGTCATGGTGCCTATGTTGGACCTAATGAGGGAAATCAGCACCATGTTCTTGCCTTTGAGGTAGTAGTTCTTTCGGTGCATTTTCTTGTAAAATCTTAATTTTGTTGAATAATTTTAAACTCTTAAAAAATTCACTATTATTTTCTATTAGCATTGATGGGCTTCCCTTGAACAAAATTAAAATGAAGAGGCATAAATGAAACACAAATTATGACATTGTCTTCATTGCACCCATATCTTCTCATTATGTCCCCAAGATAGAAAATAATGCTCCTAATGAAAATGATTCTACTACTGATCAAGATCGAGAGTTAATCGATGATGCTTTTGATGCAAATGATGTTGTTACTAATGATGATGATGATGATGATAACCACAATAGTGGTGGTGGTGATGTTTACAATGGCAATGATCCTAATGATGAGATGGATGAAGAATAATATCATTGAAAGGGGGTTTGATTAGCTAACATTGGAGGTGGGTTTTATTATCAATGACAAGAATGAAATGTACACTTATGTGATCAATGCCTATGCTATTCAATATTTATTTCTTGATAGGTCAATGATTAATTTGATTATCTTGTCATGTACCTTTTATTGTTTATAATTTATATGTGATGCTAATATTCAATGTAATTTTGAGTATATGTATCATGAATTTTTAGCTAGCATAAGACAATTGATTTACATATGCAAAAACTCGAAGCCCTTTCATGAACATCCCACATAGTCTCATGGATCATTAGGTATAAGTCAATACACCCCTTAGAGATTAATGTCTTTTACCATTTGTAAAATATCTCTCTCATTGCCACCTATATCTCTTATTTCATAGAGTGCAGGTACCAGCAAATAGGTATTTGTCATATTTTTCTTCCTCAAGTGAGGAAAATGTAGAAAGTGAGACATTTAGTATGTCTAAATCAAAGAGATCGACTCAAGGTCAAAATATTAGAAAGAAATTCAATAAGTGCATGAAATATTTCCTTTCTCAAGGGGGGGTCATGTTCTTATGATGATGAGAGTGAAGGTGACTTTGATGTGCCCTTTAGGCACAAACATCTACAAAAACAATGGATCCCCAATGAACTTCCTCTAATAAACACTAATTTTTGTGTTGGAGAGAGGATATATCGCATAACACCATCCTCACTACATGGTTTGGGCCTATTTTCCATGGGTGGTATAAAGGTCTCTTACAAGAAGGTTGTTGAATTGATGGAGTATGCTAGACCTTGCTATGACTATAGTAGTTGGATACAAATTGTTAGATATAAAAAAAAAATTATGTGTAGGTATGCACTCATGGAAAATTATATACAACAAAAAGTGAGTGAACAAAGTAAAATAGTAGCTATTACATTGACAAAAGGCCAAAAGTATCAAGGGATGTTGTAGGTTTTATAAATAGTACATGACATGCATCAGTTAAGAAGTGACCCAATTGCATATTTGATGTGTGTGAGGGAAATCAAGTACTTTTATGTGTGATAAAATCAATACATGGGGGTGGAGAGCTTCTTATTGATTACAATGTGAATCATATTTAAAATTGTTAGGAAATAAGGTATCTCAACCTTGTATAATTCCTATTCTTATTATTATTTGTTTTGTAAATGTATTTTTGCAAATAATATGTAAATGTGAGTGTACATGTCTAGTTGGCATGTTGATCACTTACATGTGTCAGCATCTTGAAGTGTGTGAAGGAGATCATGGCTGAAAAGGTTATGACGGATTCCTATGATGCGTAAGAGCTATTTAAGGAATGAGCTATGATAGGTGTAAGAGCGTCTTATGACATGGGGCCTTTTTGGGCACCCAAGAATGAGTGGTTGGTGTGTGTAAGAGAATATGCCAAAAATAGGTTGGTATGATGGATTCCCTTACACTTCTTTTGTGACCACTATTTTTGGCGGATTCTATGACAAGCTGTCATTGCCTATTCAAGGGATGGATGCCCTTTTCTTGGTATTGCATGTACATGTGGCATTGTGCATGGTTCTTGGTGGTTGAGCCATAAAAAATGCCCAACACCTTTGTGGGCATTTTGTTGGGTCTTAAGATGTTCATAAAAGTAGTATTGCATGTTGAAAATAAAAGAGAGAGGAAGAGGAGAGTGTGCAGGCACTGAGGTGCTGCTAAAGTCTTCTATTGTTGCTATTAAACTTGCATTGCAAGTGTATTGTAACCTTGTGTTGAAGATAATACATTGTGTAGGTTTTGAAGGGGTGGGGTTGTTTTACCAAAAGGTTTTTCCCCACCGAAAAATCTTTATGTTATGTGTTTCTTTCTCTATCTATTTTTTGTATGCATGGTTGGCTGCAATATTGTTGTTTATATGATATCGAATTTGCAAGTGTAAAATTTTTAAAAGGATTTTCACCATACTTTCCTTAAGAGATTAGTGTAGGAAGTTATTTCTGCACATGAGTTTCCTTACAAAAATCAACTCCAATCAATGAATCCAACACATCATTAAATTTGTATAGTTTGTTGCCAACTTAGAATTATAACACGTGTTTTAACATGTCTCAATTTATTTTTTTTGAAATACAGGGCTATAGTATGGATCACTAGCCATAGGATACACACAATGATGATGGTTCTCACAAGACTTCTTCTTGACAGGTAAAACTTATTGTTGTCGTATAAATTAGATACAAGAAATATAGTAATGTGTATTTTATATTATTTTTTATTCTTTACTACTATTTTTTATTGATTTTAAATATAGCGCTAATAATATTGTTGTTGCAAATAAGTGTTGATTAGGAAAAGGGAAACAAAAAAGTAGCCATGAGGACCTACATGATGAGAAGGATGAATTCATGATTGATTTTTTTGGAAGCATGAATGCTAATGATATTCCTATGGGAGAGTATTGTAGAATAATGATTAGATCATTATCATGATGTTGTGTTACATTCATGACTATGTGTTGTGATGTGGAGCCTAATTAGACTTAGAGGATTATTCGGTGTGGTTTCCCTCCAAATTATTTCTATGGGAGTTTGGGGGCAGCACCCCTATGGGGTCCTAGGGTAGCACCCTTGAAGCCAAAAATACCCTTATATTGTAAAAGGCATTGGCTACTATTTTTCCTATTAGACAACTTATTCTAGCCCTAATTTTGTAAGTGGAAAAAACTTGTATAAAAAGTCTCAGGGTTAGGGATTTCATTATGAAATGGTGATATTGTAGCTTCTTCTAGTGATATTGAGATGTAAGGGATTATAGAATGTAATCACTAAATAATAATATTGAACTTGTTGTTGGTGGACATAGCCCAAGGATTGGGTGAACAATGTTAAATCTGGTGTCTTGTGTTCTCTTGTGTGCAATCTATTATTTTTTGATTTTGGTTATATTTGCATGTGACTATTATTTCTATTTGAGGTTAATTCTAACACTGTGTTTTTCATTGATGTCAACATAGCAATTTTTTGTGGCATCTGAAAGAAGAATAGTGGTAAAGATCAAGTTGGTACAAATAGATTTTTGAATATTTTCACTAGCGAGGTTAAAGGGAAATACTACTAACCATCTAGTATATGTAGCTAACCTCAAGTGCATAATATATTAAGTTTGGAAGAATTTATGCAAGTTTTGGTGAGGATTATTCTGAGATAGAGTGTATAGAAGCATGTTTTAGTAAACTTGTTATATCTCTTAGCATATTTGTTATTTTGAGAATCAAGGTTAAAGGCATGTAGAAGACATGTTGGAGATTGTGTGGCTAAGCTAGCTCATCATAATATTACATGTGCAAAAAGTTATTCAAGTTACAAGGAAACATATTGATGTTATCACTAAGTAAAATGTGTTCTTAATGAGGTCCTATAATAATTTATCAAGAACATGTAATAGTCAACTCAGGGGGATTTTTTTATGGATGTGGTATAAAGGAAGGACTTTTTCCTTTTTTATGTATAAAAAAAATTAAGTAAGAAAGAAGAGAGAAAAGGAGAAGAAAAGATACAATTGTGAGGATAAGTAAAACTTAGTGAAGTTGAAGAAAACTTTGTTGCCAAGGTTTTATTTTGAGATTTGAGGTTTGTGACCTAGTCTACAAGGTCTAACAATGATTGATCAAGTTGACAGGAAAGAGGAAAGAAGATAAAGCACAATACAATCAATTATTTTGCAAGGAATAGTTAAGAGATTAATTGGACAAGTGAAGTTCAGCAGTCTTGCCCCAGAAGTTGTTTGGACAATGGGTCCTTCTACCTTCTACAACTCCTAATAGGGTTGGAATATCTTAACAAGGATTCAAAGTCTCCTAATAGGGACTCTTGTGTACTAAATGTGTTTAGAGATTTCTAATAGGGTTCATCCTCTAACAAAGAATATATATATCAATATATCTTTGTGGGCATCATTCCCACTAGGGTTTTCCCTCTGATCAAGGGTTTCCCTAGTTAAAAAATCTAGTGTATTTGTGTAAGTGCATCTTGTTATTTTTGGTTGCATTGTTAAGATTAATTAAACTTGATAAATGTTTTAATTGGATAACTAATTCACAGCCCCCCTCTCAGTTATCTTGGTAGACTATTATTTCTAATAGATTTTGCATCAGCCACTGATCCTATGGTTGCAATGCAAAAGGTGCTTCATGATTTAGCAAGAAGGTTAAAGTAGTTGGCATCAACTTGACCTCAAACCCCTAAAATACAATAGAGGGAAGATGAGTCGATGCACCTAGTTGAGACATATATAGTAAGTATTAATGTAGTTTTTAATTATAAAATAGTTCAATAATGATTTCTATAATATGCTATTTTATTTATGTCATTAAATAAAATGCATATGTGTTATTTTTTTAGAGGATTTTGAAGAGGTTCAAGAGCAATGCCCTAGAGGATGATACTTTAGGTGGTTCAAGTGCATTGCATGTTCTATCCTACACTTGTGTTTTTCTCAAACAATTTTTTTTTTAATAGCTCTAACAATATTGTTTTATTGTGCTCTAATAGCCTCATTTTTCATTGATCTTATGTTCACTATGCCACCTACTATAAGGAATAGAACCGAAGAGGTAATTTCAACTGCAAATTTGGCAACATGTACCATGGCTATAGATGTGATGGAAGTGCCTATTGGTAACTAGATTCTTCTTTCTCTCTCTTTTTTCATGTGTTTATTTCACATTAACTATTATTTCTTGGGGGAATTTTGTGCAGGAGGCATTGAGGACATTCTTAAGTGTACTTGTATTAGATGTACGGGAACACCAAAGAATTATGATCAATTTCTCATGAGCAATGGAGATGGTCTTCCCCTGAGAGTAGCCCAACTTCTAGGTACTTTAAAGATTGATCCTTTATTTTACTATACAATCTTATACTCATAATCAAATGCACTAACCTCCTGTGCAATCCCTTGCAATAACTACTAATCCCATTATTATTTTGTAGGGAATAATTTATTTTATGAAAAACTTAATGATGAATGTTTGTGTATATTTGGGTTGACCATATGCATAGGGTATCATATTTTTATTTCATTTTTAGATCATGTTTCCTTTGATCAATTTCTTCAAATAAATTAAATGATAGCTTCAATTCATTTATGAATCTAACAATTTTTTTCTTTTCTTAAAAGGTGGAATTTGTAAACTAAAGAATTAAAGGATAAACTCATTAAAGCCATGACAATAATTTTTGGTCCCAACTTCTTTCAAAGACTTAGGCTCCTTGAGAAAGTGGGCCAAGATTTGAAGTATATTAGGTACAACTACAAGACCCAAATGTAAAATAACCCTTGTTATGAGTGGCTCCCCTATATTCATATTGTTGAGAGGGAGAATCTTGGAAAGGATGCCATTGAAAAAAAAAAAAACAATACAGGGTGGAGAAATAGTACCACTCAGGGAAAGAAGGTATGTCATAATAATAAGAATAAAATTATGTACTAATTACTCTTAATACTTATGTGATCTAACATATTTCAACCTTCACATAAGTTGATTGACATGTCAAAGCAAATCGAAGCAAGAAAATAGACGCACAGGTAGCACAAGCTCGACTCGAGTGGATATTCAAAACTTGTTGCATGAATTGTAAGTATAAGTAAATGAAAAATTATATAAAATATTTATAAATTGTAAACAATTTTTTCTTCATGAAATTTATTTCAAAAAAAAATTACGATACCAAGCAAAAATGTAGGTCATGGAGTTTTAAAAAATAGCTTATGAAGAGGACAAGAAATTAGCCTACAAAAAAGGATATATACTCATAGTTGAACAATTCTGAGCAATGAGTGTGCAAGGTTATTCTATTGGATCTATCAATGAGATAAATAAGTCAATTGATTTTTATTTAAAACTGAATACTTTAGCAATTACTGTATTTGATATTAAGTTCCAAAAATATAAGTCATTATATTTGTTTTAAGGAAATAATAATTATATATTTGTTTACAAATTTAAAGTAAATATATTTATATGCATTTAAATGAATGATTAACATTTCTCAATATTTGTCTCAAATTTATATGTATCTATTATTGATAAATTCACTAATTATTTATATTGGGTTGTAGGCTGCCAATCCCAATAGACCAATCGAGCACCATGGAGGCATCGATTTGAATGTGGATAGTAGTACTGAAGTTTTTTTTTTTGAATTATTAATATAGGTAAACATTTTAAATCGAGTTTTTTTATAGTAATGCAAATTTAACTATAATATGTTTTAAGATTAAGAAAATATCGTGTATTGCAATTGTACGGGATGTAGAGGTTGTTTCTGATGAACATGTCGAGGTTCAAACTAGCGGGCAAGATAATGTGGTTGGACAAGGTAAAGAGCACTAAAATGTTATTTAAAATCTTTAAAGTATCAATTTTTTTAAATGTAACCCTTTTATTTGTTATTGCAAAGGACCCACCTTTGCAAAGGACAATGAGATCATGTCCATGGGTGAGAAGAAATATCGATGACGACATTGATATGCCTCTACAACAATATCAAGAAGGAAAAAATAATAATAAAATAAAATAAAAATGATTCATGTGAACTTATGTAACTTATTTGATAATGACTGATGTTGATGTCTAGATATTTTATTTATGTTCTATTGAATGTTCATGTGAATGTTCTAATGAATCTTATGTTTTAATGTTAATGTGAATTTTCTAGTGAAACTTATATGTTAATCAATGGTATCATGTGATAGTTCATGAATGTTACATTTTATTAATAGAATGAATAAATTTTAGATGTCAATAAGGAATTTAGACATTGGGGGGGTGTTGGGGCCAATGAGCTTCCACCTTCACATGGTTGGACCTGATTGGTAGAGAAAATTAAAATATTCTTGAAACCAAGTGAAGCTCAATATTAACCTATGATTGCATGACAACTAACTATGTGAATCTCTTAGATTTAGGAAATGAAAAAGGAGGCCATAGTTCAATATGAAACCTCAATTCATATGCATATGACATCAGGTGGAGCGGAAAAACCCAACAGGTTTGCATTTCTGTTAGAGATCTTTAATTAGGTATTTTAAGTTATAGACCATCATGAACACTATGACTTTGACACTTATAGGAAAGGGTAATTTCCTAAGCATGCAAGAAAATCAAGACTTTCTATGTGCTGGCTTGCTGAGGACATTCTCTCATTCATAGCAACTAGATTTCTAATGTTCATGATGGTCTATAATTTTAAAAACTTAATAGACTTATTAAATAAATGTAAATGTGGTGGTTTTTCTCACCTCTGCCTATTTTCCATGCATATGCCACATGAATTCTTGATTCATAGTGACATTTACAAGTTTATCAAATCAATGGTATGACATCATTCATATCTAGAATTTTGCATTAGCAAGTTTAGTTAATTGTTGGGCTATTGTTGCAAACTATACATATGCTTAAACTTAGTTTTGGGCCCTGAATTTTTTAGAAAGTAAATGAATTCTTTTTTCGTATTTGTGTACACATTGCCACATTACATAGCCTATTA
Organism: Cupressus sempervirens; assembly: GCA_028749045.1. NCBI lineage: Eukaryota > Viridiplantae > Streptophyta > Pinopsida > Cupressales > Cupressaceae > Cupressus > Cupressus sempervirens. The sequence goes on from CM053785.1 coordinate 314,432,263, forward strand.
GAAATATCATTCTACAAATATTTTCAACGTCATCCAACAACATAAATTCAGATCAACAATCAGTCAATAGAGGAAAAAGAATACCTAGTATGAGAACTCTATAAATTATGAGATCAAATACATTAGAAATCTTAGTACTGAACATCTATAACCTAATGAAAATGTCCATGTGTCTAATACAATGTTATATCTAGATATGGGTTTAATATCTATGGTAAAAGTGTCTAAGATCAAATGTTTGGCTATGAGTATAGAAGTGTAAGTTACATAGAATGTCTGTTGGAGGAAGCAGTGTATGTCTTAACGCTATGTGTTGTACAAGATATTATTTTTTCCTTATTGAGAAGAAATAATTGGAATAATATATTTTATATATCATTGTGGCCTAACAATATTAAAATGCAAGCAGGAGCAATAGAATTTCCAAACATACTACTCCAAGTAGTCATCTATTAAGCGATCATTTACTCCATGGCTTCCTTTAAGTAGTTAGTGGGGAAATTATTTTTGCATTTAGTCTTCATGTATTTACCTTCATGTACTTCATATTCTTTGGGATGATGACTATGGTGATCACCCATAACATAATGTTGTTGTAGTTACAGCAAGACCTTTCTTCATGATATAGAATATTTTCTCAGGATTCATGATCCCTCATCAAGTAAGCTACCTTGTCCCTCATTAATAAATGATTGAATTACGTTGAAGTAAAATCTAACAAGTAGGGTAGGCACCTGCAACTTGATAGATATTTCCTCTATGGGGGAGATAGTATTATCAGTTGAACCCTATATCTTAGACACTCTATGGCTTTTTGTCTTTACAATATGGAGACTTGGAGACAAATTTAAGGATGACATAAAAAGAAATGGTTAAGTGTATAAATTTTCTAGAACTTATGTCAATTGTTTTAATCTGAAACTTATGTCAACTTTTTAAATTATGGCAGTTTTCTAACATTAGATTTTGTTGCTCCAGTGCTTACTGATGGTGAAAAATTGATTTTGTTTGCTAGATATAATGCAAAAATTTTACTAGGATTGCATCAAAATATAAAGTGAGGTATGTAGTATTTGGTACTTTTCTAATACATAGATAATGAAATCTGTAGATAGAATTTAAGAGTTTGTTATGCTGAAATATGGGTTACTTCAGCTAAGAGATTAAAAGGTTATTGCTTTCAAGCGAGGTCTTGATGTTTGGTAAACTATGCTTAATTATGACTTAAGTTATATACATATTCCAGTCTAAATTACTTAAGGAAGATTATTTTTGTTTTCACAAGAATCTCTAATTATAGATATAATGGAGTAGAATAATCAATTTAACACATATGGACAACTCATAATTCTTAAGATCTCCATCTTTGCAAGATATTTATGGAGATTTATATTTAGTTATGGTCTACCACTAAAAATTAGTTTTTTATGCTCCAGTGCTTGTTTATGGGGATAAATGGATTATGCTTTTCAAATTTGATGCAAATAAGTTTAGCATCAAAATATGAACTGATGTATGTAGTACTTGGTACTTTCCTAATCTATATAGATGATACATTTTATAAATGATGAAGTCTATAGATAGAATTTAGATTGAGGTCATCAATTTTTCTAGATTGTGCATGAGCTAACTTTTTTTTTAATTAATAGAATTGGGCATGTGAATTTTATTATCAAATTCTCATTACAACTTTTTCTGTTGAGAATAATGATTATTCACAAGGATTAATGATTTTGGATATTTATTTTTTTGTTTCAAATGTACAAACCATTTATCCCAACATCTTGATTTTGCAATCTAGTTTCTTCCAATTTGAAAACTAAGATGGAGATTTAATTTATCAATTGTATATCTTATTGTACATGACCATCTGATTGAGATCTTGAAAAGGTAGACAACTAGCCTTCAAAATAAACAAAATAGCCCCTCATGACCATACATCTATCTTGGCACCATCATAGCCTTTTCTCGTAATTGTCTTTTATGAAACATATGTAGGAGTACCAAATGTTGTATGTAATAAACCATTGTGATTGAGTTGTTGAGTCATTGAACTTAATCCAAAGTCTAAGACATTTAGATCTAGATTCAACTTTTGCAATTTCAAATCTCTATAATAAACTACCATGATGTCACAAAAGTCCACTACATTGATAACTTGTTGGAAGTGTTTACTTGCTACATCCTTTTTTATCTTTCCTTTGAAAACTTTGTTGAAGATTTATCCTATAATACATTCCATATCAAAATAGAGTTTGGTATTTCTTTCCATGACTTAAAATATTTGTACAATGTTGGGATGCTTGACCAGTCTAATTTTAATATATGACTGTTCATGATTTCCAGCATTGGCACCTTTAATGTAGTCATTTGATTTCTTCTTCATTTCATCGAATGGATTGTTGAGATTAAATAGCCATAGAAATTTGTTCTCTTTCATGAAGTTGGGGCCAATAGTAACAATCTCATGGATAAGATCTTCAATAGAAATTATGCCATATTTACCTAAAACCTATTCACAAGTAACAAGGTAGAAATCATAAGCATTAGGAAAGCATACTAACTAACACAAAAGGCATCATGAACACAAGTACCTTTTCAATGACAAAGTTGTTAGTCAATGGAATTCATTGCTTTTCAACCTTTCCATAACCTCTCTTCTAAATTAGCTCTCTTATGCTTTTTAAATTTGGAAATCTAGAAAGAATTAAGCAAGAGAATTAAATAACAGTAGATACAAGAATCTATGAAATAAGAAAGAATTGATCTACATAATTCTTATAAATAACCAAGAGCATACCCAAAGGTCACATATGGATCAACTTGATGTAACATGTTCATTGTTTCTTTGTTCACTTTTAGAAACAGGTCATTGAAGATTTGAAATGAAGTATCAGAGCAATTCACTATCACTAGAATATTATATATACATCCAAAAATGATCACTAACCACTATTTTAGAAATGAAAAGTACAAAAGAGACAACTCAAGCTAAAAAAGGACTAACTTGCCTCAAACACAAAAGTCGCAAAATTGTTCTTATCTTTGGATGCATATCATTGATACAAAATAAGAAAAGTAAGAAACTCAACAAACAAAAAAAACTACTTAAAAATTTATATTAGAATTTGGGGAAGACTAATAATTGTGTGTTCCTCTTTATTTAAGATAAAAGAGATGTAAATATATTATAATAAAATCTAGGAAAAAAAAATTTCTCTTTTTAATGAAAAATAGACTAGAGAGCTAATAGTATACCAAATCTATCACTGTATAAAGACCAAGAAAGTACAAGGTATATAAATACAACAGACTAGATACTTACCTATTGATTTGAATAATGAAAAATAGCTTAAGTTTTGGGTCAACATAAATGTCTCCTTTCATTTTTGCCTCTCTCTTCAATCTGATAACTTCGCGTTCCTAATTTTTTTCATAAAGTACACAAGAAACTTACTAAGGTACATTCATCAACCCTAGATGGCATGTTGACACATAAAAGAAAAACCCAGCAATTTATTAAAGGATCCACATACTCCTTGGTGAATCATTAATTGATATAAAACTTGCCAAAAAAAAACTAAGGTACACACTTAACACTAGATGGAATGGAAACACATCACTCACAAATCTAGTAATTTATTACCTGCTCCATATACTCCTTTGAATATTCCCCATCCATCTTAAATATCGATTTGTGGTTTGTAGCATTTTTTTCCTTTTGCAACATCCAACTATCGCTTCTTGTTATTCTCCCATTCTTCATTTCTTTTCCTCTTCTTGAGAACTAACTTAGGCACAAGCTTTGCCTCCTCTGAAATCATATATAAATAATAGAAAAAATTAAATTATTTTGCAAAATTAAACATTAAACAAGAAAATTCTTTCTAGAAGCAGTAAGTAGTTCAAAAATTTTGTGGCAAATCACCACAATATATTATATAATTAAAAAATAAAGATAATTATAGTTGTTAATTATACACTAGACGTGTTGATATGGCTCTTTATGAGAGTTGGAGATTTCTTTAAAATGACAATTAACTCTTAGAAATCTGACAAGTGAAATAATCTCATTGGTCTCTTTATGCAAAACACGAATACAAAAAAGGCACTGCTTACCATAAAATATTTGTTAAAGAGTTTAACTATTCTAGATTTTGAATGTAGAAACAAGCCAAGAAAGGTAGAACCACTCTCCAAGTGTGAAATTGAGGTTTTAAGGGAGGCTAAGATGTTCTCTCCCAGGAACTATTTCTAACAACCTGATAATTATAAGCATTTAGCCTACATGAGGCTTATTCTAGTTGATAAAATACTAATAACTATGTCAGTATGTTGATGTGTTTATTATTTTGAGTTTTTATTTTTATGTTGAGAAAATAAGTTCTTTTTGTTGAATATCATGAGGCAAGGGATCTAATCATTTTGTCAACCTAGGTTGGGTTGATCTAGTTTTCAAAAGCCCAAGTTTTTGGCTATCAAGAAAACCCTTGAAAAGACAAGTTCCTTGTGATATGAGAAGTGCATAGTGAGTTGTTTATTAATTTATAAATCCAAGTAGTTGTTTTTGTGTAGTATTGTATCTAGTGTAAAGTGAGGATAACAAAAGTTATCTATGACTGGTAGCTATTAATATTTTATAGCCCATGAATTCTTCATTAAGATTGTAAGATATTAGGTTTGTATTTTTTTAAATTAACATTTAAGAATCACTCTCTCCAATTAATCATTAGAAAGAAGTACAAAATTCTATTTTCTAGTATTATCAAAGGAAACACATTTCTAAATAGAAATCGTTCTACTTTCAATGACATACTATGTAATATATGTTCAAGTTTTTTAATTTTTGTTTTATAAAATTTTCATCATTTATTTTTTCTTGTCATTGCATACTCTCAAAAGTTGAGATGCAAAATTTTTTTCAAGGATTGCATGTTTTTTTTTTTTAAATTAACTTACCACCTACCACTTTGTGCTTCTCAACCATTTTAGGTATGGGGTGAAAATCTCCATCCCCTTTTACCTCTACTCTTCCTTGAATGGGAATATTAATGAGTTCCAAGATAAGAAAACTAGGAACCCTGCTCTCCACAAGGGGTTGCTTATGTTAATTTATGAATATTTTAAGGCTAGGACAATTAGAAAGCATATCAAAGATAGGAAAGAGGGAAAGAAAGTGAAAAGGGACTCTGATGATTCCAAAGAAATTTACTCCCCCTCATAAATGGAGGAAACTCTAGATATGTATATGGACTCTGATGACTCAGAGGTCCCACAGTGCAGCTCCCAAAAAAAACCCATGATAGCAAGGAGATGGCTATGCCCTCCAAGACCATGAAACTCAATGATACCTCCTTGGATAGGGGTTACAATGAGTAGGATGAAGGGATAGAAATGAGAGGTGATAGTGCCGAGGCTAAGGAGAACATCAAAACTGAGGAAGGAAAAGAATGAAGGAAGAGTAAAAGAAACATAATAATAAAAGTGCCTTCCAATAGAGAAAAGGATTTCATGGGAATTGTTAAGTGAAAAAGGAATAGCATGGAAGACAACAAGGAAAAATAGGGAGAGGGAAGCAAGAAGATGGAGGAGAACCCTACAGACAAGCTTGAACAGGATCCCAACTAGAGATATGATGAGGTTGACACTTCCACCTATAGATGCTTGATAACTAGGAAGGATAGGAAGGTGGTTTGGAGAAACTTTGACCATTCCAAGGCTAATTTGGGGATCAAAAGAGAACTAATCAAAAACCAAGTTAGAGAGAATGATGAAGACAGGATCCAACTAGAGGAACTTATTAATCCTACCTTGGTTATCCTCAATGACATTGCCAGGGAGAATCTAGAGATGAATATTCTGAATAATGCCAAGAATTGTGCCATGGATAGCTACAGGACCACTAAATGGCTCTTCATGAAATCCTTGAGCTCAAACACAAACTAAGCACACTAGAGAGAGATACATATAGCCTCAAGAATAGGGTTAATGATGATGAGCTTAGTGTGGATAAGAAGATGGATGCTTTCAACACTAGATCCCTTGAGATGGACAAGACCTTTAAAGGAATTTCCAAGAAAATAATCAACATTCTCAAGGAAAATGAGAGTATCAAAAGGTTCATCCACTTTGGGGAAGATCAAAATATCTGCAAGGAATAGGATTAGGACATCATTTCAAAGGATAGGACTTTGGATGAATGATTTGGTGGATATTTTCAATGAAAATTGAAGTGTCTCATTTCTTTCCAGAATCTGCACCATTAGAAAGATCTTCGCATCCTAATTTCAACACAACTTGAATGGACAAAAATGAAGTTTGAATGCAGAAGATATGCTCAGTCAAAGTTGTGGTCAATAGGTAGACTAGAGGGCTACATAAGAGGTGAAATAAGACCATCTCAAAAGTGGTCAACAATGGATTTCAAATTAAAGATCTCATCGAGAGCTTTCCAATGGCGTCTATTTCATCAAAAATAGAGCTCTGATGAAGAAGTTATGGCCATTTCAATTTTGAAGGAAAAATGTAATACTAATGACATTAGCATGATTTCAGCATGCACAGTCATCATTTTGATCCAACTAGGTGATGACACATGTCAAAGATGTGTGCAAATAAAATAGTGCCACATAGCACCTCAAGCTCCTTCATGCGAATTTGGTTGTTTAAAATTTTGTTGAGGAGGTTTGAACCTTCAACCTCCCATTTCCAACTTTAACTCTTTGCCACTACACCACATGGAGTTCTTAACAACCCTACAAAAAATTTACTATTTATTTTTAAAACTACCGCCAATTCCTATTAGATGGCCACTGGCGGGGTTTGAACCCCGGACCGACTGGCCGAGTAAAATCTTAAGCGCCACTGCACCACGTGATGAGTTTGAATGATATTCAGCAAAGTTTCTATTTAAGTTTTAGACTGCTGACTGCCCACCCTCAAAATAGATATTTTTGTTTATTTTGTTAAATTTTTTTAACCTCAAATTCATGTAATGCCAAACTTATAAAATGGCAAAGAGGTTAAACGAAGGCTAATTTTGTTTTAAAGCCTATTATTGTAATTTTTTGGTTTTGGGCCAATTTAGGAAAATTTTATGTATAAAAAGGAAGTAGGTAGGTCATTTTGAAAAAACATTAAATGGAGATAGGTCTTGATAGGATTTTAGTCGATCCAGGTGGTGAAGTTTTGAAGTATTAAGGAGATTTTTTTTTTTAGGAGATTTTTTAAGCCATTTTTTTGGTACTTTAGAGAATTGCTATGTTGGCAAAGTGCTAGAAGAAATGGTCTTGGTGCATAATTGTAATTGATTTCTAGAGATTAATCGGATCGGTCGTACTCTATTGGAGCTGACCCAGAGACGTAGTCATGTTTGTGGCAAACTCTGAAATCAAACTTTGTTTGCACTTTCTATCTTCTTCTCTCTCTCAATTCTATTTATTTCACCTCAAGTTTTTGAGTTTTGATGCTTAATTTCATTTATGTATAAATGTATGAAGACTTCCACTAATTTTATTTTATTTAAGTATTCAATACTGTAATTAGTCTAGATCCATTTACAGATCAAGTGGTATCAAAGCCCAATTGACTATTATTGTTGTTATTTTCTTGAATGCTAACAAGATCCAGGATTTAGAAGATTAGGAAATGAAGAACTTTTCCAAAGATGTCTATTTATGGAATGGAGGTTCCTAATGAGATTAGTGAGCAACAATTTTGAAGAGCATTCCTCGAGATGAAGGCTAAGGTGGACATTCCTTTTCAAGAGAGAAAAGAGAAGAAAGAACATGAAGACAAGAAAGGGAAACATCATGGAGATGGTGACAAGAAACCAGATCCACCCTCTTCTTCTTCTCCTCACTCTTCTCCTTCTTCCTCATCTTCTTTGTTTACTTATACTTCAAAGAAATCTAAGAAAGTTAATAAGCCTAAGATTAAATTGGATGTAAAATTTGACTTACCTAAGTATTGTGGTGAACTTAATTAATGCTGAAAAATTGGATGATTGGATTTAGCAAGTAAAAGTCTATTGTAGAGTCCAAAACCTATTAGATGATGTTTATAGGATCCAATTAGCTACTCTTTAGTTAGGAGGTATAGCTTTAACCTGGTGGGAGATTAAGACTAAGGAAGAAGTTTCACTGCATGGTAGAGTCAATTTAACTTGGGCAGAGTTTGTTAATGCTCTTAAGAACTAGTTTTATCCCCTGGGACATATGCAACAGCTAATGATGGACTAGAAAATGTTTAGGCAAGGGAAAGATCAAACTATCCAAGAGTATAACCATGAATTTAGGAAAAGGGCTATTGCTTTGAATGTTCCTTTGTACACCCAGGATACTTTGTTGAAGTACATAGGATGTCTTCATTCCTACCTTAGGCATTCTATTTTGGTATTAAACCCTTGTAATTTGGATGAAGTGTCTATTCAAGCTACACACTTAGAGTCAAGGGTTAAAGGATCTTTTATTGATAATGATGTAAAGAAATCTTCAAAGAATGTAGAGACAGAGAAAGGAAAGAAGGAAGCTATAGTCAAGAAGGATGAGAAACTTTCTTGCACTGATTGTGACAAGAAGGGTCATAATGAAGAACATTGTTGGAAGTTGCATCCCAAATTGAAGCCTAAGTGGGCTCAAAAATGTGATCAAAAATAGAAAGGTAAGGAGAAAGCCACAAACATTGTTATGGATCTTGGTTCCGATTCAGATGATGAGACTAAGATAATAGCTATGGGTTTGAAAGGTAAAGCTCCTATTTTTGGTGTTTATATTGCTAGTTGTGCTTCTACTTCTATAGTTAATGATTTCTCTAAAAATAAGAAAAGGAATGAGTTGTTTCATTTAAGGGTTGTTTCTAAGAACACTAAAATTGATGCACTCATAGATAGTGGTTCTCAAGTGAATTTGATTTCTAAAAATATTGTAAGAAACTTGGGATTGAAAACTACATTACATAAGAAACCTTATCCAGTAGGCTAGATTTGTGAAAATGATAAGTTGCAAGTAACAAGACAATGCACCTTAAGATTCTCAAATCACTAGTAAGTTTGTGGATGAAGTACAATTTTATGTGGTTCCACTAGATATCTGTGGGATAGTGCTTGGTAGCCCTTATCTTTATGACAGAAAAGCAATTTCCTATAGGGAAAAGAATCATTATCACTTGTTTAAAGATGGCTTTTAGTATATTGTACATTCTCACAGGATTAAGACTAGTTGTTCTTTTGCAAACACAGGGTAGTTAAAGAGGGTAATTAATGCAAGTAAAGAGTTAACGGTTATGTCTGTCAGTACAAGTGGTTCTACACTTGAACTTCGAGTAGCTAACCAAGGTCAGATGTTACAGGATGCACCCGCAATACAACATGAGGGAATGATGATTGAAAGCATTAATGGTTCCTTGGGTAAAAAATGTTCCTATTTTGAAGGATCGATATGTTGTTGATTTATTCTCTTTCATTTTTGCATTATTATTCAGCTAGTCAATGTTTGTTAGTTAGTGGCTACGACAGTTTATGTAGATTCTTATGGAAGTGATAGAATAATGTTCATGTTTAACAATATTTTGATAGTCTTCATTGTGCTTGTGAGTTGGGTTTTCAAATGTACAGATGATACAAGACAAGTGGGGAGACCAAGTCCTCACTTTATGTCAGAGTAAATGTCACTTTTGGAGGTCCAAAAGGTCTTTAGTGGGGAGGCCTGATCTAATGGATAATTTTAGTGAAAATTGAAGTGTCTCATTTCTCTCTAGAATCTACACCATCAGAAAGATCTCTGCATCCTGATTGCAACACAACTTGAACAGAAAAAAATGAAATTTGAATGCAAAAGTTACACTTGGTCAAAGTTTTGGTTTTAATAGGTAGACCAGAGGGCTAGATAAGAGGTGAAATCAGACCATCTCAAAAGTGGTCAACAATGGATTTCAAATTAAAGATCTCGTTGAGAGCTTTCCAACGGCATCTATTTCATCAAAAACAAAGCTCATATGAAGAAATTATGGTCATTTCAATTTTGGAGGCAAAATGTAATAGTGATGACATTAGCATGATGTCAGCATGCACAATCATCATTTTGATCCAACCAGGTGATGACACATGTCTAAGATGTGTGCAAATAAAATAGTGCCACCTCAAGCTCCTTCATGTGAATTTGATTTTTTAAAATTTTGTTGAGGAGGTTTGAAGCTTCAACCTCCCATTTCCAACTTTTCCTCTTTGCCACTAGACCATGCAGAGTTCTTAACAACCCTACAAAAAATTTACTATTTACTTTTAAAACTGCTACCAATTCCTGTTAGATGGTCGTCACTAGGGTTTGAACCCCGAACCGGCCAGCCGAGTAAAATCTTAAGTGCCACTACACCACGTGATGAGTTTGAACGATATTTGGAAAAGTTTCTATTTAAGTTTTAAACTGCTGACCGCCCACCCTTAAAATAGGTATTTTAGGTTATTTTGTTAAAAAAATTTAACCTCAAATTCATGTAATGCCAAACTTATAAAATGGCAAAGAGGTTAAATGAAGGCTAATTTTGTTTTAAAGCCTATTATTGTAATTTTTTGGTTTTGGGCCAATTTAGGAAAATTTTATTTATAAAAAGGAAGGGGGTAGGTCATTTTGAAAAAACATGAAATGGAGAGAGGTCTTGATAGGCTTTCAGTTGATCCAGGTGGTGAAGTTTTGAAGGATTAGGGAGATTTTTTTTTGGAGATTTTTGAAGCCATTTTTTTGTACTTCGAAGAATTGCTATGCTGTCAAAGTGCTAGAAGAAATCGTCTTGGTGCATAATTATAATTGATTTCTAGAGATTAATCAAATTAGTCATACTCTATTGGAGTTGACTCAAAGACATAGTCACATTTGTGGTGAACTCCAAAATCAAACTTTGTTTGCACTTTCTATCTTCTTCTTTCTCTCAATTCTATTTATTTCACCTCAATTTTTTTAGTTTTGATGCTTAATTTCATTTATGTATAAATGTATGAAGACTTTTGCTAATTTGATTTTATTTAAGTATTCAATACTGCAATTAGTCTAGATCTATTTGCAAATCAATGAAGGCACAAGGAAATGAACCAGATCCAGCACCAGGAAAAAAGAAGCTCCAGCCCCTAAGCTAGAGCCTTTGGAGATGAAGGAGGAAGCATGCAAGCTATTAAAGCTTGAAATAAATGTTGCTAAGATGCTCAAAGACATCATCTGATGTGCCTTGGCTTTTGGCAGCTTGTCCTAGTTTTTTGGTGCTTCTCCCTGGCTTTTTCTTGTTTATTATTTATAGGAGTTGTTATTTTTCTCTCTAGCTCTTGGTAGCCTTTTTCATTTAAATTGTTAACTAATTTAACTATGTATGGGGTTTTAGAGCCCTTTTAAAGCCTATTTTCCTTAATGGAAAATAAAAAATTTAACTTCATTTATTTTCATAAACATCTCAAAGGAGAACATTTATGGATCTCAGTGAGTAGTAGAATTTTTCAATTGGTAAATATGTTTGACAAGTTTAGGAGCTAGGCAATAGAAACAACTCTAAATCTTTAGTACACTTTTGTGTGAGATTCTATAACCTTTCTTGAACCATTGATCTTAAGTTGTGAATTTTGTAATGTTTTGGAAAAATCATATAAAGAGTCAAGAGAAGAAGGAAAAAGATAGATTGCAACATCAATGAAAAATTCAAAGCATGACACTTGTGAAAAGTGGAAGGAGATGGAAGATGAGTGGGATGCTAATTAGGACAAGATATTGTTAGAAATACAAGAGGATTAACTAAGAGGAGTGGGGTGAATTAGTCATCACTAAAATAAATCCCAGATCCCTTAGATGTTAATACAAAATATAACCTTTGATGAAATTGTTGTTACTCCGTTAACATACAGGCACTTGGTTAACACTAACAATATATTGTAACTCGGCAAGCACTATAATATCAATTCTTACTCAAAAAATATTGAACATGTAGATCTTAAGATATTAACTATGATTAACCTTAATTATCTTAGTTGTATACACATTAAATAAATAGCATGAACACAAGTGACACCAAGATTTAACATGGAAACCCAATTTGAGAAAAATCACCAATTTTAACTAGTTACTATTTTTCACTCTTCTAAATTGAGTCTTGTTAGGAGCCAACCCTATTAAAGGTTACAAAACACACTATTAGGTGTGACCCTCTTAGAGGATTTAATCACCCTATTAGGAGTGGCCTTGTTGGAGGTCTTTAGACACTTCAATCTAGAAAGGCCACCTTGTTAGAGGATTTGGAAAATAGTTGTTAAGCCAACTCCATTAAGAGATTTGATACACTACTACAATGGTTAGAGAGTAATAATGATATGAACTAATTGGTGATGTAAATGTATTGCTAATTTTAGATCTGAATTCTAGCTTGAATACTTGATCCTTCCTGGTCAAATATATCTTTGCAACTCCTCAAGGATATTTTGCTTATCCTTCCAATTCTCTTCCTCTAAGCATCTTATTTTCTTCCACACACTCACACACTTTCAATTCTCAACTTGACCATATACTTATATCATAATGTTGTCAATTCATCTTGAATGCAACTTAGAATAATTAATATGCATCTCCTCAGCCAACTAGAACCAACAAATAAATCTATTATACTCAATATGCAAAAATAAGAAAATTCTTTGTTAGTCAACCTTGCTCAGTAGAAACTAACACTAAAATTATTTTCTTGTGTTGCCCAAGTGAACTTAGTTAACACTGCATCTTCACAAACTTCTTTTGGTAACCAAGTGAACTTGGTTAGCACTAGTTCCATCCAACATTCCTTTGTTAATAGAGTGAGCTTGGTTAACACTCAACTTCTATGAAATTCTCTTCAATGCCCAAGACAACTCGACAGACACTATCTTTAAAACTTGGCAACACTAGATTGCTTGGCAAACATAGGAAACTATCTTTATCACCTGAGTGAGCTTGACATACACTAGCTAGTAAATATATGAAATTTTGTACAACATGTCATAATAAAATGAAATTTTAGAGAAAAATAAAGTAAGGAAAATATCCTTAGTTTCATCCTAATTTTCATCCATGAGAACTCTCTCTATCAGTGTGAATCTCGTCTAATTCTAGTTTCTCCCTCTGTCAGTAAAATCTATCTTCAACATCTTCTTCTAATAGAAAACTCTCCCTCTTTGATATCAAACCAAGTTCTTCCTCTTCAAAAAAAAAATACATGATATGTATACTCTCCCTCTTTAGAAATTTTTTGTGATATGACACAAAAAACTCTCCCTCTTTGACATCTTATGCAAAAGACAATATTTAATGAATATCAATGTACCTCATTTATTGATTCATATGCAATTTTTCATTCCATTACTGCATCAACTAACTGATCTTCAACATGCTCTAGTTGATGCATCACTAGAATTCATTTAGTAAGATTCAAATAGGGGAATAAACCCTAATTTACCTCTTAGATACAAAAATGAATCCTTAGGTAATGGCTTTGTGAATATTTTTACATTTCATTCTTTTAGATTCACATATTCCAATCTTACCTCTTTGTCTTGCACCAAATCTCTCAAAAAGTGATATTTTATTGCAATGTGCTTAGTCTTAGTATGCATCATAGGATTCTTTGATATATTAATTGCATTTGTGCTATCATAGAAGATAACCACTAGATCCTTGATTTCTACCTTTATACCTACCAATAGTTGCTTGAGCCAAATAACATTAGAACAATTAACTATTGTTGCAACATACTCTACCTCTATTATAGACTAAGAAATGTAATTTTTCTTCTTACTTGTCCAATACACTAGTCTTTTACCAAGAAATAATGCTCCACCACCATTTCTCTTCTTGTTATCAGTACTTCATTCCCAATCAACATTAGTGAAGGATTTCAAATCTAAATTTCCTCCTTTCTTATATCATAATCCATAATCTTCATTACCCTTCAAATACCTCATGATTCTCTTGATTTCCATCATATGATTTTCTTTAGGATTAGATGAAAATCTTTCCACCATACCAATTGCAAGAGAAATATCAAGCCTAGTATGTACTACGTACTACAATTTTCCAATCAATGATTTGTATGTGGTTTGATCTACCTCCTTGGAATCACCATTTTTCAAAATCTTTTGTCCAATAGACATAGGTGTTCCAACTAGTCTTGAATCCTCCATTCCAAATTTATTTAGTATCTCTTTGATATACGTAGATTGAGTAATGTAGATACCATCTTTCTTTTACTGAATTCGCAATCCAAAAAAGAATTTTATCTCTCCAAACATTGACATCTCAAAATCCTTAATCATTTCCTCTAAAAAATCATTTCATAAATCATCATTTCCAATAAACAATGAATCATCCATAAAGATCTACCAGCACAATCTTCTTGTCTAGTCCTTATTTGATGTATAGGTTGTTATTATTTTTTCTTTGAAAACCAATCTTCATCGAATAATTATGAAGTCTTTCATACCAAGCTCTGGGAGCTTTCTTGAGACCATACGATGCTTTTTGCATTTTACAAACCATATCCTTTTTGCTAGGAACTACAAAACCTTCAGGTTGTTCTATGTAAACTTCTTCTTCTAGAATTCTATTCAAGAATAAATATTTAACATCCATCTGATACACTTTAAATCCTTTAAATGTAGCATAAGAAATTGAATTCCTAACACCTTCTAACTTTTCTATAAGAGAATAAAATTCACCATAAGCAATATCTTCTTCTTGAGAATAACCTTTGCATACTAACCTTGCTTTGTTTCTTGAAACTTCTCCATCTTAATTCACCTTATTTTTGAAAAACTCACTTTGTTCCAATTACATTTTTATCATTGGGTCTAGGAACAAGAGTCCATTTCTTATTCCTTTCTATCTATTGTATCTCTTCATTCATTGCTTCAATCTAGCTTTCATTATAGAAATCATCTCTAGCTAATCTAGGTTCAAATTTAGTAAGAAAACATGTACCTTTCAATTTGTTCCTTGTCATTGTTCCATTTGACTTGACTCCAATGATCTTCTTAGATGCATGGTGCCTTCTAACATATCTTACTAATACAAGTACTTTGGATTTAGAACTTGTACCACTTACCTCACTATGATCTTTTGCATCATCCTTGGGTCCTACTATCTATGACTTGGGTCCTTCAAATTCAAACTCAAGTTACACTAGTTGCAACTCGGTATCCTCTAACTATGACTCAAGTCCTTTAGATTGTGACCCAAGTTGTATTGGCTATAACTTAGATGTTTTTGGATATTTTGGGGACTCAGGAGGTGAATTCTACTAACTTCAAATTTGATTAGGCAATGTATCAAGTTCAAAGTAAATAAACTTTTTG
This sequence comes from Cupressus sempervirens, assembly GCA_028749045.1. Lineage (NCBI taxonomy): Eukaryota > Viridiplantae > Streptophyta > Pinopsida > Cupressales > Cupressaceae > Cupressus > Cupressus sempervirens. The sequence continues at coordinate 314,447,612 of CM053785.1, forward strand.
TAATCTTTAGGTTCTTTATTGCTCTCTACTTCACTCTTTTCTACAAACTCATCAATCTTCACATGTGTACTCTCTATAATCTTATGAGTGGTTATATTTAAACATTTGTATGCTTTACTTCTATTGGAGCATCCTAGGAATATGCCTTCATCACCTTTGAGATCAAATTTACCTTTCCTAGTCTCCTTCAAAATAAAACATTTGCTACCAAATACTTTCAAGTATCTTACATTAGGTTTTTAGTCATACCATATTTCATAAGGAGTCGGATTTGAATCTTTATTCAACTATAGTCTATTCAAGGTATCAACTATTGTATTGATTGCTTCCTTCCAGTATTTGATTACAACATTATTTTCTATCATCAAGGTTCTTACAAAATTCATGATTTATATGTTCCTTCTTTCTACTATACCATTCTATTGAGGTGTACCAGGGGCTTATACTTGTGTTTTGATTCATCTTCCAATACAAAATTCATTAAATTTATTAGAAATTAATTTACCTCCTCTAACTAATCTCAAACATTTCAACTTCTTTCCAGTTTCCTTCTCTAATCTTTTTAGATACCACTTAAACTTTTGAAAACCTTTAGATTTATCTTTCAGATACATTAATGTCATCATTTTAGAGTAATCATCAACAAATAAAATAAAGTACTTATCTCCACTATATCTTTAAACACCAATAGGTCTACAAAGTTTTGTGTGAACCAACTCCAAGACTTCTTCAGAATGATAGTTCTTTCTCTTGAAACTTGTCTTTCCCATCTTACCAATTTGACAATTTTTGCATAAGCCCATATTAGGTTTCCTCAAACTAGGAATATCTCTCACTCTCTTTTTTTCCTTATCTTGATCAAGCTATCAAAGTTAACATGACATAACCTTTTATGCTATAACCATATTTCTTCTACTTGAGTAATGAAACATGAACTTTCACTAAGATCTAGGTAGAATAGGTTACCTGACCCAACTAGATTTCCTTTTCTATCTAGTAGCTTTGCCTTCCCATTTATGAATTCTACCTTGAATACAATGTTATTCAACTATGTCACACTCAGTAGATTATGTTTCAATCTTTCAATCCAATAAGCATTATCACATTTGACTTAATTGGTTAGAGAAATACAACCTTTTCCTTTTATGCAACATGGCTTATTATTTCCAAATCTTACACTTCCACCATCATAGTGTTCCATATGTTCAAACTTTGTCTTGTCACAAGTCATATGATGAGAACAACCACTATCAATAATCCATGTATTAATTTTTCTAACATGAGAGATAAGTGCCATTTTATTTTCTTCATTATCAAATTCATCTTTTACGGTAATATAGACCATTTCATCATCATCACTACTATTTGATTCTTTAGCCATAAAAAAAGACTTCTTACCTTTGTCCCTTTAGTCCTTATAGATTTTAAATACTTCTTTCCTTTATACTTGTTCTTATTCTTTTTATCTTTGTCTTCTCTATTTGGACACCTTACAGCAATGTGACCAACTTCTCCACAAGAAAAATAGATTAGAGGAATTTTACCTTTGTACTTTCCTTTGCCTTTGGGATACCTCCTTGCAAGAAATGCTTCAATGGATTTAAGATCACTATCAAAAATTTTAGTGTAAATTATTATTTTTATGCTTTACTTAAGTTTACTTAAGATAAATGCATTATTTATTAGTTTCTCCTAGGAGTAAGCATACTCTCACGTGTTGACTTGTTGACAACATAGTAGTTTGCACCTTATTTATGCACATGGTGTCTACAACATGTCCACATGAGATACACCTTGTCATACTTATCCTCTCATCTACATGGAGGATAATCCAATTTTTATGGATGTGTGCTTAGTTGTCATGCTTATCTCCTAGTTCTTTCTAGTTCATTCTAGAAGCATTCTAGAGGCCTTTATAAATAGGCTCTCCTAATGTATTTTTGTACAAAAAAATTATTATTCATTTTTGGAATATATTTTCTCTCATACCATTCAGATTCTCCAAGCTCTACCTTTCTTTCTCTAGTTTCTCTTCAGCAGGTTATTTGCATACAAGTGGTCTTGGTGATCTATGAAGTTGGTTTTTACAATTTCTACATGGTATCAGAGTGTCCCTGCTACTTCTTGGTTTGAAAATTTTTGAAGCCATGATTTGAAGACACAAACCCTAGCTTATTTGACATTTTTCCATCAATCAAGAGAAAGTACATTTTTTTGACACACTTTGGGCTAAAACGAACACTACCATCATGATCAGAAGGCCTGGTATAGTCAAAATTCATATAAAATTTTCAATTTTTTGGCCATTATAGCTTCTAGAAAAAAAATAATAATTTTTTTGGTCTCCTAAAGGGTTGTATAGATGAAAAAAATCAAAAACAAATTCAGCAACCATCCTAGCACCACCTCGTTTCCATTTGAGCGCCACTCGCACCCAGCCAGAGCTCAAACACCATCAGTCACATAGCTACAGCACAACTCATACCCTACCACTATTAGTGGGCTTCCCTCTAGCAACCTCTTCCCAGCCTGACTACCATCACAGCCATGGAGCAACACCCACCCACCACTATTGATGGTGGAGCTTCACCCAAGCACCACCGACTGTTCCATGATAGCTAACATCATAAAACTAATGGCTGACATCACTAAACCAATAGCTGATGTCATTCGCATGCATTCCTACATCAACTACCTGGCCACCCTAATGCAAGGAAGGATAAAAAAAACTAGGGCCAAAGGCACACCCATCTCTCTAAACCACCCTACAAGAGTTAACACAACTATAGCAAACACAAAGAATAGAAACCGAGGAAGAAGAGTGAAATAGTTTTATTGATTCATTAAAATTTCTTTCATACATGCCCAGCTATAAGGCCTTGTGGGTTACAGCCAAATACAAATACATTCATACACAAAGATCCAACAATAAATTTGCACTTTCCAATTCTGCTCTGCAATCCTTTTCAAAACTACCAAAAAATCTTCACTCCCATAAAATATCCTACCTCTAAGCCTAAAAAATCTATTTATACTATCCAAAATGGCTTACAAATCATTCTAGAACATGGAGAAACCATAAGTTAGTTCTTAGCAAATATTAAATAAAATAAACCTAACATTAAATACACAAGTCAGCTTGCATCAACAATTATGTGTCCAAAAATTGATGTCCGAGAAAAATCATGATATCTCCTAGCTTTGATTGAGTTAGAACTCATGCTTCAAATTTTGGGTAGATATTTAGGCCTTCTACAACCCCTTAAGTGTACAAAGTTTGATTCATCAAGTAAAAGTGTTCATCCATTTTGAAAGTTGAACACACAAAACTACCAAAAATTGATGTTCCAAGAGAATTGTCATATCTCCCAAACTATAAGAAGTTAGAACTTGCACTCTAGAATGTAGATAAAAATCTAGGCCCTCTTCATTTATTAAAGTTTTTAGACCTTCATTCATTATGGAAAATTAGTTACATAGTTTTCAATAGGCATCCAGAAACCAGAAAATACAATTTTAGTAGAACCCAGTTTCAGCAACAAGATAAAAACTAAAAACATGTAGGATAGCAATGCAACCTAGGATGCTCCTGCATCACACCCCTACTAACATAAATTCATGGTTGACTAACATCATTTCCCATCCTATTGATGCCACTTTCTGGAGGCCAAAATTTTTTTGGTGACAAGCAGTTGACAGCTATTTGGCTGTCAATTTTTTTCTTGTGACTGTAATTTTTTAGTGAGCTTGTTTTCGGACCAAAACTTCATGTTTTGGCCATAACTTGAGCATACAGAGGTCTTTTTTTATCTAAAAGAAGCATTGGAAATTTGGTTCCAAGATAGAGACAATGATGCTAGTTTTATTTCATTCTAAGTCCATTTGAGCTCCTATTTTTAGCATTGAAGTAGAGGCTTCATTTTTCTCTCTCTGCATCTAGTGCCCAGGTTCTTTTCTCATTTCTTGTGCTCACAATAGTTTTTTCTTTGTTTTTTGAGGGATATATTTATATGTTGTGGGGGGAGCATTTTGTTTTCTATAATTTACTTCAAAATTGACCCTTCTGCTTCCATCTTTTTTCTCTCAATGTTGGACCCCTTTGTGGCCCCGCTAACACCACACAACTATCACACTTGGAAAGCACAAATGACTTAGCTTCTTACGTCATGAGGCTTATGGTCATGTCTAGATGAGAACCAACCTATTCTGAAATACACTTTTGAGGTTCTTTAGTAGACAAACAAAATTGGTGAAGCCATAGGATTGATTGCACTGAACATCTTTGATAGTCTACTATTTAACCTAGATGGTTTGACCACTCCTTGAGCTATTTGAATCAATTTATAAAAATTTATTTGCATAGTGAATGAGTTTTGGGCACTATAGCTTGATGCAGAGTTGACTTCTTTAACACCTACCATCTTTCCCACCATTGAGGACTTCTTGATGAAGTTCAAATCTTTGCATAAAATTTTGCAGGGATGTAGGAAAAATAAAATTGATGATGACTGTATTTTTTTATACTCTCAAAGTTGCAAGGATAGTATTAGATCTTTTCTTACACTTTCTACTCCACTATGGATGCCTTAGGTGCTATACATCAGATGCCATCTTTTGAGACATTTTGTGATTAGTTAACACAGGAACAGGAAAAGATCCAATAGGTGGATGCCTCTAGCTCTTCTAGCCAAGTATTGGTTGCTTAGTCTTCTAAGCGAAAATTTAAAAAAAAATCCAAACTAAAGAAAGATACACCAAAAACTAATTCTAAACCTCCAGCTAACCCTTCCAAGGGTAAAAATTCTTTAAAGTCTACCTCCAAGACTAAGAAGAAATCAGTTAAGACCTATAGTTTTTGTGGCAAGGATGGACATCCTATTTCTAGGTGTTGGAAACATTTGGAGGCTTTAGAGGAAGCAATGTAGGAGCATCACATTTCAGCTCCTAAGCCTCCATCGCCTCTATAGGGAAAGGTCATGCTCTCACTGCTCAAGCTATGACTTCTAGGCCTACCTAGATTCTTGATTCTAGTGCCTCTTGCCACATGATAAACAATCCAAAGTTGGTCACCTCACTTTCTTCTTGTGCTACTTCATAGATTTCTATTGGGAACTCATTACATCTTTCTATTATGGGTTCTAGTTTTGTTGCATTAGTTGGGGGTTCTCTTTAAGATATCTTTTTTGTCCCTAACATTTCAACAAACCTATTGTCTATTTATCAAATTTTCCACTCTAGCTTTGGTAAGATAGTTGAGTTCTCACCACATGATGTGGTAATCTAAGACTTACATGATTCTGAGATGATTGTGGCTATTAGAAGTGTTGACTCTGCATCTCACCTCTATAGATTTAATGGATTTGAGTCTTCTAATGACTCAGGTTCCTATCTTGTTGCATGAGCATTTGGGCCATGTCAATTATAGATATCTTTAGCAAATGAGCACACAATCACTTATTCTTGGGCTTCCCTAGATTTTCTATATAGATGGTGTTTGTTAGGGTTGTGCACTTGGTAAGCAACATAGGGATTTTTTTCCACATGGACAAGCCACTCATGCTTTGGCACCTTTGAAGTTGATTCATAGTGACCTCATGTCATTTCTCACTCCTATTTTTTCGGTGCTAGATATGTGATTACTTTCATTTATGACTTCTCCAGATGCACATGGGTGTACTTTTTGAAGGACAAGTCTAATGTCCTTGATTCATTTTGAGTCTTCAAGGCATTTTTGGAGAAGCAATCTAGTATTTCTATTTGATAGATATGAACAGATAATGGAGGGGAGCATGTGAACCAAGCTTTCAGGGATTTTTTCTCTAAACATGGTCTTCAACATTAGTTTTCAATGTCCTACACCCCTCAGTAGAATGGTGTGGCAAAGAGAAAGAATAGAACACTTTGGGAAATGGCTAATTCTATGATTCAGTCTAGGTCCATGGATTCATTTTTTGGGTAGAGGTAGTCAATTGTACCAACTATATTCAAAATTAGATGCCTCACAAGGTAGTTTGACATATGACTCCTGAGGAGGCTTGGTCTCATGTCAAGCCTAATGTATCTTCATTTTGAGTTTTTGGTAGTACAACATGGGTATTTGTACCTGATGCTCAGAGGAGAGTAATGGAGTAGAAGAGTTGACCCCTCATTTTTGTTGGCTATTGCAAGGATGTTAAGGCTTATGGGTTATTTGATCCTGATTCCAAAGAGGTCCTATTTTGATGAGATGTCTAGATTAATGAGATTCTTCCTACAATAGATACCCAACCTCCAGCACCTACTTCATCTACCACTACTCCCTCATCTTTTCTCATCTCTTTTTTGGATGTTGAGGATGATGATCTTGGTGATCCCCCTTTACCTTAACCACAAGATCCTCCATAGATACCTAAATGGGCTCAGGGTACAATTAAGGCTGTAGGATCTCTTACTGGTGACCCTTTCACTACGTGTCACACCCAATCTCATACTATGGGTTCTAGTCTTCTCATTCATGCTATTTGTTAGGATCCTTAGACATTTTTAGTAGTGACAGGACATTCTAAGTGGGACCATTCCATGGAGGAGGGGTATTCTTCTTTGATGAAGAATCATACTTGGGATCTTTGTACTCTTCCTAAGGGAAGAAAGTTGGTGCAATGCAAATGGATATAGATGAATGTACTAAGTTTGTTTCTAATGGTTTGATTGATAAGTATAAGGCTTTTCATGTTGTAAAGGGTTTTTTGCAAGTTTGGCGTATTAACTACACCGAGACATTTTTCCCCTGTCACTAAGATGAACTCTATTTGCCTTGTCTTATCCCTTGTAGCTTCATAGGGATTGCCCATTTTTCAGATGGATGTGAAGAGTGTCTTCTTGTACAGTGATCTCACTAAGTAAATTTTCATGGAGTAACCTCCAAGATTTGTACAGGATTCCTCCTTGGTTTGCAAACTTCACTACTCATTGTATGGTCTCAAACAAGCCCCTCGGGCTTGGTATGAGAAGATGGACTCCTTTCTACTTTCTATAGGCTTCACCCATTGCAATTTTGATCCTACAATATACATTTAGCATCTTAAGGCTGAGATTTTGATCCTTGTCCTATATGTTGATGATCTTATCCTCACAAGTAGCTCATCCTCTATGCTTCAGGATGTTCAACATGCATTGATGGAATAGTTTGAGATGATTGATCTTGGCCTATTACACTATTTTCTTGGTCTACAAATTGCTTAATCCTCTATTAGGATCTTTGTTTATCAGTAGAAGTATGCTTTGGACATGCTTTGTTGCTTTGACATGGTTGATTGCAAGCCTACTCCTACACCCTTTCAGTTGGGTGTCACTTTGTCTACCTCCTACTCTTCACCTTCAGAGGATCCCACTTTGTACTAGTAGCTAGTTGGTAGCTTGCACGTAACACACACTCATCCTGATCTTTCCTTTGTAGTTGGCCTTGTCTCTCCATTTTCCCATGAGCCTCATGAGAGTCATTGGCAAGCTATGAAGTGCATTTTGAGATACATTCAGGGCACACTTATGTATGACATTCATTACACATCAAGGACTCCTCACATTATTGGCAATACTAGCATAGATTGGGTTGGTGATGTCGATGATTAGAAGTATACTTCTGGCTTTGTTTTTTTGTCTTGGATCTAGTCCTATCACCTAGTCGTGCAAGAAGCAACATGCTTGCACACTTTCATCTACAAAGGCTAAGTATAGAGCGGTAGTGCTTGCTAGTTAGGAGATTTGATGGCATTAGCAGTTCATGACTAAGTTTGGTTTTCATTCTAATCATCCCACTATTCTATGGTGCAATAATCAGAGTGTTATTCATATTTCCCACAACCTAATGGAGCATCAGTGTAGTAAAAATATTAAGCTGCATATGCACTTCATCCATCAACTGATCTAGGATGGTGTTATCTCTTTGGAGTACATTCCCACTGATGTGTAGGTTGTTGACATCTTCACCAAACCTTTTGCATCACCATGCTATCTTCAGTTGCAATCTATGCTTGGGCTTATGAAAATCATCCTTGGGGGGTCTTGAATTGAGGCCTTCCTTCCTTTATTTTTTTTCAACATGTTTGTACTTACCTCTTTTTGGGGAACGGTTTTTCCCATGAGGTTTTTCCACTTTCCCCATTTTTAGAGGTTGCATTTCTTTGCATTTTTACATGTGTACCTTTCTTGGCCTAATTGTTGGGACCCATTATGCATTTCATCGTAGCTTTTGTGAGCTTAAGTGCATTCCGCTAAGTTTCACTTAAGGGGGGTGTTAGTGTAAATTATTATTATTTATGCTTTACTTAAGTTTACTTAGGATAAATGCATTATTTATTAGTTTATCTCCTAGGAGTAAGTGTACTCTCATGTGTTGACTTGTTGACATAGGTTTTTACACATTATTTATGCATATGGTGTCTACAAAATATCTACACAAGATACACCTTGTCATACTTATCCTCTCATCTACATGGAGGATAATCCACTTTTCATGGATGTGTGCTTAGTTGTCATGCTTATCTCCTAGCTCTTTCTAGCTCATTCTAGAAGCATTCTAGAGGCCTTTATAAATAGGCTCTACTAGTGTATTTTTGTACAAAAAATTAATTATTCATTGTTGGAATATATTTTCTCTCACATCATTGAGATTCTCCAAGCTCTACCTTTCCTTCTTTGGTTTCTCTTTAGTAGGTTGTTTGCATGCAAGTGGTCTTGGTGATCTTTGAAGTTGGTTTTCACAACTTCTACAAAAATTGTTTCCTTCTTTGCTTTTAGATTGTTTTCCTTTAGATTTTACATCTTTTTTCTTCAGTGACAACTTGGATTCAACTATAGACTCAAGACTGCTAGAACTAGGAACATAATTATCATAGTTATCTAGCTCAAATGTTGTTAGTCTTCCTATTAAAGCATTTAAGGTTATCTTATTATTTGGATCACATCTCATATCTTGAATAGAAAACACCTTGCTTACCACTGTAACATCTTCAATTGTCTCTTTAGAGGCTTTGATTGCACTGACACTAGCTTTGATTTTGTCAACATATTTTGCAATATTTTCATTATCTCTCATCTTCGTCTGATCAAACTAACCTCTCAAGATTTTTTCCCTTGGCTCTTCTCACATTATCATCACCTCCATAGATATCTTTTAGCTTTGTCCACATCTCATTGGTAGTAGCACATCCTTTGACCTCATCAAATTCAGCATAATTAAGAGTTGATGCAATGTCAATGATCATGATATTATGATTTTTCTTTTCAACAATATCTTCCATAGTCATTGTTCTAGTAGGAGCCTTATACTTAGCATTCAAATATTTCAAACTTGAATCATTGATGGTTGCCAAATGTAACTTCATAAGTTCTCTCCATGAATCAAACTTATCTTTTTTCAACTTGGGAGTCTCTCTCCTCTAAGACATCCTAATCTTTAGCTTAGGTCCTTGAAACCTTCTTTGTAAGAACCAACAGCTCTAATACTAGTTGTTGAAAATAAAAGAGGAGCAACTAACAGGGGAGGGGTGAATCAGCTACCACTAAAATAAATCCTAGATTCCTTAGATTTCAATACAAAACATAAACTCTAATGAAACAATTATTACTTAGTTAACACACATGCTCTCAGTTAACACTAACAATATGTTGTAACTTGGCAAGCACTCTAATATCAACTATATGAAGATCTTAAGATATTAACTATGATTAACCTTAATTAACTTAGTTGCATACACATGAAATAAATATCATGAACACAAGTGGCACCAAGATTTAATGAAACCCAATTTGAGAAAAGTCACCAAATGCAACTAGTTACTAATTTTCACTCTACTGAAGTGAGCTCTTTTAGGAACCAACCCCATTAAAGGTTATAAAACATACTGTTAGGTGTGGCCCTATTAGAGGATTTAATCACCCTGTTAGGAGTCACCTTGTTAGAGGTCTGTAGTCACTTAAATCTAGAAATACCACCTTGTTAGAGGATTTACAAATAGTTGTTAAGCCAACTCTATTAAGAGAATTAGATCACTGCTACAATTGTTAGAGAGTAACAATGAGATAACTTGATTTATGATGCAACTATATTGCTAATTTTAGATCTTAATTCTGGCTTGAATACTTGATCCTTCCTAATCAAATATATCTTAGCAGCTCCTCAAGGATATTTTTCTTATCCTTCTAATTTGCTTCCTCTAAGCATCTTCTTTTCTTCCACACACTCACATGCATTCAATCCACAACTTGCTTATACTTATATCATAAACATTGTCAAGTGGGCTGAATACAACTTAGAATAATTAATATTCATCTCCTCATTTGGCTCAAGCCAAAAAATAAATCAATTAAACTCAATATGTCAAAACAAGAAAACCCTTTGTTAGCCAACCTTGTTTGGTAGACATTAACACTGAAATATTTTTCCTATGTTAACCAAGTGAACTCACTTAACACTACATCTTTTCAAACTTCCTTTGGTAACCAAGTGATCTCAGTTAGTACTAGTTTCATCCAAATTTCCTTTGTTAACCAAGTGAGCTCAATTAACACTAAACTTCCTCAAATTTCTCTTCGATACCCGAGTGAACTCAATAGACATTGTCTTCTGAACTTGAAAAATATTGGAATATTTGGAAAACACAGGAAATTATCTTCATCAAGTGAGCTTGGCATATACTAACTAGTAAAGATGTGACATTTTGTGTAACATCAAATACAATATACAATTGATCAATTGTTTTCAATAGATATTTATCGCAGAGAAAATTCAACTTAGATGAATTATATTCTAGAGAGAATTCTTAGAGGTAGATTTTAGTCTAAACGAGTGTAGAAGTCATTGCCATCATCATTATCTTGAATGACATCTTAGTCTAGAAAAATACTTACCACCATAATTGAACTAGATAGATGTTTAGGTATGAATTTAATATTTAAGATGATACAGAATAGTATACCTTTCAAGGCAAGGGTAGAGCAAGGAGCAATATAATATGGGCTCAAAATTTTGTGGAAATAATAAATGGTAAAAAAACTAAGAATAATCATATATATAAGAAATATTAACTGTTGTCACTATTTGGCATAAATCACATCAAGGATATCTGATAATGATCAATTCAATCAGAAAAATGGAATCACTGACCAATAGTTCTAAAGCATTTCAAAAGGAAAGAAAATCTTGGAGTAAGAATAAATACAAAAATGAGATATTCAAACATAGCAAAACAACCTTTTAAACTTAGATGGAAAACATAACTGATAATCCTTCTAGAAACCAAAAACTTAAAAAGAAAAGGTTTGAGAAGACTCTCTTATGGATCAACACCTTTAAGAATAATTTAGAGATCCATTGAAGACAAATGCATATGATGGAATTCTTTTGTGGAAGACCTATAGTATTAGAGAAATTGACTGATGATTAGGATGGTCATACAAGTAAATAATTCAATTTATTAAAGTATTTACAAAAATATAAATTAAAAAAGATTTTTCATAAAATGGCATTTGTGAAAATGATTGGAAAATTAATCATATATAGAAACCTTTGATCAACTACTTTAGTTAGATTAATATCTCGATATTATATTGGGTTTATTATGAATGATAAACACTTTCAACAATTTTATTTTGGAGAATCATTTGGCATAGCCCTAGAGGTTAGTATCTACAAATTGAGATCAAAAGTTAAATGACTAAAGAAGAAATTTGTATGCTTTCATAAACTTGAATCTCAAAATGGGGAAATTGGAAGTAGACATGACCTCCTATAAAGGTGAAATAGATTAGATTGGCATCCATTAAAGAGAACTTGGCATCTCAACTTCCAATAAACCATGATAATATTCTACAAATAAATACAAGAAAAATATAGGACCATTTATTACTTAACATATATAGTTCAACTATTTTTATATGGAAGGCCTCAACTCCAATGACATTAGAAATTCTTGTCTTTAGGTGTTTAGGAGAGACTTTGTTTGAAATTATTTGTGTTGATTATTTTTACTATGTTTGTGAGAGCATAATCTAAAAGCTACTCATATGTTGCTCTTCTTTTCTTAGATATTTGATGTCTCAAATCAGGTTCTAGATTTTGTGATTTGAATAAGTAGGGTGAAAGCAAGGCAACTACATTTTCACTTCATTGTAGAGAGGCCTTATTCTCACTAAACATAATTGTCATACTCCACCATTTGGAACTTCACATGGACAATCTACTCCCAAACTAGACTGTAGTCCAAATTGATTAGAACGATTCTTATTAACTATAATTGACTCACTTAATTGCAATTGATTAGAGAGCTTGAAGCCTCTCTAAAAATAAAAGCAACCTATTTGTTAAAAAGAACAATTTTTTTTAATAATTTGCCTAGTCGTCACAATTGCAATAACATGTTCTAATGACTAGACATCACTTGCATAGCACAACTATCATAAGAGTATCATAATTATGATAGCTAGTCTCAAAAAATCAATATTTCTTCCATAGTATAGCTATCATATGGACATTGTAATTGTGATGGCAAACTGGAAGCTTAAGACATCATAATTATAATGGCATATTATCGCAATTGTGGCATCCTCAACATGAACTCTTCCCCTTCTTCCAAGTTATGACAATTTTATCTATCACAATTGCAACTAATAACCTTGTCATCACAATTTTTGAAAGAAAAACTATGATACTCATCCAATAGGAGCCACTTTGTAGTTCTATCACTTGGGCAATGTGTGGTCATCACAATTCAAGCCTAAATGTAGTAGTGAAAGGTCGTTTAATAGTATTTTACGATACATTTTGGATGATGGAAGGCTAAATGATGATGTGATCTTGGTTTTGGTCCATCATTATAAGATTTATCCTCTTAAGAAGGTCAAATTATATATTGAGGTGGGAAGATTTTTTTTTAAAGTTTCCTTGACAAGTAAGAGATAATTTCCCAAGCAAGTCAAATTGTGATATTGCTATCAAGTTTTAACTATGCAATTTTTTAGTCAAATTCATTGATCCATATTTCATGAGTAGTTATTCAACATGAGTGCATCTCTCATGAGAACAAATGGATCACTTAGCACTCATTGGATCTAGGTGATGCTTATATAGGTGAAGCATCAGGACTTCATGGGAGATTACCCATCCCAATACTACTCTAGCTTGAGTGTGCTTAACTCTGGAGTTTCCTCCATGGTTAAACCCACTCTTCTTGTAACCCCATTTTAAAAACGTTAAATGATTAATAAGAAAAATACTTGGTAAAGGTTTTTCAAATGGGGTTACAAGAAAAGTGTGTTGAACCATGGAGGAAACTTTGTAGTTAAGTGTGCTCAAGCTAGAGTAATATTGGAATGGGTGACCTCCCTGGACGTCTTGGTGCTTTGCCTTTGTGATCATCACCTAGATATAATGAGTGTTAAGTGTTACATTTATTCTCATTAGAGATGGATTCATGTTGAATCACTACTCATGAAATATGAGTCAATGAGTTTGAAAAACTACACAGATAGCAATATCACAATTTGAAGTTTCCTTTCAACTAGCTAATCTTCTATAATTTTCTTTTTATGTTGTAAATTTTCAAGGTCACTATTGGGAAGTTGATTTTTTTTTATTACTGTGGTTAACAATTAATTACTTACTAAAACTCCTAGATGGAGTTCAAGTTTTCTTAAGAAACATGCTTTTTTGGACTCCATTGGTTTGGGGGACCTTAAAACCCCTTCGATGTCTACTATGTAGACTTTGTTTCTAGTTTGTACCAACATAATATGTTGGGTCTCTCTGAGAAGCTAATTATTTCTTGTAAATATTTTGTTTTGTTATAGATCTTTTGTGTCTTGTTGGCTCTTAGATATTGCTTTGTAAAATCAGTGCCAAAGTTTATCTTTGGTGGTGTTTTATTTCCCTAGTATAATCTACCTATATAGGGTTTTGGGTCCTCACAATGCCTTGTTTTACCCTTAATCAAAAACATCAACTTGAGGGAGTTTACATGTGAGAAGGATTTTTTCCTCTAAACAAGAGTTCATTTGAATGAAGAGATATTAGAGTAACGTAAATAAACTCATCAAAGATCTTACCCTTTTACACTAAAATGTCCTTACAAAAAAAAAGAAATTTCAATAGAGGGGTCAACAAAAAGTAATAAGAAAGTAGAAAAGAACTTACTTTCACAAACTTGCATAAGGACTTCTTGAAGTTTCTTAGAAAATTTGTGAAGGGATAATATCTTATTATCGATGTATAATTTTAATATTTTGATTACATAAATAGGAAGACTAGATGGTGGAGTCTTCCATCCAAATTTGAGCATCTCAACCAAGTACGCCAAGATAGTGCACAACATGCTATACTCCTATATGGACTAAAATAGAAAATACTTAGAATCTAACAAAAAAAAATTTATATACTCTAGTTAACTTGCAAAATATATTATTAAAAACATAATAGAAAATACCATATAATAAAGATAAAAATATTACTACCAAACAATGCTCCCTAGCTAAGCATAACTTAGCTCAATTGTAAAACATGGAACACCTCTAGGTTTGTCAATAACCTAAACTGGGGATGGACCTCCAAACAAAGTTGACTCCTTTAGTACGTACCTAAATTTATACCCATTTAAAAAATGGAAAGAGATGCTTGAAGTGAAACCTACTACTACTTAGGTGATGCACCAAAATGCTACTTAGATCTGTAGTGCTAGAACTTTTATCATGATAAATGATATTTCTTTTATAGAAATTAGGTTTTGACATGTCAATACATCAACATTACATAGAGGTTGAAATTCTAACACATAATGGAAGGTTTAAAAAAATGGAAGTCTTCACAACCAAGAATTGTTAAGAGTCATAACTGTAACCTACATAAAAGATGTTATTTCTAGATGGAGGTGTTGAAAAAAATGAGGCATATTTAAGGACTTGCATATGAATCAAAAAAAGACACAACATGCATCCTCTTTGCAGAAAAAATAATAAATTAGAGAAGGAAAAATATCTCTTTATGGATAAAAAAGGTGTTAACAAATATTTGTACAAATCTAAGTATGATTTACAATTCTAAGTTATTTGTTGCTATTTTTAGGGCTCCAGAATTTCACTACTCTGATGTTTTCATAAAGAGAATTCTTCAACATTGATCCCCTTATTGATGAGGCTCATCAATCAACTCCTAAATATCTTCTTTGTCATTATTTTTAAGGTTTCAAAATTTCTCCTGGGTGATATCTTCATAAAGAAAAGTTTTCAACATTGATCCTCCTATCGATGAGGGTCATCAATCAGCTCCTAAATATTCTCAAAAGGCTTGAAAAAGTCTTCAAATTGTCCTCCTATAACTAGCCAACTACTTGATAAGGTCTTCCAACTATTGTAGCATCCTCCATTATACAACATGTGGTTCATGATTCATTTTGGGTTGAAAGCATTTTTGGTTGGATATAGATGAAGTTGATCCTTTAAGACATCTATAATTACTCAAAATTGTGTCAGTAAAGCTCCAAATTTATTCTCATGTGTGTACAAATCCATTGGAGACATCTTACACATATCATAATGTCCATATGAATTCAAAACCCACTTATTTCATTGCACTTCATGTCTTCTTCATCATGTGCTCATCTTATTTAGTCATTCATCACAATCACATGCCTTGATTTTCTAGCTTTCTTGATTGTTCTGTGACATCATGCATGCCTCTTCTGGATATTTATTTTTCCTCTATTAAATCTTTGATGCTGGGGGTTTTTCATGATTGATGTGCTCTCTTGGTTTCTTTTCTTTAATCCCCTTATATGAGTATCCCAATATTCTTCAAGAGAGCTCTTCAAGCATAACAATACTACCATAGATATCATATTTCTTGTTTTTATTCACTCATAATTATTGCTGCAATATTTTTAGCTTCTAACTATTGATTGATGGAGGTATAAACATTATAAAAAGATATTGAGAGGGGGGGGCAAGCTGAATCAGAATCTTAAGCACTTTTTCTTTTCACCAATTCATTCACACATTCACCAATTAATGTATGTATGTAAAACTTGTAATAATAAACTCATTATATCATGTAAATCAGATCTATCACATGCATGAAAATAAACACATAACATAATATTTTTTACCTAGAAACCCTCCAAGGCGAAGGTAAAACTGGAGTTGGGATGACACCCACAAATCTTCACTACTGCGGTAATAAAGTTAACCTGTTTGGGTTACAATGTTTGATCATAAAATATGATCTACCCTATGAGGGGTCTAATCTATTAAAAGATTAAGAGACTATGAGGTCTCACCTTGTTAGAGGATTTAACAGTTACAATAAAGTAAGGACTCTGTTAGGAGATTTACACAGATTTGTTAAGACCACTTTGTTAAGAGATTTACCTTGATTCAAGTCGGTTAGAACTGATTCAGTACCTAACTCTCAATATGCTCTACATGATGATTTTGAGTCTTCTTAGTGCTAACTAATCCTCTCCTCTGATCAAATAATACTTGTCTTCCCCTTCATTTCTCTTATTAGGTCACTTTCTTTGTTAAGAGAAAATAGAACACTTTCACTAACTTCTAATATGATCTTGATCTTTCACTTTGTTATTCACATATTACTCCTTATTCACATGCATACTCTTCTCATATCCATGCCATAGCATATAGTCTAGGTTAAGATCTTCTTCTTTTTAAAGAGTTTCGTAAAGAGTTTTCTAGATGCTTCCATAATAGCATCTGAATCGCTGATCACAAAACATAGGGATCTTTAATCCATGTCATTAACATGTAAAACTCTCTATAACAACCTCTAAATATATTAAATGTTCCTTCCATGTCAGCTTTAAAATGATTTACCTCAAAATATTTTCCATTCCTGACTTTCATGTAAATTATGTGTTGTTCATCATGTACTACTTTCTAATACTTGGTATTGTTGTTTCTCAATCTGTATTATGCTTAACACATGCTATGTAACTCGGAACTTGAATTCTTGAAGCTTCTTAGTTGATGTTGAGCTCATCTTTTATATAAAATACTCTATGACCATAATTCTTACTCGATGACCATACATTTACTTGGCTCCTATAGAGCTCACTACATACTTGTGTACATGACTTGGCCTATATAGAGTAGCTCAGTCGTAGTGATGACCATCTGACTCTACCTTACAAGTGACTAAGTGTTTAACACTAATAGACAACAATAGTTAGAGATACCAACAATCACCCCCTTTGACATTAGTGGAATAAAAAACTTTGTCATATTTACATCATTACAAATACAATCTTATATAAGCTCTTCTAAGTCTTATGACTTATGCCAATAATGCGTAAAAAATGTAAAATGAATATGATAAAAAAATCATTTCCCCCTTACAAATATTTTTCCCAAATCCAATTCCCCCTTGTTTTTTAACATTTATGTCATAGCCATTGGGGTTGAATGGGTGGAGGAAAACAATATTTTTCAATGAATGTCTTATGAACTCATGTGATCATGGTTAGTGCATGATCCAAGGTGGTTCTTATTGCCTCCAAAATGTGATTCCACAACTATAGTATTATAGTTCAATCAATTAAGTTGTTAGCCACTAAAAGATTATGATCTTTTGTGATAAGATCCTGGGCTAATTGTAGCTCCCTTTGCATGACCTCCAAATGGGGTATCAACATTGGTTGAATAGAGATCAATTTAGATCTCATGTTGTTGTAATTTTTTTGAAGCTCAACCAATGTACCTTGAGCATTCAATAAATTATTGTAATGATCAATCCTAGATCCTGCTGACTATGAAATAATGTTGTTGGATCTCTTCATCTCAGCTTGAATCTAGTTTATTTGTGCCTAAAGATCACTAGTGAATCTTGGCACATCTAATAAAATTTTATACAAATTTTGTGCCTTCTATATTAGTTCTATCATAATCTATGTTCACTCTTGTAATTGCACTTTTTGCTCAGCAATAGTTATGGAAACTTTGTCCACAACCTTAGTCTTGAATCTTCTTACAAATAAATCCATCAATTTCTCATTTGAATCCATATTACAAGTTTTGACTTGTTCAACATTATTTACAAGTTGGATAATGATTGGGGCTTCTTCATCAAAATGTTGAATGTCAAAAGCATCAACAAAAATGTTTTTCACATCATAGAGTACCTTCTTTTGCTTATGTTCTCTCCTTAACTTTCCTTGTCATTTCTTCTTCGCCAACACCTCTTGTAGAAAAATTGTTTGCTCTAATGTGAGTTTTTCCAATTCTAATTGTGGGATCTCAATTATTTCATCCACATTGACTTCAATATCTAGTGAAGTATCCTCTACTGATTTTCCTCATCTACTTGACAAAGGAGTGTTTCTACTCAGCACTACTTTAGGTGTTGGTGAATGGGTTTCACCACTCAGTTGTGCTAGTTTATTGGTGCTCGAGACAATAATGGTTTCCTCAATGTGAGGTGCTGAAATAATATTACTATCTATACTTGTGTCTTTCACCGTAGTTCCTACATCTGTATCTGTGAGCCTTGATTGCTCGACCTCTAGAGTGTCAGGGGTGTTAGCATCTATTGGTAATATTCTGCCTTGCAGAATTGAAACACCTAAACTTTCTCCACTATTTTAATCATATTTGATGTCTACAATGTCAATTTCTTTCTATGTCTCTTCTCCCTTGGTTGATAGCCCAAAAATTCTTTTCCAAAGAAATTCATCTTGTTGTGATACAGCTTCTATTTTTCTATAAGATCAAAAACATTATATATTTAGGAATAAATATGTTCCTATAATTTACCAAAAATGTGTCATGTTTCTCCTAGGATAGATCAAGCATGACTCTGACTAATGTGTTAGTTCTTTTTTTTTTCTCTTCTTCCTCTACGTACTGCCATCTTCTTTCTAACCTCTCATATAAGTCCTTAGGTAACTTATTTCCAATTTCACTAGGATCTAGCTTATCATTAGAAATCATATCCACCATAGACTCCACAATTTTGATTATTTCGATATTATCAAATGTATCATACTTTACAAATCTAAAGCTGGATAATCTTGAAGATCTTCTTAGATCTACACATACCTCTTAAATAGACTTATATAGCCCTTTACGTGGTCCTATGACCAATCTCCTTCTCTTAGTTTTAGGGGCACTAGGCTTTGTAGTCTCTTCTACTCTCTATTTTATAGTTTTATTGGCACTATAAACTGCCTTGGTTCTTGGTTTATTTGGCGATGGAGGAGAGAGGGGTGTCACTTCTGGCTTCTTCTTGGTTCTTTGATCCTTCTTTCTTGTTGGAGTGAGAAAAACTAGGGCTTTACCCTTGTCTCCTTTTGCTTCTTCCTCTTCCACATCACTACTATCTTTTTATTCATCCTCTCTAAGACCTTGTGTTAGTTGTAATGGTTCCTTTCCCCTGCCTAGGGTGCCTAGTTTTTCTTCTCGGTCTTCAATCATTCTTTACCTTTTCTTCTCCTTAGTAGATATCTTGATATTTATAATTCTCCTTACTTTATCTTCCTCATATTTCCTAAAATGTTTAGCCTTAGTGTCTATCTCTTCATTCAATAGAGCAACAATGTTTGCACTCACTAAATCACTCTCAATTTCATAATCAAAACTTTGTAACCAAACCCTCATCGGCTTTAATACCTACAAAAATGTGTTATCTATATCTACAAGAAAACATATGTCACTATAATACCTTGTGACCAATTCTTTAGGTTTTCTCATCCTCATTTTCATTCTTTTCTTAAATTCCTCAAAGTAAGCATCCAATACATTCTCAAAATTTGCTCATAATTGAGTGATATATTCATTTATCTATCTCATCACTATTTTGTCTTGTTCCCAAACAATATCACTAGCACCATGAAAATACTTCTGGATATAAAAGAAAATATATACAATGAGGGATCTAAACTTACACATTGAATTCTTTTATTTTCTTATAGATGATAGATTCCCTACTAATTGTAGTCTTTGTAGCTTGGAAAGATCATATTCATGATCTTTCATCACTATCTTCCATGATTGATCCACTAACATGCCTGGCACATTGTTCAATCTACTTGACTGGTAAAATTTTTGATCTATAACCCTCACTAAAATTTGATTAGTAGATCAAAGATGTTTGTAATGGATAGACCTTGTCCATTCCAGTTGGTTCTTGTATTTTCCTCAACTTCTTCACAACTCAGGCATCACCTGGTTTTCTTCTTATTAATGGTTGGATAGCATGTTACTCTATGAATCATTTTCTTCATGATATCCATGAGTGAATTCTATAGCCAATACATCATTTAATGGATTTTGCTCAAAATAATTTTAATCCATTCAATCTTGAAATTCTTCGAGAATTATAGGGCACAAGTTAACCCTTTCCTTTCAACAACTTTGAATTCATCCTTCAATATTCCTCCATTGCTTAAATTCTCATATGCTTCTCTAATCTCATAGTCTCCTACTTCTCTGATCTTACACATAAAACAACTCATAATATCATGGATCATAATAATTTTAGGTAGTATTGAGGATAGCCCACCCATTGAATCTCCTTCCATTGTAATTTTGGAATAGCATGAAATTTTTGTGGAGGACAAGCGTCACTCCACTAGTTGAATTATACTAACCTCTTAGCTCATTCTAGTGGTAGATGAATCTTTCATATTCATTGTTATGGTTTATAGTCATTTCATACTCCTCTTTCTCTTCTAGATTACTTTTCATGGTTTACATTTTCACTTGTCTAGGCTTCGCCTAAATTGCTCTTGAAATATTTCGTTAATCGCTCAATCACCAAATCACTCTATGCTCTTGAAATCTATATGAAAAGTATGAGATAATGTCTTCAAAATTTGATATATACATTTATTTGATCACTTTAGGGTCTCCATTAATTCTATCTACTTAGGAAGGTGGAAGCCAATTGTCTCAGTTAATATTTGTGTCTTTTGAACTAGGTCTTTTCTTTATAGCTTAGTCTCTTCCATATCACTTGATCTCTACCATTTTACTCAATTTCTACCATTTCACTTCTGAAGTGCTCAGTCTATGTTGCAATGCTTGGTCAACATAGACAATTTTCCTAACACTCGACAACCCTCTATAAATCTATTCTTATGCATCTTCATACATGAAACTTTAAAATTTTCCACATTTCATTTAAGGAATTGATGTATGATATATCAATTAAATATACAATTATATACATACCTTTCTTGTTTAGTTTGAGATGACATGATCACCTTCTCCATTGGATTGGATGACCTTAGCTCCATTTGACCTACTATTTCCATCTTCTACTTTCTTTTTCCATTTTTGATTCATTTCCTTCTTAATTTTCTCAATGTCTACCTTTCCTTTGTATTTGTTTGATTGTTGAATGTACTGGAGTCTTACAATTCATGCCTAGATGTCCAAACTTGTGACATTTGGAACATACATTGTTAGGTGCATAATTTTCCCTCTAATTTTTCTAGTAAGGTTTTGTCTGAGATCTGTATTCATATGCTCTATGCCCATACTTCTAACAGTTATAGCAATATCCTTCAAATCTAGGTGAATTAAATGCATTCCTCATTCTTGACCTACACTTATGTATTTGATGTCCTTGTTTCTTGCAATAAAAATAGTAACCAGTAAACTTAGACTTAGGATTTATCATACCATGTTTTCTTTGACAAATGTTTATAGTATGGCCAATTTTTCCATAGTGATAGCATTTTGGTTTGTCTTTTGACTTTGCATTCCTCATCTCTCCGTTCTTGGATTATTCTCCTTGCTTAGTGCATGAATATCCTAACCCATCAGAACAACTAGATGACTTCATGAGTTCTTCAAAGTATTTTATTGCCTCTTTAGGTTTGTTGAATCTCTCCATAGATTATTTTTAATTTTTTAGTTCATTCTTAAGTATGTCCTTCTATGATTTGAGATTTGCAATTTTCACATCCATGTGATTCAATTCCTTGTTTGCAAGCATTAGTTTATTCATCATGTCCATTTGTGTATTTGTGAGCTTTTACACATCTGATATCATTTCTTCAAGTCTAGTAGCCATTATTCTTTTGTCTTCATCATCCATAGTCCTATCTTCTTTTGTTATCTTCTTCATCTTTCTTCTTTTTTTCAATCACTTTACATAATCTTACTAATTAGATTTCATGTTCTCTTTTCAATCCTCTTATTTCTTCATTCAAAAGTTTGCTCTTTGCAAATAGATGTATAGATGATTTTTCATTTGGATTGATTGACTCAAATAGCCCTTTAGTTTCAACTTCTTCATAGAAAAATTGTTTTATCTGGATAGCCAATTCCTTTCTCCTTTTTAGGAATTTCCTCAAATCTTTTCTTTCTTCCTCAAGTTTCTATAGTATGAGTTGGATGTCAATCACTTGATTATCAATGACCTTGTCCAGTTTAAAAGCCTCTATCTCCAAGAAATTAAGCTTCTCTTAGAGAACCAAAGCTCTAATACCAGTTGTTGATTGATGGAGGTATAAAGAGAATAATAAGATACTAAGAGGGGGTTAATCAGAATGTTAAGCACTTTTACTTTTCACGAATTCATCCACACATTTACCAATTAACTTATGCATGTAAAACTTGTAATAATAAACTTGTCTGTAAATCTAGTCTATCACATGCATAAAAATAAACACATAACACAATTTTTTAACCTAGAAACCCTCTAAGGTGAAGGTAAAACTGGGGTGGGGATGACACCCACAAATCTTCACTACTGTAATAATAAAGTTAACCTATTTGGGTTACAATGTTTGATCAAAAAATATGATCTACCCTATGAGGAGTTTGCCTTGTTAAAATCTTAAGAGACTGCTAGGTCTCACCTTGTTAGAGGATTTAACACTTACAATAAAGTAAGGACTCTCTTAGGATATTTATGCAAATCTGTTAAGACCACGCTGTTAACAGATTTACCTTGATTCAAGTTGTTTCAAACTAAATTAGTACTTGATTCTCGGTATGCTCGGTAAGCTAATTCTGAGTCTTCTCCTTACTAACTAATCTTCTGCTCTGATCTAATAATCCTTTTCATCCCCTTTACTGCTCTGAATAGGTCACTTGCTTTATTGAGAGATAACTAAACACTTTCACTAACTTTTGATTTGATCTTGATCTTTCACTTCTCCATTTGAATATTACTCCTTATTCACATGCACACTCTTCTCATCTCCATGTCATACCACATGATCTAGGTTAAGATCTTCTCTATTTAAAGATTTTCACAAAGAGTTTTCTAGATGCTTCCATAATAGCCTCTCCATCTAAATTGTAGATCATAAAACATAGGGATCTATAATCCACTTCATTAACGTGTAAAACTCTCCATAACAACCTCTACATATCTTAAATGTTCCTTCCATGTCATCTTGAAAATGATTTACTTGAAAAAAAAATTCATTCCTGACTTTCATGTAAATTCTACATTGCTCTGCCTTTACTACTTTGTGGTACTTAAAATTGTTGTCAATTGGTCTGTATTGTGCTCGACACATACTATGTAACTCAGCACTTGAATTCTTGAAACTACTTGGTTGATGTTGAGCTCGGCTTGTATAGAAAATACTTGGTGACCATATACTTACTTGATGACCATACATTTACTTGGCTCCAATAGAGCTTAGTACATACATGTGTACATGACTCAGTCTATATAGAGTAGCGCAGCCACAGTGATGATTGTCTAACTTTTCCTTATAAATGGCTAAGTGTTTGACACTAATAGACAACAATAGTTAGAGATACTAATGCTAACTATTATAGCTTCTCTTTCTACTTAATTTCTTTGATCTCCCATTACTTTCAATATGGTTACAAGCTTTATGCTACTCGTTGTGTTTCATATTTAAAAACTCTCACTTATTTTAAATTGATATTCCCTCAAAATACACTTCTATGATGTATTTCTTGTTATCCTTCACTTATGATGATTGTTATAATTCTTTTAACTTCTAATTTTTATAACTTCTCTTTATGCTTTGTTTTTTAGATGTCCCATTACTGACAATATGATTATGAGATTTATGTTGCTCGTTGTGAACTATGTTTAAAAATATCACTTCTTTAATATTTATTGTCATCTCAAAATATATTACTACGATGATTGTGCTTATTTGTTGCTACTATTTTAGAACCTTATACCTTATGCTTAAGTGAAGCTATCTTTTTATATAATGACCTTTAGATGATATTTCTAGGATTTCTCATTAGCATTGTAGGATGTGGTTGACTTATTACAATAAAACATTTTTCTTTGTGACCAATATTTTTCTCAAATATATCTCATATGTATCCAACAAGATTTAGATGGTTCTTCTATACGCCCAAATATTTCATCATTAATATTATATTTTGCTACTCTATCTTGGACATAACTTTTAACTTCAAGGTATTTTCATTAGAACCTAATGACTTCCATTGTCCCCATTTTATGCTTGCTCGTATGAATTCTTCAATGCATTATTTGAGAGTTCATAATGACAATATTTGATTGATGAAGAGGATAATGTGACTTTTCTCTATCTTTCTATATATTGTGCAATGATCTCCTCTTGTTATATGATTGTCACTTTATAGCATTGATATTATTCCATCTTTAAACCTATCTTCTTTATCTTCTCATGACAATTCTTATGAGTGCAACTAGACTTTCAATTTTTGTTTCGATAAAAAAATATCACCAAATACATGGAAATACTCTCAAGAATATTCTATTATTATGTTAAATCTTAGTAACTAATATGGCATTATTTAATTCTTTCAAACAACAATAAGATAATAAATTTTCATGATAAGATAGGTTAAAATGTGCATACTATGAAGTAATAAGAATCAACAAAAATAAAATGCACAAACCCTTTACTACAGTACCCATGTAGGTTTTCCTCATACAACCATGGTTATTTTCACTTGAGAAAGAAAGTAAGTACATTCAAAGGTTTCCCAACCACTTTCAGTTTTTTCCTTTATTTGCAGATGTTCTTTTCAAGTTGATACAACCCATATATCTTTCATGGCACTTGAAAAAAAATAGAAGAAAGGTTGTAGTTGCCTATTCCAAGTGAATTTCATGTTCCTATCTTTGTATAAATGAATATCAATGTTTTCTTCAGGCTGAAGAGCCTTCTCCACACCACTTTCACTCATCATGAAAATAATGTACTCATCACTAGCTTGGAATAGCTTCTCAAAGTCATGAAACCTACAAAAACAATAGGGTGTAATTTCCCCTAATAGGTTTAGTCTCCATTATTATCAAATTAACACATATTTGATATTTATGTCCCAAGTTAAGGTATATAAGATATTTGAAGTTTAAAATAATTATTCATTTACTTAATTAGGTTATTTGTATATTTGTTAACACATCATATACAACCTTATTACTATTCCAGCTCAAGATGAAAGGAGTAGGTGTTATCCAAGGTTCCTATATGCAACATGCAATGGGGTCCCTCAAATGTTAGAGATCCAATTCGTTAGACTATCTTCAAACTATGGCCACAAGGCACTTAGGGTGATTGGTCCCTACTCTATCTTCAGACAAATAGTCATTGCTTGAATTTATACTAGCCCCACCTTGGAAACATCATAATTTTTCCTTTCTTAAACCAAATGGTAAATAAGATTGATTGTGGTTACTGTACATGATTACAATATTCATTTGTATGTATTAACTATGTTTATCAGGCCTCTATACATACCTAATACAAAAATATAAATTTATAAATATAATAGTGTGTCCTTTGTTCTATATTGATGATCCTTCGTTGTAAAGGAAAATATATTTCTATATCCTACTAGTAGTGTTGATAGATATATTATGTGACTTAAAAGACTTCCATTATATTTCCCAATTGGATGATGAATTGAATGATGGAAAATCTCTTCTTATATCTTGCTATTAGAAATACTTCGTAACATATGGGACAAAACTCTTGCTAATTGATCCTCTTCACAACAACAATTAAATTTTATTTATTACTTTATCATTTTATATATGTATTATTTTATTATTTTATTATTACTTTTTATAAAATTATTTATCTTATTACTATTCATTGTATGTTATTAAATTCTATTTATGAGGAGCAGTGTAATATCCCTTTTCTAGAAAATAATCTAAAAATAAATGAATAAACAATAATAAATATAAATATTATTATTAAATTATCTGTATTATTAATATAATGATTATATTATGTAGATATTAATAATAAATACTACTTAGCATTATATCATAAATAAAAATATAATAATTAATAATAATAATTCTTTATAAATAAATAATTGTTATTGAGACCAATTAATAAATTATTGTAGTATAGATCATAGTAATTATCCTTAGTTAAGGGAAGACAAGTTTAACTATTTATAAGAGATTGTTATGTAAATCAATATCCAATATAAATCAAGAACACTATTAGCAATTAGGTACGTTGCAAATGTAACATAGAATATCTAACTAGCAACTAATTTTGACTCATTGTATAATTATACTAATCAATAACAAGAAAGTGTTAATCGCAATAATCTATTATCATGAGACATCAATTAATGAGAAGAATTGACTGATCTACATAAGATAGCTAATCGGTTATGGAATGGTGTGATTAAATAACTATTATAAAGCAATTGGGTTGTAATGACCAATCATGAAGAGGTGCATTTAGGGTTAAGGGAAAGGGTATGTCATTTGGCATCATGCAATATCATTCTTCAAATAAGACCTATAAGAAATCATTTCCACAATCATTCATGAAGGGTGAGAGAGGAGAACAGATACGATGACTCATATGTCAACCAATGACCAAGGGGGTATAAGAGATTTACCTCATAAAATAATCCTTACACTTGTCGATGATTGTTGATTAGGATATTTATTAAACAATAAATATCACAAGAATGATTTGATTGATGTTGCTCTATTATTTAGCACTATCATGGGAAGTAACATAGAGAGGAAGTTTAAAAATCACCCCTCAACAAAATATAGAAAAAAGAAAGACTATTGCTACTAATGTATTATGGAAAATCAAATAAATGAGCATTCATCGATTGTTTCTATTTCTCATATTTAACCATATTTAGATCACTCTCATTAAGAAGTAGCATTTCTATGGAAATCAATCAAAAATAGCAAGCATATCCAAAAAAAATATTGAAGATTATACATTTTAGTATTGTGAGGAAGATTTTCTTTATCAAAGTCAAATTGGAAAAATATTATTAAATAACATTACACAATCTTCAATAAGCATTCTTGTGGAGATCTTGAGGATAGGGGAATATATATGTCTATGTAAAAGGTTAGATTAGAGATTGATATTACATGACTCTGTAGAAAAAAAATTTATTTAATCTAAGTCAATGGGTCAAAGAAGATAAAGATATTGATATTTATGAAATAGAAATGAGTATCATGAAAATTAAGTCCCAAATCTTATGGAACTAGATAGGGGACATTACAATGGTATCATAGCAAAATCATGTCATACTGAGAGTAGAAGCTTAAGAAAACATACAAAAGAAGAACAAAGAGAACCATTATGAAAAAACTTTCCAATGAAATGAGAACATATATGGAATGAAAGAATCAAACTTTTATGAGTCAAATGGAAAAATCAAATTGAGCACTTCTCCAAGCATTGCTAGATATGCAAAATTCAATCAAATATTTGAAAGGTCATCCTAACCAAGAAAGAAATAGTTTCTCCAATCGCTTAGAAAATAATAATGTATTTCTAGTTAGGATACCTCAACCATCATTCTTACCTAGATGAGAGCTACCAAGAGAAGAAGGAATAGAGAAACCAATGACTAAGACTGGAGACATTGCAAAGGCTCATGCAATGCTAGAACCTCGCATTAGAGAGATGGTATAATTTAGAGAATTTTGTGAAGAGAGACACCCAAAAGGTGTGTAAAAGAAGAACTCAAACATAAAATCAACAAAGAAAAAATTCCAATATTTAGATTGAAAAAAATTATAAGACATGCATGATTGGAAAAATTAAATACATTTTTTACTCTAAGCCCTATGATAGAAGACAATGCACTACAATGTGCAATACTTCATCTAGAGGGAGTGACAAATGATTGGTGGACCCACATACACATTTCATTAGGGAATCAAAATATAAAATCCTATGGAGAATATTCACAAAAACTCATGAATAGATTTGACAATAAGTATCCCGAATGCTATTTTCAAGAACTAACTCAACTCAAACACACTAGACTAGTGGAAGAATTGTCTCACAAATTCCAAGGTTTATCATTTATGATTTTAGATCTTTCACAAAAGAGACCTATTCATATGTTTATAGAAGGATTGAAGGACTCTAGAAGAAACTCTGTAAAACTGCTTGAACCTCAAAACTTGGAATAATGATATAATCAAATCCTTCAAAAGAAACATCTAAGAATTTTCCAACTAGGAAAAACCATACACACAAGGACTCAAAAAAATTATTATAAAGGAAAAGAGTGTTATTTTTGCAAAGGATAGTGGAGTATTGAGCATCAACATCAATGCTAAGGCAAGGGGGCTCTCAAGAACAAAGAGGATGCAATTAAGAAAGTCCTATGTTTTAGGTGTAAGGAACCATGGGCATCAAGATACATGGCAAAAGGAACTAGAACAATAGAATGGAAAAAATATATAATAGGGAAATATCAAAGTCTCATAAAAATGAAAGACATGGTATAGGAGATCTCAACAAAATTCTATCACAAAATGAAAGGGGAAAAGCATTAGACTTTTGAAGAAATTCAACTTGATGCATAAATTTGAGAATTAAATTAGCAACCAATACTAGAGAAGGAAAACAAAATGAAATGAGAAATTAGAAATTTACTCACATCTAGTTAGTGAAAATATTCATAACTATTTTATCATGATTGACAAGTAATGTGTCAAAAAGTAATCGATTAGCAAATAAAAATAAGAATTTGTAGTAAGAAACTACAAACATATTAATACCAATATTAAATTGTATTTACTCACACTCAAAATATCCAATTATCCTACAGGCCTTAAATCATTTTTCACCAACTTAAACTTGTTGAACTTTTAGATCATGATGAAGGTATGCTCTGATACCACTTGATGAGGATATAATCCAAGACAAAAATGAACACAACAAGAAAGGGGGAATATTACTATCAAAAATTATATGCTATTACATTTAGTACAACAAAAAAATAGACTCCATGGCATGCCCTATGGGCTTACAATGTTATCAGATTTTGGAGAAAACCCTTCTCACAGTACTTTCTCTCAAACTCCACCAAAAATTGCCTTTACAATGCCAAAAATGTTCTTAAGTACCCAAATTAAGTTTAGGGTTAGGAATAAATCTTAGAATATTCCATTTGGCATCCACCCACAAAATAGAAGGTTCTAGAAAACATGTCAGAAGTCGGTGTAAAATTAGAAGAATCCAAAAATGGTAGTCCAACTTTTGAGAGACATAACTTTTGATCTGTGACTCCAATTGATGAACTATTTACATTTTTGGAAATCTCTCCAAGTGATTTATATCCCTATGGATGAGACTTTCTTGTCCCCCATTTTTTGGGCCCATACAAAGTCATTTAGTGCCTCAAATCTGACTTTGAAATGCTCTTAGGAAGTCTCTAGGGAACTTAAAACTACAATAACTTTCAAACAGTAAAGCCTTTTGACCTGATTCTTTTTGTAGAGTACTTTAAATTACAAGTATAATCATCCCTCCAACTTACACCCTCAAAATCATTATAATTATGGCTCAATTACAAGATAACCTATTTTTTGCATTAGTACGTATCTCAAGGTGCTCAAAAACTCTAACCCAAAAAACAAATAATGGAACTATGACAGTTGGAATCTTTATTTGACCCAAATGGGTATCTAGAAATGAAGACACATTAAATAGAAACTAATACTGAGCATATTTTTGGGTGATATAGGATTTCCCTTACACCACTGGATGCTCCTGCATCAAACACCCAAGATAGATTGAAATGTAATCCTATCACTTTATAGATGGTGGAGGAAAACCCAAATGGGTAACCTCTGTTGTGGATATCCAAGCTGAGTCTTCTATTGGTCATCATTTCCACTTCACTAGGTATTCTTCATACTGCCTATTTTTGGCACTCTGACCCACACGACTATCCAAAATTTCTTCAATCTCTTCCTTTGAGGAAGTAGGAATTGGACATGGCTCCAGCATTAACTCCTCATATGCACCATCATCATGATATTCTATTAAGTATGCAATATTGAAAATAGGAGAAATGTGAATCCCATCTAGCAACTCTACCTCATATGCATTCCCTGAATCATGTTTCTTCAAAATTTTGAAGGGCCAAATGTCTTCATCTTCAACTTGTTGTAGGTACCCACTAGAAATCACTCCTTCCTCAAATATACCATAACCTGATCTCCAACTTGGAACTCCTTATGTCTCCTCTTTTGATTTACCCTAGCCTTATAATGTAGGTGCATCTTGGTAATATGTGCTCGTACCTCCTCATGTAGGTTTTTGACATTTTTAGCAAAGTCTTCTACCTCAACACTTGTCCTCTCTCCTTGCTCCATTTTCCTTAGTTTTGGTGTAGTCCTTGGACAAATCCCATAGACAATTTGGAATGGTGATCTACCAGTACTCCTATTTATAGAATTATTGTAAGAAAATTTTGTTTGTGGTAGAATCAAATCCCATCCCTTAGGCTTATCTCCTACTAAACACCTCAACAAATTGCCCAGACTCCTATTCACTACTTATGTTTGTCCATCAGTTTGTGGATGATGTGCAAAACTAAACTTCAATTCTATCTTCAAATTCTTCCACAAAGTCCTCCAAAAATACCCCACAAATTTAGTATCTCTATCAGAAACAATACTTTATGGGAGACCATGTAGCCTCACCACCTCTCTAAAAAACAAATCTGCAATATGCATTGTATCATGAGTCTTGTGGCATGGAATGAAATGTGCCATCTTGGAGAACTTATCAACCACCACAAATACTAAGTCATTACCCCTTTGTGTCCTTGGCAATCCAAGAACAAAATCCATATTTATGTCCTCCCAAGGCTTCAATGGAATAGGAAATGGTTGATAGAGTTTAGTATTGTGGCTAAATCCTTTGGTTGTTTGACATACTTGAAAACTCTGCACAAACTTCTTCACATACTGTGACAATTGAGGCCAAAAATAATGTTCTCTAATAATGGAAATGGTCTTATCTCAACCAAAGTGTCTTGACATCCCCCCATTGTGATTCTCCTTGATCAAGTTCTCCCTTATGGAACTCCTTGGAATACACAATTGACTTCCCTTGAACAACATACCATCCTGAATAATGTAATCTAGCCACCTAGTCCTATCTAAAGTAATAGGTTCTTTACAAACTTTCCAAGCCTTTGCAATGTTAGGATCCTCAGGATATAGATTTTTGAGTTCATCAAACCCAACCACTTCAACCTACATTACTACCAACAACAACTATCTCCTACTTAATGCATTTACAACCCTATTAGACCTTATGCTTCTATGTTTCAATACAAATGTATAGCTTTGCATGAACTCTGCCCATTTCAAATGTCTCTGATTCAATTTACCTTAGCTATTTAGGTATTGTAATGCATGGTGCTCAGTATACAAGACAAATTATTTTGGAAACAAATAATGCCTCCATTTCTTTAAGGCCTGAACTATTGCATAAAACTCCTAATCATAAATAAAATACTTCTTCTTTACAACATTCAATTTTTCACTAAACTAAGAAATAGGCTTACCTTCTTGGCTGAACACAACCCCAATAACACTACCACTAGCATCCCAATCCACTTAAACACTTTTTTGAAATCAAGAAGTGCTAACATAGATTTCTCTATCACCTTCTTCTTCAACAATTCAAAACTCCTTACAGCTATTGTACTCCACTTGAACTCTTTTCTATCCCCCCTCATTATTTTAGTTAGGGATGCACATATACTATTGAAATTCTTGATGAACTTCCTGTAAAAACTAG
Organism: Cupressus sempervirens; assembly: GCA_028749045.1. Lineage (NCBI taxonomy): Eukaryota > Viridiplantae > Streptophyta > Pinopsida > Cupressales > Cupressaceae > Cupressus > Cupressus sempervirens. Next base: position 314,479,654 of record CM053785.1, read on the forward strand.
CCAGACCATGGAATGATCTCACCTCAATGGCAAACCTTGGAGTAGGCCATTCCAAGATGACCTTCACCTTCTCTGGGTCCATTTTGAGACCATCAGCTGATACAACAAACCCCAAACAGACTAACTCACTTTTGACAAAGCTACGCTTCCTCAAATCAATCAATAATTTCTCTTCCCTGAACCTTTCAAGGACACTACAAATGTACAATAAATGTTCATTGAAAGACTTACTAAAAATCAAAATATCATTAAGATAGACAATAACAATCTTTCCCAAAAAAAATTAGTACCTCATTCATAGGCTACATGAAGGTACTTGGTGCATTGGTTAGTTTAAAGGGCATGACTAACCACTCATATAGACCCTCCTTGGTCTTGAATGCAGTATTACACTCATCTCCCTCTCATATTTGTATCTAGTGATAGCCACTCTTGACATCTATCTTGTGAAGTACTGAGCTCCACTCAATCAGTCCATAAGATCATCCATCCTTGGCAAAGGAAACTGATACTTGATGGTTATTCTATTTATAGCCTTAGAGTCTGTACACATTCTCCATTCTCCATCCTTCTTTGGTTCTAGCACTATAGGTATTACACATGGACTCAGGCTCTCTCAAATTAAACCTTTCCTCAACAAATTCTGGACTTGTCTATTTAGCTCCTCAATTTCAGTAGGAGTCATCCTATGAGTAGCCTTGTTAGGAAAATTAGCTCCAAGGATTAAATCTATTTGATAACTAATTTTTCTTATTGGTAGTAACCCTTCTAGAACATCATCTAAGATGACATCTCCATACTCACTTAATAGACCTAAAAATTCAAGTGGAATTTCACTACTACCTTCCTTACCTTTTCTAGGATTTAAAGCATAACACATATGTTGATGTTTCATGCCATCCAAAAAAATTCTTCCATAAACAAGATATAACCTAGCACTACTACATACCTTTTCATCATTATCAAGGGCTTCAATTTGTGGTGAACTCCATCCTTTGTTAGAGTATTTGCATATCCATCATGTATAGCATGCCTATCAAAGTACCACGGCCTTCCCAACAATAAATGGCAAACATCCATTAGAATGATGTCACAGAGCACCTCATCATGGTAACTCCCAATCTTGAACTTTAGTAAACATTTCTCTCTAACTAGGACCTTATGATCATTTTGCACCTAAGCAATCTGATAGGGTTGGGGTGTTTCTCCCTCTTGAGTTTTAGCTTTGAGACCATCTCCTCTAACACCAAGTTGTCAGTGCTTCCACCATCAACAATCACATCACAATATTTACCCTCGCACTTGCACCTAGTACGAAACAAACTCCTCCTTTGTCTAGGTTTAATCTCACTACTCAATAAGACACTTTCATTAACTAGAACCTCTCCTCTTTCTACATCATCTGAATGTGATGACTATGCATCACCATCCACATGAGAAACCCTTGCTTGACCATCACCTCTCCTATTTGTCCTTCCTTGGTGTTGAGGGCATTTGAAGGCATGATGACCTTCTTCATTGCAATGAAAATAGGTACCACGAAAGCCTCCTCTTCCTGAACCTTGTCCACATCCTCTACCTCTTCCTCCCTAATATCCAAATTTTTTATTGCGAAAGTGGTTGAAACCCTCATTCCTCTAGTTTCAGCTAGTACCCACATCTTCATTTTGCTTCTGGTTCTCATTTGGCCTCCAAATGACCTGTCACTGCCCCTTCCTCCTTGATTACACCCTCTTTGCCTTCCATCAAAAAATTTATTTTACTTCTCCTCAACTCATAAGAAAAATTGGTATGCCTCTTCAATGCTAGTCATTCTAACCAGACTTAACTCCTTCTGAATGCTAGGTCTTAACCCACTAAGGTAATGGGCAACCTTCTCCTTGTTTGCTTCCGCATTCCTCACCCTAATAAGGATATGTAAAACTCCTCTGTATATTCCTAGAAATTTTTCCTACTTTCTTTTACCTTTGCATCTTCTTGAACAAATCAAGCTCGTAATCAACAGGAATAAACTGGTTCTTTAGTTTTTCCACCATGTGATCCCATATTGTGATTTTCTCCTTTCCTCTTCTATTTCTTTCCAACTAAATCTCTTGCCACCAGATTTTGGCATGGCCTTTCATTTTGGCTTTCAAAAACTTAACCCTATTAGGGTCCCCAATATCCTCATACTCAAAATATTCCTCTAGCTTATTGATCCAATCGATCAACTCATTCAGGTTTAGATTTCCTAAAAACATGCCAATGTCAATTTTAGGTCTTTTTCCAAGCTTGGAAATGGCACTAGAAAACTTCTCCTCTACCTGCTTTAGGACTTCTCCATCTCCTTCCCCTTCCTGCCCAATATTTCATTCTTCATTTTCTTCCTCACTTTCATCACCTACAACAACATTCATCCCTTTGCGGATCTCCTCCTGCAATGCCTAGACTTGTCTCTAAAGGGCTCTAACCTCACGAGTAACAACTCCAACCCTTCCACCATGCTCCCTTTGTGGAGGCATATTCTTTTATCAAAACCCACAATTGCATAGTCCTGGTGCAAACTGTCTCATAGTCAATGCTCTATCTACATACTCAGGAAAACCAGCTCTGGTGCCACTTGATGAAGGTACACTTTGATACCACTTGATGAGAACACAATCCAAGACAAAAATGAACACAACAGGAAAGAGGGAATATTATTATTAGAAATGATATGCTATTACATTCAATACAACAACAAAATAGAGTCCAGGACATATCCTCTAGGCTTACAATGTTATCAGATTCTGGAGAAAACCCTTCTCATAGTACCTTCTCCCAAACTCCACCAAAAACTACCTTTACAATGCCAAAAATATCCTTAAGTATCCAAATTAAGTTTATAATTAGGAATAAATTGTAGAATATGTCATTTGGCATCCACCACCAAAATAGAAGGTTCTAGAAAACACATCAGAAGTCGGTGTAAAATTAGAAGAATCCAGAAATGGTAGTCCAACTTTCGAGAGACATAACTTTTGATCTAGGACTCTAATTGACGAACTATTTACATTTATAGAAAGATCTCCAAGCGCACTATAGCCCTATAAAAAAGCTATTCTTGTCCCCAATTTTTTGGGCCCATACGAGGCTGTTTAGTGCCTCAAATCTAACTTTGAAGTGCTCTTAGGAGGTCTCCAGGCAACTTAAAATTACAATAATTTTCAAACCATAAAGCCTTTTGACCTGATTCTTTTTCTAGAGTGCTTTAAATTAAAATTATAATTATCCCTCCAACATACACCCTCTAACTCATTATAATTATGGCTCAATTACAAAATAACTTATTTTCTACATTGGCACGTATCCCAAGGTGCTCAAAAACTATAACCCATTAAACCAATAATAGAACTATGAGAGTTGAAATCTTTATTTGACCCAAATGGGTATGTAGAAATGAAAATACATTAAACAGAAACTAACACTAAGCATATTTTTGGGTGATAAGGATTGCCCTTACACCACTAGATGCTCCTACATCATATCATTAACTTAGTAACTAGATCTAACATCACAATTCAAATTAATAAAAATGTTGCAATAAACTATCAAATTACTATACCTTACTATACTAAATATCAAAATAAACATCCAAAATATATCGAGTATTTGAAATAAATATGCAACACAATAAGCATTCACACATTTTGACACAAGTATTTAACTTGGAAACCTTGTAAAGGGAAAAACCACCTAGAAACTAGCAACCCAAATTTTTTCACTTTTCTAAAGTGGGCTTCATTAGGAGCCAACCTTGTTAAAGGTTACATACATATTGTTAATGTGATCTTGTTAGAGGATTTACACCAAAGATTATCTAGACCTTATCACTCCTTGACATTTCTAAAGAGTAGCCTAATCTAAAGGACTTTCAAACATTACTATTGAATGTCACCATATAGGATTTCAAAAGACTGTTAGGTTCATTGAGTTAAGATATTTTTCTACTACAATGGTAAGAAAGTGACATTGAAATGATCTATTAGTTTTTAGCACTACACCTTGTTTGTTCAAATATCTTCTTCACTCAATCTCTTTCTTATGATCCCTTTCTAGTTGATTCACACACTTTACACTTCGACTTAGTACTTCCTCTACTTATTCTTTCCAATCTCATAGTTCACCTTATTATTTCTTCAACTTCAATCACCAACATTAGTAGCATCAATCAGCAATCAACAACAATAAACATTGCATTTCATCCCTTAAATAGAAAACTTTTTTCATTTCTCTAGAATCTTCCAAGTTTATTTGCTTAATCATAATTGTTAGATTTTCATCAATTTAATATTCATTGAATCTATTTGCTTGGGAAATGGACTTCTACCTTGAATTTTGTGCTCTGTTTCAAATTGATAAATCTCCTTCAGTGGATCTTCTTTTGATTTCTCTAGTTGTTGATCTCATAACTAACTTCTTCCTTATCTATGAAACTTCTCAAACATTCTTAATTTTCATCAAATATTTTTTAAACTTGTTCTTCATGTCCATACTTGGTGAACATTACAACTCACCCTGTCAATACTAAACTTGCTTAACACTAAACTTTCTTGGTTAACTCTATGTATTCTTCACTTCTTTATCAGGTGCTTAGTGACAACTATAGTATCTTGGTACAATATTCATTCATTCGTTGTGTTTGGTCGATGTGACTTGACTAGCTCAGTGAAACTTGAGCTTCTTTGCCTTGTGATTTTATAATCAAAAGGACTTGAATATACATGTAGTGCCTACCCCTAGTTTGCATTTTTTTATTATTGTCAAACTCTTATAGGCCAATTTTATGCTTGATGATTAGTAGCATTATTTTTTAGATTATCAAATATTGTTTCATATTTAGTTGATTTTATAATGAGATTACTTGGTACTCTATACTTCATCTATGCATGATGATTATTACAATGTTTTCTGTTATTGATGATGATTAGTTAGATGGATTATCATATGTGTTTTCTTATGGATACTTACCTCATACTGCATGTGTATGGTGTCCGTGTATGTTTTCTTTATGTATGGCATTTGTGATGTGGTTAAGGAAGGGAGTCATAGTCACCTACTAGTCAGGATCTAAATGATGCACCACATCCTGCCATTGTTTGTTTAGTTTAGAATATTGTATTTGTACATGTGTGAATTTTATACAGATTGTAGGTACCAAGTATTGACTTTTCTGAATTGCCAAGATGAGCGTACCCTATTGCATTATCTCAATGGTAAGAGAGAGGAGATAAATTCTTGAGTCCAAATCCTAAACCTTTAAGCCATTTGTTCTAAAAAAATTAGGACAAGTATCTGAGTTGATTACCTTTTGAATGTGTCGTATGACATTAATTCATGATTATAACCCTTTAGTTTGATCTTGTACGTGTTTTTCTATGATGAGTTTTTTTATTTTGTTTTATAAGTCTTTGGTAATTTTTCTATTAATTAAGTCAAATTAAATTATTAAATTAATGAATTAATTTAATAGAAATTTATTATGGTATTTTTAATATTTAACTATATTTAATTAATTGAAAAATTAATTAAATAAAAAGGATTAAATTTAAAGATTAAAATGATAATTTTAATTTTAAAACATAATAATATTTATTTTATTTAATAATAATATATTTAGAGTTCATTTTTAAATAAATGTTAAATACTATTATTATTTAAGTTAATAAATATTTTATCAATTAACATATCGAAAATAAATTAAAAAGTGGAAAAGGATATTAATTTATTAAAAGTTTTAAGATTGCATGAGATTAAAATTTAATAAATTAATTAAAAAGAGAAGTCAAGTGAAATTAAATAAAGTTATTTTATAATTCAATAAACGTGCATGAAAAAGATAAAGTTATAGTTCTAATTTTGGTGTTTTATATTTATTTAATTTAATAATAATTTATTTAGGAGTTTTATTTTAATTAATAAACTCTAAATAATATTGTTAGTTGAATTAATAAATATATTATTAAAGTGTCTCATGATTTAATAACGTCTCATGATTTAACATGAGAGAGAAAACATAATTTAATATAGTTTATTTTAATTAAATTGTATAAAGCTTATCTATGAAATTAAAATATAATAAATTAATTAAAGAGAGAGTAAGCAATTATTTAATAAAGTTTATTTTAATTAAATTGCATAAAGTGCATGCATGAAATTAAAATATAATAAATTAAATAAAGTGAGTAAGCTAATTAATTTAATAAAGATATTTTAATATCTAAAGTTTTTGCATGAAGAGGTAAAAGATAACAAGTAATAAATAATAATTGATCATCGAGTTCCCTCGCATGATTGCACAATCAGAGCCCCAAATTTAGGGGAGAACTCTTTATCAAAGATCATGTGATTGCATAATCAAAGCCCCAAATTAAGGGAGAACTCTTTATCAGAGATCTAGAGCTCATTTTGCAATGACACAAGTTTTGGAGGACCAATTTCGAGGAAGGAAGTTTTTAGAGAAAGGGGATTGTTTTGTGTGCTTAATGTGATTGTTGTTTTACCATCAAATCCTGGTAGGATCTCATGATTTATTTGTATAGTAGTTCTTCGTCCTTTGAATTCTTGTCTTCTCTATGTCTATTGTGTTTTGGATTTCAAAATTCTTCTAGGTTGAGACCCTTGTTTTGCATATTTATTTATTTTCATTTTCAGGAACTTCTAGAAGCAATTTAATGATTGAAAACCTTGTGTGTGGACTTCGTTGTTCATCTTTCTCAAGAAACATCTATATACAAATTAGAAACTAGAAAACCCTCATGTTAAGATTTATTGTTCTTTGTTCTTGAATACATTTGTGAAAGAGTTAAATTGAAACCCTTGTTATATTGAGGTCTTGTATATGGAATTGTTAAATCAGGTTTTTTATTTTGAAAAGAAAACAAATTTCGTTTTATAGAATTTGACTAGTTGGTTCAGATTTCTGTATAAGGACTATTTTGGAAATTTTATATTTTTTTAGTAGGTTTCTATTTTTAGCAAGTTTCTATTTTTAGAAAGTCTCTATTTTAGCAAGTTTCTATTTTAGAAAGTTTCTCTTTTTAGCAAGTTTCTATTTCAGGAAAGTTTTTATTTTTAACAGGTTTCTATTTTTAAAAAGTCTCTATTTTAGCAAGTTTCAATTTTGGGAGGGTTTTTATTTTTAGCAAGTTTCTATTTTTAGAAAGTCTCTATTTTTAGTAGGTTTCTATTTCAGGAAAGCTTCTATTTTTAGTAGGTTTCTATTTTTGAAAAGTTTATATTTTTAGTAGGTTTCCATTTTAGAAAGTTTATATTCTTAGCGGGTTTCTATTTTTAGAAGTTTCTATTTTTAGCAAGTTTCCTTTTTGGGAAAGTGTTTCCTAAGTTTAATTAAAATAAAATTATTGTGGTAATAATTGATAATTATTATTATTAATTTTAATAAGTATTGTTAAAATTTGAAATTTAATTATTTGAAAATTTGATTTATTACTTTATTATTTAAATATAATTCTGAAGTAAATTAAAAATCAAAGAAATTAATTTGGAGAATTAATGTTTTCTTTTATAAACTTGGATGTGTTTATATGGTTTAGATATATGAAAATGGTTTGTAATACTAGAGAAATTTTATTATTCAAAAACCTTAGTAATTATAATACTTTGAGAAAATGAAAACTGAAACCTTACTATTAACTCAACAATGTATTTTGAAATCAAACCAAACTATGAAACACGCATTTTGTTATCTATATGTTATCTATGTTTTGGGTTTAGGTTGACTAGAGTTTTGACTAGTCTGTTACCAGAGGCTTGGGAGTTTTGCATTTGTGAGGTTATGATTATTTGATTTTGATCTTTTATACTCAACCATGGTAATGTGTCTGGTATGCTCTATGATGTGTGTTGATCTATTTATTATTATTGCTTTCTAGTGTTCTCTTGTGAAACTAAGGTGAAAGGTGTGACTTATCTAATATAACCATTTCGAGTCTTCGATCAATTATATTTGGATTGCTTTCCAGTCGCTTTTCTAGGACTAAAGTATTTGGTATGATTTGTTCTTGGTGAATGTTATGACATAATTGACTTAAACATTTTGAGTCTTTGATCAATATTTTTGGGATGCTTTCCAGTTGCTCATAGAAAACTAATGTGTTATTGTGAATTATCTTTTGATGCTTTCCAGTCACTTGTACAGGACTAAGGTGATTTTATATGATTCTTTGATTTATACTTTTATGAGCCTAGGGTAGGTTATCTATATGTAATGTCGAGAAGTGGCTTGCAATGGAGGCCAAGGCCCTAAGTGGCTGCTAGGGTAACCCATTGTAAGTTGTTTAATAAGTGAAAACACTACACTAAATGAGAGTAAAATGAACCTAACAATAGTCTTTTTATGTTCTCTCCCATGCCTCGAGTGCTAGTAAAGACTAGGATGGGAGTAGAGAGAATGCTTGGTTGTAACCTTACATCATTAGTATGCCTTGTCAGTACGAGAGGATACTAGTGCCGCATAGGGATCACTAGGGGGTCGGGGTCCTCAGAGACTACCAAGGTAACTCTAGTGTGATTTGTGTGATGACACTTGCCTGCTTACATAGTAGGTTTCCTACATGTCTATGTGTGCCTCTGGGTTTATATGTCAATTTATCTTGGTATCTTTGAGTTAGATTACTTTTAGGATTTCTTGGACTTAGAGAGTACTTTTGATATTTGGATTGATATCCTATTTGGGACTTGAGACTATCTCCTCGACACAGTGGGAGTGGGCCTTTTTGGGTTACCATGTGGTCGAGTGGTAGTTCTTTTTACTCTTACCATTGAGATTCATCTATTGATACTGTGGTTGGAGTTTCCTTGTCTACATTTCCTTTCATTATATATTTGTATCATTATGATGGATGGTTATATCTTATTATAGATTTTTATATCTTTTATGATGGATGGTTTCTTTTATTGTATTGTACTTTGTATCATGGATCCAAGAAGGATAATGTAATTCTATTTTTATAAATGTATATTCTTTTAGCCTTTCATACCCTGTGACATGTATAGTGGATGATTGAGCATTCCAAATTTTATTGCCAAGTGGCATTCTAAACAAATGTATATTTATTTAAATGAACATTGAACTTTTAATTATTCTTTCAAATGGATATCATATTTTTTAGACTTAGTATTAATTAAATTTAAATGTGATTCAACATCATGGGATCCTTAAGGAATGTAACTTGTTATGTATACTTATAGATGATTGTATTTTATTTCTTCCGCTACTTTATGTTTGATGTGTATGTTATTCTTTCTTGTTTTTAAAAAAAAATTGGAAAACTTAGTAAAACTTTAGGTTAATTCTTTTGGATCCCTTGGCAGGGCATTACAATACAAATTGCATGACTTAATCAAATCAAAATTATATTGTCAGAGTCTAATTCATTCAAGTGCCCATTTATTATCATACACTTATCAACACTTACATCATCATACTTTCTTCAAATCCTCTTCATCGTTCAATCAATATAGCACTCTATTGAATTAACATTATGTCTAACCAATTAAGGCTTGACATCAATGACAACATAACAACTTATATGACTCTTTCTCATACATTATCACAATTAATAATTTGGGTTAATAATATCCCCCTTGTGCAATTATGGCAACACATAAACATAAAAATATTACGCTACATCATGAAATATCAAATCCCAACAAATCTTTAACTCTTTGACTTTACTCAGGTTCTCAACAACATATTCAACATTGAACTCTTTTCAACTATTAGTCACTTTGACAAATTCCCCCCCTTAGGGCGTACTTCACTTTTTATTAGCATATCTTCATATTAGATTTTAGAACTCCCCTTTTGAGTATATAGCACTTCATATGTCTCCCCTTTGACAAAAACCTTCATACTTCTCATTTGATATTTTTCTTTCAGCTTACTCATTAACTATCTTACTCATCTCCCCCTTTGACAACATGCCAAAGGTAACTATAAGTTCCATTGAGAAACTTATAAAACCTTGTAGTAATACCTTGTACCTTTCATGTACTTATTACATCATTTTTATTACTATCACTTTTAAAACTTCAGGAAACATTTCCTAAAGAGTGAACTCATGCATCAACTCCATAAAGATATACCAGATTATCCATGACTTGATGTAGCATGTGTCCTTTCTTAGTGAATTTTGAATAGGGGAAGGACCCATAACTTACCTCTCAGATACTCAAAAGCATCCATAGAGAGTGGATTTGTGAATATATCTATAATTTTCTTTTAAGATTTTACATACTTCGATCTTACTTCTCATGTACTTGCTTCCTCGAGTAGTGATACTTGATAGATGTGTGCTTGGTTTTTGCATGCATCACAGGATTCTTGGATATGTTTATTACACTTGTGTTATCACAATAGATAGTAATAGGCTTAGTTACTTCCTCTTGTATTCCTCCCAATAGTTTTTTAATCCAAACTATGTTTGAGAAGTTAATAGCAATAGAAAAATACTCAGATTTAGTTGTAGACTATGATATACTGCTTTGTTTCTTGCTTAACCATGTAATTAGTCTTTCTCCTAAACAAAAAGTCCCACCACTAGTGTTCTTTCAATGATCAATATTACCATCCCAATCAGCATTTTAGTGTAAACTTTAAGTTCAAAATCACATTCTTTTTGTACCACAATCCATATTCTTATGTTCCTTTCAAGTATCAAAATATCCTTTTAACTATAGCCATGTGCGTTTCTGTAGGATTAGTAGAAAGAATTGCAACAATACTAATTTCATGTGTAGTATTAGGTCTACTGTGTATAATATATTGTAACTTCACATTCATTGATCTATAATGTGTCTCATTCACTTTAACAGTGGTGTCTTCCTTAGATAATTTGCATCCAATGACCATAGGAAAACCAACTTGACTTTCTCATCCATACCAAATGTCTTCAAGATCTCCTTGATGTACTTATATTGAGTCATATATATACCAAATTTTTTTTAATGAACTTGAAAACTAATGAAAATTTTAATCTCACCAAACATAGTCAATCCAAACTCCTTGCTCGTCTAATTAGAAAATAATTTGCACAACAAATCACTACCACCAAATATTACATCATCTAAAAATATTTCAATAATTAGTACCTTGTTTTCAACTTCACTAGTATAGGTTACTACTATGACTTTTTTTAATAAATCTAATCGTGATCAAATATGAATGAAGCCTTTCATACCATACTCTTGATGCTTGCTTCAATCTATACAATGCTTTGTTCAACTTGCATACTAGGTGCTTCTAATTTGGATCCAAAAATCCTTTAGGTTGTTTAGTGTATACCTCTTCTTCCATTATTTCAATCAATAATGTATGCTTCTTCTTCCATTATTTCAATCAATAATGCATACTTAAAATCCATTTGATATATCTTGAATTTCTTGTAATTTGCATGTGCCAACATAGTTTTGATTTCTTCCAATCTTGCTAAAGGTGCAAAGGTCTCATCATAATCGATACCTTCTTCTTGAGCATAACCTTTATAAAATAATCAAGCTATATTCCTCAAAACTTCTCCATTCTCATTCATTTTGTTCCTAAAAATCCACTTGCTTCCAATTATATTCTTGTGTGTAGGTCTAGGCACCAATACTCATGTATTGTTTTTTTCAATCTAATATATTTCTTCATTCATAGTATTGACCCAATCTTCATTATCAAGTGAAACTTTCATAGTTTTCTTGAAAACTTATGATTGGAACAATTGTTGTTTTGTCATTGTTGTCAAATATATGGATGAGACATATTGCTACCTAATATAAATGTCATATCTATTTGATTGATGAAGAGAATTTGTTAAGTTACTCATAACTATAGCACCTAGAGGAAAGGTTGAAATTATGAAAAGGAAGTTACAATGGACATTTGGCTGGATAGAAATGAATAAAGCAAAGTAACTATTTATGTCAAGAAAGTTAGGCTAAGTTGAGCAAAAGAGAACAATATTAAGGAGCTCCAAATAATGCCAGTGTCAACAGAGCATTAGCATTGATTGAAAAAGTTATTTGATGTCGAGCAAGAAGCTTTATAGAGACTAAGTATTTCAATGTTGACCAAGTATCAGAATTTAGAGATTTTCGAGTGATAGTAAGAGAAAAAAATTCAAATAAATCATAAGATCAAGCCAACTTAGTTGATTTCATGGGAGATCTAAAGCATGTTGAAGATAAGATTGATGAGTTGGATCACTAAACTCAATGAGGTGATTAGGTAAAGACCTAACAGATGGATTCTAGAGAAGTTTTTAGAGGATAATCAAGAAGATGAACAAATACATTGAATCAAGTTTAATTTGATCATAATCCCTAAGATCTACGATGGATGTAAAAAATGGTAAAGCATAAATTGCCTATTTAAAGACATAAAGAATCAACAATTTGGTGTGATGTCCAGTTGTGTCTAGTCAAGTCAAGTTGATCCTAGCTAGTGTTTGCATGAGAAATTTTGTATGTGAAGAGAGACATACATAGAAAGGTTGATTAAAAGCATATAACTATGTGAATGAAAAGCTAGTGAAAGCTTACATCTATATGATGTTTTTGTTGCTAAGAAAATTAGAGTAGAAGGCTTAAGTGTTGATGAGAAGAGTGAACTAATTGCTTGAAGGGTGACTAAGTAGATCAAGATCAGAGATGATAGTGAAAGGCTTGTTAGTGAACCAACATAAGGACCGAACATAGATTAGAACTAGAAAAAGCAAGTTGTAATCATGTAGATCAAACCTACTATTTTCTTTCTTATCATTGTAAATAGTTTATACTAAAATCCTTTTAACAGAGGTTGACTTACCAGTCATTTAAAGACTTAACAGTCTGTGTAAATCCTTTAATTAGGTGACATTCTAAATAGAATGATCACAGTCCTCTTACAAGGCCACTCCTAGTAGGGTTATTAAATCCTCTACCCATGTCACATTTAATAGTGTGTAGTGTAACCCTTAATAGGGTTGTCTCCTAATAGAGCTCACTTCAAAAGAGTGAAAAAGAGTGACATGTTGCTGGTGGTTTCCCCAATTTGGGTTTCCATGTAAAGTCCTAGTGTCAAAATATGATGAATAATTTTTGAATGTTTACATTTGATAATGTTTTCATTATGCAATGTAAGTTATGTTTATGAAAATTTTATAGTAGTGACTGAACAACAATAGGATAAGCATAATAGTGAAGTGATTAAAAATGAATTTTTCAAGTGGCACATATAGACCTTGAGTAAATGATTCACCTGCTCTTAGTTATTATAAACATTTCTAACAATTGGTATCAGAGCTCAAGGCTTATAGAGAAAAGTTTGAAGGTACTTAAAGCCAAATATCATTACAAATAAGAGATATGTACCCAAGTTGAACAAGGAGAACTTTCCTACATGACAAGCCCTGATAAAGCTACACAAATCTAGTATCAGTGATGTTGCTATCAAGTTTCTAGAAAATGAATATGTAGAAGTAACAACTACTCCTCTGACTATTAATTAACTGAGACAAAAGTTAGATCACAACCAAGAAATGTTGGAGAATGCCTCAGCCCTAAGCTATTCCAAGTTTGATGACCTAAAATATTGCAATACTACAATGAAGATGTGGGACAGATTGAAGGTCATATATGGAGGTGATGACAATATTTTAAGAGACAAATCAGAAAGCCTAAGAGGAAAATTCAATGATATGAGAATGATGGAAGGTGATAAGATAGTCCAATACTACACAAGAGTTGAAGATTTTGTTAATTCTATTTGAGGTGCAAATGGAGAAAACAAAGATGAAATAGTGATAAGTAAAGTATTGAGGACTCTATTCCATGTCTATGCCATTAGAGTCTTTGCAATACAAGAATTGAGATGCACACCAAATAATAACTTGACCTTAGAAAGTATAATTGGTAGACTTACTTATTTTGAGATGTCTAATTTTGATAACTATACACCTGCTACCATTGAATCTTCTTTCAAGTCACAACTTGTTCTTAGCAAGAAGAAAAGAAACCATGTGAAGAGTGAAAGTGATAATTCTGATGATGAGATTGATGAACTTGAATCCCTCATTGCAAAAAGGTTTGGAAGAGGAAGAGGTAAATACAAAGGTAAATTATCTATTATTATTTTTTCATGCAATAAAGTGGGCCATATTGTTGCTAGATGCCCTGACAAAGAAGATAAGGATGAAAGGAAGGGAAGCAAGTACAAAGGAAGAAGAGATTGCAAAGATTATAGGAGAAGAAAGGATGAAAAAGGTAATAAATCTTATTATATTTTTGGAGAAAAGACTGATAATGAATCTGAGAGTAATGATGATGAAGTTTTCTATGTTTCTATGAATAAAGATTCTAATGAAGATGAGAAAACTACATTAATTTCTTATGTGAACAAAAGTGACAAATGGTTAATTGATATTGGATGTTCCAATCATAGAATGGTGATAAAGACAAATTTGAAGATATAGGTCCATACAATGGTGGATGTGTTAAATTTGGTAATATAAAGGCACTATTTAATTAATAAACAAGATAGCATGTGACAATATTTACTAGGTTGAAGGACTTAACTAAAATTTGTTGAGTGTTTCACAAATGAACAAGATAGGTTATAGAGTTGAATTTTACAACAAAAAGGCCAAAATACATGATGGTGATGGTAAGCTAATTGGAACTGGTGAGTGGACAAGAGGTAACTTATTCTACCTGTACCTATCAAGTGAGACATGTATGTTTATACTACAAGAAGATGTTTGGATATGGCACAAGAGATTATATCATTTAAAGTTTGATAATTTGGTGAATATCAACAAGATGAAGAGAGTAAGAGGATTGCCTAAGCTAAAGAACATTGACAATGCTATGTATAAATAGTGTTAATTAGGAAAGACAACAAAGTCTAGTTTCAAGAGTAAAACATATATTGCAAGTAATATTTTGGAATTGGTTCATACTAACTTATGTGGACCCATTGGTGTTAAAATTTATTGTGGAGATCAATATTTTATTCTATTTGTAGATGACTATTCTAGAATGATGATTGTGATATTTTGTAAAGCTAAATCTGATGCTTTTCAGTTGTTCAAGTGGTATCTAGCGAGCGTTGAAAAAGAAAAAGGGAAGACTCTGAAGTGTTTTGGATCTGATAGAGGTGGTGAATTCATCACACATGACTTCAGTGCATTCTACAATGATAGAGGAATCAAAAGATAGATGTCAACATCAAGGACCCCTCCTCAGAAGGGATAGCTAAAAGGAGAAATATATCAATAATGGATTGTGCAAGGACACTAATGATGGAGAAGAATGTGTCATAGAAATATTGGAGAGAAGTGGTTAGTATGATTATCTATACCCTGAATAGAGTTCAAGTCAAGAAAGGTACAAATGCTATGCCTTTTGAACTATGATATGGCTATGCTCCCAATGTTAAATATTTTTTAAAAATTGGTAGTAGATGTTATATACTGAAAGACAATAGGAATTGAAAAATTGTTGCAAAATTTGATGAAGGCATATTCCTAGGTTATTCCACTAAAATTAAAGCTTATAAGTGTTTGAATTCTAATACTAACAAAGTTGTGAAAAGTGCAAATTTGAGAGTTAAGGAGTTTGTAGAAAGAGATTACACTACATGTAATGGAGAACCTAAAGACTATATTTCATTCATCTATGTGGATGATGATCCTCCTAGCACTCAAAGTGAACAGACTAGTCAAGTTGCAAGTTCCCATCAGATAGGAAATGATGGAATGAAAATTCAAATTTCCAAACAATAGAGAGTGGGTGTTGAGCAACAAACTAAAGATGTCAAGTCACAGACAGGTATTGCTAACCATCAAATAGTGCATGTTGAGTATTCAAAACCTAAACCTGAACCTAAAAAAAGAAGGGGGAATGAGCCTAAGATTATTTTTCTAGATGAACTTAAAGAACCAGTAAGGAAACTACCTATGCTAGAAAAATATGCAAGAAAACATCAAAAACCTGATCAAATCATTGTAGATGTTGAATCAAGTGTAATGACAAGAAGAAGACTCAAAGGTGATACATGCTTATTATGTGAGTTTGATCCCAAGTCAATAAAGGATGCTTCAGACAATGAAGATTGGATACAAGAAATGAATGAAGAAATTGACCAAATTGAGAAGAACAATTCTTGGAATTTAGTTCCAAGACCTAAAGACAAGAATGTCATTGGTACAAAGTGGGTTTTTAGGAACATGTTCAATAAAAATGGTGAAGAAACAAGAAATAAGGAAAGGCTAGTATGCAAGGGTTATGCACAAGAATGAGTTGATTATGGAGAAAATTTTTCTCCTATGGCTATACTTGAAGGAGTCAGAACTCTTCTTGCATACTTAGCTTACAATAATTTCAAGGTATATCGAATGGATTTCAAATCTATATTCTTATATGGTATACTAGAGGAAGAAGTACACATTAAACGGCCTAAAATATTTGTAGATCTAGACAAAAGGAACATGGTATGTAGACTAAACAAAGCTCTTTATGGATTGAAGCAAGCCCCAATAGCATGGTATGAAAGACTACATAACTACTTAGTGAAAATTGGTTGTGAAAGGACAAATAGTAACAAAAACTTATATTTGAAGAATAGTAAGAACAATGAAGTATTGTTATCTGAGATATTTGTTGATGATATCATATTTGGAGGAAGGAAAGCATTATGTAAATTATTTTCTAATGAAATGAAAAAGGAATTTAAAATGTCTATGTTTGGTGAAATCAAATTCTTTGTTGGATTACAAGTGTGTCAAATGAAGTTTGGTATTTTCATTTCATAATCAAAATACATCAAAGGAATACTTTTGGTATGGAAGATTCAAGGCCAGTGAGTATACCTATGTCTATAGGACCTAAGCTATCTAAGACTGATGAGTCTACTAATGTGAACCATAAAACCTATAGACATCCATGATAAGAAAATTTTAATATGTTGTTCATAATAGGCCACATATTGCTTTGGTAGTTGGGATAGTTGCTAGATTTTTAGCAAGTCCTAAAGAGAAGCACATGATGGCTGTGAAAATAATATTGAGATATCTGAAAGGTAAAGGAGACTATAGATTATATTATAAGAGAAGTGATAGATTTGAATTGAAGGTTTTCATTGACTTAGATTTGGATAGAATATTGATGATAGAAAAAGTACTAGTGGAGGTGCATTCTTTCTAGGAAAAAGCTTAATGTCATGAACAAGAAAGAAGCATAATTGTATTTTCCAATCAATAGCTAGAGCTGACTATGTGGCAGTTGTAGTGAATTGTTCAAATATAATGTGGATTAAGCAATTTTTGAAAGGTATGAAAGAAAAAATTAAAGATCCAATAGTTATCTATTGTGATAACACAAGTACTATCAATATCTCAAAGAATCCAATGATGCACACTAAGACAAAGTACATTTCTATCAAATATCACTACTTGAGAGAATTAGTTCAAGACAAAGAAGTGAAGCTAGAATATATGAATACAAAGGAACATATTGCTGACATTTTCATAAAACCATTACCCAAAGATGCTCATGAATATCTTGAAGGTAAACTAGGGGTGATTCCCCTAAGAAAAGCTACTTAAGAAGACAAGGTGCAGTGCATCACATGTGCTAGTTAGAACATTCTACACAGTGGTGCAATACAACTCTACTTTGGGGCATGCCTAAGATAGAATACTTGAGTACATCATTAATAGATAAGTCATAGATAGATGACAAGTATCAACCAGACATGAAAAATCTAGATAATTCAGATGTATGAAGACTTTTGAAGCTATGAGAGCCACATTTCTTTGACATTGTTGTTAATGAGGGAGAGATTATTGAAAGATTACTAAAAGAGGTAGAGATTTCTAAGAGAAGTCAAATGGAGAGATTACTGAGAAAGGAGGTAAGATAAACCTCAGAGGGAGAAAATTACGTAAGAGAAATTGGATAAGAATCAAAATGAAACTAAGGATATAGGTCACTCATGATAGATAAATCTTTTGGATTGTATGATAACCTAGTTACTACTAGTATTCAGATGTTTGATATGTTGCCATCAATGCCAAGGAGGGAGATTGTTGGAAACTTACAATTGGAACAATTTTTGTTTTGTCATTGATGTCAAATCTATGGATGAGACATATTGCTACCTAATCTAAATGTCATCTATTTGATTGATGAAGAGGATTTGTGAAGTTACTCATTACTATAGGACCTAGAGGAAAGGTTGAAGTTATGAAAAGGAAGTTACAATGGACATTTGGTTAGATAAACTTTGATAAAGAAAAGTAATTGCTTATGTGAAGAAAGCTAAGCCAAGTTGAGCAAAAGAGAAAAATACTAAGGAGTGTCGAGTAATGCTAGTGTCAACTAAGCATTAGTATAAACTAAGAAATTTAGTTGATGCTGAGCAAGAGACTATACAAAGATCAAGTATTTCAGTGTTGACCAAGTATCATAATTTAGAGATTGTTGAGTGACATTAAGAAAACAAAATTCAAAGAAATTGTTAGATCAAGTTGACTCAGTTGATTTATTGGTAGATTTAAAATGTGTTGAAGATAAGATTGATGAATTGGATCATTAAATTCAAGGAGGTGATTAGGTAAAGACCTAATAGATGGATTCTAGAGAAGTTTCTAAAGGATGATCAAGAAGATGAACAAATAGATTGAATCAAGTTGAATATGATCGTAAACCCTAAGATCTATAGTGGACATAGAAAATGCTAAAGAAAAAATTACCTATTTAAAGACATAAAAAATTGATAATTTGGTGTGATGTCTAGCCATTTATATTCAAGCTGAGCCAAGCCCAGCCAGTGTGTATATGAGCGAGTTTGTATGTGAAGAGAGAAATACAGAGAAAGGTTGGTTAGAAGCACACAAGTGTGTGAATGTGAAGCTAAAGGAGAAATCTTAAATACATGATGTTGTTTTTGACAAGAAAATTATAGTAGAGGGATTAAGTGTTGATGAGAAGAGTAGATTGATTGCTTGAATGGTGACCAAGAAGATCAAGATCAGAGATGACAATGAAAGACTTATCAATGAAACAACATAAGGACCGAACAAAGATCTTAACCTATGAAAATGAGTTGTAATCACATAGATCAAACCTATTATTTTCTTTCTTATCATTGTAAATAGTTTGTATTGAAATCCTTTTAACAGAGGTTGACTTAATAGTCATTTGAAGACTTCACAGTCTATGTAAATCCTTTAACTACGTGACATTGTAAATGGAATGATCAAAGTCCTCTTACAAGGCCACTCCTAGTAGGGTGATTAAATCCTCTAACCAAGTCACATTTAACACTATGTATTGTAACCTTTAACAAGATTGACTCCCAATAGAGCTCACTTTGAAAGAGTAAAAAAGAGTGACATGTTGCTATTGGTTTTTCCCAAATTGGGTTCCCATTTAAAATCCTAAAGTCAAACTATGATGAATGTTTATATTTGATAATTTTTTCATTATGCAATGCAAGCAATGTTTATGAAAATTTTACAGTAGTGATTGAGCAACAATGGGATAATTAGCACATTAAAGTGATTAATGATTAATTGTTCATGTGGTACATATAGACCTTGAGATGATTCACACCCATCGCCCCCCTCCCCCTAAATTATTGTAAACATTTCTAACAAATTCTTGGCTCAAACTTAGCAATCAAACAAGTATTATCCTTTAACTTACTTCTTGTGATGACTCAAATACTCTTATCTCCAATGATTTTTTTAGGTGAGTGCTTTCTTTTCACATATTTTTCTAGGACAGGTTTAGCTCTTTGATCTCTAGCATTATCATTGCTCGGTTGGGGCATAGCATTCGGCTCAAGTTGTTATGTTTGTGGCTCAAGTAATGCAGGCTAATGCTTAGTATATTTTTTTGTTTCTTGAGTATTGTGTCAAGTTGATCTCCATATACATATACAAACTTGTTGTAATCATCAAGTTCATTTTTCTCTCATCATCATCCTTACTTGCAAATTCATTAATTCTAACATTTACACTTTCAACCATTGTGTTAGTTGCATTATTAAAACATTTATAAGCCTTGCTCCTAGTAGAGTAACTTAGTAATGTGCATTCATCTCCTTTTGAATCAAATTTTTCATTCCTTGCATCTTTATGAATATAAAAACTACTTCCAAGTATTTTGAATAACTTACATTTGACGTATGACCATACAAGAGTTCACATGGTTTCTTTTTTCTTCCTTTCCTCAATTGAACTCGGTTAAGATTATATATATAGTGCTTATGGCTTTTCTCCATAACATTTTAGAAACTCCCTTTTCAATTAGTAGTATTCTAGAACAATCAACAATTGATTTGTTTCATCTTTCTACAATCTAATTCTATTGTGGTATTGCCAGTGCAGATAGATGTCTTTTAATTCTATTCTCAACGCAAATTTTTGTGAATTCATCAAATATAAACTAACCACTTCTATCAAATGTTAGACATTTCAATTATTTACTAGGTTTATTTTCTCACTCTAGCTCTATATCATTTGAAAATTTTAAAAGCATTTGGTTTCAACTTCAAAAATAGCATAGTCATAATTCTAGAATAATCATCAATAAATACTATGAAAGAATTGTCTCCATAATAGATTTCAACTCTTATTGGACCACACAAATTAGTATGAAGTAACTTCAAAATATCATCAATTGAATGTGTCTTGCTTGAAAAACTAGACTTAGTCATTTTACATAGCATTCTTAGATTTATGTAGATTTGGTAAGCCTCTCACTTTATTCTTTCTACTTACTTTGACCATATTTTCAAACTTGACATGATAGTCTCTTATTCCACAACAACACATCTTCATATTTTGCAAACATACATGCACTAATAGTAGGATCTAGTTAGAATAGATGACCTCTTATTTTTTCTCCAGTGTCAATCTAATTTCCATTTTTATTGTAGATCCTAACTTTTATGTTCTAAAATTCTAGCTTGTGACCTCTATTATTCAACTATGCAACACTCAACAAATTATAGTTTAGTCTTTCAACCCAAATCCGTCCTCGCATCTGATTTTATCATTTAGCATCAATAAACCTCTACCTTTCACATGATATGAAACATCATTTCCAAGTTTAACAATTCCATCTTCATATTCTTCTAGCTTATCAAACTTGCTTCAATCACCCATCATGTGATGTGAACATCCACTGTCAATAATCAATGTATCACTTTTACTAACATGAGAAATAAGGGATTTTTGTTCCTCATGCCTTTCCTCATTAGGATCTTTAACAAAAATATATACCACTTTTACTCCTTCCTTCTCTTTTGTGTCTAACTCAATGTGCTCTTCCTCAATAATGTAGCATGACTTCTTCCCTTTGTCCTTATTTTTTCATATTTTTGCTCCTATCATTTTTTTCACTCTTGTTCTTTTTAAGACATCTACCAAAAATATGACCAACTTTGTTGCATTTAAAACATATCACAAGAAGTTTACCTTTGAACCTCTTGATAGCCTCCTTGCAAGAAATGCTTCAATCTCATCTTCATATTCCTTTGAATCTGAATCATTTTCATCTTTACTTCTTTTTCTCTTTCTTTGAACTTCTAATGGTTAGCGATGACTTGAAATATTTCTCACTTAGGCGCACTATTATAAAAGTTACTTAATTCAAACGCAATCAAAAGACCAACTAAACCATTAAGAGAAAGATAATTACCAAGCATAGCTATGAATTCATGAATGAAAGATACTCTTATAGCATAAATAGGCAATAATACTTGAAGAAATCTACTTGCAACTTCTTCATTACTGATGACACCTCTAGCAGCTTTGATAGCACTCATAACTTCCTTGATTTGGTTCAAATATTGAACAATATTTTCTCCATCTTTCATTTTCATCTCATCATATTTACCTCTTAGAATTTATGCTTTGGCTCTCAATACATTTTGATCTCCACCATGTACAAGTATCATCTTGTCCCACATTTATTTAGCAATACGATGGTCCTTGACATCATCAAACTCAGCATCATTCAATACAGAAGTAGTCTCAATCATAAGACTATTGTGTTCTCTCTTTAGGTTCATCTCATCAACTATCAGAGGACCATCGGTATGGGCGTATTGGTTGTCCAAATAGAATAGTTCATTGTCTCCAATCATTGATAGATAAAGCCCTATCATACTTTTTCATGAAGAGAAGTTCACCTTGTTCAGCTTTAGTACCTCTCTCTTATACATCTTTGAATCTTTAGCTTAATTCCCTTCAAACTTCTTCCTTCAAGAATTTAGCTTTGATACTAATTGTTAGATAACTAAGAGGGGGTTGAATCAGTTATATCCAATTATCTTACTAGCCTTGAATCACTTTTTTCCAAGAGTTCTTAAATTTGTAGATCATTAACTTGGTAACTAGATCTGACATCACAATTCAAACTGATAGAAACTTTGCATCAATTTGTCAACTTGTTGTTCCTTACTATACCGAGTATCAAAGTAAGCATCCAGCATATAATGATTTATAGCATTATATAGTTAAGTTGAAACAAGCATGCAACACAATAAGAATTCACACATTTTGACACAAGTATTTAATGTAGAAACCCTATAAAGTGAAAATTAACCTAGGAACTGACAACCCAAATATTTTCACTCTCCTAAAGTGGTCTCTATTAGGAGCTAGCATTGTTAAAGGTTACATACACATTGTTAATGTGACCTTGTTAGAGGATTTACACCAAAGATAATCTTGACCTTATCACTCCTTGATATTTCTAAAGAGAAGCCTACTCTAAAGGACTTACAAACATTATTATTGACTATTACCATATAGGATTTCAAAAGACTATTAGGTCCACTCGGTTAAGAGATTTTTCTACTACAATAGTAAGAAAGCAACAACAAAATGATCTATTACATTTTAGCACTACACTTTGCTTGTTCAGATCTCTTCTTCACTCAATCTTTTTCTTTTGATCCCTTTTTGACTGATCACACACTTTCCACTTTAATTTGGCACTTCCTATGCTTGACCTTTCCAATACTATTCTTCTCGATTCACCTTATTCTTTATTAAACTTCAATCACCTTGATATCAATAACATTAATTAGTAATCAACAAAAATAAACATTGTGTTTCATCCCTTCAATAAAAAATATTTTTCATTCCTCTAGAATAATTTAGGTTTTTTTATTAATCACAATCATTAGATTGTTATCAGGTTTAGGTTCATTGAATCTAGTCACTCGGGAAATAAACTTCTACCTTGACCTTTGTGCTCCATTTTAGATTGACAAATATCCTTTATTAGATCTTCTTTGAATTTCTCAAGCCATTGATCTCATAAGTAAATTCTTCCTTATCCTTGAAAATTCTCAAACATTATTAATTTCAATCAAATGTTGGCCTTGAATTAAATCTTTTCTAAACTTGTTCTTCATGTTCATACTTGGTGAACAATACAATTTGCTTGGTTAATGCTAGACTCAGTTGACACTGAACTTGCTTCGTTAACACTATGTATTATTCACTTCTTTATTTGGTACTCGGTAATAATTTTAGTAGCTTGGTTAGTATTGCATTCCTTCATTTACCAAGTTTGGTTGGTGTGACTTTACTAGCTTGGTGCATCTTGCAATTTCCTTGTCTTGTAGTTTTACAATCAACATAACTTGAAGATACATGATTGCATGACTTAATCAAATCAAAATTATAGTGTTAGTGTCTAACTAATTCAAGTGTTCATTGAATATCATACACTTATCAACACTTACATAATCAAAGTTTCTTCAAATTCTTTTCATCAATCAAATGATATGACACTCTACTGAATTAGCATAATGTCTAGACAATTAAGGCTTGACATCAATGACAATATAACAACTGATATGACTCTTTCACATACATTATCAACATTATCATTTGGGGATAACAACACTTCTAGGGGCATAGGAAGGAATAAAGTCTCTTGCAAAGATTGTAGAGATGGATAGTCCTAAAGGGATATACATAGAGGTCTTAGAGAGAGACAAAGTCTCTCCTAAGGATTACAGTGATGGGCACATCTAAAAGGGATACTCATAGAGGCCTAAGGATTAAATAGAGAAGGATAATCCTAAAGGTATATACCTAGAGACTTGGGGTGAGATAAAGTATCTTCTAAGGATTAAATAGGGATGGATAGTTTAAAGGGATATCCATAGAGGCCTGGGGTGAGAGGGTTTATCTTAAGGATTAAAGAGAGATGGTTAATCCTAACAGGATATCCATAGAGGCCTATGATGAGATGAATTATCTCCTAAGGGTTACAAAGAGGGATAGTCCTAAAGGGATATCCATAGAGGCCCATGATGAGATCAAGTATCTCCTAAGGATTATAAAGAGGGACAGTCCTAATGGAATGTCATAGAGGCCTAGGATGGGATAAAGTCCCTCCCAAGGATTATAAGATGGATACAAGGGATATCCATAGAGGCCTGGGAAGAGATAAAGTCTCTCCTAGGAGTTATAGAGATGGATGCATCCTAAAGGGGTGTTTACAGAGGCCAAGGAAGAGACACATTCTCTGCTATGGACTATAGAGATATATGTATTCAAAAGGGGTATCCATAAGGTCTTGGAAGAGATAAAGTCTCTTTGAGAAATTATAAGGTTATTCATAAGGAACCATCATAGGACAAGGCAAGGCATAACAAGGAGAATGGAAGTACTACAATACATTAAGATAAGCATTTGTCCATTATCCTTATTAATTTTAAATTATAATCTTCATATTCGATTAAGTTTATGCTTTTAAATATATAACATTTTAAACCCTAAATTAGAATTATCATTCAGGATCATTCAAAGAGAAAGTAGAGACACATTTGCATCAAGGAATCTTATTTCTTAAGGATAGACAATTTTTGGAAAGGGCAGATTGTAATGTCGCATTTTCAGAAATTAATCTAATAATGAATAATTGACTATATTATTAATATAATGATTATATAAGAAATATATTACTTAGTATTATATTATAAATACAAATATAATAATTAACAATAATAATTCTTTGTAAATAAATAATAGCTAGTAAACCCAATATACATAGTATTGTAGTGATTATCCTTAGTAATAGAAAGACATGTTTAACTATTTATAAGAGATCATTACATCAACCAATATCAAATACTAATTAAGAATGATATTGGTAATTGGTTAGGTTGTACAGGCGATGTAGAATATCAAACTCATAATATCTAACTAATAAATAAATACAAAATTTTTAATAGCAGAAATCTATTATCATGAGGCATCAATTAATGAAATGAATTGATCAGTCTACATGAGATAACCAATCGGTTATAGAATGGTGTGATTAATTAATTACTATCAAACAATTGGGTTTCAGCGAAATCACAAAGAGGTGCATTTAGAGTTAAGGGAAAGGAGATGTCCTTTGGCATCATGTAGTATCATTATAGTATAAGAAAGCATTCCCACAATAACTCATGAAGTGTAAGAGAGGAGAATACATAAAACTATTATTTTATCAACCACTGACCAAGGGGATATATACTTAGAGAAGATAACAATGAACATTTTATTGGAGACTCGTCTATGAAAGGGATGACTATCCAATGAGTATTTTTTTGGCCCACAATTCAATCAGTAAAAAAATTCCAAGTGAGCAATGAAAAACCAAAGACCCCACTCAGCAATGGAGTGGAAGTAGATATATGACTGGGGCAAATACATTTGTTACATTCAATATTATACATCAGTAGAAAAGTTGTTGTAAAGTGTTCATTAAAAAGAAGATCGGAGGAGTAGTAACCATAGAATTGTTTAGTCTCAGTAATACACCAAGAAGATTTGGGTGGTTTCCACTATAGTCTATTAATGAGCCACAATATCATCTAGAGTAAATTATATAATAAGATATCTATCTCCTAAAATACTCCTTAGACTTGCTGATGATTGCTAATTAGGACATTCTTGAAATAATAAATATCACTAGAATGGTTTGATTGATGTTGCTATGTTATTTAGCCCTATCATGGGAAGTAGCATAGAGAGGAGGATTAAAAAAAACATCCCTCAACAAAATATAGAAAAACAAAAGCAACACTTTATATAGAAGAATATACATGAATAGGAATGAATGATGGAAAGAGTCATTGATGTTGGTAGAACATGGACCGATTCAATATTTACATTAATTTGAAATAAAAGATTTTTCATTAATCACAAAGTATACAAGTAGTTCTGGCAATACTAAGAAACCATAAGAAAGACTATTGGTGCTAACATGTTAAGGAAAATCACATAAATTAGTATTCATCGGTTGTTTCTATTTCTCATCTTCAACCATATTTAGATCACTCTCATTCAGAAGTAACATTTCTAAGGAGATCAATCAAAAATAGAAAGCAACCCCAAATAAATATTGGAGATTATTTTTTCTTATTTATTGTGAGGAAGATTTTCTTTATTAAAGTGAATTTGGAAAATATTATTAAATAACATTACGCAATCCTCAATTAGTATTCTTGTGGAGATCTTGAGGATAGGGAAAAATATGTGTTCATGTAAAAGGTTAAATTAGAGGGAGAAATTATAGGACTCTATAAAAAAGAAAATTATTTAATATAAGTCGATGAGTCAAAGAAGAAAAAGATATTGATATTTACTACATAGAAATGAATATCTTGAAAATTGAGTCTGAAATCTTATAGAATTAGATAGGAAACATTACAAGGGCATCACAGTTCTCTCCCCAAAATTGCTTGTTCACAAGAAATTATATACTTGCTCCTTATAATTTGATAGCAATGTTTGGTGACTTTGAGTTTTCTCTCATTTCTAGAGAGATGATCTTAGACTATTTTTTAATGGTGTTATTCAAATCTGGCCAAAATCTTATTTGCATGATAGTATGTTTTAGATTCACCCCTCTCTAGTTATTCTATTATGCTAGATAAATCAAAGTTAAACCACATATGGGATATGCACTTGATAATATGAAATGAATGAAAAAATGAAGCATATATAGAGTACACACCTTAATGCGTGAAGACATAGAGAATACACAAAGTATACATACTATTAATTTTTTTCTTTACTAGAATGATTTATTTATTCATGTTTATCTTGCAAGATAGTATGATCATAGCCCTGGAGAATACACAAAGTATACACACTGTTAATTTTTTTCTTTACTAGAATGATTTATTTATTCATGTTTATCTTGCAAGATAGTGTGATCATAGCCCTGATACTATTTGCAATGTCCCTTGATAAGTTTAGTCTCCATTATTACGAAATTAAGATAGATTTGATATTTATATCCCAAGGGATATGAGATACTTGAAGTTTAAAAGAACTATTCATTTATTCAATCAGATTAAGTTATTTGTATATTTGTTAACACATCATATCCAACCTTTTTACTATTCCAACTCAAGATGGAAGGAGTGGGTGTTATCTAAGGTGCTTAGAAACCAACTCCAACGGGATCCCTCAAAGTTTATAGATCCAATCCCTTAACCTATCTTGAGACTATGTTCTCAAGGCACTTAGGGTCATTGATCCCTACCCGATCTTGGGACAAATAGCCATTGCTTGGATTTATATAAGCCCCTCCTTGGAAATGTCACAGTCTTCCCTTTCTTAAGCCAAATGGTAAATGAGATTGAATGTGGTTGTTGTGCATGATTACAATATTCAATTATATGTATTAATTATGTTTATCAATTATTTAACAAGAGTTCTAGGCTTTTGTACATACCTAATATAGAACTATATATTTATAAGTATATAGCTTGTGCTTTGTCTTATACTAACAATTCTTTTCTCTAAAAGGAATATATATGTATATATCCCAGTAGTATTATTGATATATATATTACTATTTTGTGAGTTAAAAACACTTCCTTTATATTTCCCAAATCAATGTTGAATTGAATGGTAGAGAATGTCTTCTTATATTGCAACCCACCATAACAAATGGAACACAACTCTTGCTAATTAACCTTGTTCATAACAAGGATTAGATGTTATTAGACACTAAGCACACCATCTTATATATCTTTATTTTATTTTATTTTTATTATTAATTAGTTCTATATTATTAATTTTATTTTTTAAGGGGGACATCACATAGCAAGTCTACACATTCCATGAATTGTTCATGCTCAAGACTGAATACATTCATGTTAGGAACTTCATAAACATCCTTGGAAAATCCTATTAAAATCTTGCAATAAACTTAGCTTCCATGAAGCTCTTAGTGCACTTGTAAAAGGAAAATCAATGTGTCACTACCCTAACTCTTAACCTAGTCTTTGTTAAACTTAAACTCTTTTCCATATCATTTCCTTCATAACTCTTGCAAGTAGACTGTAGAGAACCAAATGTAGTGTTTGCACCAAAATAAAGACTCGTTCCATGCAGGTTGCTTGTTAATACTATAATAACCTCAATATATTATTATTTCAATTTAGGATGATTGACATTTTGTCAAACACTTTGCATGCAAGTTCAAATACCATTGTAAGAACTGTGACAAGTCTATCTATGACAAACACTAGAATGTTTCAATTTTAGATGCTTGACATCTTTTCAAACACTTTCCGTGCAAACTAATAAAGTTGGTTTCACCAATAATTTGATTTAAAATAAGATAGACTTGCAATTAGCTCTGCAATGGTAAAGACCCTATATGGCTCTTGTTGTCTAGTTGAACAATTGAGTGATGAACTTTGCCTTTGTTTGGAATTTTTGTATAAGTATTGTAGTACAACCAAGACAATCTTGAAACAGTTCAAATTTTGTAATTATTAATTCTGAATTTGTAACAATCCAAAATCACACCAATGCAAACTTCATCATTTAATCAAAAAAAATAAAAAGACAATCTTGAAATAGCTCTAATTTTGTAATTATTAATTCTGAATTTGTAACAATCCAACATCACACAAATGCAAACTTCATCATTTAATCAAAAAATTAAAATTGGAACTAATATAGCCAATTCATTTTCACTTGTGATTGCAAACTAAAAATGCCAGATGACCACTCTAGGATCCCCTCTCTACATTGATGCCACTTTCTAATGGAAATGCAAGTTGAAATAGACTCGCGACCCTGTAGATGAGACACGACCTCTAAAATTGAAGTCACAGGCTGGGAATATGTTATGCAAACTCTCTTAAATTGATTGGTGGCCCTCCAAGCAAGATCCTAGGCCTTCAATCATGTTTGAAGACCCAATTCATGACCCTAGAAATCACCTAAGACTTTCAAGAAGGTTACTAAAATACTTACAACTCACAAAAATCTAATAAAATTCCTTAGTGACATAATTTAGTGAGATGTCAAAAATGTGAACACAAAATAAATAAGATAACTAAATACATGCAAACCTTGATATATTTGAATGCTTCCAATGATTTAACACATATATGAGAGGATAATTGTTTGGAGACTTGTCTCAATCAAGTCCTTGTTTTGGTGTACCCATTTCCATAGCAACCAGGTATATAGATTAATCAAAAATACAAATAGACAAATGAATGATAACATAATATAAACAAAAAATGCTAAGTGGAGGAAAACCACTATTACATGAGATAAAATGATAGTCATATATATGGATGTCATAAATCCCAAGATGTTCAAAGATATAAGAGAGATAGGAATATACTACCAAATATGCTTGAGAAAGTCAAGAGAGCTATGGATATTGTTGTTGTTACAAGTGAATAGAAAAGAATGTTGTGAGTCACAACAGTATGAGGGGTTGTGTACAAGAACTAAAAGAGTAGAAACCAAAGAGCTTAAATGAAGCAAGAATGTGGACTTGAAAGGGAGAAAAGGTCTAGAAAAAGGCTTTTGCATTGTTTTAGAAGAATCTTAGTCATTTCCACTAACCAAGGCAAGTAAAAAGTGGAAAGCATGCTCAAGACCTACATTTGAATATTGGGATGTCAGTGAACAAATGCTCAGCACATTGATGATTGTACAACATTCTCGCAGCTCACATCTAAGAAAATTTTGTTGAAAAAAATGAAAAGTGGTGAGATAAATACATGGATCATGTAAAGGTGGTGCTAAAAGATGGCTATTGAATATAACCTTGAGCATCCTAAAAGGAAAAAAATTGGTACTACAGTTGAGATGGACCTACTCAAATGCTATGTGAATGGAGATTACAGTGGCTACAAAAGTGTAGTCTAAATTGCAATTGGGGTGTAAAATTTTTAACCTTACACAAAGGATCAAGGCTATCTTTCTAATGGAATCAAAACTGATTTTGACCAACTTTTTCTAATAAAGTTTGTATCATTGAGTTTACTCTAGTTATTATCTTATTGTACAACAACCAAAGTAGAACCATACGTGGAGCATATTGATGCAAAGAGAAATAGGGAGGCTTAATACAAGGCCTTAACCCACAAATTTTGCAAGGTTTGATTACCAACATCCACTAGGAGACTCTTAGGTTCTTAGACCTTCAAGTTGTTCTAAAACATTATTAAAAGGACATATCAAATCCATGAATTTGTGGGACAAGATCCATTTGTCTCTAATTATGAACATAGGTAACCTTATTCCTCCAAAACAAAGTGGTGAAAATGGGTTCCTAGAATATGAGAGTGGATCAAAACATCCTACGCAAGTCCAAAATGACCAAGATCAACCTTCAAACCCACTCCTAATAGTTCATTGCTTGAATATCCCAAATTGGCCTAGTAAGAATCCCTAATTGAATTAGGTCAACCTATTGAGTAATTTGGACTTAACTTCAAATTCTTGGGAGTAACCCTCCAAACAAATTATAGGTCCTAACACCCATTTGGGAGCTTTAAAGGATTACATATTCTTAATTTCCAATTTGAAAATTTGATAAAAAAAGCCCCAAATTAGTCCTAATTATCAGTATTTGAACTACAACTACCCTTCAATGGTAAACACAAACTTCTTATGAGTTGGAATAGTCTTTTCATACCCCAAAAACTCCAAATAAATCATCACTTTTGTTTGATCCACTCACAAATCTTTGTTTCAATCAAATCTATGACCGATCATAGGCCAGTCACATGAGGATTCCTGACTAGGGTTGGCTCTTCAAAATAGTAAAACAACTTTTCCCACAAAGATCTTAATAATTCTTAAAATACATTGCCCAACTTCAATTCCATCAAGTTTTGTTCAATTTCAATGGTGGAATTTCAAATTAGAGGCATTTAAATTACAAAACCCTTACCAAGGTGAGGGTTTCAGAGTAGTCTTTACAAAATGGTCAATTGCTTGCACAGAACTCAACCAATTCGATCCAAACAAAACCCAAAATTTTCCTAACTCATTTACCAAATACAATCAATTAAATTGAAAGAGAAATTAGACATATATCAAAGTAGAAAGATTTGAACATGGGAATTCACTAAAAAAATGGTCATTTTATTGCTCATCTCCAACTAGATCTCCTTCATACATGAGTTATCCTTTGGATTTGACTCACAATGTCTTATATAGACCACTCTCCTCTCAAACAACCAAAATTTTAACCACCTAGGTTGAGAGGGGTGGTTAATAGTTTCTCTATGTGAATTTCACTTTGAATTTTGACAATGTTGTTAACCAACACTGAAAATATTTTTTAAATGTTACATTCTAACTACAAATTGATTGAGAACTTATTTAATTCAAGTCAAAAGGACTCAAAAAAACAAAGTACCTATATATCCTACTTTTTTTGAGACCCTTTGACCATTAGACCATGAGGGCTTATATATGCAACCCATGGTAAAGGCCTTACATGTGAGACCTTTATCACATCAAATTTGGTTTGTAGGACCTTGAACTTCCTAAGGACACATTGTTACACCTTTATGCTAATGGCATCTCATTAGTGTAGGTATATAGAAGGTGATCCTGTACCATACTTCACTAGTAAAATGAACTCAAGTTCTACTTAAATAAAGTTGTTGCAAGGTTGTTCCATGCCTCAAAATTGTTTGTTTATCCATCCATATTGCTTCAACATTAGGGAGGCCCTTTCACGTGATCGAGTACTCCTTGTATGTGTTCCTTTTGATTTTCTTAACCACCTTTTTGTCTAGGATCTTCTCTAACTCTATTTTCAGACTATGGGGGAGATCTTTAAGTCATTCATCATTAGCTTAGTAAACCTACATAGTGGCATTAATTCCTACAACAACTTTGTAAAGTGTGAGACTAGAAATGTTAAATATAGGTGAAATGGTAATAGATAAGGGTAAGGAAATTTTATAGGAATTGTCTCCATATTTGTTAAATATTGTGCATGGTCTTATCTTCCTCATCTGCAACTTTGTGATCTTTCCTTTCGGTAGGCCACCCTTTCTAATGTATGCCTGTACTTTATCATCAACTACAAATGTATTGCCCTTCTTTTCTAATATGCCTATTGTATGCACCCTAAAATGGTCACCTAGACTATGGGCTCCAATTCTTCAATTTATCAATTTCCTGAATCAATTTATCAATTCCTGAATCAATGCATTGCAATATTTTTTGGAATCAATTCAAATCATTTTCCTTGATCAAATTGCAATTAATTTAATTATTTCAATATTTCCTAAGGTATGATCATTTCATCAATAATCTTATTTAATTAAAAGAAAATATTAATTTTTAATAAATAAAATAATCTTATTTAATTAAAAGAATATCTCTTTTAATTAAATAATGTTATCTTATTTAATTAAAATCTCTTTGTTTATTAAATAATCTTATCTTATTTAATTAAAATAAAACATCCTTTTAAATAAATAAAATAATCTTATCTAATTAAAAGAAAATCTCTCTTTTATTTAAATAATTTTATCTTATTTAATTAAAGTCTCTCTTTTAATTAAATAATATTTTCTTATTTAACTAAAAGAAAGAATTATTTTAAATAAATAAAATAATCTTATTTAATTAAAAGAAAATATCTATTTTAATGAAATGGTTTTATCTTATTTAATTAAAATGTCTCTTTTAATTAAATAATCTTATCTGATATAATTAATAGAAAATCCCTCTTTTTATTAAATAAATAAATCCCCACTTTAAACTATCTTTTTGATGAAAAAAAGGAAATAAATCAAGTAAAGATTCTTTTTTGTTTTTTGCACATATCTCTAAGTGGTGAGCTTTATCCTCTTACTTTTTTTTTTAGGGATTTATCCCACATTTCTCTTGAGGGTGCATTCCTCTCAACAATTTCCTTTATAACAAGTCCTCTCCTTCTCATTTGGATAGATGTTAGTTTCTATGGTACTATTATGCTACAGGTTTGGAGAGTGATTTTGGAGAAGGAATTTGAGCCTTAGAGTTTGGACAATGGAGCTTCATTATAACTTCTCTCTTCTTGTCTTCTTCTCTCATGCATCCATGGTTTCCATCATAATGTTTCATCCTTGCATTTTCATATTAGCTTAGCATCATATTTGCTTCATAAATTAATCTTGCATTGTTATTTTCTTTCATAGATTAGATTTTATTTCTTGCATTGCTTTGCATCGTTATCATTTAGATTAGATTGTATATTCATTTGTATGCATATTTTGATTATTTTATAGTGTACTTGCATGGGCACAAACTAACTAGGTCAAACTAAGGGCCTCCATTACAAACCCTTGCACTCCATGAATAGAGAGCTATGAGTCACCATTTGAGATCTCATTCTTGAGCAATCTTGGATATAATGACTCATATAAGTGTGTCAATATTTTAGCGCACATTTTTGGCACCCTTTGTGGGGTAACCTTTACATGCTTATTTTGGCTATTTTTGGAGCTAACCCCCTAGTGCGGATATGTTTGGAGATGAAAAACCCTAGATCTTAAAGATCTGATCATATCTCCCAAACGGATTCGTATTTTGGTCTAAAATATTTTTTGCAAGTTGGAGAAATATTGGATAAGCTTCAATTAAAAATTCATAATTTTTCAAGATAATTTTTATTTTTTATAATTTTTTCTTGTTTTTTTATGAAAAATCATTTTTATGTGCAAATTAGAAAATGTTTCAAAAAAGTCTACATTTTTTAAAGGGTCTCTAAGTTCTAAATAGAGTTGTTACTTTGCATTTTAATGTTGGAGCTCATATGAGGGATCAAACACTTGATTTACAAAAATAGGTATGTTTTGACAAAATGAGTTTCTAAGGCACAAATAAAAATATTTTTCTAAAATTCTAACTTTTTTGGAAAGATTTTTGTTTTTTAACATGGGCCTCTTTTCTATATTTAAGTTTTTTGGTTTAAATTCATGGCATATAGGTCCAATCTTGTTGACTAGGTCCAATTTGCTTTTTTGCATACATGTTTCACATAGTAATTAGGCCCTATGAATACTATTTGTGGTGATCTTGAGAGATTTGGCTTCATTTTCTTTCCTTACGTGCAAAGCTCTTCTTGACAATAGATCCCCTTGTAGGTAGGGAAGGATTTGATATTATTTCATTGTCTCACTTGGTTTGTCTTCGACATTTGTTGGTACTTTCTCCTTTGAGATTGGTAGTGATTGTTGTTGAATTTTCAAACCTCAATGAAGTGATTTAAAATTAGCATGTTAATGAATCTATTTGTTATATTTGGGTGAGGTGAAGAGGCTAAAGGAGTGTGCTCTGTTCCCTTTTAGGCACATCAGAAACTTGGAACCCTTGAATCCTAACTAAGTCCCCATGTGGTCCAATTTTGTGAGTCTTCCTTGATTAGAGAGAGTTAACTGTAGTGGACACTCCCTTTATGGGGTAAACCACATGGATGGAACCTCAAGCGGTAGTAGCCACCTTCTTCATGGCAACACTTGCTATATAAATGTCCTTGTGGATGAAATCTTTATGGGTGTAGTCTTTTGTTGGGCTATCAGATTTCCTTAGCATCTTCGATTGATTAAATTCTCAAAATGTGTCAAAACCCTAGTACAAGTTACAAGAGTTGCAAAGTTGACCATTACTAAGAACTATAGTGCAACCCAATTTTTCTTTTCTAGGACTATGTGTGTGATTGGAAAACATTTCAAGAATATATACAATAGTGATTTTAGGGATTAGATTCATATTAAAGCACTATTCTTGTTTATGCACAAGTTTTCTTTGTCCCTTGCCCATTGCTTGTAGATTTTTTCTTGAACTCCCTCAATGTTGTTTTGCATGCATGATTTATGACAAAAATTTATTGAAGCATCTAGTTAGTCAATTAAAATGAACAAGAAAAGTGAGTTCCCAAGTTGAAACCTTTCTTAATTTGTTATTCTATCATTTCCAGTCCTTCTTGGTTGATCTAGGTCAGATTAGGTCACTTATCCCACTATTGGAAGCTTGTTTGTACCTTGGATTATTATGTTTTGAACTCTCGAATTAGTAATCTTTGATTTTATGAGTGACCTTGCTTGGAGTCAGTGAGTTAGAAACTATCCTTGTTGAGAAGATAAACCTTTGGATTCTTTGATAACATGCTTGGAGAGTCTTACTAATCTCTTGTCCATTCACTTCCATTCAAATTCAATTTTAATTAATTGTAATTTGGGTAAATCATCCTCCTGATCCATATGTGATAGGGTATTCACCCAAAGTAGTGGGCACCTCTGTGGTAGTGTTGGTTTATGCCTATTGCAAAACAATTATCTTATCATCTCTCTTTTGGACAAGTGAATTCTTTTAATATCCTAGTTTGGCACTAACATTTCTTAGGGTTGTCCTATCAACTAGTGCCTTTTTTTCATGTTGGTTACAACAAGATATCAATTAGATCAAGGAAAGTGACCTCAAGTAGTCATTAACCAATTACCCTTAGTTCAAACTTGCAAAAGATGTAAGGGAAAAGAACCTGTATTTGATCAATTACCTAGGAACAACTCAAAAGTTTGGTTTGATCCCAAGAGTAACCTTAGTGATTTGAGTACACCTTTAGCATCTTCTTACTCAAATATGCATATGAGTTATACGATGAGTCGATGAGAAAGGGAAGAAATAGATGAATGCCTTGATGACATATTTGAAAAACATTGAGATATTATTTTGTTTGCCAGTTTGTCTCATGAAAATTGACCAATCTCACCCCTTATCTCAACTAGATATTTGGATGCACACCAAAGGGTTGAAAGAGATAAGAGATAAGCCTATCAAGAAGAACCATCATAGCATTAAAATCAAGATGATGAACCCCATGGCACTCATGTGAATGTAACATATAATAATAACTTCTTTAGATATTCAAGACCAAGTTCACCACTCAAGACACCTTCACGAATATAAGGGAAAAAATTAAGACACTTGAATGCGAAAAAAAAAAAAGCCTTCTTGGAGAAACAAGTTGTGAAGGCAAAGTAGTTTAAATGTATGGAAGAGGAAAGACAAGCTTTTTTAGAAATAGAAAAGAAAAATTTCCTAGAGGAGAAAGATACTCTTAGCTCAACAACTTAATGGTCAATTTGACAACATGCATGTTGGTGGTGGACACAACTCTCCTCCATCCACCCCTCTTAAGACTCCACAAAGTGCAAGACACTCAAGAATGCCTTCATGATCTTCTAGCCCTAGAGGAAGAGGGGCTTCAAGACATGATCATTATAGGTGACCAACACCTCCTAGGATTTCAAGACAACCTTCACAATGTGCTCACCATGGTTCATAGTATGTAGGAGGTAGTTCAAATTTTGACCATGACTCTCAAGATTTCATGACAATTCAACAAAATTCTTCTTTCCAAGAGTGTGTGGAGAAGTATATATATCAAAAAAAAGATGTATTCCTAAAGAACTTAATTGATAAGGGCGCTAAAGTTCCCTAAAATTATGATATCAACAAAAAAAATTAGGAGGCAAGATCCATATTTAGAGGAATGGTTTAATCAAGTGAAGAGTACGATGGACAAGTTCATGGCACCTAAGAGTTCGTTCTCACTTGATTCAATTTGTCCTAACCCTTTTGATAGGAGTGTTGATATGAAAGACTTTCCTAGAAAGGTTGAGATCCCCCAATATGACAAGTATGATGGGAATGTGGATCCAAGTGATCATATAGATCAGTTTTATACCATGAGCTTTGAATCTCATCACAAAGACTTGTATCTTATGAGATTATTTCCAAGGAGTCTTAAGGGTCAAGCAATGGAATGGTTCACCAACATAACTCATCTTGTTAACACTTTCAAAGAGCTTGTTCAAAGATTTGTTCAACACTTTGCATACAACCTTTCAAGATATGTCACCCTATTGGACTTGTGTAACACAAAGAAAAATCAAGGAATATAATTTGTCACTTTCTTGCAAAGATGGAGACGACAATGCTCTCATTACTTGAGGCCTTTGTACCCCTATTTCTTAGCACATGTCCTCAACAGTTAGCCTTTCTCCATCATTCCTTGTCCTTGTTTCCTTGGTTTGGAATTGGTCTTTTTCTTTGTATAGGGGGCATAACTATAATAACTTTGGTCTCTTGGATGCGTTGGTCTTTAGGACACCTCATAAATGGTGTTTTTCAACACTACCCCAGCTGTAGTTTTCAATACAACCCCTAACATCAAGTTTTTTTCAAAACCTATTGGTTTCGTTTTACCCAATTTTGTCATGTGATCTTACCTATTTGCAATAATTTGATCCTTCTCCTCAGAACTCAGTATCAATTAACACACTTATAGTTTTAAACACAAACACTAAATGCTTGAGATATGTCATGATTTTTTCTTTGTGTGCTGACTGCTATTGATTTTCGTTGAGTGTTCTTGTCTAAAAAGTCTCTTTGATATGAATAGCTAGAGGACTTGGGACATGGGGCATATTTTTCTTTTCTTTCTTCTTGTGGATTTCATCTTAAAACTCTAGAGTGTCTCGTGTTGTCCCCTTGAAACACTTAGGAGATTTTAGGCATCATCCTTGATTGTTTTTGCATAGCCATTCTCATGGTCATCCCGACATCTATGTCTTGATGCAAGCTTGGTTTGCTACATTAAATTGGGTAAGCTAAAATCGAAGTCATCTTGACCTTTATGTCTTTAGTTCTTATGTTAGAATCTTTCCACATTCCAATATGATATAAATCACATTAATATCGTCATAGTTGCGCTTGTGACTAGTAATGATTGGGTGATTTTTCGATGTCCATTAATAATGGCCCAATGATGAAAGTAAGTTCCTTAACATTATCTAATAAATGATGAACACAAAATCCTATGTTGCAATTGCTCTGTTGCAAGTACACCTTTGCATTTTCATGTAGCTTGTATCATTAGATTTATTTTTAGATTGCATTATGAATTTGAGAGGGTTTTCGTTCATCCTTCATGTGGACTTTTAATCAATCTTGGTCCTATCTTGATCTTCATGTCCTTATGTTCTTTATGATCTCAATCAAAAATTTCTATCTTAAACAGTTGATTGATTTTGAGGTGTTCTCTTTCTTGAGGCAAATTCTCTTTCTTCTTTCCATTTCTTTCCACCTCTTTCACACTCTATCTTCCATTTTCTTTCACCCCACTTCTTTTCTTCTAATTCAACTCTGGGGCATAATCTTTCATAATTGATGATCTACCTTGGTTTTGTGATCGTTATTTTTTTTTATCCTGCATGAAGAACCTTATCTTTAGTTTGATTTGATCATATTTTTATCAATTTGTTGTTTCTCCCCTATTTTATTTCAATTTCAATCACGAGGGGGTAGTACCTATTAAACTTCAATCCTTGACTCAGCTTTATCAATCTTTGTTTTTCTTGGGATAGCCTTGTCTTTGTCAGGACAAAATTGTTATAAAAAAATTTGTTATTTGCAATGATGTGTTCCTAAGTTGACCACACATTTGTGTTGTTTTGTGATCCCAAATTGACCTCACACTTCAATTGCATTCTTTGACTACATGTGTTCCCAAAATGATCACACATTAGTCATAGAGGGGCAAATGTATGCACCCTAAAATGGTCACCTAGACTATGGGCCCCAATTCTTCAATTTATCAATTTCTTGAATAAATTTATCAATTTTTTGAATCAATGCATTGTAATATTTTATTGAATCAATTCAAATCATCTTTTATTGTGAGGTTTTCACACCATCGCCCCAAAAAAATTTGGGGACCCCCTTTTTTATCACCTTGGCAATAATTTTTGAAATTGTTCAAAAATTTCCAAACTTAGAAAATTTTACTTCTTGGATGGTTAAATTTATGTTTCACCCGATTTTAAGCTTGATTTTCCAGAATGACTAATTGCATCCTTAGGCCGAACAAGTTTTAATTTTATCCTTAGGCTGAACAAGTTTCAAAGAACAACACTTGGCAAGATAAAATTGCAAATTTTGTACTTAGACTCTTTTTTTTTTTTGAAAATTTGGATATAATTATATAAACTTGAGTAATTTTCTAAAAATGGAATTTTTGTTAGATTTGGGTTTTTGGAAAAATCTTGAATTATTTTAGTGAAATAATTAATTTTTTGATGGTGAAATAAAATGGGAAAATCAATTTTAGATTCTAGAGAAATGATTTTTTTTTGTTAAAATTAAAAATTAAAATTGCATGGCAAAATCGATCTTGGATTTAAATTGCAAAAGATTGGCATTAAATGGATCAAATTTGCCTTGAAATTTTTAACTCTTTTTAAAATTGAAAAAAATCAATCTTGGCTTGCCAAATCTAATTTTTAATGATATATTAATTACTAAATTGTAACTAAATGAAAACGTTTAGCATCTCCAAGGCTTTATTTATTTATTTTTATATAATTTTGGTCTAACCAACAATTAAAAAATGCAAATTTCATTGTGGAAAAATTAATTTTTAGCTTATCATTTAATTCGGGCCAGAATTGTGCATTAATTAATTTATTTTTTTCCCTCCTAGGTACAAGTCGGCCAGCTAGAGAAGGCAAGTGAATTGGGTATAAGAGGGATCTCCTTCCCCTTACCTCCTCATTCAATTCCATCCTCCTCTTCCATGCTTGGGCAAATTTTGAGGAAGGCAGTAATTTTTCTTAAGGAAGGTGATTTTTTTTCCAGATTTTGGCATTCTTGCAAAGGTGGATTTCCATTGTTGGCAATCTGATTATTTTCCATAAAGGCTGCATTTCTGCCCTAGGCAACTTCTTGTGGAAAATTAGAATTTCTTGCCCTAAGGAAAATTTTGTGGAGCCAAAATTTGTGGAAGACAAAATTCTAATTTTCTAGAGAGGCTGCAATTTTTCTCCTAAAGATTGGACAATTTTGTTGGTGAAGAAAACAAGTGATAAAGTCTAATTTTTTGGCACATGCATGGGCAATATCAAGTGAACAGAATTCTGATTTCTTCAGCTAGGGCATCAATATTTGCAAGGGGCTTGAAATTCTTATGTCTGATCCAAAATTTAAAAGATGACCTGGCCATTGGTAAAGGTAAGTTCATTTCATTTAGAGTTGAAAGTGGTCCTTAAGTGGATTTCACTCTTTTGTTCTTGTCTAGTTTTGCTTCTCTTGGTTCTTCTTGCATTCATCATCCACCACTTCATCATAACATCCTAGGTTGAAGATTGGAGATTGATAAGTGTAGAATTCATGATAGAGCATTTGGTGAGGCAAAAATAAGCTAAACCACCTTAGGTTGAAGTTGGAAGATATAAGT
The DNA here is from genome assembly GCA_028749045.1 of Cupressus sempervirens. Classification (NCBI taxonomy): domain Eukaryota; kingdom Viridiplantae; phylum Streptophyta; class Pinopsida; order Cupressales; family Cupressaceae; genus Cupressus; species Cupressus sempervirens. The sequence continues at coordinate 314,520,256 of CM053785.1, forward strand.
GTAGTCCATCCTAAGGTAACGAAGGGGCAGAAATAAGTTGTAGTCTCACCCCTAGGTTGAAGATTGGTGATTGATAAGTGTAGTGATAGGACTTAGTGAGGCAGAAATAAGTGTAGAATCTATTGATAGAAAGAAGGTTGGAGATTGATAAGGGTAGTTTCTATCACTTAGAACGAAAGGGCAGAAATATGTGTTTAGAATGGTAGATGTTAGTGCAAGCAAGAACCCTAAGGGAACAAATATTAAGAAAGATAAAGAGGATATGATGCCCAAAACAACTTTCTTCTTGAAAATGAGGCAAACAACCAATACCAATGCCAGTACAGTAAATATGATACAGGTAAAGAATGGACTAAAGGAAGGAAAATTCCCCATGGAAAAGATCTACAAAATCAGAATTGGTTGCACAAAGGAAAGAAAGGAGTTAGCAGATCATCGAGGCTCATAGTGGCAGACTTCAAATCAAAATATGGCAATCTCATGGTGCTTCTTAGCCAAATCATGGGCCTAGCTCAAGGTATGCAATCCTAAAACTAGATGTACTTCTTTATTGATGAAATTACAAACAGAAGGGGCAAATTTGATTGGGCTCAAATTATAAGTGAAAATCTAGAATTACAACTTAGGGTAGTGCAAAACTAGAAACAATTCCACATGGGGTCCTAGCCCTTCTACTTGATTGCAAGCTAGCAAAGGTTGAAGTGCAAGCTTTGGTGAAGAATGAATTCGGGTGAAGGGTGAATTTGATTGAAGATTGAGATTCAAGAAGCCCCACAATTTCAAGAAAGAGCAGATTACTTGAAGAGATTTGAAAATATTTAAGGCTAGGCAAGGCTTGGCTATTCATACAAGCTAGCTTGGTTGGATTCGAATGGGAAGGTGGGAAGACCAAGAATGTTAAGGAAGGCAAGGATAATGGGGGAGATTAAGTTTGATTTCAAGGTAGTGGCCAAGAGCAAGGCTCTCAAGTTTCAAAGAAGTTCACATCCAGGGAAGCCATCGAGGCCAAGACAAGATTACACCAACTGCATGAAGACCTCATCCTTTTAGGGTCCAGACATCAAGTGCAAGTAAGTTCGAGTGGTGATGAAAAAGTTTCTAAGGACAAGCTCAAGCATCCAAGGCTTCACCTTATCTCAAGGATTGAATAGATTTATAAGATAAGGTTGATGAGGTGGCACTTTCATGTGCATGCAATCAAATCATGCCAAGTGTCCTATGTTCTCATTGGTTGACAAATTATTGTAATTTTCTCATTGGCCCACAAAGTTGGTGCCCTCATGTAATTGGTTGAATAATGGTAACCCTAATTAAGGTTTGTAATATATAATCTTGGCCCTTGATTTTACCTCTTAATCTCAACCATTCATTGTAATTTGGAGCCTCTGGATAAGGCCATTTTGCTCTCATTTGTGAGAGAGTTATGTTGGAGAATTGTTGCCCAAATACTATCAAAATTGTTCTCTATTCATTATTGTGGTTTGCATGGTGGATATACATGATCATTTTGGTGTATTGCATGGTTCTTCTCATCTCTCAAATTAAAGTAGGATTTCATTTCATGTTGTTAGAGTAGAAGTAGATGGCTAATTGTATGGTGATGTTAGTGATGTTTGACAGGGACCTATATACTAGGCCACTAGCAGCCTGGCGACTTGTTAGGAAGCCTTGTGTGGTAATCTAGTCCAATCGCTCCTAAGTTCTACTTGCATATCATCTTTCCACTTTCACTTTAAGTTGGGTTGGAAGATAGGTGTCAGTGTGAAAATCCTAAGAGTTTCCCTTAGAATCATCACACCAATGGAGGTAGTGCTGCTGCCAAGCTTTCATTTGGTTAGATCCCCGACCATTTCCAAATTTCTCCATCTATAGGTGTAGTAGTAGAGCAATAAGCATTTAATGGTAGGAGTAGTTGAAAAGTGAAAGTGATCAAGGAGAAGAGAACAACTCAAGCAAGCAAAGTACTACAAAGTTATCTTTGAGTGAATAGTGTAAGCCCACCTACGTGATTACTAGCAAAACACATCGATATACTAAGTTAGTATCCACAGGTGTAAGGAACATTGGAGTTATTCTCATGTCCCATGAGTATTAACTTTTCAAGAGAGGAATTGTGTGTTTGATACTCTGTATCAGATATTCAATTGCTAATATGTTATGTGGCATAAAAACTGACATCAACATCTTCCTTGATCAAATTGAAATTAATTTAATTATTTCAATATTTCCTAAGGTATGATCATTTCATCAATAATCTTATTTAATTAAAATAAAATATCCATTTTTAATAAATTAAATAATGTTATCTTATTTAATTAAAAGAAAACAATCCTTTTAAATAAATAAAATAATCTTATTTAATTAAAAGAAAATCTCTCTTTTAATTAAATAGTTGTATCTATTTAATTAGAATCTCTCTTTTAATTAAATAATCTTATCTTATTTAATTAAAATAAAATTTCTCTTTTAATTAAATAAATAAATCCCCACTTAAAGCTCTCGTTTTTTATGAAAAAAAGGAAATAAATCAAATAAATCAAGTAAAGATTCCTATTTTTTTGCACATATCTCTAAGTGGTGAGCTTTTTCCTCTTACTTTTCTTTTTAGGGATTTATTCCACATTTCTCTTGAGGATGCATTCCTCTCTGGAGTTTCCTTTATAAGGAGCCCTCTCCTTCTTATTTGGATAGATGTTAGTTGCTATAGTATTGTTATGCTACAGGTTTGGAGAGTGATTTTGGAGGAGTTTGAGCTATAGAGTTTGGACATTGGAGCTTCATTACAACTTCTCTCTTCTTTTCTTCTTCTCTCATGCATCCATGGCTTCCATCATCATGCTTCATCCTTGCATTTTCATATTAGCTTAGAGTCATATTTGCTTCATAAATTAATCTTGCATTGTTATTTTCTTTCATAGATTAGATTTTATGTCTTGCATTGATTTGCATCGTTGTCATTTAGATTAGCTTGCATATTCATTTGCATGCATATTTTGATTATTTTATGGTGTACTTGCATGGGCACAAACTAGGTCAAACTGAGGGCCTCCATTACAAACCCTTGCACTCCATGAATAGAGAGCTATGAGTCACTATTTGATATCTCATTCTTGAGCAATCTTAGATATAATGACTCATAGAAGTGTGTCAACATTTTAGTATACACCTACTTGTGTTCATCAATATTTATTGTAGAGATATTTTAACTTGTTCATGGACCAATTGAATCAATTCTTCCAACTCCTCTCCTTTTGCACTTACATTAGCATCAGTTGGCATGTCTCCAAGTTTCACAACTCCTCTAGGATGCATCACAAACATGACTTCAGTAGGAGTTTTCAGTGGATATGTTGATTGAATCATTAAATGCATATTCTTCTTGTGGTAATACAACATCCCATGACTATCTATATTGTTTTGCAAGGCATCTTAGTAGGTTGCCAAGTGATTTATTTACCACTTCAGTCTAGCCATCTATTTGAGGATGGTATGATGAACTAAAAGACAATTCTCCAAAAATGTCCTTCAATTTGACATCCCTATCAGAAATAGTGTTAATTAGCAAGCCATGGATCCTCACCACTTGTTTGAAAAATAGGTTGATGATATGGGAGGCAGCATTTCTACTCTTGCAGGGTATAAAGTAGACAATTTTACTAAATCTATCCACTACTCTTAACATGTTATCATACCCTTTCTTGGTTCTTGGAAGACCCATTATAAAATCCATTCTTATAATTTCTCATGGTCTAGTTGAGATAGGAAGGGGTTGGCAAAGTCTTTTATTTGTAGTCACACCTTTGGCTCTTTGGCATATAACACATGTTTCCACAAATTTCCTGACACCGTTTTGCATCCTAGAGCAAAAATAGTTTCTTCTAGTCAATTTAAGTGTTTTATCTAGTCCAAAGTATCCACTCTTATTTCCACAATATTTTTCTTAAATTATATCATCTCTCATTGATCATTTTTCTATGCATAATTGTCCACCCTTGAATAGAAAACCATCTAGAATCAAGTATTCTTATAAGCATCTTACTAGTTTAGTGGAAACCTAATATGCTTAATCAAAATCTTCATCTCATTCATACAAATCATTTAGGGCATCAATGCTAATTTTTTGTAACTAAAATTCTTATACCAATGCTATCCTCCTATTGGGAGCATCTGCCACCTCGTTTTCTTGGCTCTTCTTATGTTTGATTGTAAAAGTATATGCTCAAATTTTCTTTTTCCACTTGATATGCCTCCAACTTTATTTGTCTTGTCCATCCAAATAGCTTAGTGCATGACTATCTATGTACACAAAAAATATTTTGGTAGGTAATAATGTCTCCCCTTTTCAAGGCTTTTACCATGGCATATAAATCTAAATAGAGTATTTCCTTTTGGCTTCATTTAATTTTTTCTGAAAAGAAAGCTACATGCCTACCTTCCTGACTATTGACTGCCCTATTACCAAATTATGTGCATCAATTTCAACAGTGAATGCTTTATTGAAATCAGTGAAACCAAAATTCGATATTGTGTGACTCTAGACTTAAGGTATTCAAAAGCCTTTTTTGTTTATTTTTTCCAAAGGAAGTTTACATTCTTAAATCCGTTAATGATGTCAAGGATGGGTGTGCATATGTGACTAGAAAAAATGATGAACTTTCTGTAAAATATAGCTAAGTCATGGAAACTTTTCACATCACTTTATGCTTTAGGAGGTGGCTAGTTGATGATTGCCTCTACCTTTGAAGGATCTATTTTAAGGAAGCCCTTTTGAGATGGTGAATCCAAGAAATGTGAACTCTTTATACGTAAAGTAAACTTATTCAAATTGATCATTAGTATATGCTCATGGAGCCTTTTCAAGACCAAATCCAAATGCTCTAGATGTTCTACTCTACTTTTACTAAAAATTAAGGATGTCATCTAAATAGAAACTCACAAAAATCCCTATGAAATCATGGATTACTTAATTTATGAGGTGCATGAGTGTACTCGATGCATTACATAGCCCAAAAGGCATTACAAGTCAATCTTATAATCCAAATTGGTTCTAAATGCAGGTTTCCATTCATCTCTTGGTCTTATTCTGATTTGGTGATAGCCTGATTTAAGGTTTGTCTTTGAGAAGTAATATATGCAATGCCAAGTTGGCCTAAAAAATCTTCAATCCTAGGTATTAGAAAGTTGAATTTGATTGTTATTTTGTTAATTTCCCTAGAGTCAGTGCAAACTATCCACTTACCATCCTTTTTAGGAGCCAAAACTACTAGGACTACACAGGGACTTAAATTCTTTTGTATGAGACCTTTGTCTAATAGCTCTTGCACTTGTTTGGAAAATTTTGCATTCTGATTAGGGGTCATTTTGTATGCTAGTTTTTTTGGCAAGGATTCACCAAGAATTACATCTATGTGGTGATTGATATCTCTCAAATGTGAGAGGGTATTGGGTAGGCCTTTTGCAACAACTCATCTATGTATTCTTCCACTTCCTTAGGGACCTACTTACATTTTCTCTCTCTCTCATTGTCTTTGGTTTTTATGACTAATGCATAGCCTATCTCCTGCCTCCTTCAAAGTCTGAGCTATTTATTTTTCAGCTAGAAGTATCACAGTGGATTCCTTTCCTATTTCTAATCAGGCAAAGGTTTCATTATATACGAGATGACATTTTTAACAATAGTATGTGTTCTTCCCATTATGTGTGGCATCAAGGCCATATTGCCAAGTCCTTCCAAGAAATAAGTGGCATCCATCCATATTTGCAACATCACACAAAACCTTTCCTTTAAATTCTCTAATGGTAAATTGTACTCATGCATGTTCATTTACTAACGTTTGTTGACCCTTTGTTAGCCATGACACATGATACGAATAAGGATGAGGGATCTTAGGTAAAGTCAACTTTTGTACCATCTTAAGAGACATTAAGTTTTCTATTGAACCACAATCAGAAGTCTAGATACCTTTCCATGGCTTTTACAATTGATCCTGAATAGATTTTTCCTTTATGGTGACTCATGTGTAGTAGGGACCTTCAAAATGATTTTCTCGTCATCAGACACACTCCTTCAAGATTAAGATATTTGTGTGATGTGTTAAAACTTTGGGTTTCCTCTACCAAGTTCTCCTCTCTCCTTGGTTATTGGGTCCAGTCCTCTCTGGGCATCTACATCCATGGTGGCCAAATTACTTGTAGATGAAACACCTCAAGCATCCTCCATTCCTTCCTCCAAATCTTCCTCTTTCATTTGGCTTTCCACCTCTGTAGTTACCTCTTTCATTTCATTCACCTTATTCAAATTATCTTTGTTCTCCTCAGGGTCTTAGAGAATGATTTCTTCCACCTTGTCCCCCTCTTTCTCTAATACTTTTGTTTCCCTTGCCTCTATTGCTTTGCTCTTGTTATCTCTTCAATTTCTCTTCCCCTCTAAGTGACAATTGATATCACCTATACACTATATTAGGAGCCAAAAGAACTATTTCATCTTGTATGTACTTGATTCCATTCAAGTGTCAGACTACCTTTTCTTTTTTCCCTTTATTTTTTCTTGTTCTTAAACTGACCTTATGGAACTTCTTTGTATAGGTACTAACATCCATGTTCTTTCATTTGGGATTTTGCCTCTTTCTATCTAATTGGATGTCACAGTCTACAAGGATGTACACTTCCTTTATTTTGTGAACCACTAGGTTCCATGTAGAGTTGGGTTATCTCCTTCTCTAACCCGTTTGTCTTGGATAGAGCTCCACCAAGTCAAGGAAGAACATCTCATCTTAGACTTACCTATCTTTACCCTTTGGTTTGCAACTATCTCCTCATACTCAAAGTGACTTTTAATAGCCTCTACCCAATTCCTAATAGCATCTGGATCCATTCTTCCATAAAAAATGAGGACATCTTCTCGGCTATTTGATGCCTTCATTCCAATTGACTTGAGGGCCTCTACTAGGTATATCTATAGACAGTTATCCCTCCTACTTGGGGGTTATTCCTCCATTTCCCTCTCCATTATCAAAGAACAATCTATCCAATTTGGACTTCCCTAGTCTCTCTTCCAATCCCCTTGATTTTCCATCTTCTTCTACTAGCTCTACATTTATTTTCTCCATCTCTTGGAACTTTTTTGCCACTTCTGCAGTCATCCCTTTGGGAGGCATGTTTGAGGCCTCAACTTCAACTTCTTAAGACTACAAAAGCAAATCCTACCCACTCTAATACCAATATGATGCAAAGGGAGATATGGATGCTTGATACAAAGCCTTGACCCACAAATTTTGCAAGGTTTAATTAACAACAACCACTAGAATACCCTTAGGTTCATAGACCTTCAAGTTGTTCCAAAACATCATTAAAAGGACTAATCAAATCCATGGACTTATGTCACAATTTGCCTTCAATTATGAACATAGGTAACCTTATTTCTCCAAAACTTGCAAAGTGGTGAAAATAGGTTCCTAAAGCATGAGAGTGGAACAAAACATCCCACATAAGTCAAATGTGACCAAAACCAACCATCAAACCCACTCCTAAAGGTTGATTGCTTGAATATCCCAAATTTGCCTAGTAAGGAGAACTAATTAAATTAGGTTAGCCTATTGAGTAATTTGGACGAAACTTCAAATTCTTTGGAACAACCCTCGAAACAAGTTATAGATCCTAACACACATTTGGGAACTCAAAAGGATTACAAGTTTTCAAGTTACAATTTGATACAAAAGCCCCAAATTGGTCCTAACTAAGAAAATAGGCCTAATTGTGACGGTTTGAGCTACATGTGTCCTTCAATGGATTAGCACAAACTTCTTATGAGTTGGAATAGTGTTTTCCGACCCTACAACTCCAAAAAAATCATCACTTAAAGGTCTTTTTTTTAATTAGATCTATGACTAATCACAAGTCAGTCACATGTGGATTCCCGGCTAGGCCTGGCTCTTAAAAATAGTAAACCAACTTTTCTTATAAAGATCTTTTGGATTCATAAAGTGCATTGCCCCAACTTGAATTTTTCCAAGGCCCATTGAACTCCAACTTTGGAAATTCAAATTAGAGGCATTTTAATTAGAAACCCTTACTAAGGTGAGGTTATCATAGTAGTCTTCACAAAATGGTTAATTGCTTGGCACAAAACTCACCCAATTTGAACCAAACCAAAGTTGAAATATTCTTAATTTCATTCATCTACCAAATCCAAACAATGAAATACAGTGACCAATACATATATCAAAATGGAAAAGATCTTAACACAAGAATTCACAAGAAAATTAGTTATTTTATTGCTTCTCTCTAGCCAAATCTCCTTCATACATGAGTTCTCCTTTGGATTCAACCCAAATAGTCTTAAATAGACCACTCCTCTCTCAAACATTTGATATTTGAACCACCTAGCCATTGAGATGGGTGATTAATAATAATTTCATATGAATTGCACTTTGAATGTTGACAACGTTGTCTAACAACATTGTCAACATTGACAGCTTGTTGTAAATGTTGCATTCTAAGTGCAAATTTATTCTGAACTTGTTCAATTCTATTAAATGACTCTAAAACACCTAAGGACCCTATATCCTACATTATTGGAGATCCTTTGACCATTTTACCATAAGGGCTTATATATGCCACCCATGGTAAAGGCCTTACATGTTGGGTTTTTATTACATTACTTTTAGTCCATAGGACCTTGAACTTCCTAAGGACACATTATATATGTTTTATACTCATGGCATCCCATGAGTGTGGGTATAGAGAAGGTGCTCCTGCACCACATACACTTGCAAATATAAAATATACATATAATTGTATGAAGACACGAAGCATACATGAAGTATTCAAACAAATTTATGAAGGCACGAACATACACAAAGTATACACACATTGCTAAATTCCTTCATATCAACTCGAATGATTCGGTGTTTCATCTTTTACCCTACAAGATGGCAGGATCAAAGCACTAATACCATTGGTAAGGTCCCCAACTAGGACCTTACTTGATACACCATAAAATTCCCAATTAGGGTTTGAATTTTGCTTAGAAATGGCAATTTACTAATTCTATGTAATGTTCCCCACTAGGAAGCTACTCAATCCCAATTCCAATGATAACACACATCACCATGGATTTAAATCATATTAAGAATTCATTATCCATTTGACAATTAACATATCTAAGCCCTAATTCCTTACTTCTCTCTTAAACATCAACCATAACAAGAATGAGGAAGTAATTGTCTTAGAAGCCAATCTACATACAGGCTTCCTCAAGACATCGAGAACGCGTGTTCATAACCATCTTGGGACTTTTCCCTTAAGGCATTGGAAATGTAAGTCCTTACCGTCTCGGGACTTACCTATCTTGTGAGGAATTAGTATGCCTTTCCCTACACAACCTTCTATCCTTACAAAGGCATTAGCAAAAGATGAAGGAGTAAGCTATAAGTTATACTAGTCTTTCATGCATTACGACTTATATGCATATAAGTGAAATTAAGCATGATTGTCAAAATATAAACTTGAATTCTAGTAGTATACATGTATTCCAAGACCAAAATATCTATATTTCAATATGTTGTGTACTCCATTTCTTATTGTATTCCCTCCACTATTCTTCAAATGAACCTTGTTTCCTTTATATCTCTCAATGTGAGGGATGGAACACACCTTTTCATCATAAATGTTCTTTAGCAAGGCAGAGAACCTTTCACAATCAGTCCACACTTCTTATTTAAATCAGATCTATACTTCCTGATCATTTTCTGGTTATAAAACAAACACTAGCTTCCTTTTTATTTCATTGATCCTTTCTAGATGCCCATTGCAAATGAATCATTGTCCCTTTATATCTTACATACAAGGGAGAGGCCGCACCTCTTCATTGTGTCTGACTTTTGGCAGGAGTCACAACCCTTCATAATATTCCCTCTTTCAATGAGGCACAACCCTTCATCCTTTATACACGTTTCAAATCTTCTCCCATTACTCTAACTTAGTTCCCATGTTCACTGTTTTTTTAAATCTCCTCCCTTTCCAAATGAAATTCTCCTCCCACTTTTATATCTCTAGTCCAAGGAAGTTGCATCTTTTCATTTCATACATTTTTGCAATTCATTAAACTTGCTTATATTTTTATTTAATTCTTTTATATTCTTTTTTTTATATAGTTTTATTTTTTATTAATCCTATTTCACGAAGGGAACAACACATGCTCATCAATAGTTTTAGAAACACATGCCTATTATTCTATATTCAAGCACTACCAATTGATGTTACAAATAAACAAGGTTCAAAAAGTTGTATCAAGAGATGTACCCAAGAAGAGACAGTGAAAAGCAAATGGATTCTTAAAGAAAGATTCAACTGTCAAGTTTCCTGTTGAAACTTTCTAGCTTGATAGAATTTTATCTAATGCAATAGCCACTCATTGGACGAATTTCCTTCTTGCTTCCAATTTTTAAAATTATTACTTTCATTATGTAAGAATGAAATTTATGTTCATGGGAAAATCCATGCCATGAACAACCATGATGTAGAAATGAGCCAAGAGACTACTCAAAATAGAACTATAGATTGTCATTGTGGCAATCAAGCTTGTAATGTTAGTATAACGAGTTTACTGATGGAAGCATATTTCTTAGATGATTTAGTTGGTCAACACTTCCTCACCAACCCTCAACAATTATGCCATGCCCTGCATTGAAAATAATAATGGGAACCTAATATGCTTTTTAAAACATGTTATAAAAATACCCTCGTATTATTACAACTAGTTCTTCAACATGTTATACATGTCTTTGCATTCTTAAACCATCTTTGGTGATGTCTTTTATTTGTAGCTGCAAAATTACATTATTTGTCAAACATTTTATAAAGAATTTTCAATTTATTTACTACATCTGTACTTATGGGAACCAAATATACTTTTTAAAACATGTTATAAAAATACCCTCATATTATTACAATTGGTTCCTCGACATGTTATACGTGTCTTTGCATTCTTAAACCATCTTTGGTGATATCTTTTATTTGTAGCTACAAAATTATTTTACTTATAAAACATTTTACTAGGACTTTTCAATTCCTTTGCTACATCTGTACTCCAAACAAGTAGGGGACAAGTTGGAAACTTTTTTAAACATGTTATAAAAATACCCTTGTATTATTACAACTGGTTCTTCGACATGTTATACGTGTCTTTTCATTCTTAACCATCTTTGGTGATATCTTTTATTTGTAGCTGCAAAATTACTTTATTTGTAAAACATTTTATAAGGACTTTTCAATTTCTTTGCTACATTTGTACTCCAAACAAGCAGAGGACAAGTTGGGAGGCGATACTTGATTCTATGGACCCTAAAAATTGCAATAAAAGAAAATATAAACACAGCTTCATAATGAACGTTCGATTGTTTGAGGGCTTTTGCCTTTTTTCAAAAAGCCAATTTGTAACTTTTAGAGTTTAATGCAAGCATCTACTACCCCATTAAAATTACTGTCAACAAGACTACTTAATTCTAATATAAGTTGTTTATCTGCTTGATTTGAACCAAATTTCATGTACTTAATTACAATGAATTAAAGCTAATATCATTACTCTAATTATAGAACAGCATAAAAAGGTCCCAAAAAATTAGTTGAGCTCTGTAGTTTAGGGAATAGAGTAACTAACCTTGAGATTGGCCTGACTCAAACAATTTCAACCAAACATCCTCAAGAAAACAAAAGGGTCATGGTATATGCCTAAGAACAAATACAAATGAGATTTTACATTGTCAAGAATCAAGTCAGTCTTTATAGAATAAATGTCCTGTAAATTTAGGCCTTGTTATCAAATGTGCAATGTTTTTGGTAATAGTGCAAAATTCCTCTTCATTGTCCTAATTCTTCATTGTAAAGGCAAATGATTCTACTCAAAAAAATTCCCAAAGAAAGCACACAAACAAGTCCCATATGAATTTTGTGGGTTGTAGGGCAATTGTGTCATTACTTGAGATGATATAAACATTGTAAATTGAAAGATTAAAACCAAAGTAATGAGAATCATCGTGATTCGTCTGATCAAGCGATTCAGCAAATCGACTTCATCCTCTCAATTTTTCCTTACTCATTGAATTGCCTTGGCAATTTTTGAGGCATAAATCGCCTAAATCACAACAATTTTGGGCGCTAAGTTATGTGCCTCATGACTTAGCAAAAAAAAAAATTTGTCGGTTTCTATTTTTTGGTTGCATCTCAATTATGAGTTATGATTATTCAAATTTTTTATTGTTCAATCAGCAAATATTGGTATTTTGGAAACACATCAAATATATAGTTACAAATAATTTTGAGAATGCCTTCTTTGACCAAACATACCATGAACTCCAACATTCCTAGAAAACTTATTAGATCATCCTTAACCTCTTTCAATCATATGCAACACTTAAAACCTTTCATTAGATCATATATATGATATATCATATTATCAATTTCTATTTACTTAAGCTACATTTACATATGTGATGGATTTATCATTTATGTTTCTTGTTTATGTATGTTAGGTTCTATTTGATGATGTTATAGTGTCTTTAAGTTATATTCAATAAAGGGTGTATGAAATAAGTTTTAAATCATTAAAATCTTTAAATTTCAAAAGTTTTTTCACTTTGCCGATTGGTAGCCGACTCATAGGTGATTTATGATTCAAGTAATCCTAGCCGAATCTAATCCAATTCTGAGTTTTGGTTCTTTGATTAAAAGTTAAGACCATATGTTATAATTGACTAGGTCGAAAGGGGTCATATGTTACCCTATGAACCCTTTCGACTCATTTAAACATATGAGACATGTCCCTAGGGGTCCCAAAACCCCTAGGAACATATGTTATCATTGAATGGGTCGAAAGGTACCCTATGACCCCTTTTGACCCATTCGAACATATGAGATTCGTCCCTAGGGGTCCTAAGACCATTGCAAACATATGTTGTCATCAAATGGGTTGAAAGGGGTCATAGAATACCGACAACAGAAATAGATAAAAATCTGCTTCCCTCTTGAAATGATTTTAGCTGTTACAATGAGATCCATGAAACAAATGTACACACAAAATTGAAATTAAAAAATGGTATCACCAATTGGAAAAGGATAAAATCTCACTCCAACTGATATAATTTTTGAATGTAGAGCTTTTCCCATTTATTTTGCTTTAGCGTGAATGATTGCGACATTTGTTATTTCATATGCATAGTTGTCTCAACCTGAGTCATTTTGGTCTGAAAACAAAATTCTCAAATATAGTATAGTGGGAGGGAGGTGAGCTCTCAATTTACATCTTAAAAAGGCAAGAACTTGTATTTGACTATATTAACTCATATTGTAATTAGGAGTGACCAATTCCAAAGTAAATGTGTAACATTCCTTTGGCAACTTGACAATCAGATACATTTATAGATACAAGAAACTATTATACTATTTACATCGATATCCACCTGAATTCAGTTCATCTGTAAAATTTCCAGCCAAAAATGGAACCAACGTATTTTAGAATGCTTGAGGGCTCAATCGTCCACACTTTAGTGATGCAATCAATGCAAGCAACTTAAAAGAGTTAAAGCTTGTGGTTTAATCTTCATAGCATCTCCTTGCAGGAGCCTCTTAAACTGCTATGGTCAGCCCTTTCTTAGCCATGCTATCTAACACATCATTTAGTGCTTGACACAAACCAACAATCTGTGAAATACATTTAAGGAAAATTAGTAGAACCAAGGAAGCCATTGGGAAGCAAAACATTAACTAGTAACAGCAAGAACGTGCTTACCTGTTGGTCCCACTGCTGGAGCTCTTCTATATCATCCTCAAAGTGTATAACTGCTTCAACCTGTAATGAGAAAAATGACTCTAAAATTGCCTTGCTGCTATTTCATTAATGCAAGAATCGACAAGTCAAACAGTACTTTTGCATTGAGCATTGCTGATTACCAATGTAAAATAGAAATTCTTTGGATCAAAGTATATGAGATGACGAAAGACTTGCACAATATCATTCATCTGGCACATCTATCTTACAGGCAAAGCACATGCACACAACTACTGCATTAACTAAAATTCAAGAAGAAATATAAATAGAGCAACCTTTAATAATCCTTCAAAAATCTTTAAAGACTAAGAAGCCTTTAGTTTGCTTACCAGTTGACAATTGTGACCGACTAGATCTGGCTGCTCAACTGCTGTAAACTAGTATAGATATCTCAAATACATCTAATAGAAATGCTAGAAATACCTTTGGAGCTATTTATCTAGCTTAATATTATTTTGTTTTACTTTTTTTTTTAATTTAATACATTTCTCCGCATTAATTGTTTTTTACCTAATATTAATCTTCAATTCTGATTTCCAAAATTACATTACTTACATGCAAGTTATATTATTTAAATTTTAAACATTTTATCATTCTTCATGTCTGTTCATTTATTTATTTTATATTTGGAAATGGTAGATTACTATTTTAAAAATCTTTATTTTTATTATATATTTATACATCTATCTAAAACTTATAATTTTGATGAGGGCATATCTTGGTTTTATGTGCTACTTATTTGAAAATATGTTTATAATTAAACTAATATTTTAACATGTAAATGGTTGTCAAATTCAAACCAGAATGTATAAGTTTTTGTTATAGCATAATGTTTTTGCACAAATAACCTTTGGGAATGCTATAAGGAAGTTGGACATGAAATTACATTCAGCCTAAACAAATATAAAGAGATAAGATCCAATTTTCAGAGTACCAATTGCAGAGGTTCTTCCATTCCAAGCCTGATAAAGTAACTCTTGTAAGTTGCTGCAGCACAACTTGAAGGTTGAATTTAATGTATATAATGACAAGATACTTTGTCCCAATTGGTACAAGAGTTGAAATAGTGATGTTGATCTTGTGCCTTAGGGATCAGTAAAATAATTCATTTGGTTGGTATAACCCATGAAAACAAGGCCCTGGCCCCTTGAAATTAAGAAACATTCATTCACCACTTCTTGTCACAAAAGGTTGTCACCTTAGTTTGGGATATCTTCTTGCCATAAGAAAGCAAGACATGATGCAGAGACTTCCTCCCATGAAGAAAACAGACATTCTTTGCTCCAACTATCTCGCACAAAAATAATGTTGAATCCATCTTCATGTTGTAGAAACATGATCCTCTAATACCCTCGATTTGGTGTATACTAATTTGTGCAGAACCATGACATCTAGTCATAGCCATGCCTCATATTTTTGGCTTTTTGTAAGAGATTGTACTGGAATAATGTCGTCTACTGCTTGAGCAACAAAGATCAAGTGTTCGAAATATTCAAAGAAAAAGAAACTTGGTCGCTAAATCAAGGATACCCACATAGTTAAGGGGAGATTTCCTTAATAAATAGTCCATAAATACCCTTTAAAAACATGGAATCAAAAGACAGTTGACCATAGCATAACTCCCTCAATAAAATGGTTTTCTTAAGACGCATTCTGCATTGTTGAAATGGTGAAATGCACATTAAAAGATGCAGATTTGGTTCTTGCATTCAGTGAGGAAGAGATTCACACAATTGTGTTTTGTTCAACAGGACACTCACCAAAGTGAATGAAAGCACGACTATTGAAAAAGCACATTCGAAGCAGATTCATACTCCCATATTGATGTTCGCACTGCAATCAGGTCTGTATGTTATCTACACAGCTCATAACCAGGTTTCTAGGTGTTCTTTTATATATCTGACTCAAAAACTTGTCATTTGCATACTGTAAATCTGTTGTTGGTCATTAGTCTAAATATAATTCATGGTCACAACATTGTGATTTCGAAACACCATCTAGCACTTATTGAATGCATGTTTCCATAAGTTTATAATAGTTTTTTTCTTATCATTATGGGAGCAATCAGCATAGCGGCACTACAGTAGTAAGTTTGTTTAAGGATTTGTTTACATGACAACTGTTTGACAAAATTCTCGTTAAGACCTAGTCCATAATCTTTGATCCAATCCAACAGAGGTTATTACAGTGGTATCAGAGCTACAGGTCCTGCCATCTTGTGCGTTAAACAGGGAGTAAAAATGACTATGGTATATGAGGGAAAAACTTTATAATTATAGTCACCTCCAACCGAAACAAGTAGGGTCTTCTAAACAAATTGATATTGAGGATAGTTACTCAGTGGATGAGGAATTGATTTTTGTAATAGAGGAACAAGTGAAACAAACTAAACAAGTTGCTCACTTTGAACAGGCAAAACAGGTAAACAACATTCAAATGGCACATAATGAAACTGAACAAGACAAGGAGGTAAGGAAAACATTGCAGGCTATCAGAGATGGGCAGAATAACATAGCTGATGCACTTCAACAACTTGCAATTAATATACAGCAATTAGCTCCTGTTAATAGGAGAGCTCTGAGCCATCACAATGGAGGTAATAGTGTAGTTGGATCACCCCGAGCTATTAGGGCTACCACACGAAACACTGAAAGACCTTTAATGCCAATTTTTTATGCAAAGGAAGAGGCACCACCACCACCACCACCAAATTTACTACAAGGCAATGTTATGGCAATGAATGATGAATGGGATTTGTTTTATGATCCTATCAAAAAAACTATGTCTTTTGTCCAATATCTAAATCAGAAAAGGAAGTCAAATAGACAGCAACAGGATAGGAGGCCTAGAGCACCAAACAAAGACTTAAAGCATGCTATGAACAAATTATCTGTCCCTACTTTTGATGGCAATGGTAAGACATCTGCGAGAGCTTGGATTCACAAGCTAGACATGTACCTAACACTTAAACCTATGTCAGAGACGAAAGCCATCAGATTTGCTACGATGCACTTAGAGGGAGCGGCATATGAGTGGTGGCACCACGGGTTGGTTACCCAGAATCATGGTCTCATTATATCAGCTCTAAGCTGATTACTCGCTTTGACAAGAAGGATATAGAGGTCTATTACAGGGATTTGGCACAGCTACGACAAGGCAGATGTCTAGATGATTTCATTGACAAGTTTTAGCGGATCTCAGTGATGGTTTCTGATATGACAAAACAGAGTAAGGTAATGTTGTTCACCAAGAGTTTACAAGATAGGTATAGAGGTAAGGTTAAGGTACTTAAACCAAACACTCTAGATGATGCTATTAAGATTGCACACGATCTAGAGTCACCCTCTTTGATATTACAACCTCTTAAGAAGACGTATAAGGGGACCACTTCTTTCCAGAAGAACAAAGCATAAGGCTACACCTTCCAAGATGGACTTTGAGATACGAAATGAACTCAGGAGGAAGAAGCTATGCTTCACTTGTAGAGAACCATGGACACTGGATCATAGATGCCTTGGCAAAGGCAAGATATATTATGTAGAGGTGCTTTTAGAGGAGGATAAGCAACAGAAGGGCAGCAATGTTGATGGCAATGATGAGGAGGAGAACGATGATCAACCACCTAGAGGGAAGAAGAAGGAAGATACCCAGGGCTAGCCTCCTATCATAGCATCACTTTCTAGCGATCCCACGGGACACCCATTTCGTTTGAAAAGAATTGTTAGAGGACAACGTATTATATGTCTCTTCGATACAAGTGCCTCGCATAACTTCATAAGCTCACGATACGTTACCAAGAGGAGGTTACAGATTGATGACATACCTGAGTTTGAGGTTAGGTTGGCAGGAGGTGAGAGATTGAGATGCATAGGGAAGGTGTCAGGACTTCCAATTCATTTTGATGATTTCCTTCTTGAGGCAAATTTTTAAGTGGTGGATTTAGATGGACTAGATGCCATGTTGGGGAGACAGTGGTTACAGACCATAGGAAAATATACGGTTGATCATGAGAAGATGTAGTTGGAGTTCATATAGGATGGCCGACAGGTGATCCTCAAGGCTATGCTAGAAGGGGAGCCCAAGTTGATAACAGCTCATAGGATGAAAGCCATTTTGAGGCACAATGATATCGAATGGGTGACGCAGTGTTTCATCTCTTCTAAGGAAACACAAGGTACATGACAGCAATATCATTGTGACATCCAGACGGTGCTTGACAAACACAGGAGGGTATCTAAGGATTTACCCCTAGGTATTCCACCAGATAGAGGGTTTGAGCATATCATTGCGCTAGACGAGGGCACCAAACCTGTCATTACAACTCCTTATCATCACCCTAGGCATTACAAGGGAGAGATAAAGAAGACAATTAAGGAACTGCAAGATATGGGACATATTAGGCCCAGCTCCAACCCTTTTGCCTCTTCAGTGGTGTTGGTTAGAAAGAAGGATGGCACTCTTCGGATGTGTATTGATTACCGCGCCCTTAACAAGAGGACCATTAAAAACAAGTATCTAATTCCCCACATTGATGAGTTACTGGATGAGCTTCACGGAGCTGTTTATTTCTCTAAGATAGATCTCTGATCAGGATACCATCAGATATGAGTGCAAGAGGAGGATGTGCATATGACAGCTTTCAGATGCCACTATAGACACTGAGTTTTTGGTGATGCCATTTGGGCTCACTAGCGCACTAGCTACTTTTCAATCATGCATGAACCACATCTTTAAAAAGCTGCTATGAAAGAGTGTGTTGGTCTACTTTGATGACATCTTGATCTTTAGCAAGACTTGGGAGGAACACCTAGATGAGATCCTTAGACTTATGGAAGAACACTCTTTATTTGCAAAGGAGTCTAAGTGCGAGTTTGGACTAACTAAGATTCTTTATCTTGGTCACGTGATTGGTGTAGATGGATTTAAGGTACATCAAGAAAAGATACAGGCAATCCTTGATTGGCCACCACCGAGAGATGTATCTAAATTGCAGGGCTTCCTTGGCATTTGCTCTTATTACAGGTGATTCGCTAAAGGTTTTTCCAACGTAGCAGCCCCCCTTACCGATCTAACACGGAAAGGGGCATTTAGATGGACAGAGGATTCAGACGTAGCCTTTGATAGACTGAAACAGGTGATGAGCACGTGTCCGATTTTGGCACTTCCTAATTTTTCTAGACCCTTTGTTTTGGAGTGTGATGCTTCAGAGAGCAGAATCCAAGCGGTTTTGATGCAAGACTGACATCCCATAGCTTTTGAGAGCAGGAAGCTTAGGGACAGCAAACTATTATTTTCTACTTATGATAAGGAGATGATGGCCATAATGCATGCTTTAGCCAAGTTTAAACAGTACTTGGTAGGAAGCAAGTTCACAGTACAGACTGATCATAACAGCCTGTGTTACTTTTTGGAACAGGAGTTGAATGAAAGACAGCAAAAATGGGTCAGCAAGGTTCAAGCATATGATTTTGACATTGAATATGTCAAGGGTAAAAATAATATAGTTGCTGATGCACTTTCGAGGAGACCCCCAATGATGGAGTGTTGCACCATTTCCGAGATTTCAATAAATTGGAGGTCCCAACTGTTAGTTGAGTATTCTAAAAATACTCACACCTGTCAAATTATGAATTGTCTACTTCAGGATGATCGGCACAAGGTAATGAATGATATCATATATTACACGGATAGAATCTACCTAGTACCAAAATCTAAAATTAAAATGAATATTATGCACACTATACATGATACACCTTCAGCGGGTCACCCAGGTTTTTTTAAAACCTACAAGCAAATTAGAGAGAGATTCTCATGGAAGGGACTTAAAGACAATGTATTGCAACATGTTAGAGAGTGGCAGACTTGTTAGCAAAATAAGTCAGAACAGGGCTTCCCAGCAAGTTTACTTCAGCCTCTTCCTATTCCAACCTAGAGGTGGGAGAGTATCTCCATGGATTTTATTATAGAGTTGTCGAGGGTCTAGGGCAAGGATTGCATCTTTGTGGTGGTAGACAAATTGACTAAGTTCATGCACTTCTTTGCTATTGCAACGGACTGGTCAGCCTCTCAAGTGGCAGAGTTGTTCTTTCAAGAGGTTTTTCATCTTCATGGATTACCCAGGAATATTGTGAGTGATAGAGACAGTAGGTTTCTCAGCACCTTTTGGTAGGAGGTTTTTAGATTGGCAGGTACCGAGATGACTCTCAGTACTAGCTATCACCCGCAGACAGATGGTCAGACCGAAATAGTAAATAAATGGGCGGAAGGGTATTTGAGAAACTACATTGCAAGTCAGCAAAGAGCTTGGGTTAAATGGTTGTGTTTGGGGGAGTATTGCTATAACTCCACATATCATATGTCCATTCGGATGACTCCTTTCCGCGTTCTTTATGGCTACGAACCCCTTTGTTTCATCGATTTGGCCTTACAGGACAGCAGGGCTCCCTTAGCCAAAGATTGGATTCTAGATCAACAAGATATTCTCAAATCTCTTAGGGATAATATTCAACAGGTGCAGAACCAACAGAAGTTATACGCTGATCGACATCATATTGAGAGGGGCTTCGAGATAGGTGACATGGTTTATCTTTGTCTCCAGCCATATAGACATAGCTCCCTGAAGAAAAGTGGGTCAAAAAAGTTTAACACCAAATTTTATGGACCTTATTGCATCACCAAGAGGGGTGGTGAAGTTGCTTACAAGTTGGATTTACCTAGTGACAGTCAAATCCGCAACGTGTTTCACGTCTAAAGCCTCAAGAAGGAAATTGATCAGCGAGTTACCATCAGAGGGCTTGCCTACACTTGACGAGGAGGGTAGAATTGTTTTGGAGCTAGCAGAGGTGATTGAGACCAGGGAAAGGAAGCTGCGAAACAGATCTATCAAAGAATATCTAGTCCGTTGGAAGGATTTATCTTATGAAGACGCCACTTGGGAAGGTGAGGCTATTTTATAGCATCCAACATTGAGATTTCTTAAGGGCAAACAATCCCAAGAAGGGAGGACTATCATGTCCCCTCATTTGTGTTAATTTTTTGGCGCCTGGTTAATCTATCTCCACATCCGGATAGGTTAATGGCATTACCAACAAGGATGTCTGCCAGTCACAAGGGAAGATTTGTCTTAAGTTCGTCATTTAACGTATTAAAGTACTTTAATAGAGTTACTTTATGTTTTAAAAGTCATTCACTTTATAAAGTGACTTAAGTGACTAGAAGACAAAACTGGTGTTCTATCCCACATCTCTTATTCCAACACTTTTCTCTCACTTCGAGGTTATAAATATGAGACTCCATCTTGGGAAAGAACACACAGAAAAAGTTTATGAATTAAATATTCTACTACTCTGGTTGCTTAAATGTGACTGGTTATTTTCCTAAGGATGAAACCCCTAAGGAAAAATAGTGAGGCTGGACGCAAACCTGGCACTCACAATTGCATTTTCAGTATTAAAATCTGGTGTAATATCAGAAGGTTATAGCTCCAGGTCAGATTGGTAATTGAAGCCGACAGGAACCTAGTAACACACAAGCCAGTTTCTTTAGCAGTGGAGTTGGACGGCAAGGAAGAAGTTCATTTCCCCCACCCCACGGCAAGCAGAAGTTACAGACGTAAGTTTCACTCTCCAAACTCCAGTTAATGGTGGCGGCAATGTTCAGTAGTATACTGCAGTAGGGAATGCGTAGCAGAAGAAAGTAACCTCATACATAAGTGCACTGTCCTCTTCAATCAGTTGAACTGCACCATTTAGCATCAAGTGGTAACACTGAATGCGTAGCAGCTAGGAGGAAACTGGACTGCCCTCGGCTTCCATCACAGCACCTAGTTGCGTGACCATCTAATCAAGGGTAACAGGTCGGGGGTCACAGCAGTGATAACTTGCGGAGTTGGGTTATCTACAGGGTGACAGCATATGTATTAGCAGAAAGTTGGATACATTCACAAGATACTAGAAACACCATTATCATTCTGCCAGGTCACATACTAGACATGAGTAAACCGTAGTGGTAAGTACAGTCGGTTGGCAGAATACAAATGATAGAAGACAGCACGTGAAGTCAGAATAGTTGTACGTGGGCACTAGAAGGACATTCGAAGCAGATTCATACTCCCATATTGATGTTCGCACTGCAATTGGGTCTGTATGTTATCTACACAGCTCATAACCAGGTTTCTATATTTCTTCTATATATCTGACTCAAAAACTTGTCATCTGCATATTGTAAATCCGTTGTTGGTCATTAGTCTTAATATAATTCATGGTTACAACATTGTGATTTTGAAACACCATCTAGCAATTATTGAATGTATGTTTTCATAAGTTTATAATAGTTTTTTTCTTATCATTATGGGAGTAATCAGCATAGCAGCATTACAGTAGTAAGTCTGCTTAAGGATTTGTTTACATGACAACTGTTTGACAAAATTCTCATTAGACCTAGTCCATAATCTCTGCTGCAATCCAACAGAGGTTATTACAGCACTGGAATACATATTATCAATTTCATTCAGACATTTGACATAGTTTTCATTGACAATTTTATACACAATACCAAGTACCGCAGAAGCGAACACATTGATGGCTCAAGGCTCGATATCTTGAGTTTGGGCATTGATCTGGAATGACTGGGATTTACAACCCAAAACGTAGTTTCCAAGCACTGTAGACAACACTGGATATTTCATAATGGGGTTTTACACCTTCAACATTAATGAAGTATTGAACAATTAATCTCGCAACATGTGTATTTTTCAATCAAGTTCATCAACCAATATAACTTGATTCAGCATACAAAGGATTGGGTCAGCAACCTCATTGGTGTGTAGAAAGGGAGTGATACATATGAGAGGATTGTCAGCACAACATCTCTTTCATGTACTCTATCATATGAATCACTCAATAGAAAGAAAAACACTGAATAGGGAAATTAGCATTAAATAAGACTGTCAATGAGTAAGGTCGACACCAAAGGTAAAGTGGACTCCACTCACAGGCATAATATATTTTATGTTTTATTTCAATTTTATAAATCAATTAATTCATACTATATATATGATATGTTTAATGAATTAATTATTATTAAGTATTATGTTATGAATAAAATTAAGTATTATGCTATCTTAATTTTATTATTGAAAATATAAAATAAAGAGTTATGTTACAATTATTTATGTTATTGCTAGTAACAAGCATGAGTTAAATTACTAACATTCTAATTAATGTTAACATTCTGATTTGTATTTATATATGTACTATAAGAATTATTTCCCTTGATCTTTTCTGAGGATGTTCTTGTTAGATAACTGAGAGGCGGGGGGGGTGAATCAGTTATCTCATAGTCCCTTCAAACATTTCAATACCATCAAAGAATCATAAACATCAACAACAACTTTGATTACTCATTATACACATCCAACTCATAACTTAATCCATTCATTCACTTCCTTACAAACTATTATAAAATTGTTCCTTGCATTGCCAACTATCAATAAATTTCCAGATATTACTTAATGATATCTTAGTTATTACTGAGTTGCAGTAAACTGTTAAAACATATAAATCAACTTCCAACACAAATAACATGCACACAATTTGACACCAATATTTTTAACATGGAAGCCGGTTAAGGGAAAAACCACCTGGGACCGGGAACCCAAAAATTTCACTCTTCTGAAGTGATCTCTGTTAAGAGACAAACTTGTTAAAGTTACATACACTGTGTTAAAGTGACTTTGTTATAGGATTTCACCAAAAGATCATCTAGACCTTATCACTCTCTATCCTTGACTAAAAAGAGTGGCCTAATTTAAAGGACTTATAAACACCACTAATAAATGTTACAATATAGGATTTCACAAATTTGTTAGGTCTGTTGTCAGTAAAATGTATAATGTAGCCGACGGGTAGAATAGTATCTGAATGGGCGCGTGACACTTAGAGTCACCCCTTCGGAAAGGTATATGTATACATCCGAGATGGACTTTGGAATCATCAGAGATTATTGTAGTCATTGTAATCGGATTGTAATCTGCAAGTGCATACATGAATAAAGTACCTGTTCTGAATTGAATCGTGTTATACTTGTGTTGAACTTCTTACCCTATGCGGTAAACATTTGGCGATGTTGCCAGACGAACCTGGAACGAAGGAATGATATGAAGATTGATGCCGAATTTGCCAAACAAAGATCGAAATAAGGTGAAAGATAAGAATGAACTAAGTACAGCAAAAGAAATTTTAATTTTAACACAGCAAGCAGAACGCAGACAGAGACTTCAGTAGATTGTCGAGGGGCACCGAAGGGGTGAAGAGGCACAGACGAAGGGAGTGCACTCGCCTAGGAGGCTGAGGAGTGCCCAAGAATTGCTGGAAGAAACTCGACAACGCTTGAATTTGGTGGAGGAAACAAGGGAAGAATTCCTTAACCTGTATACGCCGAGGGGAGAGTGTTCGAACGGAAGGGAAGCAACTCGCACAGCTCGGAGTGCCGAGGGAGCACGAGCGTGGAGGGATCTCTTCATTCCCGATACACCGGACGAACAGATACAGGCGGAGAATAGAACATCACTTGAAGACTTGTCACCAGACAACGCGGTTGTTGGGAACAAAACTGTTGTCCAGAACAGCGCGGGAGTCCAGAACAGCGCGGGAGCACAGAACAACGTGGGAGTCCAGAACAGCACGGGAGCACAAACAGTGCAGGAGTCCAGAACAGCGCGGGAGCACAAAATAGTGCAGGAGTCCAAAACAGCGCGGGAGCTCAGAACAGCACGGGTACATAAGTACCTTAGAATCAAAGACAAGTAATGATGGCTGGCCCTAAAGGAAAGTTACCCAAGTTTCACGATGATGGTTTAGCAGACCCTATCAGACATTGTAAAACGTGTGAAACCATATGGACGGCAAATGGTGTGACGGATAAGGATGATTGGGTAAGACAATTTTCAGCGACCCTACGGGGTGTGGCGATAGATTGGTTTTCTGACACTAGTCCTCAGAAACTTAATACATGGGAAAATGTTAAAAAAGAATTTATAGCAGAATTCAAATTACTCCGAGATGATAATGAAATAGTGGCAAAAATCTACAGCACCAAACAAGGAAAGAATGAGACAGTCCGAACCTATGCCAGGCGACTGAAGGAATTGATTGAAAAGATGGAGAGTCAACCAGCGGATGGGTTGAAAAAATGGTGGTTCGTGGAGGGGCTACGGCCGGCTCTCAAAAAGAAAATGAAGATTGTACCACCGTCATCGTACACTGATGCATACACTCGTGCCATGGATTTAGAAAGCGAACAAAAAACGAGTAAGAAGAAGAAACATAAGTCCTCTGATTCAGATGATTCATCCTCGGAGAGTAGTAGTAGTGATGAGGAATCAAACAAGAAGATGAAAGCGCTACAGAAAGACATGCTGCGGATGAAAGAATTCAAAAATTTGAAAAAGAATCCGGATACAGTAAAAGGAGAACTGTGGTGCACAGATTGCAAGGAGGATGGCCATACGAAGGGTTCATGCCCGAAGAAGCAGTTTTGTGAAATCTGCCAAGTGGTGGGGCATTCCCTGAAAGAGTGCCCGTTTAACTTGAAAACAAAAGGACACAAGTAGGTGTTACTAACGCAGGAAGCGTCGAACAATAGCAACAACGCGGGCAATGATGCAACTTCAGGTGGATATCGATATAATAATAGAGGCGGAAGGGGTGGAAACAATAACAATAAAAATGGAGGCTGAAGTAGAATACAATATGATGCGAGTGGACGGCCGATGATACAGTGCTGAGCATGTAATCTTTGGGGTCACTTCGCAAGGGACTGTACTACGAAAGAGACGCCGCAGCTACTGTGTAGATGGTGTGGTCCGAGGGACCATGAAGATTCAAAATGTCCAAAGCAAGGCATAAATTTATTAAGTATTGAAACATGTGATGAAAACGTGTTGGTGATCACGCGGGAGCAAGCGAGGAAGGCAAAATATCCGAATGCAGAAGAAGAGAAGGAGAGGTTACAAAAAGCCCGAACAGAGATAGAGAAGCAGATGAAAGCGAAGAAGTCACAAGTAAATGACACTACTGAAACTTCGAAAAGAAACTTGGTGGAACAAGACATGGTGAAACAGATAATGCAAACGGAAGTGCCAATTAAATTAAATGATCTTCTTCTCACCATGCCACAACTGCGTACGGCTATTATAAATATGACACCGTCCCCGAGAGTAACGGAGGAAGCAAAGGATAGTACGGAAACAACCACAACAGCAGCAACAGAACCGATGTTATTAGCACTTACGACAGGTAGACACCCAACAGTGGTGGAGATGGGCATTCTGGGCACGGTGCTAACGGATACAATAGTAGATGGAGCATCGGGAGTGAATGTGATGCCGGAAGATATTTGGAAAAAACTTGGACAACCAACACTATGGCCGCCCACCTTTCAGTTACTTACAGCAGATCAACATGGGATAAAACCCTTGGGCACTCTGATGGTGCAGCTGGTAACAATTGGGACACAACCATTTTTACTGGATTTTGTAGTTATTCCATTAAAGAGAAGAGGGTACAACACCATCCTAGGACGGGGGTGGCTAGTGCAAGCTAAGGTAAAGCATGATTGGAAAAGAAACACCCTGTCAATGGAGAAGGGAGGTAGGAGATTTATAATTGATTTGCATACACAGATAGTAGGAGAAGAAGCCGCGTCGTCAGACTTAGAAGGCGGTGGCGAGAGTGATGACGAAGGGAAAAAGAGGATGGAACCAGATGATGAAGGGGTGCTGAGAATAGGAGGGTCAATTGATGACGACCTAGACTCAGTAAACGGATTGCTACATTGGCAAATGGAAGATTATGAGGTCTTTCCGAGCTGCAATATTTTGAGTATCGAGGAAGGAAAAGAAGGCCATGTGTTTCCAAAGGAGTACAGTGAAGTGAAGGAGGGAGAAGCGCAGGTGGATGAAACACCTGCCCATACGTTTAGTAAAGATAAACCGATGAAGTATGAAGAGCTGACAGTGACAACAATGAACTTGGGTGATGAGGAAAATCCGAAGAACATTCTTGTAGGAGATTATTGGAACCCAGTATTGAAGGCAGCAGCTTGGACGTATAAAGACTTAAATGGAGTACCACCAGAGCTACGTGTCCACCGGATACCATTAATTGAAGGTGCGGTACCCATACGGAAGCGGTCGTACCAAAGGAATAAGAACTATGCAGCATGGGCCATGGAAGTTGCACAAAATAGGTGGAAGGTATGGCATCAGAAATGTTTAAAATTAAACAGATTTCAACCTGGTCAGTTAGTACTAAAGTATAATGGACGAAATGAAATAAGGCCTGGAAAATTTAGAGTTAAATGGGTTGGACTGTATAAGATACGAGAAGTTGGATATAACGGAGCAATTAAATTGTGGACACTGGACGGAAAAGAAATACCAGATGCCGTAAATGGATCAAAGTTGAAAATATACAAGGACAAGAAGGATCCTCCATGGGAAAATAATTGAACGAAGAAAAGATGTCTGTAAATAATGTAAATAACGTACATATGTATAATATTGAAGTTGAAGTGTCAAGTAATAAATTGTAGTTTTAAAAGTATGAAGTGCTAAAACAAGAAAAACTTGAAGCATAAAGTAAATGTAGTGGAATGTTAAATATTAAATGTTAGAGGGAGCAAAAGTCTGCCGTACGGCCTACTGTACGGCCTTTGAATATATCATCAAAGGAAAAAGTATGAAAAAAAAGCTTGAGCAAATAATAGAATAATAATAAAGTGACCGAATGGTAATAAAGTGGGAAGTGAGGGAATTTTAAAAGACCTTTTGGATGACCGTACGACCTTCTAGATGACCGTACGGCCTTGAAAATTTTAAAAATGTAAGCCATAACTAATAAAAGTAATTGGAAGATCTAGAAATTCGTATGAGGAAGCAGGAAACCATATAGGAAAGACCGTACGGCTAGAAAAAAAATAAAAATGGAGGTAGTAAAATGACCGTACGGCTTGGTTGGATGATTTACGGCCCAAAAGAGAACATGTGCCAAATTGAATGAAATATTAAAGATGGAAATCAAAGGTCGTAAATGACCGTACGGCCCCTAGATGACCGTACGGTCTTGAGATTTTATTTTGTGAATGAAATCAGGTCGTACCATACGGCAGAAAATAGGACCGTATGGATGGAAGGAGGAACAAGCCGTAAGGATTGAGGACAGTATGGTGATCGTACAGTGGTTGAAAAGACGAATTGAGGGCAAGGTGAATAAGACCGTATAGATTGAGGGCAAAGTGAATAAGACCGTACGGTCTCAAGCTGAACGCCATCATACAGAGTGGTGACCAGAATAAAGCCGCAAGGAAAATAAGGTATTCATCTGAATTAACTTTATCTATTCTTTATATTCAGAGACGAAGGGTATCAAGAAAGGAAGAGGAATTGTTGTAGCCGATTCACAAAGCAAGTCTACAGGAAAGAGGAAGTGGAAGAGCAAAAAAAAAAAAAAAAAAAGACGACGACAAAT
The DNA here is from genome assembly GCA_028749045.1 of Cupressus sempervirens. Lineage (NCBI taxonomy): Eukaryota > Viridiplantae > Streptophyta > Pinopsida > Cupressales > Cupressaceae > Cupressus > Cupressus sempervirens. The sequence goes on from CM053785.1 coordinate 314,548,609, forward strand.
TGAAACAATTCGGAACGAGTAATGCATGATGCCAAAGGGAAGGGTAGACATAAGCAGTTGCCAAAAAGAGTGTGGAATCAGAAAAAATTGACAGAAATGGTGTGTTCCATGCCCCAGGACCCCGCGGGGGCGTTGCCCCTCGACCCCGCTGGGGGCGTTGCCCCCTAGACCCCCAGTCGTTGCGAATATCAGTCATGGGAAGTGTGACCAATTGATGAGACCTAGAGCTGCTGCTGTAGGCATGAGTGTTTGTGTGTTAGAGGAGGCACTTGGAGTAGGTGTTGGGCATGAGGCTGTCTTGGTAGATGCGTAGAGAGCTCGAGAGGAGTTGATCATCCAGTTGAAGGCAGTATGGCGACACTTGGCTCAGTGTAACCAAGAGTTGGAAATAGAGAAAGCAGCACAGGTGGCTATCAAGGTCAGCTAAGGAGATAGTATTGTGTTAGCAGAGGCTACAGATGCAATGTGGGTTGGAGACCAGTTTGGTGCAGGCATAGGATGAATGTGAAAGTGATGCGACAGAAACAAATCTATCTTGTTGTAGTTAGTCAATTAATGTATTTTGTTGTTAATTTGTCTCAGATATTTTGTAATTGTCGTCCGGAGACAACCTTTCTTTTGGGGGGGGATGATGTTGTCGGTAAAATGTATAATGTAGCCGACGGGTAGAATAGTATCCCAACGGGCGCGTGACGCTTGAGTCACCCCTTCGGAAAGGTATATGTATACGTCCGAGATGGACTTTGGAATCATCAGAGAGCATTGTAGTCATTGTAATCGGATTGTAATCTGCAAGTGCATACATGAATAAAGTACCTGTTCTAAATTGAATCATGTTATACTTGTGTTGAACTTCTTACCCTATGCGGTAAACATGGTCCACTCGATACTTCCGAGATTTTTCGCTACAATGGTTAAATGGTAATAGTATAAAGTGATCTGTTAAGAATAGCAACTAACTTTTCTTGTTCAGATCTCTGTTCTTACTCTTTCACTGCCTGATCTCTCTCTTGGATCTTCTTTGACTTGGCTGATAACTCCTCTTTTTCCTTTCACTACTCGGTTTACCTGGCTCAACAATCTCCTTTTTCCTTTTTCTCATTCGCACTTTGATCTTCTCTAATCAATAAAAAACTCAATAACATTAGCCAGCAACAACTTTTTGAACCAGCAGCCTAAAACTATCTCGTACTCCTTAAATAGTTTCCTCAATGCTTCCAAATCCTTCCATCTTTTTTTTTGCTTAATCAAAATCGTCAATCTTAGGTTTACGATAGAATTCCTCCATACAATGAAGTTAGACAAAAATAAAAAGTATAACTTTACATAGAACTTTGTGTCCATCCTTATCCTTCAATTTCTTCATCAAATCCTTCTTGAATTTTCTCTCTGTTGTAGATCTTGTAACAAACTTTCACTCGCTTTAGACCTTCTCAATCTTTCCATATTTCCATTAAAAATCGGCCTCATTATCCAATTTTCCAAACTTGTTCATCCAACTGTCACTTGGTAACCATTACATTTACTCAAGCAACATATAAATTGGTTAATACTAACTCACTCGAGCAACATTGTGTTCTTCCTTTAACAATCGCTCGAGCAACACTTTAGTCACTCGATGAATATAGCCTCCCTTCATTAACCTTGTGACTCAGCTAATCTTCTGATCTTCAATACTTCTCAACAATACATGAGTGTAAAACAACCAAATCAATATTACATAATCATTGTCCAGCTCATTCAAGTACCCATTGAATAACTTGCATATCACCTCTAACTTCATTGTGCTTTCTACAAATCCTCTTCATCAATCTAATGATATGGTACTTTCCTAAATTAACATAATGTTTAGCCAACTAAGATTTTGACACCAATGACAATATAATAATTGATATGACTCTTTTACATACATTCATAGCATCATCACTAAGCAATCTCCCACTATCAAATACAATTTCAGTTGGGGATAATAGTTCTTGCAGGAAAAGGAGGATTGATATTAATGTGAGTCTAACACTTCTTCAAAGGTAAAGGAGCTCAAAAGATTGATGTTCAGAGGAAGTCTGACATAGCTAGTTGATCTTTAAAGATCTTTGATCATATCATAATCAAAGGGAATTTTGACTTATGTAAGCTTTTGGTATCATGCGTGTGACTACATGATTTAATGGGCCTAACCCTGTGTACATCACGAGGAATTGACGACTTCCAAATGATCATTACTCGTATTTGTAGAAGTTATTAGAAAGTGACAATCTTACAATAACTTAAGCCATGATATAGATTTTATGTAAATGTTGAAACATATCACGATAGATTATATCTTGTAAATCAACAACTAAGTGTTAGATGTCATTCACTTGACAGTCTATGAGTTGTTTGTATAGATATATAATAGGTATTTGGTGAATATCATGTTTTGATATTCTGCAAGCCATTGCCTTAATGAGTACTTGATGAATATCATGCATTGATATTCTAATAGGCCAATACTCAGAGTATTTGGTGAATACCATGTGCTAATATTTGATAAGCCAATACTCATAACATCCAATGTGATATTAAAATAGTCGATATCTTCTAATCAAACATATTCTTAAAATTTGGCATTCCCCATATTACCAATGGTGTAATATATGTCTTGTGTTTATCCTCCCTAGCTAAGAGGGAGTGTTGATGTTTGCTAGCTTCAATCAGATATGCCTATGAATATATATAAATATAATTAATATATATGTGTTCATTATATATGAGATATAAATTCATTATTATGTGAAGGAATTAATATATATATATATATATATATATATATATAAACTATAATTAAATTTGCTATTATATTAATTATCTAACTAACATGTCCAATAAAGGGACATGTCTCTTCATTGGCTTATGCTCATTATAAAAACAAGAGGTTGTTACCTTTGGAACACACATACCATAACAGGTAGTGCTTAGGACATTTGCAGCGATCCTGAAAAAAATAACAAGCCTTCTTTCTCACACATCAAGCACCGCTACTGCAAGTTTCTCTACTCTACCTTCTTGCTTCAATAGGACTGACTTACGAAAATGAACTTTGGGGTCGGATTTGTCGAATCTTTTAACCACCGACTGAAATCTTCTATGGTGGAGATTGAGTAGAGTAATCTTACAAGAGCAATGTTGAATGTATTTTCCATCATTATACTACTTCCTTCTTTGTCAACATTTGGATTTCAGATCACAATACTCAGGGTCAGACATTATTTTTAACAGCTTCACTCAACATATTATATTCTGCTAAGAGGGGGACCATTTTCTCAGTCTGGTCTAGTTGTTCCACCCTGACTTCTCCGTTTGTTTAAAAACTTGTCCTAAACATATTGTCTGAATTCTTCTCACTCCCATGGACAGGTCTTGCTTCACTGGAACTACTTTCTTTACCTTGAATGTTAAGACTTCTCTCTGTTAGTGTGCTTCCTTCACCCTTCTCATTGGCTTAATTTCTACCATCCTGGTTCTGTTTAATTCCTCTCAGCAATTGCGCAACTTCCTTTAGAGTCTCTGCCAAACCAAGTTGAAGAGCTTCCGAACATTTAAAGAAGGCCTTTGCTTCTTCATCGTTGTCACCCACGGTGGAACCCTCGTTTCTCTTTCTCTGATGGCATCACTGCTCCCTCTCGCTTGTAAAACGAATCCACAGCTGGCAGAACTGAAGCTCTAATACCACTGTAAAGACCTCAAGGTCTTTAGCTATAAAATTAAAAAAGACAAACTGATTGCACAATGTAGATTTAGGAGAAGAGAATTCACTGCAAGAATCTCCAAATTACTTATCGATCATTCAAATACTAAACAGTGCTTACACAAATTTAGAGCATCAATAAACGAGTTTGATATAGCAGCTGCAAATTCTGGAATAAATACGTGTATAGTAGTTTGACAGAATCTTTTAACTACAGTAGTTTGATCTTACAAATTAAACATATCACATGGGAGTTTCGTCCCAAGATCCAACATGCTTGAAAGCAAAAAAACCAATATTCTGCATGATCAAAAAACATGGTAGAGTCTTCTACAAATACCTACTTGGGGCAGTTAATTAACTTGTCGTGGAAGGCAAGTAAACAATCTTATTTGGCACCTTTCTAGAAGATGGTAAGAGATATAAAACAAAACAAGACAAAACAAAATTCAGATTTTCTGCAAGTAGACAAAATTGCACAGTTGGCAGCAATCTAATGTTTCCTTCTGGGAGACAGCTGTCACTACAGGACAAAACTCGGCTTCTTCAAGAAGTCGGTGGTTCTTACTAACAAAAATCTGATTCTTTTCTTCTTACATAAGATAAGACTGCACAGCTGGTAACAATCTGATCTTTTTCTGGTATATTTTGGAAGGAGATGAAATTTCGTAGTTGGCAGCAAGCACTGCTGTCTAGGTTAGGTGGCAAAACTCCAAGCCAAATAATCACAATAAGTCTCAGAAGAGAATTTGGTTCATATGTGTTTAATTATGAACCAGAAATAATGTAATCAGAGATTAAAAATTATGTACAGAACAATTAAACACAACAAAACAATTACCCTGGAAAAAACCCTCCTCAGCAAAGAAACAACCCAGCCCATAAAAACTGTCCCTTTATTTATCTATACTTGATCAAAGATACAAGATCTCTGCAATTTATAGTCTTTTCAAGATACAAGAAGATTACAACAAAATCAATATCAGCTCACTGATGAATTTCTTTCCTCACACGTGAAAAGACAAAATTGAATATCTCAGATGCTGAGAATAAATTGAATATCTCAGATGCCGATAACTGTGTAACAATCACAAGAACAGAACTGTTATAACCTCTGCAGAAGACGATAAAGATACTGCATGAATTTCATACACAGCTGGCACAACTTTTTTGTAGACAATGTTTTACACCCACGGAGAAGCTTTCTTTACTATCATCTCTATATTCGGCTCACAATCACCATTTCTTTCTTAGCACTGACGCCAGACAGAATGATGAAAATTGATGATTATTCTTTCTGATGCTGCTGAGAATACAAAACAAAAAAGATAGAAATGAAATGGCCAAAGTCTTCAACAGACAAAGCCAACTTGTCTCATAAGTGCGATAATCAACGGCACATATAATTTAACAGTAAGTAAATTTTTAGATATAGTTTCTGCTGAGAGACTTGCCAAGTCAAGCTCAACATGAAGGAGTATGCCAAGTCATCATAGGTAATGTATACGCAGAGTCTAAGTCAGCTCCAACATCCTCGATGCTAACACAGTGGATAGAGATACTGTAGACAAGGATAATAAGAACTGTGTGGATGAAGTGATTGAAGAGCAGAAGATAAACTCAATGACCACATCGCAGCAGCAGTTAATATAAGGAACCACTAACAGAAATATCAGTATATCCAGTAGCAAGCAGAGACCAGCAAAATGAATAAGCTTGAATGGAACTGATAACAGTAGTATAAAAGGAAGAATGTCTAAAGATTTATATCATAGCTACAAAGTTCAACATTATGTGCACAATAATTCAAAATTTAAAGCCAAAAACAATGACATAGGTTCTCGAGTCTCAACATTGGAAAGATGTGATGGATGCAAAATATAAGACAATGAGGATAAACAACATTTCGGACATTGTTAATCTTCTCCCAAGAAAAAAGTCTATGGAATACACATGACTCTTCAAAGTCAAATGAAGAGACAATAGTAGCCTTAACAAGTCTTGATTTGTGGCTAAGGGCTACACATAGAAGCAAGCCATTGACTGTGTAATACGTTTGCCCCCACTACAATAAAGACTTGTCAGTTTTGGCAATGGTGGAGCAATTTGATTGATAGGGTCTTTAAATGGATGTCAAAAGTGCCTTCCTCAAAGGGGATCACACAAAAATCTATATGAATCAAGCCCATAGAATTTTAGGGGCCAGCACTACTAAAATCCCTTTGTAATATAATATAGACTACTATAGCTTTATAAATAGAGATCAATGAGCATCTGCCAAATCATCTATTTACCAAGAATTCATATGATCGCAACATCTACCTCAAACAGCAAGAGTTGGAAGGTTGTGATTTTGATAGCACAACAACCTTGTTATCACTGGGCATTCTCAAAGAATTGTTTCACATGACAGATCTCAGAATCCTATGTTATCGTCTTGGATCAGATAATGCAAAAGAATACTTAAATTTTGTATCCAAAAGACAAGCACCAGGACATTGCTTGAAAGATATAAGGTGAATGAATGCAAGCCTATCTCAACACCTTTGGAAACAATATTGCAGCTTTTCAAACACGATCCACCACCTTAGGTTAATGCAACTCTTTATTGCCAATAGATCAAGAGTCTCATTTATTTGACCAATACTAAGCTAGATATTTGTAATGACCACCCCCGATCTTGATTTGCCAAAGTCTTATTTTTGCCAATTCTGTTTGTTTGTTTTATTGATTTTTTTGGAAGTTGCAAGTTTCGAGCTTTTGTGCTTTTTTTTTGGAGTTCTGCTGATATTTGCAATAGACAAAATATAGAAAGAAAACTACAGCAAGATGAAGCTTGAATTTACAATCTGCACCAATGAACAATTACATACCCACTATGAGGTACAGGTCTGATTATTTCTAAGACAGCACAATTTACATGAAATCCACTGATGTGACCACCCTTTAAAATTCTGATCTTCAACAGCAGGCCCTGATACTTCTGCCCTGGATCTGGTAATTGTCTCTAAACTCCATGTCCAACTAGGATAAAACTTCCCTACTGTCTGATCTGAGATATCGGACTCAAAATTTTGATCTAAAACCATAGATATGGCTTCAAACCAGTGTAACACAGGGACTCGCCCCGCCCTGCCCCCTGCCCCCTCCAAAAATCCCACACACCCAGGTCGCAGACATCCCTGTGCCGCGGACTTGGTGTTTCGAAGTTCCCCCACCACCACCTTCTCACCACCATCTCAGCACTGGGGGTTTCTGCATGAAAAAGTTGCGGCTGCAGCACTTCTGATAGAAAGGGGGTTTACTGGCTACTATAAAGGTCATTGCTACACACAAATACACACTAAATATGCATATTTATGAAAGTATGTACATGATTTTGTACATGTTTTGATATCATGTTACTCATCTTTATGATATTTTCAATATTCATGTTGCAATTCTTGCTAGGTTCAAGTATTTGGTATTATAATTTATTACTTTTATACTATTATACATTATTTCATAACTAGCATTTCAAGTACTATATGTATGGTATATTACAGCAACCCCAACCCACCCCTCCCCCCGCCATCCCCAAATTGAAGCTCAATTTTTCCCCATCCTGAAAACCTGTCTCGACATCACCCAAAGCTCATGTTACATTGCTTCAAACCCTATGTCCAGTTAAGAACCTGTACCACTTGCTGAAAGGAAGGTATGGCTGGTTGACTTGCGTGAATGAATATGTATATATAATGCTCAAACAACCAGATTTGCAACCTGCTGCCCTAAATGTTCACTCCAAAACAATGATCTGCTGATTTTCTTTCTCCAATAAGCTGCTAGTGAAGGCTGCTCTGTTAGAATACCCTTGGATGGTCTCACACACATGCAAGTACCCAATTGCCTAAGTGTTTTCATTCTCAAAAAGTCTGACCTGCTGTTGAAACTCTTGCTCAGAGCTCAAATTCTAATTTGCTGATGTGGAAATGACTGTTGAATGAATCAAAAATTGCATCCTTGTATTATTTTATTCATCTCCAACCATGATAGGCCCTTTTAGGCTTTTTCCTTTATTTTAATCAAGTTTATTTAAATTTACTTCCCTCCTAAAGAGATTTGAACCTCTTTAAGGGTCTTATTCAACATTAAAAACTCCCCACCTTTTAAAACAACATTGAGCCGTCTGGCGGGGGGGTGGGGAGGGCGGCCACTCAGTATATTTTATTATAAAGTTTATTAAAATCAATTTTTTTAATTCAAATTATAATATTAAAGTAATGACTTTAATATTTCAATCCAAATTGAAAACTAAATGCTGCCACCGATCCAAAGGTGATGTCTACATATAGAAAAGCCACTGCCAGTTTATCAAAAATAGGACCCCCTCCTAAATTTTAGGAAATTATCTCAAGCCATCCGAAATGGCTCAGAATCCTTCCCAACCCATCTCCCAGTCTCTTAAAAATAGGGATCCTCCTAAAAGATAGAAGACTCCCTCAGAATGTCTGGAATGCCTTGTAGAGCCCCTTGCTAGGCTTCACAACCCCCTATTTGGGTCCCCTAACCACTTTGTTGACCTACGGAAACCCCCTGATTATAGGCTAACCGTGATTGTACTCTGAACTGCCAAAAGAGGGGACATTACTATATTAATTATGTTTTCAATTATTTTTTGCAATGTAAGAATTGAAATTTTCAAAATTGGATCACATCCATGCTATAGTAGAATATGGCCTAGAATGTATAGATGAATATTTTTCTTTGATAAAATAGATATATGCAGACTCTGCAAGATATTTAAATGATAGGAAGTCTACTTTAAGCGTTGTTCATATTTTGCAATCTAAATCAATATCATGGGGGAGTAAATAGCAATGTTGTTGCTTTACGCTCCAGAAAAGCAAAAATGATGCAGTTACATCACATCTTGATAAGAATGAGTGTACTTGAGAAATAACTTACGGTTTTGTTTTTGCAAGAATTAGGGAGAGTTGAAGCTTGTTTGAAAGTGCATGAAACACATTGAGACTCAATGCACAACATCCACAAGCATGTGCAACAGCAAAATATTCAGCTCCAATTTTGTTCAACCCATGAGCAACAGGCTAGCATATTTCCAAATCATTTTAAGTCTTTTCAGAAGTTCTTGACTTTCAAGAAAAATGATGTGTTAAGAGGGGATTGTTAGAACAAACAAATAGTGATGCAGATGAAGATATTGTGTCAGCTTGATATCTTTGATGTCAAGCCATGATGGCAAATGTGAGTGTTGCAGATATGGATCAGTATGTTGACAAGTGCAGTTTTGGAGCACCGTGTGTGTTGTCATTGATGGCAACTCTTGATAATCTTTTTAAGGAGAAGATTATTGCAGATGACATCAAAGGTTCATGGTTGGATGACAATGTTCATGGGTGGATGTCAAATGTGCTATCTAATGTTCACGGTTGGATGTCAAATGAGCCCTGATCCAATGTTAATGGTTGGATGTAAAATGTGCCACTAAATGTATGCTGATCAAGTAAGTTCATTTAAAGTATATTGTTAAAAGTCAAAATTTGTCGATTCATTTAACATTCATAGTTGGGTGTTGAATTTGTTGATCATTAGTGTTGTGATCTAAAGCTCACGTGTCAGTATATCCTAATTATCAAACAAATACCACAAAATGATGCCTGCAGCTGAATCTGTAAATAGTTTGCAAACTGAATGATAAGGCTTCTCAATATCTTTCCAACACCACAAGAATTGGAAAAATCAAAGATCATAGCTAAAGGTTATGAGCTTGGGAGTCCAGATAGAAGGGTCAACCTTCAAGCTACAAAAAATGATGATAAACAACAAAAGCAGGCAGAATAACCTAAAGCTCTCTAACATTCCGATGATGGATCAGAAGTGTGACATGAATGATGAAATATTGATGCAAAAATACACATACAATCTTATCCAGAAACAGCAGCAAGTAAAAGGTTTTTATTCTTCAAGGTGCATAAACCCTTATCTCCTGTGTGGTCTAATCTCTAGGGCAATAACACTGTCTTTGCAAATGATACCTTAGTCTCTGTAGAAAAATACCTTTAGGTAAACAAAAAGCATGACCATCTGCCAAGGATGGCACATTGTTTTATCCAATGGAAGAGATGAAAACTAAATATTAACAAAAGTACTATTGCACCATGCATTAAGCTGAAATAGACTGTCCAATCTGACACCTATAGCAATCACCACAAGACATATGGTGCCTTGGTTTGACACAATTTCCAAAACCACATATTAAACTTCCAACAAGCAAGCAACAAATAGTAAATAGATTGTCTCTTACAATTTACAAGTGTCATGTTTTGTTGTAAAAATCCACCCAACTAGGGTGCCTAGTTTGTTACTCCTGCTACTCCAAAATAGACCTGCATGATTAGTGTAAATATCCATCATAATGCCCATCAAGACACCAATACAAATCTCCTCTTACATGCTCTTGCACATCATAAGCATGTGTCATAGGATCCTTTCAAAATAGGGAGCTCCAACTTTGCTGCATATAACAACCTTAATGACAACTTACAAGACACCTTCTAAGGCACTGACACTTGGCAAATATACCACATCAAATGCCAATTCCCCATTTCAATATGAGGCTAAATTAAACAATAATAAAATATCATAAAGTGCAGAAAACAATAAATAACTCAAACAAATGCTAAGAACTTGCTAAGGTCAAGACACCTTAATTTCCAAAATTTTGAACAGCATACACATTTTCATCATGAAACCAGAAAGGAATAGTATTAGATGCTCACAAATAAAAAACATACACCAAACCAACACACCCGACAAGAAAAAAATTTACAAAATTATATTAGCTATATCAAAATGCTGGATAATGACAAAAACCTGCAAAAATGCTTCCAACTCCCAGACAAACAAGAGTACAAACATTTAAATGGCTATCTGGTAACGAATGGGTAAAGTATGTAATGCTATTAGATGAAATTGAAAAAAATGAAGTATTGAGCTGAGGTTTTCAAAGTAAATGGTCGTTTTTCCATTTTAAGACCTCACTATGGTTACACAAACACAACCATTAGCCAAGCATTTATAATTCCCCACATTCACTGGATTCGGATGTGAGCATGAAATTCATTAATGACAATGAAAATTGAAAATGGATGGGAGAGAATACAAATTTAGTACATTATGATCCCAAATGGAATAAAAAACTGTTGACATAATTTTATAAATGATAGGTTAGGGCTGGAAATGTAGAAATAATGCAGAAAAAAGCTTTTATGCCAGCTCTGATTTATGAACAGCAATACCTCCACACCCAATGACTATTTGTGGAACCACAGTTAGGTCAAATCAGTAGCCAGTGAGCCATATGGCTAGGAACAGATACGCCACTCCATGATGTGCATGTTCTAGATATACATTTTGAGGAATATAATTTGCATCTTCAGTTGGAGTCATCCATCTCATTTTGCTTTTCATGGTTTGCTTCATTCATTTTGTTAATATAGTTTAGCCTTTTGACTATTATACTGCCAACCTTTATTGTGGAAACAGAATTCTCTATGAAGAGAGAGAACTTTCTATTACTTATTTGATTGTGTTTTTTTGGATTTCTAAGCTGCTGTTGTCCAAGCCAATAACTACAGATTAACTTTCTGAAGTTACATGTAATGATAAGAATAAATAAGTTGGCCAACTTTATGCTCTTTATAGATGTAAAGAAGATACCTGATCTATAGAGCCTCTCATGCGGTCCTCATAAATCATCCGTGATGCTATTTTCTCAGCCTGCCAAGATTACAATTGATAGAAATCTTAGAACTTGCTGATATAAATACTAATAGGCTTTGACAGATATAGAAATAAAAAAAGATTACCTTTAATATACAGATCACATCTGTTGATTTATTTTATTTTTTAAATGAATTTGAACTACACAGATGTCAAATACTATAATCTAGAGAATTTAGGAGGATATAACATGAAATTGTTAAAGTCTGAATCATCAGAGAAAATGGAATAACTATTGCATTTACAATGAACTCTTATATAGAGTTACAGACGCTAATTTGCGTAGTCTAAAAATAGACTTAACAGAGAAAAACTAAAAAGAAATACTAAATCTAATACCCTCCCTTAATGGTCATTCTATGAACTGCCCTACAGAAGACAATGCATGTCTCGCAGTCACATATGTGACAGAACATTTTGCAGCTGCTAAGACCCTCCCTGGATCTACTGAAAGTCACTGACCAAGAGTGGCTAGAGAAAAATGGAGAAGGTGGTCCCCTTCTTCAGAATGATTAGCAGCAAGAAAGTGAAACCTGCCACAGGCTCTTCCACTGACCCTCCCCGAATGTGCAAAACAGCTAATCATAAATCATCACAAAAACATCCAAACTGATTGCGGAACTGTCCTAACTTGAAACAAAGATACACTGAGAATAGCTGCAAAACCCTCCAAACTATTGCAGATGAGCAAAATGCCCCAAGACTGGCTGCAAAATACTATGCTCTAAAGAGTAAAAAGCATCATTTTTCAGAAAAAAAAGGTAAAATCCCTCAAATAACATCCCACGCAAACTTTGCGGATTATAGAAAACAGAAATGATTTTTTAGGAGAAAATTTAACGAAAGCTAAACATGATTTTTAAGGTGAGAAATCAATCAAAACCAAACAAAAGCAGAGATACAAATCAAAGAATATGGGATGCTGATTTTGAAGAAAAATTTAGTAAAACTCTCCCATAATACGAGCTGATCAGAATGCATAGGAGGCAACCTCCTTCTCATCTGAATATGGAGCGATTGGGGTCTTCTGTTGAGTCCCATCTTGAGAAAATTGTGCGGCTACCAATCGTTTCCTACAATCTTTCTTCATCTGACCCAGCTTGTGACGATAAATGCACTGAACAATCTTCTTCAAAGATGTCAATGGTGCACCTAACCCTTTCTGCTGAGAGAACTGAGAGGTACTTGTGTTCTTGTTTCAGGCTTAAGCTGGAAAGGCCACATGTTCAGAAGAGGAGGAACTGTCATGAATACGAAATTGTTGCTTCCACTACATTGTCGTAGAAGCTTGTTGCAAAGATCAAAGAATGTCAGGGCAACACTAGTAGAAGTGATATTGAGCATCTCTATGAAGTGTGTGTAGGATTGAGGCAAGCTTTTCAATGTGATCACTACCATATCTTCTCTTTATCTTGCGACCAATAGCCTCAATTGGTCATATGTAGATCCTTAACTTTTGACAAATGTGCTTAGAAAATTGTGTTCTCATCCATCGTGATAGAAAATAACAAATTCTTCAAAAAGAAAGCGCAGCTCTTGTCAGACATCTCATAAAATCGTTCAAGATATCCCAAATTTCTTTGGTAGTTTTCAACTTTTTTCAAAAGGCATCCGAGGGAGCTGATCATCTGCAACTGAACGTTTGATAAACATGTTGGACAAAATGAAAACTAGAGAATTCTGCAATACGTCAAAAAAAAATTATTTTTATCTTCTAATTATCAAGAAACCCTAAGTAAAGAAATAACATCAAACCGAGATCAGAATCCCGAAAAAATTGGATTAGGGTTTGAAGAGAGTAGGAAAAATTCTAATTATCAAGGAACCCTAAGTAAAGAAATAACATCAAACCAAGATCAGAATCCTGAAAAAATTGGATTAGGGTTTGAAGAGAGTAGGAAAAAAGTAGAAAATAAAAACGTGGGAACATGATTTGGGGAAAATTTGCCAAGAAAAATCCCCAAAAAATCACTTACCTTCAGCAGTAGCAAAAAAAATATTGCAGGGCTGAAATAATTAAAAATGGGATTTGACCAAAAATATCGCAGGCACAAGAAAACGCAAAAGTTTTTGAGTGATTGCTGACTAGTGATGGATGTTGGTTAAAGCGCCAGCCATTTGAACTGCAGAACAAGAACCACTGCTAACTTCCAGAATTAATGACTCTTGATGTTTGTAGCTTCAGCCAGATAAAATGAGACAAATCTATTTAAAACACATATATTTATACTTAGTATATGCGAGATATAATACGTATACTCAAAATAATATAACACGTGTCTCAATTGAAGAAATCCAAATATTAATGGGAGAAATTAATATAATAAAGATTGTGTGTGTGTGTGTGTGTGTATACATACTTATTAATGAAAGTCTTCATATATATATATATATATATATATATATATATATATATATATATATATATATATATATATATATATATATATATATATATATATATATATATATATATATATATATGTATATATATATCAATCTAATATTTGACTGATCACATTAAAATGTTTGACCGATTGACATTATTATAATTGTTGGTTGTTAATAATACGACACATGATGGATCACGACGACTTCATGGAGTGCTGATCCACCACGGATCATAACTCCACGGTGGGGTATATAAGTTGCAAACCTGTAGTGGATAAGTGACCAAAAACCCAGCAATACAGCAGTCTTCAAGGGTTCTCTATCTGCATCAGAGTATTTAATATTATATCTAGTCTATCACAGTGAGAAATAGTTATATCAGTTGTTACAGTCTGTAATCAGACTTACTATATATATATTGGTTATTATAGTTTGCAATCAGACTTATGATTAAAAGCATTACATTCAAGATTAATAAAAGTGTATCAACTTTATATATATAGAAAATAACATATATCATTCGGATCATCAAATTCAACATGGTATCAGAGCAGGTTTGAGAGACAATCAGATCAGATTTTTGATATATATATATATACTCTTAGAAATTTTATACGTACCAAAATGGTGAATGGAATCAGACTTGAAGCTGCTTTAAATTTGAAGCTTGGCAATTATGAATTATGTTAATACTTAACGAGGAAGAGTTATAACCAATAGTGGAAAATTCTCCTATATCTAATGAGAATGAGGAAAAGAATCAATGGAAAAAGGATAGCACCAAAGCAATAAAATTATTAGTGGACAGAGTGAAAGGTCATCTACTACCTATTATTACAAAGACTTGCATATGATATGTTCAACGCCCTAGAAAACATGTTTGAAATCAACAACACTAACAAGATTCTTACTCTATGAAATCAACTTTCTAATATAAAGATGAATAAAGGAGAGAATATCACCTCATACTTTATGAGGATAACAGAATTAAGAAACCAACTCTTAACAATTGGTCACATCTATGAAAGTAAAGGGTTAACCATGATAGCTCTAAATGGACTCCCTATCTCATGGGAAAACTTTAGACAAGGAATAAGTGCTTGATCCAAGCTCCCCAAATTTGATCGACTAAAAGCTAACTGCATTCAAGAAGAGTAGTCTAATATCTCGACAAATTGAAATAAATTATACAAAAGATGACATTCAAATTCTCACAACCCAAACTAACCAAAGATGGAAGATAAATAATCTGAAAAGGAACGGAGGCAAGGACTCAAATGGTAAACAACCATTCAAGAAATAAAGGGACTTTTCTAAAATACAATGTTATAGATGCAACAACTATAGTCATGCTGCAGCAAGATGTCATAATAGACTCAAACATCACGCCTCCTTCGCTGAAGTCATTAAATCAAACATGGATTCAGATAAACTAGTTTTCCATTCCACTCTATCCAGACAAGTTTCAAACAAACTAAACACCTAGGTGATCGACAATGGAGCATCTCGGCATATAACAAGCTTCTAAGAACATCTAGATTTCATAAAACAAGGCTATGATGATGAACTAACTATTGGAGACGATACAAGCTATCCAGTAAAGGGAATCAGTACATGTACTATCAACCTCAAATCAGGCATCTCACTTGAACTCACTGGAGTACTATATGTACCTAGGATAAAGAGGACTTTTATGGACGGAAAAGTCTTAGCTTGACCCAAGAATTCAAATATTGAAAATGCTTATACAATTGGAATAAGGCATGAATGCATCTACAAACTATGCACTTCTCCACCTTCAGCATTAATTCATGAATCTAACAAAGAAAATAAAATATGACAGAGGAGATTAGGACATTTCCATTTTTTGAGGGCTACCTTTTTAGAGAAGATTGTAAGAGGGTTACCTAAACTCAAACCTATTCATGAAGGAACATGCAAAGGTTGTGCATTAGGGAAGAATACCAAAACACCTTTCACAATAGTAAAAGCAAATCTAGAAATGTACTAGAACTTGTTCATTTTGATTTGTGGACCAATGTCAATTCCCTCCTTAGGAGGATTCTTGTATTACATTATCTTTGTTGATGACTACTCTAGGAAGACATGGATATATTTTCTAAAATGTAAAGAATCTGAAGAAATCCTTATAAAGTTCAAGGAATTTAAAGCACTAGTAGAAAACATATCAAGAAAGAAGATCAAAATCCCAAGAATAGATAATGGGAGGGAATATACATCGGGAAAAACTTTAGTAAAATTGTTGGGATTGAGAGGGAGTTCTTTGTTACTTACAATCCCCAAAAAAATAGGGTTACAGAAAGGAAGAAAGAACTCTTGTTGAAACTGCAAAAGAAATGATGAATGATCAAAACTTGGAAACTCAACACTGGGTTGAAGCTTCTAATATTGTTGTATACATTCAAAATAGATGCCCACTCTCATCTTGAAAATGAAACTCTTGAAGAAACTCTCTGGAAAGAAACCTAACCTCGATCACCTGAGAATATTCGGGTGCCCTCTTTACATTCATATCCCTAAAGAGAAGAGAACTAAGCTAGAGCCCTTTGGGAAAAGAGGAATTCTTGTCGGGTATAGTGAAACATATAAATCCTATCGAATACACATCCCTGGACAAAGACAAGATGAACTAAGCCAAGATGTAATATTTGATGAAGACACTAAATTTAAAAGAACCAAGGATGAAAATGAGTTAAATAATGAAGATCATCAAAAGGATTGTGCTAAGATTCAGAGGAAGAATCAACTAGAAGACAATAACTCCTTAGAACCTATGGATGCAACAAATGTACCAAAAGAAAATAAGAAAAGACCTTTATGGGCCAGAAAGATGATTTTAGAATCGAAAAAATATGTAGCTCCTCCAAGATCCCTTTGAGAAAGAAAAAGGCCAAACATATTCTCTAGTTATATTACACTCATGAGTGAACTTTCAAATTCAGAGCCCTCAAATGTAGAAGAAGCTCTTCAACATCAAACTTGGAAGGATGCAATGACAAAATAATATAATTCTGTTCTCAAGAATGATGTCTAGGATATTGCTCCTAGATCCAAAGATAAGTCAGTTGTATCCTATAAATGGTTGTTTAAAATTAAAGATGCAGCAAATGGAAGCATAGACAAACACAAGGTTGGATTTGTCACAAAGGGATTCT
Organism: Cupressus sempervirens; assembly: GCA_028749045.1. NCBI lineage: Eukaryota > Viridiplantae > Streptophyta > Pinopsida > Cupressales > Cupressaceae > Cupressus > Cupressus sempervirens. The sequence goes on from CM053785.1 coordinate 314,565,688, forward strand.
CTCAAAAGGAAGGCATTGACTATGAAGAAATGTTTGCTCTTGTTGCTAGATATACCTCTATCAGAACAGTAATTTCCATTATTGCATCTAAAGGGTGGAAAATTCACCAAATAGATGTAAAGAAAGCCTTCCTGAATGGAGTAATAAAAGTTTACCTAGAGTAGCCTGAAGGATTTGTAGAGCATGAAAAGCTTTCCCATGTATGCAAATTAAAGAAAGCTCTATGGACTCAAACAAGCTCCCCATGCTTGGTATGAATGGATAGATCATCTATCTAAACTTGGTTTCTCCAAAAAAGATGCAGAACCAAACTTATACTTTGAAATACAAAAAAGGAGATATGTTGATTTTGGTACTTTATGTTGATGATTTTTTTATAACAGGAGAAGATCACCTCATAGCTAAGTGTGAACAAGATCTTGCATCCGAATATGATATGAAAGATTTGGGATACTTCACTACTTCCAAGGTTTAGAAGTATGGCAAAATACAAATGAAATTATTCTAAATCAAGGGAAGTATACAACAGACATGCTAAAAAGATGCGAAATGATGGACTGCAAGCCTATGTCAACTCCTACGGAAACAAATTTAGACTAGTTAAAAGAGGCAAGTACAAACTCCAAGAATTCTAAACCAACTCTCTATCGACAGATTATTGGTTCCCTAATGTATTTAGTGAAAACCAAACCTGATATTTGTTACGCAATGAATGCACTAAGCTAGTTCATCTATGAACCTAAGAAAGTACACCTAGCAATAACCAAACACATCTTAAGGTACCTTCATGGCACAATTGGATATGGCTTAAGATATAAAGATGCAGAATTTAATCTACATGGATACATTGATTCTAAATGGGCGGGAAATTCTGAGGATCAAAAAAGCACTTCAGGATGTTGCTTCGGCTCGAGATTAGCAATGATATTTTGGTTCAATAGAAAGCAATCATAGATAGCATAGGACTCCAATGAAGCAGAGTATATTGCAGCATACATGAGAGCACGAACAATTGTATGGTTGAGAAAAATTCTACTTGAGCTATTTGGAAAACCACTAGAACCTACCATTATTCATTGTGACAACCAAAGTTGTATCAAACTCTTCTTGAATCCAGTGTTCCATAATAGATCAAAACACAATGAGATATCATATCACTACAACAGAGACATGATTGAGAAGAATGCAGTTGAGCTGAAGTATATTAGTACAGAAAACGAGATAGCAGACATCCTCACCAAACCTTTTGCAAAAATGAAGGTGGAACACTTTCAAGGTAAACTTGGTATGGTTGTAATTACTAAGAATGAGCCTCAGCATATTTTATTATTGTACTAATGATACTATTTCATTAATCATGAGTATTATTTCATGATTATTTGGGCCCTATGTACATTGTATACAAGTGACGACTTCTAAATGATTATCACTTGTATTTGCAGAAGTTATTGAAAGGTGACGATCTTGCAATAACTTAGTCGTCTATTAAGATGGACATCATATGATGTCAAAGCAGATCATGATAGATTGTATCTTGTAAATAAATCAACTATAAGATAGATATCACCACATAGATATCTATGAGGTGTATTTGTATACATATGCCATGAAAGATTAACATCCTTAAACAAACCATGGATATAATGTTCCTATGGTAAGTATTATTGAGGATACATGTGCATATACCTTATGGACATTTTGAGTATTTGGTGAATATCGTGCGACTTGATATTCTAAGGCCTAATTGAGCCTTAATTTAGAGTCTCCATTTTTTTTATTTTGAAAAGAAAGATGACAAAGTTGTTTAACACAAATAGTGCATAAGTCAATGATGGCACTATATCAAATGGGAAAAGGATTGCAAATTGTTAGTGGTGGCAAGACAATCAAAATCCTAATGAAAGAGTCTAAATTTTTTTTTTATGCACCATGACATTAAAAGGCAGAAATTTGATAGAACTAACCAAATAAACATGGGAATGTCTATGAATTACAATCTTCAAAATTGGGCTGTCATTTTAAGTTTGCACCTCCCAAAGAAAAGATATTTAGATGTTAAGGAACAGGAAAGAGCCTCAGCCTTCTTTTTCTCCTTCTTCGACATCTTCACTAGATTTTGGACATGGTCATGCATTACGAGCTTCCATTGCATCCCCTTCCCAGGTCCCTTGGATACTAGATTCAAGTGCTTCTCACCATATTGCATCTTCTCAAGGGGTCTTCTCCTCTATTGAAGCTTCTCCCACTCCTCATATTCTCATGGGGAATAACACTGCTCTAACAGTCTGCGAGAAAGGTTCAGTTCGCATTCAGGATGGCACATTCAATGATGTATTGTATGTTCAATCTCTCTCTGCAAACCTTCTCTCGATGTATCAGATTACACATAGTGGATCAGGGAAGACAATTGAGTTCACTACAGATTCAGTCTACATTCCAGATAGTGCAACAAGAGGCCTTATTGCTACAGGGACAGTTGATCATACCACCTATCTCTACACCTTCTCGCACTTTGGTCCACCATCTCCATTATCAAAGCATACTTCTTCTCTTTCAAGACACTTGAACCTTTGTATTGTTCCTGAGATCACCACACCACATCCCATTGAAGTCTTCTCTTCTTCAGCTCTGTCGGACCATCCAACTCCACTCATCGAGCCTTCAAGAGCAATTGCTGCAGATTCTACAGAGGACGTTCATGTCCTCTTTCATGACAGTGTCAGCACACCTGCATTGGGGATTCCTTTTCAAGATCCTGATGTCTACTCCTTTGAGCATCAGTTAGGCCTTCCTGTCATTTAGTGGTTTCCTTTTTTTGTGCCCTTGTTTCTTCCACATTGGAGTTCCATTGGTTCATTCATTTCTACAAGGGCTCCATCCTTCTAGGGGGGGCTTTGATGTCTCATCTCTCTCTGATGGGGGGTTTGTTTATGGTTTTGAGAGAGTCTCTTGAGCCATTTTCTTTTTGTTGTTTTTTCATCTCTTTTTGGAGAGGGGTTTTTCCCATTGGGTTTTCTTCTTTGTCTCTAGTTTATAGAGATTTCCTTGTATTGGGTACCTGATCAGGCCTTGTTGTCGGAACCCATTTTCCTACTTTCATAGCTTTGCTAGGTTAGCTTCCTCCTAAGCTTCACTTAAGGGGGGGTGTTAGAGTAATTATTTTGTTTCGCTTATTTATTAGATCATCTTGATTTAGTTAATTAAGTGGTTTATTACTCTAGTTACTTAAGCTTGCTTTTAGGTGCATATAATTAATATTTTATATTAATTATAATACACAAACCTAGTTTTCTTTCCCTTTAGGGTTTTGTTCACCTTTAAGGTTGAACCTTTGTACTTTTCATTTTCTTAACTTGGAATACATTTTGCTCTCGTTTTGTTGAGAATTTTCGAGCTCTGCTTTTTCCGTTTTCTAGTTTCTCTTCATTACAGGATATTTGCATGCAAGTGTTTTTAGGGATCTGTGAAGTTGGTTTTCTCAACTTCTACATGGTATCAAAGTGGACGTGCTGCTTCCTCGCCTGAAGATTCTTGAAGACACAATTTGAAGTCTGAAAACCCAGCTTTTTTGGAGTTTTTTCTTCAAAAGGGTAAAAGGCGATTTTTCGGGGCACTTTGGGCCCAAACGAACGCCGCCATTGGATCTAGAAGGCCGTTTGCAATCAAAATACATGAAAAAACTTGTCATTTTTGGCTTTTGGGCACCTGGGTAAAAAAATTTAGCCCCCCAGGAGGCCGTACAGACACGTTTTTCAAGAAAAAAAATAAAAAAATTTTAAAAGGCAGTTTGGGCCGCTCTGCCCACCACCCACCCTGCAGCCACCAGAGCACCGCCCACGCCCGGCCTCCACTCAACCGGAGCCGACTCAACACCCACGGCGCGGCCACTGCCCCGCCGCCACTAGCGGGCTGCCCTCCGGCCACCACCATCGACCGAGACACCAACATTTCCCACTGCAGCACCACCTCCGCCAGCGGCGCTGCCGCTTGCAACCACCCCAGCTTAGGTCAGCAAAACTGGCGCCTACGTCATTCCACGGCTGCTTATGTCACTTTTTTCGGCAAACACGCCAGCAATTTTTGGCGTGATGTCAATCATATTCCTGCGTGAAGTCGTCAACATACCAACTAACATCATCACCCCGTGACCCCTACTGATGTCATTTTTCAACAGGATGATGTCATATTCCAACTGCTGACATCAGCAAACCGGCTGCCAAAATTTTTCTCTACCGACGGCTTGGTGATGGCCGTATAGGCATTAATTTTAGGACAGTGTCTGTAATTTTCCAGAGAGCTTTTTTGGAGCAACAGTTGGTTTTTCGGCCATAACTTGAGCATACGGACGTATTTTTGCGATCCAAAAGAAGCGTCGGAAAGCTGACTCAGAGACAAAGACAATGGTGTTGATTCGTGTGATTCCAAGTAGAGTAACTAGTTGTTTTCACTTATTAATTAAATCACTTCGATTTAATTAAATAAGTTGCCTATTACTCTAGTTTGCTTAAGCTATCTCATAGGTGCATATAATTAATATTTTATTAATTATAATGTGCAACCTAGCTTTTTTAGGCTTTAGGTTACCCTTTTCGGGTTTCAATCTCCTTTTTAAGGATTGATCTCTTTGTAAATTGATTGGAATCCGTTGAATAATATTTTTCATCTGAATACAATTTTGCATGTTTTTCAAATCAAACCCTTGCCTCTTCTTGTCTTTTTCTTCTTCGTGACAGGTTTTGTACGTGCAGGTATTCTTGGGCTTCATGGATTTGATTGGCATATTTGCTCAAATCCTACATGGTATCAGAGCCAGATCTGTTGTAGTTTGTTCAGTATTTTGAGAAAAAGGGAGAACAAGAGTTTGGCAGATAAAATTTGATGTTTTTTCGAGTTTTTTCTGAAAAAATTGGGGGGTCACTGATTTTCGGAGCAATTTGAGGCCAAATAGACATCATGGATGGATTCAGAAGGCGACAAAACCCCCATTTTCATATAAAATTTGTCCGATTTGGACAATGTTGATCTGGGAGGCAAAAAAAAATTTGCCGGACAAGGCCGTACAGCCTCTACACGCAATCCGAGATGCTGAAAATCAAAAAAATCACAAAAAAATTTAATGCAAGCGGTTTTCGGCCCGCGGCAGGACAGCTACGATCACAGCTGGCAGCCGCCGCGAGTGGTCAGTGCCAGCAGCTCCTACCACAACCCCGCCCCACAGCAGCCCTCCACCCTCCCGCCACCAAGCTGCTGCTCCGCCGGCGATGGAGAGGTTTTGCTTGTTTTTTTTTTTTTGTTTTTTTCAATTTAAAAAAATAATTTTTCCATGCATTCTGAAGGCCCTGTTGGTTTTTTCTCCATAACTTGAGCATACGGACATATTTTTCCAATCTAAAAAATGCACCGGAAAGCTAGTTCCGAGACGGAGATATTGGTACAAGTGTTTTTGGGTTTTGATGCAGTTTGGTTGCCTATTTTGGCAATCAAAGCCGAATATTTTGTTTTGCACTCCGGGAGGCATATCTTGAGCATCCGATCTCCGATTTTGGACATTTTTATATCGTTGGAAAGTTGTTTCCACGCTCTTTCCAATGATACTGGTTGTTGTTCCAGATTCTGCTCCAAGCAAATTCTATTCAGTCTTCTGCATTTTTGCATTCTGGTGGATATCCCGGTTGTTTTAGGTCCGAGGATCGATTTTGTTGCTTCAGTTGCTTTAGTTTTGGGCTGTACTATCTTTTGTATTAGTCTTATGTCTTTTTTGATCATTGTTGATATCATTTGTAAGCATATTTATGTAAACGCACTGAGATAAAGTGCCACTCCCTGCATTTCGGGATCCTTTTCATCATTGTGATTCATTGTACTCACACTCTTTTACAAAGTGCCATGGGGGGGATAGTTGATTGTTATTTAGGCCCACTTCCTTTGTCAAGTGAGTGTCCCTTCCACGACATTAGCCCCATGATGTGTCAGTCACACGTGCCTTTATAAGTGTCTATACCTCACTCTCGATGTGCCTTGTTACTGTGTTGTAGGAGTTTTTTGGCCCATTTTCTCATTTGCCTATCACCTCACCCTATTTGCATTAAGGGGGGGTTATTCTATTGTTCTAATGCTTCCTTGACTCGATGATTCGTTAGTGTGAGCTATGTATTTAGTACCTAATCTTATATAGTAGGCAATTTTAGTGGCTAGCTACCTATGCATTTCGATGAGATGGATCATCTACCATATAGACACTCTCGGTTCGTGCCTTCTATTTCTGTGGAGGTTCTACAGATCACAGTTTCTTTTTGACAGATTTTTGCGGCTTTTTCATGCTTTAGTGGTTCTCTTCATGATCTCTCTTTGTTTCTATCTTCTAGAACATTTTTTGCTATCTCTTTTTGGAGTAGGGTTTTTCCCATGTGGTTTTCTCTATTTCTCCGGTTTACAGAGATTTCCTTGTATTGGGTACCTCATCAGGCCTTGTTGCCGGGACCCATTTTTTTGCTTTCATAGCTATTCTAGGTTAGCTTACCTCTTCAGCTTCGCTTAAGGGGGGGTGTTAGAGTCATTAGTTGTTTTCACTTATTAATTAAATCACTTTGATTTAATTAAATAAGTTGCCTATTATTCTAGTTTGCTTAAGATATCTCGTAGGTGCATATAATTAATATTTTATTAATTATAATGTGTAGCCTAGCTTTTTTAGGCTTTAGGTTACCCTTTTCGGGTTTCAATCTCCTTTTTAAGGGTTGATCTTTTTGTAAATTGATTGGAATCCGTTGAATAATATTTTTCTTCATCTGAATACAATTTTGTAAGTTTTTCAGATCAAACCCTTGCCTCTTCTTGTCTTTTTCTTCTCCATGAGAAGTTTTGTACATGCAAGTATTCTTGGGCTTCATGGATTTGATTGGCATATTTGCTCAAATCCTATAGTTATCACTTTCTAATGATGCAATAGAATTTGCATTGGAAGCGAATTATTTATATCTAATAAATTGCTTATTACTAGTGATGTTATTGATCTTTGTTGAAAATGACGATATTTAGAGGCTACACTCTCAAGTGGATGGGAATCATCTTCCTTGTTGCATGTATTTATTTGCAGACTAGGAAAGTTTCAAACACTCTTTCTATAGTCAAAACCTTTGTTTCTCCAATGTGGGTACCTTCTAGCACTGTGGTTGCCTTGTTCTTATTTTTGGATACAAAATCGGGATTGGTTTATTCATCGGGAATGTGGCAATCAATCCCTGGCACTTTTAATCAATTGGCAAGCGGTTGAATGCACACGATTTTTCAGGAATCAACAAGAGGAACTAGAACTATTGACACTCTATGTAATGCTCTTTGGCTCTTCCTTGTAACTCCACTTGTGAGTGCAAATTTTTGGGACATGTAATGTTGTTGCTTTAACCATTTTTGGACTATCAAAATGGGATAAGTTTCTGATTGTATGGCCAAATTGGGTTCTGGATGATCTATCTTCTATACTTTTCTATACACTACGAATTCTTCACTTTTGTAGTCTCATGCATCAGACTGCCACATGGCTTGGTTATTGTAAACCCAAAGCAGAAACAGCCAATGGTCACCGTGATAGTGTGATGCAAGACAAAAAGTATGATATATCTGTTGGACCATTAGCTCAGGGGAAATGTCAAGATGGAACCACTAATGATGGCATTTCTTGCAACAAATTTAGATCTCCCAAAAACAGATGTGATGACCCAAGGAACTTGATGAAACTAAAAACAAAGTGTGAAGATAAAGCGACTGGTGGAATAGATACCACTATGTTTAAAATATTATGAAGTAATTGGAAAATATTTGTTTGTTATTAATAGTGATCAAGAGAACAATTTATACAAGAGACTGAACGATGTTTCCTTGAGAAACAATCTATTCTAGAAATGGATAACTAAATATTAGAAACATTCTAATATTTACAGAAGATCACGATAAATAACCATTAGATACTAAACAAAGATAATAGAAACTATCTATTAGCGTAATACCTTCCCTTAATGGTTAATCTATCCAGAGCACAAGTTGTCAGAAAGCATAAAAGGCAAATTTTGTCTGCCTAGAGTATTCTATACTATTCACTGTGGGCTGCGAACCAAATTGCTTAGATAGGGTAGCTAAGCGATTCCAACATTCAACTTCCCTTAATGGTTAATCTATCCAGAGCACAAGTTGTCAAAAAGCATAAAAGGCAAATTTTGTCTACTTAGAGTGCTTTGTACTATTCAATGTGGGTTGCAAACCAAATTGCTTAGACAGGGTAGCTAAGCACTTCCAACATTCAACCTTCATGTGCCCATACTTGTGGCAATAGTTGCATTGAATGTTCTATTTCCTGGAACCTTCTGAACCTAGAGCAGAGGACCTCTGCTGAAAAGACTATTGTGAACCAGAACCACCTTATCGTTGTCGCAATATTCAAAGATGATTAGCATCCGATGTTTCCATGTGCCATAATTGCAACCACTGAACTTCTGATTTTTCTCAAGCAAAACATTAGTCAAAGATGCCATAGCACATTTCCCAATGAAAAAGCATATCTATGAAGGCACGTTCTACAAGGCAAAAAAACAAAAGACCTCAAAAATTTGAAGGATGATGTAAAAGAGAACTCAAAAAACCCAAAAAGAATATGATGGTGGTTTTTGGATCGACTGGCACAAAAATCAAGGCACCCATAAAAATAGACAACCCAGTTGAGATCTCAAAAAATCCACTAGGAATCTGTAAACAAAATTGGATATGGTAAAGAAAATAAGGGTTTTGAACAAAAATGGCCTTGATACAAAAAAACCACAAAATATAGCAGAAATGTGTAGAAAAAACAAACAGATCTTAGACAGAAAAGGGTTGGAGAGCCGAACTAGAAGTTGGCGGATTCAAATCTCTCAAAACGGAAACCCTAGTCAGATTATAAAGAGAGTTGGAAGCAAATATGCATGTAAATAATTTTTAAAATAAAAGGTAAATAATTTCAACCAAGAAATTATAATTATTTTTTTTTAAAAATTTGAGTATTGGCTCTAATACCACATTATGAAATAATTGGAAAATATTTGCTTGTTATTAATAGTGATCAAGAGATCAATTTATACAAGAGACTAAACGATGTTTCCTTAAGAAACAATTGTAAAGAATAGAAACATTCTATTCTAGAAACAAATAACTAAATATTAGAAACATTCTAATATTTACAAAAGGTTGCAATAGATAACCATTAGATACTAAATAGAGATAATAGAAACTATCTATTATCATAATACAATGAGCCGTCAAAAATCAAATCTGAACCAAACTTTTGAAACTTGCAGATGTTGTGAGGAATCAAATTGTTTAACCAATAAACTTAGGTTCCAATACACGTGAAAGTGGGTTAATGTTTGAGGTCTTGAAGTTCAATATTCCACCATATCTATAACTCATACTATTCCTCTCATTTAAATAATATTCATTTCACAAGCACAAATATCAAAGCAGTCATATTACTTTATTTTGATCAAGTTTAAAGATTTTTCCGACCTAAGGATTCACAAAGTTTGAATTTGTTATAGAAAAGCTTTGAACCAATTGATCAAGGTTTAAAGTGAAGGTATACTCGCCTAGGTTTACCGAATCCTAAAGTGCAAGGGAATTGAATCAGGTGATCATTCTCGTTTGTTGGCCATAAACTGATTGAGTAATCCTATTGGAGAATTGGCAAAGCTCTTGGCTTTCCAATCTGTGGTTTTGGGAACAAACAAGGCCATTAATTGGAGTACAAAACTCTATTTATATTTGCCTCCCTGTTTCTCTATAAGAAAAAACATCAAATAGAGTTTTGTGCTTTTGTATAAACTTCACATTTCTGTCTGATTCTCACATGCCTTTTAAGGTAAAAAAAATTATAGGAAGATTGACTGTAAAACAACTACCTCAAAAGAAATCTGGGAAAATATTCACCCAATGGCTATTCAGGATTGTAAAACAGAATATATAGATATGTAATTTTACACATTCAATCAAAAATGACATGAAGTTGCATACAAAGATCACACAAAAATAGCTTCAGTCAGATCATTGAATATCAGACCAAAGCATCACCTAGATCCAGTGAGTGCTAAGTGTTCCATTTATTCTCATGAGAGATGGATTCGTGTTGAATTACTACTCATGAAACATGGGTCAAGGAGTTTGACTCAAAATCACACAGTTAAATCCTGATAGCAATATCACAATTTGCTAAACAGTCAATTTCCACAAGGATGATAACTTTCTCAAATAGCCTCAAATACCATATGTACACCAATCTTGATCCAATAGTCAATCATCAAACACTAAATGACAGTACAAATTGATCTAATCCAACCATATGTCATACAATGATTATGGAGAATCAGCAAGCATAGTAATTTGGCAAGCAACAGATAAAAGAAAGTAAAAAAATAATCAAGTTTTAAATTCAGGAGAGACAGATAAAATAGTTGTGCTTTTGCATATATAAGTTTACGTCACTTTCTGAGTCATTTGACTTTTGTGCTAAATGTAACAAAGTTATAGGAAAATTGGATATTTAAAACAAGCACACCAGAAGAAATATGTGCAACACTCACCCAATTGGCCATTTATGTTGGTAAACAAAATATATGGAAATGTGTTAAAAGTGGTTTTACTCAATAATTTCAACTTTTAGCTCAGAAGTTGCATAAGAAGATCACACGTGTTCAATTATTCAACTGAATTTGAAAATGTCATCCAAATTCAATTGAATTTATAGCTGCAGTACCTTAAGACATGAATACAAAAGTATATCTTAGTATGGAATGTGTTAAAAGTGGTTTTACTCAAAATTATTTCAACTTTTAGCTCAGAAGTTGCATCAGAAGATCAGACGTACATGTTCAATTATTCAACTAAATTTGAACATGTTAACTTATCTCAACTGGATTTATAGCTACAGTAACTTAAGACATGACCAAAAAGTATCTTAAGTTTGAGAATTGGATAGAAGACCAAAGCATTTACTAGACAATCAATTTTCACAAGGGTAATAACTTTCTTATGGGTATAGATATGTTACACGGGCATATTCAAACTTAAACAAACCAAGTCATATGACATAATTTCAAGAGAGTTTTCCAGTGGATTGGCATTCTACCTTTTGCGAAGCAATACCAATTAGTGTACCCAGCTCTTCAAAGCTGCATATAAAGAAACTCAAAGATTTACATACGTGACAACCTAGATAAAACTCTAAATACACCAGATATGGTCCTTACAGTTAAATAACACACCTTATATTTGTGTAAAGTTTGCTTGCACTCAAAAGATTGTGCTCAATCATAGCACGATCTAAGACAGTTGATTTGTCAGGTAAGACTGCTTTCTGTAAATTAATAAAATTAAAATAAATAAAAACACTTTGTACTGTCTCCAATCAGAGTTTTAACATAAAATTCATCAAAGTGAGTTGAAAAACAAGATCATCACATTCCAGAATTCAAGCTCAACTTAACTGTAGAAAATCCTCAAATACACATACTTCTCATACCTGATGAGGTTTGAGTTCTTCAGCAAATGCATCAATTTCTGGCTTTCTAAGAATTCCTTCTAAATAAACCTGAAAGCATATTTCCATACAGCTTGTATAAAAGGTTTAAGTTACATGCCATGAAAAAAGTGTTGGTAAGTTTCCAACGAGTTAACTAATTTCAAGGCATGATAAGTTGGATCAAACTCTTAGGAAGGACATACCTTCTGCAAAATTGGATAGATCTTCAAGTTGGAGCATCTTTCATCCTGATGCAGATGCATAAAATATCAGGTCTCATGCAAAAGTATACGTAACCATTTTATAAGTGAGATGAATGCTCAGAGTAATCATGCACCAGTTAAGAATATATTGTTTAGGTCTAATTTTACTCAAACAGAACAAGATAGAATTTTGAAAGTCCCCTATGAACTTGAATAAAAAAGAAATCAATGCAAATGAATTTACCACAAAATCAAACGCTCAAAGGTCTTTCTTCCTTAGTGGAAGATCTAACATAACCCAAGTGTTGTTCTTCTGAAGACTATGATACTTAGCTTTCATAGTCGCTTCCCATTCAAATATCCCTTTCGCTTTTGAATAAGTTTGGGGCTTATAAACACTCTAAATGTTGGTCATAAGAGAAAAATTTACCATGTTCTTTTTCTTTCTTGATTTCTCTTTCATTATTCATTCCCGGACACCGTTTGCTGCTACCGTTGTTGGCAGTTTCCTTGGTTGTACGCTTTCAGTCCATTAAACCCTTTTGGTGGTCGCTTGTTGGACATTAATAAAATTATCTTATCTTACTCTGATCTACCCTCAACAAGCTCATCATTACGAACATTGCCAATAAGCTTTTCCCACCAGTTAGGCTGAAGAGTATAACCATCTTTGTCCAAATCAGGATGACCTCCATGACTTGGGCTGACTTGGGCTGATTGGAATGAATTCATCTAAATGATGATCTAGACTATCTTAACGGAAATCCAATTGAACAATCATGCCTCAGAGATTCCACTAGTTGAAGTTTAGAATCTTCAAAATCCTTCTCTTTTCAGGTGAAGCCAATGGTAGCCTTACACCCAAATTTATTTCTTCATAGCTGAGCTTCAGGAGTCTAAATAGGAGAAGACAGCATAAAGGTACCACCTTCATCAGAAACCACATCTCTACTTGTACCATCCTAGGATTGCATTACTATGTGATTATCCATTTAGTTTGGCCCCATTTTCGCATGTATTGATCCCACGTTAATTTCCGATACTCCAACCTCAATTCTTCATATCATTATGGCATCCCCGCTCCACTTCGCACCTCTTGACCAAATTTTGAGGCCTTTCGGTGCAACCAAGTCACCCCAACTAACTTGGTCCTCAATATTTTCGTTGAAATTTAAATCAGGGATAGATCTCAATGGTTAAGCGGGAAATCCAGATTCGTACCTTTCCTCATTTTGGCAACCCAACCATTCGTGATAGCAAGCATAAGAAGACCTCAAGAGCAAGATCAAGAATTCTGTCATCTCAAGCATTCCACGGCAGTTCCATGTCAATCTTCTCCATGGAAGCAAGTTTTTGTCTCCCTCATTAAAGGCCAAACTACCACCAAAGAAGATCATAGAAAAATTCTCCATCCACAAACATTTCAAGCATCCAAGCATTCAAGTCCTCAAGTCATTCGCCTTCTCTCCATTAACATTGTGGCAAACTACAACATCCATTGTGCAAGGCGTGTCTTTCATGATTTCCTTTTAGGTTTTTGTATGAAGTCAAGTTGTTGCATCAACAATTGTTATCACATTCAAAGAAGCATTGCACCATTAAGTTATAAGACACTTTACGTTTCAAATCTAGCTTCTATTTTACATCAACACTTTTTCCTTTCAAGCACATTTCATTCCCATTTCAAGGTTGATTGCTCAACTAAGGTTTGATTGAGGCAAAACCCTCTCAACACAGAAAATTCTCCCTTCTGTGTGTAGAAATAGGTAGCGCTATTTCATGACCGGATTGGATAGTGCACGAGCTTGCCTATAATTTAAGACTGGGTACAGGCAAAAATACCAAGACAAAGTAATTGCAAATGACGTGGTCCTATAGCTTGTCACCCTAATCAACTTGGCCCTTACAAGTCAGTCTCTATCTCAAAGTCTTGTTTCTAACACAAACTTGGTCTTTTTGACATTTGTGTTTGCTAAAAGTCAATTTCCTTCATTATTTTGTCCTAATTCTTGTGTCCATCATTTCATCATCCATTTTCCATATCCATCAGCTTCTACATAATTGAAGCATCATTGCACCCATTAGCATTTGGACCTTCTTGAGCCTAGCAAGTCATCTTCCTTTTGAATTTGACTAAAGAGTAGGGGCATCCCCCATATCCCTTTTTCTTCATTACATTTTGGTGAACCGATGCATGGCATTACCATTCTGATTTGGTGTTTAGATCTGATTTGTATGGATTGCATTGTTTCATTTTAAGCATTTAGAGTACTCGCATTTGTAAAAGAGACAAAAATTACACTTTAGGCATTTCGAATATATTTTTATTTATAAAATAAACAAGTTTGTTTTCATTTTTAATAGAATAGTTTCATGATGCATGTATTAAGTAAAGGAGATCTCGCTTTAGCATCCCTTTTATTACTTTATATCTCCCGTAGAGACCCTTTTATCTATGAGGACATTTTGGTACAAGAATACAATACCGACATTTCTTTTAAGGATATCCCTCCAAAGGCAAAGACCTTAAAGAACCCTGATGTTCTTTCTCCTAAAATGTACCTCCCCTACAAGGATCATTCGGTTCAAGAAGACAATAACATGGTTATTTCTCCAAATGATGCCCCACTTTCTATGCATTTCATTCACATTACTTCTATAGATGAGGCTTTAATGAGTTATGACAGTACCTCTTGTAAGGACACTTTATATTTGGTACACTCACATGACAAATTTCCCATAGATGAAGCATTGATGAATCACACTATCACCTCTGCTCAGGTATCTTTTTTCCAATTAAGACAACTTTAATCCTCCCAAACATTTGATATTAGAGAGTAGTAAACCTTCTCCTCACAAAGGTACCTTCGTGCAAGCAACTAAGTATGTTAACCCTCTAGATCCTCCTACATCTTATCATAACCATAAATCTCTTTGGAGACAAGGTTATGTTATGCATTTCATAATCTATCTGCTAACAAAGCATAGGGTGAAGATAGAGACCTAGATGAGAACACTTCTACTTAAACTACCAAAGTGGATGCAAATAATGTTGATAGAATTAAGCATCTCCCTATAGAGATCAATCCTCCTACTATACATTCCTACACAAGATCTTTTCATAAACCTCATGATGAAATTTTTCCACTTTCCAAACCAAAGACATCATATGAGAGTGGCTATGACATGATTTCTATCCAAGCCTATAATGGACAAGATTTTGAAAAAACAAAACAAGTCCCTACAGATCCTTCTTTATATGGCACTGGATTTACAACTCGAGAGAACATTGTTCACAACCCTTTTCAAGACTTGATCACTCATTTCTTATGTAAGAAAAACCAACAAAAATTCTTCCTCCTTGTCTAATAATGTCACCATAGCAATACAACAGCTAATAGACACTGGTACTATAAACAAAGTGCCTTAGAATTCCAATCACCTATTATGGTGCTCCAAATCATGTGGACTTTTTGTTTTACATGTTGTTATGCTTTACTTTTCATTTTGTCATTGCAAGCAGCATGATAAGCCTCGTTCCTTGTCTTTCCAATTGCGGGGAAGGTTTCCCTTTTCAATTCATTATCATTTCAAAGGACCAATTTTCCCTTTGTTGACTTGTATCTTTTGTAACTAAATATCATTTCTTGCATGGAAGTTTGTGTTTAGCACAAGACTTCTCATTCCTACTTAAAACCTTTTTCATGCTTGAAACCAAATATCTACTATAATTGGTTCATCACATGGGGTGCATAATGTGTAGTCCTTTCTTGTCTTTCTAAAAAGATTCATTATCTCTTTGTCATTTGTGTCAATTACAGCATTACATTATTCCTTGCAAGGACTTGTTTTGTTTCGCAAAAGGATTTTCATTCTTGTATATAATCTCTTCCTTGCTTGGGAAAGTATGCCTATTACAATTGATCCTTAAGGGTGCATAATGTGTCATTTTCTCCTTGCCTTCATGATTGGGGGACAAGAATTGGGGGACAAGGTGTTTTCTTTGCATCTTTCTCTCTTGTTTTAAGGATCCACTTTCCATAGTGGACTGGTGTTTTTTAATCATGCAACATCCTTTTTCTTATGTAGAATCATTGTGGAATTCTTTGTTTTGCACAAAGACATTTCATTCTTGCTTACAACCTTTTTCATGCTTGAAATCGAGTATCTACTATAGTTAGTCAATCAATTGGCATGCATAATGTGTTGTCCTTTCTTGTCTTTCTAAAGATCCATTATCTCTTTGTTATCTGTGTCAATTATAGCACGATGTTCTTCCTTGCAAGAACTTGTTTTGCTCCACAAAAGGATTACCATTCTTGTTTATGATCCCTTCCTTGCTTGGGAGTATATGCCTATCATAATTCATCCTTAAGAGTGCATAATGTACCATCTTCTCCCTTGCCTTTATGATTGGGCGACATGGTGTTTTCTTCACATCTTTCTCTTTTGTTTTAAGGATCCACTTTCTCTAAGGAGTAGTGCTTGTTAACCATGTGACATCCTTGTTAAAGTAAATGGTTCTTTTCCATTTCACTCTTAAGTTTACTTAGAAGGATATTATTTATTTGGATGTTATTTTTAGGAGGATATTGTAGGTTCATACTTTGACTCCAACTCCTCCTTTGATATGATTGAGTCATACTTGAACTCTAACTCCTTTGATATTTTTGAGTCCTACTTCAACTCTAACTCCACTTAAGATATGGTTGAGTCCAATTTGGACTCTACTCTTGTAGAGGATGTTGTTGAGTTCCATCAAGACTCTACTTCCTCCAAGTTGAGACACTTGTCTCAACCTTGTCAATGCCTCCTATCAACTCTTGCTTTTATAAATAGGCTAACCTGATTGTATCTTGCATTGTATTTTCCAATTAGAAATACTTGAATATTTCATATTTTGAGGTTCTCTTGACGTTGAGCATCTACGCAAGTTTCTCTGATAGTGTTATTCAATTATTTTATTTCAAGTTTAGTAATCCAGCTTTTTCAATTCAATTTTGGTTTTATTTATGTTTTAGTGGATTTGAATATATTATCAATGCATGTTTTGAACGATTAGATTCAATAGACTCTATTTTGCATTTATGTTTTTTTCTTAATCCGGTTGATTACAACATCTTGAAGGATATAGAGATCATTTTTTATTGTCCCATTGTGTCCAAAAAGCTCAAGAAAGACAAGATTGCCTTTCATTTCATCATTCTAGGAGATTGTTTGCATAAGTTACAAATTAGCGTTTGTAGCTCGATTCTGGAGTACAACGTACAACAAAGCATTTTCAGGCCAACAGGTCTTGCCAATGGTGCCCACCGCCAACAAGGACTAAGTTATCATCAGGGCTTGCTAGTGGTGCCTACCTCCAGCGGCCACTTCCTGCACCGACCTCAACTGCTCCATCTCTCTACCACCGAGGCATCACTCCCTTGTATCGTTGCCACACCACCACGTGTGCTCATCTAGCCAACCACCACCACTAGCAACGCAACCAACAAGCATCTTCTACTCCTCCACGCCCCTATAAAGGGCAATTTTTTTCAAACAAGCATAACTTTCGCTCCAAGAGTCAAATATTGCCCGAAAGCTGAAGACAAGCTCTTTGCATTGAAGGAGGTTTAGATCAGTTTTTTTCCATTTTACCCACCTTTTGGTAGGTTGAAGTCTAGAATCACTTTTTTCTTCACTTAGCCATAACTTTCACCCTAGTGCTCCCTTTTTCAAAAATGAGATATCATTGAAAAGTTGGTGAAGAGCACTACAAAGTTACAGAGGTCATTTTTCCAGATTTTATCTTTGGTTCATATTGTATAAGAACTTGTAATCTCAACCATTATGAGCCTATAACGCATTGTAATTCGAAAAAAGCTGTAAACACACTAAACTATAAAGTGCCCAACCTCGGGGGCCGATTTATGATCTAGAGAAATGAGAGGCATGATCTTGTGTTGTTCCTCTATGTAGTCTCTTAGTTCAATGAGGAAATCACAAATTGAACTCATAACTACATATCATTATGAATCATGGAAATAATAATTATGCAATTATCTAAGGGAAAAGGGTTGCACAGGATATGTAAACAAATTCATTCTTGCACCTACTAATGCTAATGCTCTTCAAGCATGGGAGATCAATCGTGGAAGAGCTCTTGGTTACATTCATTCACTGGTCTCTTTTGATTTCCAACTTCATCTTGAATCATTCAAGACACCTAAAGAGGCTTGGGACAATCTTGAAACCTTATATGGTAAAACAAATCAGATTAATAATGATCTGATGAATCTTGATCCAAAAAGTTTCACAACATCCAAAACTGCATCTCCAAGATTTAACAACTAATAACACGGCTAAAGGATTGCAAGAAATTAAGGAAGGTATATAGTTGATTCCTAATGTGTTATCCAAGCTTGGTCGTAAGTACTCTGTATTTATTTCTACATTTCATACTAATAGGATTTCTATGGGAGTTGCATATGTTGATCATATTTTTGATGCATTTTCAAATCTTCTAATCCAAGAGGAAGTA
The DNA here is from genome assembly GCA_028749045.1 of Cupressus sempervirens. NCBI lineage: Eukaryota > Viridiplantae > Streptophyta > Pinopsida > Cupressales > Cupressaceae > Cupressus > Cupressus sempervirens. The sequence goes on from CM053785.1 coordinate 314,583,956, forward strand.
AAGCTAATTCAAATGTGTCATCAAGACATCCAAGTCACGAGCATTGATTACTCGTGAAACGAAGGTATGTAAATAAGTAGGGAATCCTGAGTTGAAACAAAAGAGAAAAAAAGAACAAGGCACAAAGAGAATTTAAATCTTCTTCCTCAAACAGAGTATCATCTAAATAGGAAAAGCCCACATGTGCATATTGCAAGAAATTTGAGCATGACGAACATCAACGTTATTTAAAACAAACCGATGAGTTTAAACAACTGTTGGCATAGAATATAATCAATTTACCTTCAAAAGATTCACCATCTTCATCTAATACAAAGAAACAGAAGGGGAAAGCACTTCTCCCAATTACAGATTCTAAGTTAAGGAAATGGATCCTTGATTTTGGAGCTTTACATCATATGGCTTCATCACAAAATATGTTCTCTTTATTTGAAACTTGTTTATCACCAAATGTCCTAACGACTAACAATACATATATGAGTGTTTGTGGGAAAGGGTCTATTGCAATAGACGAAGAATCATTCAATAATGTCCTTTGTGTACCTTTATTGACCACAAATATTATTTGCATCTATCAGATCACACATGATGGGGAAGGAAAAAGTGTTTAATTCACTCCAGATTCTATGATTATTCGAGATTTGCATTGTACAAAAATCGTAACACTCAGAAAGGTAGATCATCAATCTTGATTGTATACCTTGTCACACTTTTTTGACATTGGGTGATGTACATAGTCAAGTATCTAGTATGGAAACTTTTGAGGAGATTCAATATGGCCAAGTGAATCTTGGTATTCTTTCAACTAAGGTTCAAGGTATATGTATTGATATTGTGTCTCCTACAGCAATAGGTGTTTCTAATAATTTTGGTATTGTTATGGCTCATGTTGATTCAGTACAACAGGACATTCATTCTCTTTCAAACACAACTCCTTTCGATGAGTACTTGACAAACATTACTAGTTTCTTTTGTAAGTCCCATCTTGCAACTTTGGAGGATACTATTGATGACATTCATCTTCTCTTTGATGCAGATGATCCTTCTAAAATTGTTGTGAGGGAACACGTTGACCCTCATCTTCATTCTCTATTTGATCATTCGTTCGAGATTGACATGATAGTGGATACTTTGATACATTAGTTGGTGGAGGTCGCTTTATCTTTAGAGGAGACACTTGAGTCTTTGACACTTGTTTTGTATGCATCCTTAGTTCATCCTAACTTGTCCTTTTCTGCAGAGTGGCAAAGTACACATGATTTGGAGGCAACTTTCAGTATTGAAATAGGGACACTTGAGTAGGTTTATAAAATCTATTCATTTTGAGGTTTCTTCCTATGGATTGGGGAGGTTTCACAATGCACATTTGGTTTTGTTTCTTCCCAAGGGGAGGAATGTTTTTCTACACTCATAGAGCAGTTTCTACATCAAGCCTAGAACATAAACCACCAATGTCTAATCTACATTCAAGGGGGGCTACTTGGTCTCCTATATGGGGATTCTTTATTGTATATGTCAAAATGGGGGTGTCTTGATTACTCGATCCATCCATGCATATTGATTTCTTTTTTATCTCTTTTTTGTGGGAGGGTTTTCCCATGAGGTTTTCTCTCTATTCTTCGGTTATGAGAGGTTGCATTATAGTTGTACATGGGTACCTAGTATGGCCCTGTTATCGGGACCCATAAAGCATTTGTATGGCATTATTGTACTCCCTAAGTTGCCCTTAAGGGGGGGTTGTTAGAATAAATGGTTTTTTTTCCATTCCACTCTTGACTTAAGTTTACATAGGTGAGCTTATTTGTTTGGATAATATTTTTAGGAGGGTATTGTAGAGTCATACTTTGAGTCCTCTTTTGATATGGTTGAGTCCTACTTGAACTCCAACTCCTCCTTTGATATGGTTGAGTCCCACTTGAACTCTAACTCCTCCCAAGATATGGTTGAGTCCAATTTGGATTCTACTCTTCTGAGGATGTTGTTGAGTTCCATCAGGGCTCTACTTCCTCCAGGTTGAGACACTTGTCTCAACCTTGTCCATGCCTCCTATCAGCTCTTGCCTATATAAACAAGCTAGCTTGCATGTATTTTGCATTGTATTTTTCATATTAGAAATACTTGGATATTTCATATATTGGGTTTTCTCTTGGTTTTGAACATTCATATCAAGTTTATCTAATAGTGTTATTCAATTTATTTTATTTCCAATTTTGTGATTTAACTCATTCAATTCAATTTCGGTTTTATATCTATTTTAGCAAATTCTAACAATCCTTTTTCTTATATGAAATCATTTGTCTTGATTTGAGATTCTCTGTTATGCATAGGTCATAAGGTATGCATCCTCAACCACAACCTCTTTCTTATTTGCAAAAGCTTGTCCATTATAAACGAATTGCCTTATTAAGAGCTTATAGTGTGTCATCGTTCATCAAGAATCCCTTTTTCACCTAGCAATAGAGGACTAAAAGGTGAATATTTGTTCTCCTCCCCCTCTCTGTCTTGAAGATGTCACCTTTGTTCAATGATCTCTTCCCTTAAGAATACCTTTCCATTTGTTGCAAGATATCCTTTTAAACTACTCTCTTTCCTTGGCTCTAGAAAGAGTTATATGCATACATTATTGCTTAAAGAGATATTTGTTTGGTGTTAAAAGTAGGTGTCCTTGTTTTTCTTTTCCTTTCGCTGCCACCATAGTCTTAAGTTGCTAGCTTAAGGAGGGCGTATACATGTATCCTTCTTGTGTGTTATACGACAAATTCCGTAATCCTTTTGCACCCTTGTGTGATCCTTTTAACATGCCCTAAGCATTCCTTTTGTGCACCCCTAATCTTTTCCCTTTTGTATTCCTACACATAATCACAACAAATGGGGTTGACTAGCATAACACAATTTGCTAGACTATTGATATCTTCGCAACAAGTTCTCCATTAGGATTGAATAGAACTAGCATGATACAACTTACTAGCCTTTCTACTCCTTCCTCCACTTTCCTTCCATGGATCACCTAGCATAACACAACTAACTAGCCCATTGGATTCATGATGCCTCTTTCCTCCATGATCTCATAGCTTTTCTAGTAGTTAGGCCGTGGAGTGTCATCTTGTCTTTGGCATGTGCTCTTCCTCTTTCCATGTGACTACTTGTGCTTTTGCAATAGCTTTCCAAAGATGATACTCATGGTTGGGACATTTTCTCTATCAAGGTCTCTTCAACTAGTTTATTTGGAGCCTTGGTTTTAGTACTAACCCCTTTTTGTTGATGTCTTTTGTCTTATGTCTTTGTTTCGCCTTTTTGTTTGTGTGGGCCCTTGTACATGGTTGTGTATGTTGAGATCCTTCATTTGGGGCTTGTTCCCTTAAACTTAGTGATGTCTTATCTCCTTACAAGTTTTCTCATGATCATATCTCTTTCTCTCTCCTCTCTCTTTCGTCTACTTTACCAAAAGCATGAGATGGACTCATACTCCAGCTATAATGGGGGCTAAATGTACTATCCTTGATTTACATCACTATCTAATTCTTCATTTAGCCTGGCCCCATTTTAGCATATATGGGCTCCTACATTAATTTTTGGTACTCCAACCCTGATTTTGCTTATTAGTCCAACATTCCCACTACAATTGGGACCTCTGGAGCAAATTTTGAGGCCTTTTGGTGGGACCAAGTTACCCCAACTATTGGTCACCAGTATTTTCATCAAAACTTAAACCAAGGGTAGAAGATGTCGAAACTGAAATCAATGGTTAATTGAGAAATCCGAATTTGCATCAGCCTTCTTCGAATTTTGAGCTCTAAAAATGCTTGAGAGAGTCATATAAGCAACCTAAATCTCCTCGTTTTAGTAAGCCAAGCATTCAAAGCTACAAGAAAGCACAAGAACTCAAGACCAAGACCAAGATCTCCATCATCTCAAGCATTCCAAGGCATTTCCAAGTGAATCTTCTCCATGGAAGCAAGCTTCTCTCTCTCTCATTGAAGCCCAAGGAAGAAGATCAAAGCATAATTCGTCATCCATAAATATTTCAAGCAATTGAGCATTCAAACATTTAAGTCATTTTCCTTCTCTCCATCAACCATTATAGAAAACTACAACATTCATTGTGCAAGGCATGTCTTTCATGATTTCCTTTTGGGTTTTTGTGTGATTTCAAGCTATTGCATAAATATTTGTGATCACATTCAAAGAAGCATTGCACAATCAAAGTATAAGACACTTTTATGTTTTAGATCTAGCTTCTTTACATTAGCACCTTTACCTTTCAAGTATTTTCATTCCAATTTCAAGATTGATTCCTTAACCAAGGTTCAACTAAGGCAAAGCCCTCTAACACAACAAATTCTCTTTATTGTGTGCAAGAACAGGTGGCACCAATTCCATGACCAGATCTGGATAGTGCAAAAGTTTGCCTATAATCTGAGATTTAAAATAGGCAAAAATACCTGAACAAAGTCGCCCCAATGACTTGCCCCTGAGACTAGTTGCCCTCGTCAACTTGGTCCCTCCAACTGCACTTCAAACTGAAATTACAATTTAGTCTCTATCTCAAAGTCCCATTTCAGATAACACAATTGGTCTTTCTGATTTTTGTCAGTCTGTATTTGTTGAAAGTCGATTTCTTCAATATTTTGCCCTAAGTCTTGCATTCATCGTTTCATTATCCATTTTCCATATGCATCATCTTCTAGTTAAGTGAAGGATCATTGCACTTGTTTAGTGCTTGGGCTTCCTTGAGCCTAGCACATTATCTTCCTTCTAAAGATGAATAAGAAGATAGGGGCATCCCCCATATCCCTATTTTTTCGTTACACTATTGAATGTGAAACAATCAATGTCCACATCTATCATCTGATAAGCCTTATGGTTGTTACTGTAGCCTATGAACGTTTACTTTTGGCTCTTGGAATTCGATTTTGTTTTCTTGGCATCTGGAGTCCAAACATAAGTTAAGAGCCAAAGATCTTCAAATGGCTGATTTTGGGCATCCTCCCAGACCAAGCGTCCTCTAGGGTCATCTTCTTAACTGGCTGTGTGGGAGACTAGTTCAAAAGGTAAACAGCAATGTAACTGCTTCAGCCCAAAATTTCATAGGAATATTTTTATGCTCCAGCATAAAAGAGGTCATTTTGATGATTGTGTGGTTCTCCACTCAACAACACCATTCTACTGAGGGGTGTAGTGTGTTGTAAGCTAACGCTTAATGTCGTGTGTAGCACATAAGATGGAGAATCAGAAAAACAAAATTCCAGCCCGTTATCTAACCTAAGAATAATGATCTGATGGTTAATATTCAGATGCCCATATCGCTGATGCCATAGAGGGCTGATGGTGGAACCCTTTGTTGCCATAGCATGCTTGAGAAGAACTCCAATATCAACTAACTGTAGTTTGAGTCTACTTGTAAACAATGTTGCACTTGTGTCCACTGAAGATGACATCCAGCTTCGGAGAATGGTGCATAATCTAGCTGACAAACAATAGATTGAGTTCCATACCTAGCACATAGTATACAATAAGAATACTAGAGCTCTCCCTCCAAATGTAATCTGAACATTTCCCTTGCCGACAACAGTATACTCTTCACCTCCTCCAAAGATCACTGAATCTTTGCTTGTTGTGTACTTTATGAACCAATCCTACCGATGGGTGAAATCTCATGAAGCTGAATAATGTACCATGCAAAAGATTTAACCTGCTAGTCTTTTGGCCATAAATGCATAAAGGACAGACTCTTACTGAGTATGCCCTACAACATGGGACTTTTGTTAAGATCTTCAATGCTTTGACTGTTCGATAACCAATTGCTTTCTTTCTTCATATAACTAGACTTATGATAGTAGTTACATGTAATATTCTTCTTAGAGTTCTCCTGAGGTTTGCCTAGTCCTTTCTGCTTAGAGGACTTGCCTTTACCCTTTGTCCTTATTTGGGACTTTGGCAGCGGATGCCTATTCAGTAGACAATGTGCTAGTGCTAGTCCCGAACTGTTGTTTCCATCTATCCTACTATAGAATATTGTTGCAGATATCGAGAAACTTGAGATCGACATTGGTGGAAGGAATGTTTAGTGTCTCAATGAAGTGCTTGTAGGATCGTGGCAGGCATTTTAGCATAATGACTATCATGTCCTCTTCTTCTATCTTGCAACCAATAACCTCCAATTGGTTGCAAATATCCTTAATTTTGTAAGTTGCTCCTACAAAGTCATCCTCTTATCCATCATTATCGAAAACATATTCTCAAGGAGGAAGACTCTGCTTTTATCTGAGACTTCATGAAGATCCTACAGCTATCTTTCCAAATGACATTTGAGCCAATTGACCATCAATAATAATAATTTGATGAGCATCACTACTTCATGGTTGCTCACACCATACTTATCCTGGTCTTTTCCTGTCGTTGTGGTTCCAAACATAGTACCTAGAACAACCTGGCCAAGACACCAAATACTCAAATATTGTAAGCATTTGTTGTTTCCACGAGATGTAATTATGGCCATTGAACTTCTGAGTGCCCTTCAGCATGATGTTCGTCAGACACACCATCCCTCCCGCTTTCTAATGCACAAAAAAGAGGTACAACAAAATGTAGCTACTGAACGTGTTCTTTTGTGGCAACAAACCAATCAAAAAATTTGCACAAAACCTGAAGCATATATTTGCAAACGACTGGCACAAATCCCAAGACGGATGTCTGCTGAAAAAACAAATTCAAATAAATCTAAAGGTCCAAATTTCAGAAAGTAAACTGATTTCTTTGCAAAGAAACCTAGCTGTGAAAAAATACAGAGAAATTGTTTAAAAACCATAGCCACAAAGAGTGCAGAGGTGATTTTAGCAGAACATCACAAAATTAATCTGGAACAAACAAAACCAAAACCCTGGGTTGTAGATGACAGTGAATTTTGTTTTTTTTTTTTAAATTATAAACTTAAAGATTCTGCATGATTCCTGCAAAAAATGGCACATCTCAGAAATGCAGAAACCTTTTCAGCAATCGAGAGGCACATTTTTAATCAGTAATAATCACAATTTGCAGGAAACGGCCAACACTAGAAGAATATAGAAAAAAGTGATGAGAAAACCTTTCAACCTGCTGAAAGAAAAAACCTTTGACCTCTGCAGAAAAACCTTCAACCTCTACAAAAAACCTATGATTTCCATTTGAAAACCTTTGATGTTTTATTTTTTTAAATCTATAAAAAAACTTACGAAAAACTATTCAGGATCTCCGATCAACCACAAATTTTTTATTTGATAAAAATTTGCCGGAAAAACTTAGAATGGCTCTGGTACCATATAATGGTAATTGCTTGATATATTAACTATGGAAATGAAAACTCCATTTAAAAGAATTACAAGAACTATGCTCCTAAAAGAAAAAATCATTAACTGAAGCCAGAAATAAATACTATCTAATCTAACTAAAATGCAATTAGTGACCATTAAATAAAAAATATTCTAATATTACTCTAACGGTAAACTTGTTCCATTCAACCTACATATTTTTTACCTGCTCACTTTCAGTAGTTGATTCAGTCACCATATCAGTATGTTCTCCATATTAGGCTGTGAGAATCAATTATTACTTTCTAATAACTATATAAATTGCACCCAACGACTAGTTGGGGCACATTACTCAAAAATGATTATAAGTTTCATTTACCAAGTACCAAGGACATTACATTCTATGAAGCTAATAATCAGATTTATATTATATAAGATGCTAGCAGAAGCATAAAAAGTTCTCATAAATCATCTGTAGGATTCAAGGCATTGTAGACGTTTTAGCATCTAAACTGTTAAACATATAGAACAATGTTTATATAAAAGTGTGGTCTGGAAATGTATGTTATTCAAATTTCAGCAAGCTAAGGATAATGATTTTATTAATTTTAGCTCAATAACATAATTAACATATTGAATTACTAAAAGACAAGTGCTATCACCTTATACAGTGTAGCCAGAACCCTTGAACGTTGAGGACCAGCAGCAGCAAGAATCGTGCATGTCACAGCAGCACTAAGTGCTTGTTGCAGTGCATCCTCATCTATGCACCTGGAGCATCCAATAGAGACAAACCAAACAAGGCTAAACTACATATAAAAATTGCAGATATAACCAAAAAGATTCCTCAAATATACACAATATCCTTCATTTTTATTATAAGACAAATAGTGAGTATTTCAAAGAGTGTAACACTTTCTGCTATTTCTAAGGATTGGAGAAGGGATTAGTAGGCTTTAAGCTTTAGCATATTTCAGATGTTATAGTTGTCTTTCATTAGAAGCCATTTTTGGCATTCTTAAAAATTTACGTTGTACAAATATTATTTTCAATATGGTAAATGCTTTTATCTATTATAAAGTAAAAAGTATATATTTTTATATCTCTCAAATTCTTAGGACCTGTTTGGATCATTTATTTATTTTATTTTCTTTCATAATATTTCAAATTTATACCTGTTCTGTAATATAACCAGTAGCTGTTTGGAATCTGTCTACTAACAAAGGCCTCTGCTGCTGCTAACTTCTAAGGTACTTTGTATTTACTAATTATTTATATAACTGTTAAGAAATGTAAGGAGATTGAAAACAAAAAAAATGCTCAATTTCGAAGTAAATGGACCTAGAAATATCACCAATATTCTAATTTACCAGTTCTGATTCAGGCTCAATAGTTCATTTCACTGATTTCAATTATTTTTTATTTCACTGATTCAATTGTTTTTAAATGGGGTTGGGCTCATCTATACAAAAACATATAAAAAAACGTCAATACACATTTTTTTCAACATAAAAAGAGAAATGTTAAAGAAAAAAATAAAAATACATATTTTCTAAAATATTTTATCCACAAGAATATTTGAGCCATAGACAATAAATAAATGAAATCAAAAACACAGTTAAATTTACTTCTGTTGTTTTTTTGATCCGTGAATGTTTATGTTATTTAATAATTTAAAATAAGGATTATACAAAAAACGTGATAAAAAGTTTGTGGTCTGAGACCACTAAGAAGAACTTGAAAGTTGAGACACTACACCTCCAAAAACAAACTACCTACCCACTACAAAGTTTCCATCTACCCATACTGTCTACTATAAACATATAAACACAGTATTATATGCCCTCTACACAGTTCCATCTATCCATACTTTCTGCTATAAACATATAAACACGGTATAAAATTCAGACCTTCCTCAAGTACACATGTACCATCTGATTACAAAATTTTACAAAACAAAACTAATTCAAAGTACCAAAAATTGAGAAACTTTTCAAATTTGCGGGCTGCATCAAGTTTTCTTCTCCTCCTAGGTTGGTGTACTCACTCAATAATCCTCCTTCAAAAACTTTGTAGAGTGCAAATATCACTCAGGTTTCACAAATACAGAGATATGCTAATCACATAAAATAGTTCAATTGATACATATGAAGTAAAACCTAAAATATACCATTCATACCACAGTACTAGTAGGCAAGGAAATGATTTCTCTATTAATACCAAAAACCAACATACATAAAATACCGATGTTCCAGATATTTATAGAAGGGTTGGTTAGTTGGAAACTAACTGATGCATTTCCTCAACAACTAACTACCCAACCCGACTAGCTTTAACAAGTACTAACATAATAGTTACTTTATTCTGACTACATCTATCTCCCCAAAAAAATTAAAAAAAGTCGTCTTCCAGACGACTGTAGAACATGAAACCCAAAAAAAAAAACTGTGACTTCAAGAGGAAGGATGGGAGGACATCCCTATGCTCGGAGTTCCCCTTAGCCGTTGCAGGTCTCGCTCAGTTGTCTTCTTCTTTGTCCGAACGACCTACAATTCCCGTAATGCATCCATCTTTTTGGTTTCTGCAGCGGCGACCTTGCTCTCCAATTCGCCTTTTTCTTTGTTCCAAGCTTCCTGCATAGCAACTTTCTCCGCTGCCCACTGTTGTTGAAGACTCTTCCTTTCTAGCCCCCAAACTTTAGCTAGGTGTTTTTCCTTTTGAAGTTTCAAAAAAATTCCCTGAAAGGCAACCTCCATTGTTGTCAGTGCCTCTATGAGAGGCGATTGTTCATGTCTCATGCAAATGATAGAGCTGCCTGTCCATGTAGTCGCCATGTCCTCTGAATAGCCACCATGTTCCAGTAGTCCCTAGTCTGCGTGATAGTCAGTTTGCATAAAGGCGGCCAAGGCCTCTGTTACCTTGATGATAGTTTCCAAATTCTGAGCCTTGGCCTACTCCACAATCTTCTGAGTAGACTGCTTCATGGCATGAAGCTCAACAAGGAACAATTCGGCCTTGACTGCAAAAGAGGTTGTGTCTGGTGATTCCTCGTGCTCACTTTGTATCCAAATGGAACCAGTAGGTCATAGTTGGCTTGTAGGGTTCCACTCTGCTAGCCGGTACCAAAGTCCCCCAGTGTTCGCTACTCACCTGAGTGCGTATTGCCTCTAAAAACAAAGCCACCATATGATGAGGCATACAAAAGGATTTATATTTCAACTCCATGAATTCTCAAAGCCTATCAGAAAGAAATTTAGCACAGTTATATGTTTGCCCTTTGTATAATCCCTCCACTATAAGTAACATCCAGAGGGCAATGTCAGAAGTACGGCTGCGCGCAGTGAGCTTGCTTTTAACCAAATCTACCACACAGTGCCATTCCTCATTTGCTATGAAGATTTTCTTCAGACCCCAACTGTTCTTCAAGATTCCTTCCCATTCCAAGCTTGTAAGATCCCTTCAGCATATTAATTTCAACCATTTTTTCTTGTCTTCTACTGTCATAGATATTTTTTCAACTTCTTGCCCTCTATTAGGAATTATAAAAACCCTACTTATTTCTTCTGCTGCATAAGAAACTGTCACCTGTTGCTGGAAATGTTGTACTACAGATTTATGACCTAATTTCTCATACCCCGTGATTAAAATCCGTAATATAGACTAGAACTCTTTTAATTCAAAAATGGGCATGAAAATGATTCTATCTACCTCTGTTGTACATAATGCTTTCTTCAAAGGATGATCTGCTACTACTTTTTCCCACCATGTCCTACACTCACTTCCCATCACACTTTCAAATGTAATATTTTCAACAGTGATGGTGGTTTCTGCACCACTTTCCCTTTACTCTTTGTCATCTTCCTCACCTCCTTTGCTTGCAATGCCGCAGATTTCTTCTTTTTGGAGTCGATAATGTTTCCCTTGCTCAGATTTCCAATGCTTAGTTTCACCATTGTGTGTCGCTGTGTTAGTTCCCAAATCTTTTGAACTGAATGTATACGCCACATGTACCAACCATCCTTTCAAAGTGATGGCTTACAACTAACTTCCACGTGTTCTACTAGGAATGCCTAGTTTTTCCGTACCTCTATCCACCATACTCCTACAGATTGCTATCGTACCTCTGTCTACCTTACTCCTCCAAATTGTTGTCATATGGCTACCTCTACTTGTCATACAGAATTACTCCTTATGCCCCCTCGCTGTATGGAATTATTCCTTATATCTCCTTGCCATACCGGTGCCTGTACAAATGAAAATTGTTGCCTTTGATGTCGTACAAGTGTGAATAAATACCGTACAGACATGGATGGAACTGATGGAAGTCGTACGAAGTTTATTGGCTTTTGTCATATGCTGCCATGTTCAAGTGAATTTTGAAAATGCCATACTTTGACTGGGTTCTGTATGGATGTGAGTTGGTGATGTCGTACTCTATCTTGCTCTCGTATGAAATTAATCTGGTCATGCCATGCTCTATCTTGTTCCCATATGGAATTGATTTGGTGATGCCCTACTACCGTACAGCTTTCTTGGGTACCCTTCTGTACTGTCCATACGACCACCTTCCCTTCTACGGCCGCCCTTCCTTCTCGTATGGCTATTCGTACGGCCACTCTTCCCTCCGGCCCAGCCATCTGTACGACTATCTCTACAATTTCCTCTTTGTCACTCTCTACAATTTCTTGTCTCTCACTTCCTTATCTGTTTCTCCAGGTAATGTTTTGGTTAATGTTTTGAGACTCCTCTTTATAAGGACTTGGTTCAGTTTTTTCTCTTTTTGCTTTTCGTCCTTTTTCCTCTTTTATATTTATAAATTAGCTACTTGCTACTTTATTCTGTCTCTCATACGCTTGTAACTTAGACCCATTTACTAGGTCTCTGATAGGTTTGTTATCCAAAGTAGATAACTTTATTGCTCCATTCTCCTTTATCTCTGATATTTTAAATGGTCCAAGCCATTGGACCTTAAACTTTCCTGGTTTTATTTCATTTTTCCCATTGTATCTTAATACCAATTGTCCTTGTTTAAAATCCATTTTCTTTAAATGCTTGTCATGCCAAAATTTTCACCTTTGTTGGGCCACTTATATACTCCATTGAGCAAATGCCCTCCTTTTATCCAATTTGAGTAAATTAGATAGTCGCTCCTTGAGGCTCTCCTCATCCCCCAACCTGTTTTCGACTGCCACCCGTAAGCTTGGTACTACATGTTCCATTGGCACCACGACCTCATGTCCGTACATGAGGAAAAAGGGGGTATGTCCAATAATAGACTTATATGAGGTCCTATATGCCCAAACCACTGTCGGGATTCGCTCTTCCCAATCGTGCCCTTCGACTCCACAAGTTTTATATAGGATTGCCACTTACTTTGTTCATAGCCTCTGCTTGGCCATTTGCTCTTGGACAATAAGGACTAGGTAAAGAATGAAAAAAATTATACTTGTCATCCTTCTAATGGTATGATTGACAAAATGTACTCCTCGGTCACTTGTTAGTTGGAGTGGAATCCCGAATCTGGTTATTTGCTCATACAAAAATTTGGCCATGCTGAGAGCAGTATTGTCTAGAAGAGCCCGTACATCGGCCCATTTCGTTAAGTACTCTGTTGCCACCACTATGTACTTACACCGATGACTTTCACTTACAGGTAAAGGTCCCACAAAATCTAGTCCCCACTGTTCAAATAATTCTTGTGGTTTGGATGGAAATAATGGCATGAAGTCTCTTTTGAGTGGCCCTCCTGCTCTTTGACAAGTGTCACAACCCAATACCCATTCCCTCGCATCTACGAACAATGTCGGCAACCATAGTCCTCCCAAAAATACCTTGCCGTAGCATTCGGTCCCATGTGACCTCCCACTAGTCCTTCATGGGCCTCACTCAGGACCCTTGGAATTTCTTCCTCCATTACACATCTCCTCAATATTCCCTCCGGTCCCATTTTGTATAATAAGCCTTCAATTAGCTGGAATGTGCTACTTTTTAAGGCAATTTTTCTCCTTTCTGCTATAGGCATTTCCTTCAAAAAGGTTGTTGTTGATAAGTAGTGTCCAATTTTTTCGTACCATTGAGGTAACACTGCAATCTAATATAGGTGTACATTTGGAAAATTCTCACTCACCCCACTACCCGAAGCTTCCCTTGACTTAATCCTTGACAACTGATCAGCAATCACATTAGATTTCCCCGGCCTTACTATAATTTTAAATGTAAATTCTCGTAGTAGAATTAGCCATCTACTTTCCCTCCCTTGAATCACTGGTTTATTCACTAAATACATTAGTGCTTGTTGGTCAACAAAAAGTGTAAAGGGTGTAGCTAGTAAGTAATGTCTGAATTTTTGCACTGGATACACCATACCTAATGCTTCCCTCTTCGTGATACTATAGTTATGCTCTGCTTTAGATAGGAGCCTGCCTGCAAAATATATAGGATGATCCAGCCCTTCCTTCCATGTTTGTGCCAAAGTGGCACCTATTGCATAATTGGAGGCGTCCACATGGACACGGAATTCTTTGTCCCTATCTGAACATATGAGAATAGAGGCCCGACTAATCTTTTCTTCAGTTCTTGGAAGGCCTCTTCCTGCTCCTCCTTCCACCCAAACCACTCACCTTTCCTAGTTAATCTTTCTAATGGCATTGATACTTCAGCAAATCCTTTTATACATCTTCTATAGTATCCTACATGACCCAGAAATGACTTGATACCTATTACATTGGACGGCGCTTCCATTTCCAAAATCACCTTGATCTAATCAGGATCTGCCTTCAATCCTTCTTTGCACACGATATGGCCAAGCAACCTCCCATGTGGAACCATGAACCTACATTTTTTCGGATTGAGAGCTACTCTTGCTCTTCGACATTTCGCCATGCATTCTCCCAGAATTTTGAGGTGTTGCTCCTGCCCACTGTAGACTGACAAGTCATCTAGGAACGCTTTGAAATTTCCCACAGACATTCCATCAAAGATATGTAGTATTATCCTCTGAAACGTGGCTGGTGCATTGCATAGACCGAAGGCCATCCTACTATAGGCATATACCCTGTCTTCAACCACAAATGTAGTTTTTAGCTTATCTTCCTCCACAATGCTAATCTGATTATATCCTGAAAATCCATCCATGAAGGAATACATCTCATGACCAGCTACCTCCTCCAAGATGCTATCCGTAAATGGAATGGGAAATGGGTCTTTTATTGTTACCACGTTCAGACATCTAAAATCTACACATATTCGAATTTGAGCACCATCCTTCTTGACTGATATGACTATGGGAGATACCCATTCACTCATTTGTGCTTTGAATATTATCCCTGCTTCTAACATCTTTGTGATTTCTTCCCTGACCCTTTTTGCATACTTTTTATTCATTCTATAAGGTCTTTTTCGTACTGCTCTTGCTCTAGGTACGAATAGGATCCAATGGACACACAGTTCCGGAGGTACTCCCTTCAAGTTTTTGTACATCCAAGCAAAAATGTCTTTATACTCCACGAAGATTCTAAGGGTTGTTGCTTTCAATATTGGGTCCCAATCATCTCCTATCCATATTTCCTTGGGTTGACCTCCTCCAAGGTTCAATGTCTGAAGCTTGGCCTCTTTGTATTCCACCTTTCATTCAAACATGTGTTCAGGTGTCCTGCTGAGGGTTGCCATCCCTTCCTTATACTCTGTGTATCCTTCGGGTATTGTTCCTCTGATTCAGATTCTTATACCTCCAGCATATTACATTCCACATGGAAAACTTTATAGTCTCCCATTTGCCAATGAAATAGTCCATTAAGGGAACTTGTGCCGTCTTCTGAACATTCCCCTAATCTCAGTATTCCTTCTTCATCTAGTTCCATCCCCCCATAGTCTTCTTCGTTGGAGTCTAAAGCCAATACCTGACTTATTGACTGATTTTTGAGGTCTATGATGTACTTTCTTCCTTCCGACTCAATAGATAGAGTGTTTCGCTTCCAGTTATGGGTAGCTTTTGCTACAACCAGCCATCCCCTCCCTAATAGGGCATTGTATCCTTTCTTCTCTAGAGTGATAACCACAAAATCAATGAGGAATTGTTGCGTACCAACAATGACTTTTTGTCCCATCAACATCCCTATACTCTTGATTCCATGTTGGTCCACTCCCACTAGTTGAAATGTCGAAGGCCAGAGTGTAGGTTTCCCTATTTCCTTCCATGCTTCTTCTGATAAACCATTTACACTCGAACCTCCATCCACAATAGTATTTGAGAGTTTACACCCTAGTATCTCCATCTCCACTATGGCAGGTGTTCTCCCCATCCCTATCGTGAATAATGTATTGTCTTTTGTGCGTACTTCTCCCTCCTTTTCTTTCTTTGGGGTTACCCCTTTCGAGTTTACCCCTTGTGTTAGTGCTACCTGTAGTTGGGGTAGTGTTTCTAATAGATCAACTATTTTCTCTAGGATAGCAATTTCCAGGACTTGCTGCACAATATTCGTTACACCTCTATTTGAGGTAGGCTTCTCCAGTTTTACCTTTCCTTCCTCGCTCATGCTATCTTGAATGTGTTTCTTTGTTTCCTGAAACCTTTCAGTTTCTATAGTAGCATCCAGATAGGTTAATTTTCTGGCTTGCATCCTGGTGACTGCTAGAATCTCGCCTTCTAGATCATCAATGTCTAGCATATTTACTCCCTTTTGTTTCGGGCAATTTGCATCCTCATGGTTGCCTAGCCCACACCATTTGCAGAGCATCCCTCCATTTTGTCCTCCTCCACTTTGGCAATCCCGAGCAAAATGTCCCCATTCATTACATCTCCTACATTGAATCATCGGCCTACCCTTGGAATCATACTTGAGTGGCCACCGCAGTGTGTTGTTATTGCTATTATTATTACTATTATTGTCACTTCCTCTCCTGTTGTTTATGTATCCTCTTGGTGAGGCTTCCATATTTATGTTCTTTGACGAGGTGGAAGGAGGTGTGGATTGCCCCCCTTGGGTCAAGAATACTTGGGTGCTCTTAGGTGCTCTTTGTTTTCAAATTATAGGGGCAATCTTTAATTTCGTGCCCCAGTACCTGACAGATCTCACAAAATGCTTTCTTCAGGCATGCTCTCTTAGTGTGGCCTTCTTTTTCACACTCTATACACCAAAGTTCTCTCCCTTCTTTCTTTTCTTCCTTGCTCCCTACCACCTCTTTCATCAAATGCCTCAAATCTTTTCTTAGGGCCTGAATGGTTTTAGATTCTTCTTCGCTCTCCTCCGAGCTTTCACTTGAACTTCCATGCCTTCTTGCCTTGCAAGTTTTACTCTCACTCTCTATGTCCATGGCACGGGTACATGCGTCTGCAAAGGTCGACGGTGGGACTATCTTCATCTTTCTCCTGAGAGATGGTGTTAATCCTTCAATGAACCACCGTTTTTTTAGTCCATCTACCAGCTTGTTATCTAGTTTTCCTATCAGCTCTTTCATTCTTCTACTATAGGCCTTGACAGATTCACTCTTCCCTTCTCTTGTGTTATAGATCTCCAGTACTATTTCATCGTCATCTCTCAAGAGTCTGAATTCTTCCTCGAAGGCTGTACGGATGTTATTCCATGTGTTTTTCTTTCCTGCCTCCAAGTCCGTATACCAATCAATGGCAATACCCCTTAATGCGGCTGGAAAGGCTTTTAGTCATTCCGCCACGTCATTTTGTCCATTTGCCTGCCATATTGTTAAACATGTTTTACAGTGGCGAGCAGGGTCCTCCGAGCCGTCCCCTATGAACCTTCATAATTTTTAT
This sequence comes from Cupressus sempervirens, assembly GCA_028749045.1. Taxonomy (NCBI): domain Eukaryota; kingdom Viridiplantae; phylum Streptophyta; class Pinopsida; order Cupressales; family Cupressaceae; genus Cupressus; species Cupressus sempervirens. The sequence continues at coordinate 314,601,011 of CM053785.1, forward strand.
TTGTCTATTGCCATTATGTGAACAACTCCCAATGGAACACTTCCTGATGGAAAACCTCTTGATGGAACACTTCCTGATGGAAAACCTCCCAATGGAACACTTCCTCCTGGTTGGAAGTTCGTTCTCGAGGAGGAACTACTAAAAGTATCCCCTTCTACTTGACTTTGCTCCTATCGGAAGTCTCTTCCTGCCGATGTCTCTGGGTTTTTGTATCACAACTTCCTTGTTGGTGTCTCAAAGATGACCAAATTTGCTATACCTTCAATTGTGTTCTCGATCAACCCTTCCTGGATTCTCATGGAATCCCCTTGTCCTTTCCAGTTACGACATCTCTCTTCTTGGTGCTGGAGACATGGTATCCTCAAGGCGACTTCTTCCTCAGTTTCTTCTCCCTGTGCCTGCCTGGGATATATATTAGGAATCAGGGGCATGAATTGTTTTAATGTTTGTTTCCCTTTTTGGAATCTTCACATTCTTCATGCTCCCTTGTCCTCCTTTTCGCAAATTGTTGTAGTGCTTGTTGTCTCCTCCTTTCCCTTTGTATCTCTACTCTTTCCTCTTCCACTCGTAACAAATTTCATGCTAACAGGCGAGGGATCTCTCCCAAGAGATAGTACACTGTTGGTGGGACCGACAGTTCGTCACGTACCGTACCCTCAGGGACCATTCTCTCACAAGCTTCCCTTTGTATGTACTGATTGACCGCAACTTCCCAAGCCATTACCAGATCACATGTCAACTAATCTTCCTTGGTTATTTCCTCCTCTTACCCGTCACTATTTGTTACTCGGATGAGCGGTAAAAAAGGGCCTTCCCATTACTCCATCCTGCCGACCTCCAAGTTCGGACTTAGGCAACGGCGCCAAAAATGTAGAGTGCAAATATCACTCAAGTTTCATAGATACAGAGATATGCTAAGCATATAGAATAGTTCAATTGATACATATGAAGTAAAACCTAACATACACCATTCATACCACGAAACCAGTAAGCAAGGAAATGATTTCTTTATTAATACCAAAAACCAACATACATACAATACCAATGTTCCAGATATTTATAGAAGGGTCGGTTAGTTTGAAACCAATCGATGCATTTCCTCACCACCTAACTACCCAACCCGACTAGCTTTAACAAGTACTAACATAATAGTTACTTTATTCCGACTACAAACTTCTATTGCTTCCTCAATATCTTCACTTCTACAAGGCCAAATAGCTCCTCCTTACGCACACTTTTGCAGAGATAGTCATTCATGAGTCGCACCCAATTTGAGCCTTCACAAATTGCTTCCCTTTGTCCTCCACTGCACCCCACAAGAAGACAGGTTGCAAAGGATGGTAAACCTTTTGAGACATGCAACCATTCTCCATTTTGTGCTAAAAAGCCTTACCCTAGTTTTTGCCATTGTTATAAAGTTATAAACACCTCCATGATTTTAAAAATACCACCTTCTTTGATCACTCTGCAAGCCTTGCTCAACAACTTTGAACGCAATGAGAAAGAAATGATATTGCGATCTTTTGAAATCAATACACACGATCCCCAGTGTGACCTAACAATTAACATTAATGAAGAATGAATGTTTCTAGCAGGTGGCGACGTCTAGAAGCAACAGTGGAGTCAAGGACCCTAAGATCTTTGAATGTCCAGTCAATTTGGGTGTTATTAATTGTACCTGCCTACTTGCACAAAGTGTCTACCACCTTATTTTTGAAATCTTCAAACTTTTGAAGCTCCATTCGTATCAATTTAATAAATAAAGAATATTTTCATGTCAAGGCTTCCCCTTTTTTGTTGTGTTTATAATAATTAACAAGTCGCGTTCTAAATACAATTTTAAGACTCTTTAGATTTCTAGCCATTCCGACAGCAAATAACGCAGCTTAAGTTTTTGCTTCATACTTTGTTCCTTCTATCAGTTGTTTGGCTCCAGATGCAATGATATCTCTCTTGTGATCTCAACCCACAAATCTTGCACCAAAAAGATCAAGATTGCCTTTCAATGCCCCATCGAAGTTGACTTTTGTCCATCCTTCATCCGTCTTTAGCCACAATACTTTCACCGTCTTGGAAACAACTAGATCAACCTAGGAATGTCCATTGATAAGCCAAAAATATTTATAATATTAATTAAAAAAGGTTTTATCAATTACCACAAGCCATATGAATTACAATATGCATATTGATTACCCAAAATAGTATATATTGCATCCTGAATGAGTAAGCATTTGGACAACCATACGAAGATCTTCAATCATTTATTAATTTTTTTATAGGTCACTTTGAAATTGTAATGTTAGTGCACCTAAAGGAGGTGCAATGATTACACTGATGGAAAAACTATAAGTAAGCTAATATGCTAGAGAGTACAATTACAACTATATTAATGATACATATTTTTTAGAATTGTTAGTTGTTAGAATATTCCTTGACCTATACTAATTCAATACCTGCAACTTTTCAATCATTAATTAAAATTGGCAAACCCTAAGCATATATATGCTCTTTCTCCTAAAAAACATTATAATTACAAATAAATTTTATTTTTAAAAATAAGAAAACCATAATTTAATGATATATTTAGATACACTAACCATTTAAAACTACAGAGTATCTATATTTTAAAATTTAATCATGGTTGCAAGGAGATGTATCTTGGGGACTAGGGTGCGCCTCTCATACTAGGGATGCCTCAAGATCCAATAAATTAACAACATATCTGATTTACTTTTGTGATACTAACATTTTCAATTGTACTATAAGAAAATTATATTGATTAGATTGAAAAATGGCATCTCCAAGTACCCCCATCTCCTATACCAATACCAATATTGTTCTCATGGCAACCTTCAATTTAAAATAAGTTGTTATTTTTGGTACAAGGTTGGATATAAGTACAAGGTTCTAGAATGTCGATATAATGAATTTTTTCTCCTTCAATGTGGTTGCATATAATACATGTATCTATGTTGTCATGTCCCCTCTTTAGTCTGACTAGTAGAGTTATGTGAGTTAGTCTATCATGGGAGTCTCGTAGGCTAACAGTTGTAGATAGAGACTCGTATAGGATATTCAATGATCGAGCTTGACTTTGCGGGCAGTTGGGAGTCAATTGGGTGCAGTTCCTCGATTTTAGGGGGCATCCCTACATTTTAGGAGGATGTGGCAGTTTCTAGATGTGAGGTTACATGGGACCATTCCATGGTTTCAGTTTTAGGATGAAGCATCCCTAGATTATAGGGAAGGGATTGCCAATTGACCCAAATTCATCTTGCCCATTTGATTGGCTTGGGCTTTCAAAGGCAAAATGGGGAATATTTTAATATATATAAATATTTCCTAAGTTAGCATTTAAATAATTTATAATAAGGCTATTTATATAGCCATTTTAGAGTAAGAAGGGGAATATGGCTTTGTTTGGTCAAATGTGCCCATGTGTTATAACTCGTTGGAAATGTCTTCAATTATTATTAACTATTTTCACTATCTAAAAAAATTTTGACGTTTTGAGCTATGACATTTTAATAAAGTAATGTTTTTCCTATAGCCTAGACGCCTTATTTGGGAAAATGTTATTTTATTATAAAGTGCAAAGTGTAATTCTCATTTAGGGTTCGATTTGCACTTGGGAGGAGTTATAAGGAGATGAAGACCTAATTGTTGATTATCTTTTGACATTTGAAACTTGTGAGATTGGATATTGCTCTAGTGTAGCGATTCAGAGGCTTGGGACGAAAACCCTAAGTCTAGAGTGTTGAGACGCAAACCTCAACAAGGATTTGGCGATTCAGTATTGGAGTTGGAAAGTACTATTCTCTGTGGCAAGAATCGACATTCTTATGGCACCATTTATCAAAAGGAAACATCACATTCAGCTAGGCGGCCAACCTATTCTAGCTCGGACATTTCTTCGAAAGGCAGCTTGGGCTTGTATTGTGGGCGTCATTCCTTATTTGCAGCCATGTTTTGCAGTTTGGAGATCATATAGGGGTTTGTTACAGCAAGCTCTCCACCTTTTGTGATTGTATAACCCTTCTACTGCTGGCGTCAAGTTCATTGTAGACAGCAGCAAATCCATTTGATATATTTATTTCTTTGACTACAAAAATCTGAATATTACGCCTAGTACGATTTGAATCATTTCCAGATTGTTAAGTGTTTTTAATATATGAATGTTGCTCATCATTCTTAGTTCGAAGTTATTTGTTATTTGTCATTTACTTGCATATATCTTCAAAAACACCTAAAAACTTGCAAATGAGAAAAAACCAAAAAGAAATCAGAATTCTATAATGTCTATTCAAACGTACAAAATGCTGGTCAAGTCTCGAATTTTGAAACAAACATCGATTTCCAAGGTCACCGAGATTGGGGATCTTTCATATTTATATATGTATGTATGCATGTATGCAAAAATAATACAAAATTATCTATACTTGTCAATTTAGGTCTCCACTCCCAAATGCCCTCATTGTAATCAATTTCCTTATGTGATAAGAGATCCCAATAACTAGTAGGGTTGAGTGGAGACCTAAATGGGGTTGAAGGGTAGCGCCCCTCATGAGGGATTGGGTCCATTGCACACATCATTGAAAAAAGTGTTTTTTTTTAATTAATAAAAACCGCATTTGTAGAGAAAAGTGTCTAAGAGTGCTTTGAAGTGACAAGAAAGCATCTTGTTCACCCCAAATTCTTTGTGGATAGGGGAACTATGGACTCATAAGAAACTCGCGGTGGTTAAGACACTCCCTAGCCGATTTTGAAGTGCTCCCACAACCACTCCCACTCCCAACATATTTTAATACTAGTCTGAGTCCCATAATCAAGAGTACTCACTAAATTAAGCAAAATACATCCTTAAAAGTTGATTAAGGACCTTTTAATAGAAATTAGAGGTTATGGTAGCTATATAGGGTTCTAGCGAATTACCAATTGATGGAAAATCTCAACTCGATCTGTGTGTGTGTGTGTGCGCGTGCGCGTGCGTGCGTGGGTGTGTGTGTGTGTGTGTGTGCGTGTGTGCATGTATGTATGTATGTACATGGATTGTGAAATGACATAGTTTTTTAAATGTCATGTCCCCTTCCTAAACAATCAATAGGGTGAACTATTAGCCCAGATGTAGAGTTCACACAAGCTAATGGGTAAGCAAATAAGGAGCTATCGAGATGTTCTACTTGACATGGACATAATACTATATTTAACAAATTCTTCACTAACATTAGGTTGAGAGATACATGGTCTCAAGTTTTGAACCCATGAACAGGCTATGATTTTCACTGACTCGTCAAAGTCAGGGATGGTCAACTTACCTACCATCTGTTATAAATCTTGATCAGTTTAGTTCTTCCGCTTTTTAATAACACTCTTTTCCCTAGGATTACCATATATTGTGAAAGGGAAGCTCTTCTTGACCTCAAGGTCAAGCCGTGCATATGGTTGGACTAGTTCATTCAATTTGAATTGGATGCATTAATCTCCTCATCTCCCCTAGGTAAGAAGGGACGCAGAATTGTTTCTTGGGTTGATCCAACTATAGTTCTATTATCACTTTCCAATTGACTAGGGGTCCCTATCGTTCTTTGGGTTGGGTCTAAAGAGTGTTTATGGTGGTGGTCAAGTTTTGTAGGGCCTACATTGTTTGTCCATAAAGGCCCTGATTTCTTATTCCATTTGTTCACTTCTTGTGTTGCCTTGACTTGCAATCTTCTTCTTTTTTACCTCTCAAGAGCCCTTAGAGCCCTTTGACTAAGTTGCATCATATATTGTTCATCCCTCATGCTAGTAGAAAAGATGCTTTGATGCCACTTGTAATGTCGCTTTCTTAGTTCACCTTGTACTTTGCCCTAAATTTATAGACCCAAACAAAATAAAGAGCGTAATATAGTCAAAGATATCATCCTTGCTTAAGAATAAGATAAGGTAAGTCTATTTAGGAATCCTACAACCAATTTAGACAATAATGTAGATTTCATGAGATACATTCATTTCTAAAGTCAAGAAACATATATGAATACATAACAAATCTAAATAATTATGTAGGAAGACATATGACAAGATGTCCCAAATACCCCCCAACCAGGCTCAGAGTGGAAACTTTGTTTTGCTTCACCTCATGTGGTCCTTAACCATTATCATGAAGTAGTATACCTAGAGAGGCCTATACATTGTTCCCCTCTACATATCATCTTCTCCTCTTATGACTGAGGATCCCCACTAGTATATTTCAACAATTGATCATATGGAATCCATAGGGAAGATTGCAATAGGATGCCCTTAAAATGACCCTCGACCCTAGGCCCAATGGAAACTCTGTCCCCTTTAACCTCACGTGGTCCTTATGTTGATGTTTAATAGCTTTAGTCAGATAAACTTATAACATAGTAACGTGGGGACGCATCCCTGCTATTTTTGGGTGCCGCACCCGAGACGGGGACGCACCCAGGATGGGGTGACGGTGTTCCCACGTCGCCAGCAACGCCACCAAGTCACTGCCGGGAGGGGGACGTCCACATTTGGGGACTTGGGGACGAGGACATGTCCCTCAACCAAGTAGGGGACAACCGGTCGTCCCCCTTTACAGCATTTTTAAAAATGCAAAAAAAAATTGTTTTAAAGGGTTTTTAGATTTTGTTTTTAGTTGTTGCTAACCCTAGGGTATGTGGGGCCCATTTAGAGGTTGAAAGCCCATTAAATCACTATGTTTTCTCATTTCTATTCATCTCATGGTTTTCTAATTTTTGCAACAGTAGCAAGAAGAAGAGTTAAGAGCTCATAGTAGGGTGATTTTTTGAGTGAAGAGTGTGTGGAAGAAGTAAGAAGGAGCAAGAAGTGGAGAAGCAAGATTTTTTAGTGTGTTCAAGAGATTTGTGAAGCAAATGTAGAGTAAATAATTATTTATTAATTATTTATTCTTTTACTTAAGTTTACTTAGGTTAATGCATTTAGTTAATAGTTGTAATTGATGAGTTGTTGACAACACGGGAGTTTGTTCCTATCTAAGTCATACTTATCCTTTCACATTGTTCGAGGATATCTCACCTTTTGTGAACGTACGCTTAGTTGTCAGCTTTATCTTCTAGCATCTTCCAGCTTGTTCTACAAGCTTCCTTGAAGCCTTTATATTCGGGCTCTCTCATTGTATTTTCACAACTCATTTTCAATATTGTATAGCAATACATTTTCATTGTTGCAATATCTTCTCTCTCAGTCCGTTTAGTGTTTTTCCAAGCTCCATGTCTTCCTTCTTTGGTTTCCCTTCAACAGGTTATTTGCATGCAGGTGATCTTGGAGAGCTGTGAAGTTGGCTTTCATCAACTTCTACATGATATCAGAGTCTCCCTGCTGCTTCTTGGCTGAAGGATTTTTGAAGCCGCGATTCGGAGACACAAACCCTAGTTTGTTTGTGCATTTTTTTTCAATCCGGGGGAAAAGCATTTTTTTTGGAGCACTTTGGGCCTAAATGGACATAGCCATTGAGTTCAGAAGGCCCGTTACAATCAAGATCCATATAAAATTTGTCAATTTTGGATAGGAGCTCCGGGAGGCAAAAAAAAAATTGTCCAGGAGGCTGAACGGACCCGTACAAACGATTTTTTGGCGATTTTTTATTTTTTAAATTACACGGTCGCAAGGCCGCCCGACAGCCACTGCAACCCCGCTCGCATGCCACCCAAGCGCCGTCGCCGCCGGCAACACAGTCGTGGGGCAGCCGTTGTGCGGCCGCCACTCCGTAGCCACGGCCACTCGGCCAGCCCACCGCCCTCCCGACAGCACCCCCTATCTCCATTGTCACCTCCGCAGCTCCGCCACCCCCTACTCCACCTAAGAACACAGCATCTATGTGTCAATTTCCAGCGATAGTTGGCACCTTCTACGGCTGACACGTAGCACAGGTCCCACGTTGGCATCTGCCACGTCAGCCTGACAACTCAGCATTCTGCCACATGGCCTTTTTTTGTTGTGACGGCCATGTAGCCGTCAATTTTAAGCTAGTTGTTTGCTAGCGTCAACATGACATCACCCTGCATCAGCACCCCTGCCAGCACTCCAGGTCCCTTTTTGACCTACTCGCAGTTTTTTGGCCATAACTTGAGCATACGGAGGTATTTTTCCGATCCAAAAGAAGTGTCGGAAAGCTAGTTCCAAGACGGAGACATTGGTGCAGGTATTTTCAAGTTTTGATGCAATTTTGTTGCTCGTTTTTGCAGTTGAAGTCCGAAGTTCTATTTTTCACTCTAGCAAGCATATCTTTTGCATCCCATCTTCGTTTTTTGAAAACGTTATATTTTTGGAAAGTTGGTTTTGTCATCTTTTCAAAAATGCTGTCATTTCCTTCAGATTCTGCCCCATGCTCTTTCTATCATGTTTTTGGCGTTTTTGCTCTATGGTGGATATCTTGGGTGTTCCAGGTTCGAGGATCGTTTTCATTGCATGGGATCTTTTGTTTTGGGCTGTACTATCTTTTGTATTAGCTTTTTTCCTTTTCTAATCATTTTAACTATCATTTGTAAGAAACTTTAAGTAAACGCACTGAGATAAAGTGCCACTTTTGCATTTTGAGTTCATGAACATTGTTTTAAGACAGTTGCACTTGCACTATTTTATAAAGCACCATGGGAGGGATAGTTGTTTGTCATTTTTGTGCCCTCTACCTTTTTTTCCCATGCAACGTCGGTGTGATTGTGCCTTTATAGGTGTTTGTACCTCTTCAACTCTCTCATCGTTCTTGGTTCTTTTTGTAGAGGTTTTGGCCCACCTTTTCAGTTCCCTATCATCTCACCCCGTTTGCATTAAGGGGGGGTTATTCTGTTGTTCTAATGCTTCTTTGGTTCGACGGTTCCATAGTGTGAACTATGTATTCAATGGTTGATCCTATATACTAGGTGATTGCAGTGGCTAGTTACCTATGCATTTCGGTGAAGATGGATCATCTACCATATAGAGACGCTTAGTTCATGCCTTCTTCTTCCGTGGAGGTTCTTTAGATCAGCAGTTTCTTTCTGAAGACAGAATTTGCGACTTCTTCATGCTTCAATGATGCTCTTCATGATCACTTCTTGTTCCTATTTTCTGGAACATTCCTCTAGTTGGAGGCTTCTTCAGTCCTTCACTAGACTTTCTTACCTCTTTTTGGGGAAGGGTTTTTCCCATGAGGTTTTCCCTCTTTCCCCGCTTTCAGAGGTTGCATCTCTTTGCATTGTACATGGGTACCTAACATGGCCTTGTTGTCAGGACCCATTCTGCATTTCATCTTAGTTTTTGTGAGCTTAAAGCATTCCCCTAAGTTGCACTTAAGGGGGGGGGGGGGGGGGGGGCGGGCGGTGTTAGAGTAAATAATTATTTATTTATTATTTATTCTTTTACTTAAGTTTACTTAGGTTAATGCATTTAGTTAATAGTTGTAGTTGATGAGTTGTTGACAACACGGGAGTTTGTTCCTATCTAAGTCATAAGGTATCCCACCTTTTGTGAACGTATGCTTAGTTGTCAACCTTATCTTCTAGCATCTTCCAGCTTGTTCTACAAGCTTCCTTGAGGCCTTTATATTCGGCCTCTCATTGTATTTTCACAACTCATTCTCAATATTGTATAGCAATACATTTTCATTGTTGCAATATCTTCTCTCTCAGTCCGTTTAGTGTTTTTCCAAACTCCACCTCTTCCTTCTTTGGTTTCCCTTCAACAGGTTATTTGCATACAAGTGATCTTGGCAAGCTGTGAAGTTGGTTTTGATCAACTTCTACAACAAAGGTAGGGTTTCTATTGGTTTTTTTTAAATTATTGTGCAAGTCAAGATCATTGATTTTTGTTTCTAGTTTGTAGCTTTTTGTTCTTAGTTGAATTTCATTTCTAGATTTTAGTAGATGTTTCTTTTTTCATTTCCAAATTTTTGTTGCTTTAATTTTACTTCAAAAAATTATGATTTTGAAAAAAGGCATAAGCTGAAAGCATGTATTTATTTATTTTTATTTTTTTCATTTTGTGAAATAAATTATCAAAATGAGCTCCCACGGTCATGACTCAAGTGAGTCAAATCACAGTGATGATGAGATGGATTTAGAGGCTCATTCTCATAGTGATAGCAGCCAAGAAGACTATAACCCTAAGGCTGGGCATGATGAAGAGAATGAATTAATTGATTCAGATTCAACAGATAATTGGCCACCTGGTCCCTCGGCTACAGATTGCCCCTCCAATCTTTTGGCAAAGTGGGCTAGGGGTAGTTATGACCCTAAATCTACTTTTAGACAGTTTGCAACAAGGATAACTACACGGACAGCTATAGGTGGTGGTAGAAGGAAGTGGAAATGTAACATTTGTAAGACAAAATGGTTTGGGAGCATCACTAGAGTGAATGCACATTTCCTCTTTTGGATAGGAAAAGGAGTGGGTCTATGCAAGTTTTTGACGAAATGAAAATTTGCATTATAGAATTGAGTTCACCAATCTTTGGGGTGTTCCAAATGATTTGGGAGTTGAGGTACCTACCACCTTGAGTGGTAGGCAACAAGTTCAGAGTCTTCAGCAGGCTTATGAGCAAGGGCAGCCATGTTATTCCATTCCTAGTCCTAGAGGTAGACCACAGCAGAGACCTACAACTACATCATTTGCAGGGGCAACCTTAGGTCCTTCTTCTACATCTAGTGCTATGCCTAAAGCACAATCCAGCAAAGGGAAAAGAAAGGTGTCATTTGAGAGTAACCCTATTGCTGATTTATTTAATGCTCGCTTGAGAGATGAGATAGAGGAGAGCATTGGTGGATTTCTTTTTTCCAATGTCATACACCTCTTCATGTGACACGGTCTCCTTATTATAAGGAGATGATGCAGCTAGTGCAAGAGAAGGACCATCATTTGTGCCACCAGGTGAGCACAAATTGTGGACAACAATCTTGGATAAAGAGTATGCCAAGATTACTTTAGAGAAGGAGAAATTGAGGCATGTCTAGGAGGAGTATGGTTGCAACATCATCATGGATGGGTGGACAGACATTAGGAACTATCCACTCATCAATATCATCATTACATGCACAGAGGGGCCATTTTTTCTCAAGGCTATTGATTGTTTAGGGCATCAAATGGATGCTGATTTTCAATTTCATATACTTCGGGATGCTATTGAGGAGGGTGGGCCACAAAATATGGTCCAAGTAGTGATAGATGCGGTACCTGTGTGTAGAGTTGCAAGGAGACTTGTTGAGACAACTTACAGACATATTTGGTGGACTCCATGTTGTGTGCATGCCATGAACAATGCACTACAAGACATAGAGAAGATTACTTGGATTAAGGGACTAGTGAATTATGCTAGAGATGTGCAGATGGTTATCTGCAATCACCACACATCACATGCCCTTTCAGGAGCTTCGCAAGGAAAGAGTTCCTGAAACCAATTAAGACCCGATATGCATCCTACTTCATTCTTTTGGAGAGAATGCTTGAGTTGCAGGAAGCGTTGCAACTCATAGTTATGACAAAGGAGTGGAATAGGTGGGATGGATTGAGGACAGAGCAGGGGTTGAGGGTGAAGGAGAAAGGTAAGAGTGATGCATTTTGGAGTGATGCAAAATACATTGTCTATTCATCACTCCAATTTTCCAGGTCATCAAATATGGGGATGCGGATGCAGCCACTCTTGGAGAGGTGTACGAGTGCATTGATGCTATGCTCGGCCAGATGAGGAAAGTTGTGTAGGAGAGGGACCCGAGTTTAGCATTTACACTGAGCACATTCGGCCTATTATTCAGCATAGATGGGACAGCCTCAACACTCCCTTACATATGGTTGCTTATGCATTGAATCCAAAGTGGTACATGCCTAGGCCTGGGAGAGTTACACTATTGAATGATGATGAGGTAATCTAATATCAGTTTCGAATTTAGTACACTTGCACTTACGAATACTTAATTTGTTAATTTATTGATTTTAAAATTTGAATTTCAGGTGAAGGAAGGATTCTTCAAGTGCATTGATAAGATGTATGATATTGAGACAACAGGGAAAGTCCGCACTAAGTGGACCAAATTTGCTACTCTTAAAGGCTATCCAAGTAGAGCTAAGACCGACATTAAAAAATGGCACAAGAGGATCCTATTTTGTGGTGGAATTATCATGGACCCAAATCAACAACTACCACACTAGCCATCTATCTCCTATCTCAGGTTTCATGTTCTCCTACTTTAAAACCTTTACTTTTCACTTTGAAATTCCAATTTCACTTTTACTTTAGTCTTTTAGTCATGTATTTCAATTTCAATTTTCTAATTCTCATACTACTCATTTGATTGTTATGATGTTATCTTAGGTATCTAGTTCTTTAGCTTCTTAGAGGAACTAGTCTACTTATAGCTTCATCCACTCTCTTAAAAGGAACAGACTTACCTCTGAGAAAGCAGAGAAGCTAGTGGTTGTACATTGTGCCTTGCATATTAAAGATCACAAGTCACGTGAGTACAAGGAGAGCCCTGTAGCAGGATGGGATGTAGAGCTAGAGGAGCCCTAACAAGTTGATGAGGATGCACATACTTTTGATGCGAGGTTGGTTGGTGTTCCTCTCGCAACTTTCACCCTTGAACAGGCCAAGAGTTCAGAGGATGAGGTTGTTGAGCCTGAGCCTCAAGATGACATGGATGATTAGAGGCCTCTAGGCAATCTCTACTGCATTTTGGCAGCCCTTGGGTCTTTAGTACTTGATATTTTGTCTTTTGATTTTGTAGTTTGTACTTGAGACTTGGATATTATATTATTATGATTATCATATTTGTCCTTTGAAGTTTGAAACATCGAACATTGTGATCATATCATGGTTGTTGCTACTTGATGTAATTAAGTTTATGATGCCACTTAATGATTGATGAGATAATGGTTCTCATACTTTGATGCCATTTGAATCTTCAATCTTTGATTATTTTCATTTAAGTTATTTCAATTTGATAGAACTTAGGACTTAGATCTCTTTCATTGTTCATTTTTCAATATTAAATGCAATGTAAATAGTAAATACTAAAACTAAACTATCAATAGCGGTCTTGATGAACTTATACTTCATATTTATGTCTTATATTGTTACACATCTTTTCATAATTAGCATTTTAAGTATCATTAAAACTTAGAACTTAGATCTCTTTCATTGTTCATTTTTCAATATCAAATGCAATGTAAATAGTAAATACTAGAACTAAACTAGCAATAGCGGTCTTGATGAACTTATACTTCATATTTATGTCTTATATTGTTACACATCTTTTCATAATTAGCATTTTAAGTATCATATAGTATATAGAATATAAATCCTGTCCTCCCCCCTCCCATCCCCTGCCATCGTCCCCAAATTGAGGCCTCTTTGTCCCCCCGTCCTGGAAACTTGTCCCCTAGGCTGGTGTAACTATGACTTATAATTATATATGAGATATAATTTGTATATGTGTGTGTGTGTGTGTGTGTGTATATATATATTTGAGATATATGTTTAGTATTTAAGAGAAATTAATATAATAATGATATATATATATATATGAGAGATTAAATTTATTATATTATATATATATATATATGAGATATATGTTTCGTATTTAAGAGAAATTAATATAATAATGATATATATATATATATATATATATATGAGATTAAATTTATTATATTATGTATATGATTAACGAATAGACATGTCCCTTTATAGGACATGTCTCTTCATGGCTTATTCTCATTATAAATAATAGATTGCTGTCTTTTGGAAAAAAACATACCAAAATTAAATGGCAGTGCTTATTACATTGCAGCAATCTAGAAAACTAACATGATATCAAAGCAAGTTACAAATGTAAAGTTATCAAAGCACTATGGAAATTTATCTCAGATAAGAGAGACTCTTTGTTGAAGTATTAGAAGACCTTACTGATATGAACAATGGACAATAGAAGTACAATGCCAGTTGTTTACAATGCAATGGATGTTTATATTGAACTTGTGGGTTGTCGTGTGAGCCCTGGAGCTTGGGAAGAACCGTTATGGTTTGGTACTGAGATGCCTACCTATCACAAAGCTGGAGAATCGACTATTATAAGTGGGATTGGATTTCATGGATATTCTTCTATCACATGGTTGACGATAATAAATCTCCAACTTGATAAAACTCATTGGTGCATTTTAGGAGGGATAGATATTATTGACAGAGTAAGAGATCTTCAATCGCTTTACCTCACAATTATCCAGCATAATTCTAAATTCAGGGAAAGCCTTAATGATGACGTGACTATATACATCTTTGCAATAACCATGGAAGCATTGATTTTTATTTTGTCCAAAGTGGTGCATAGATAAGAGACTCCTTACAAGACAGATGAGAGCAAGGTATTGCAGAAATGAAATTATAGGTCATAGAAGCGCATGACCTTTCCAGTGGGGTTTTAATGGTATTTATGCACTTACAGGCTGGAAATACAAAGGCCAAGAGCATAATTTCAAATTCAGTTTACTTTCCTTCATACAAGGTTTTCTTTTGCAAGATATATGATTTGAACTCTGAGGTGGGTGTCACTATTCAACGAGATCATGGGTTTGGTGGGCATGTGAAGTAGCAAAGTGCCCTCATCTTCAATGCAGATAGTCATAAGTGCACAATGAGCGAGTCAAGGGCAACATGACCAAAAGATAAAGGAGGAGCGAGGGCCCAGTTGGCCAAATTACAAAGCATAGGCATCCATAGTGACAATTGTAGAGGTTTTCAATGCGCAAGGAGATGCGCATATTTGGAAGCATCAAAGCTTTATCGGTTGAAACAACAAGAGCCAAGAAGATGGAAAAGGTCTCTTAGACAACAACACCGATGCATAGAGGATATCAATGTATCAAAGGAGTATAAGTCACCGATATCAAAGGGAGTAAAGTAAAATAACCAATGCCTAAGTGTATAGAGTATCCGAAACTCAATGCCATGTAATAAGGAAATTGTAAAAAAAAAGGTGGAAAATAAGAGTGTCATCGTCCAAGGCATGACCATTTCAGCATGAACCAAGAAGATGAAAGGGGAAAAGAAATATTACATGTGGCATTTGATATGACCAAAGGGGTGAATTATCATCAACAACTAATTAAGGACTTAACACCTTATTCTATTCAATTTTAAGATTTAACTTCACAAGCACCTTGACATATATTAAAGGTGAGAATGAAGGGATGCTATTATAAGGGGGTAAAGGCTTTGGGCATCACCCCAATAAAGATAAGTATTAAGGTATGCTTCATTACTAATGATCAACTATAAATATTCCTTTCTGAGTTCAAATAAATATTATATGGGATATATAATTGAGAATATATGTGACAATGATATATATATATATATATATATTCAATCAACATGACATTTTGATATAATGCTTGTTAAATACAAAGAGATTTATAATAGGAGTATGAAAGGTAAACATTGAGTATTATGTTATCTAACTTCCATTATTGAAAATATAAAATAAAAAGTTTTGTTACAATTATTTATGTTATTGTTACTAATAGGCATGAGTTAAATTACTAACATCCTAATAAATGTTAACATTCTTATTTTCATTTTCAATACATACTATAAAAGCTATGTGCCTTGATCTATTCCTCCAAGAATGTTCTTGCAAGAAAAGGAGGATTGACATCCAATTCAGAGGGAGTCTGACACTTCTTTAAAGGTAAAGGAGCTCAATTGAAATCTTAATAGAGACAACCTTGAAAGAGAAGTTGTTGAAATCTTATTAGAGACAACCTTGAAAGAGAAGGAGCAGATAGAGGATATGATTCAGTCAACTTTTAGAGATATCGATCATATTGATTTAGAGGAAGTAAACCATGTTGAGATGGATTCTCCAATGATCATTAAATTGTAGCAATCAAGAAGATTGTGACTCATAAATATACATCATGACAATGTGATTTTAATGGGCCTAACCCCTGTGTACATCATGAGGAAGCGACAACTTCCAAATGATGTCACTTGTATTTGTAGAAGTTATTGAAAGGTGACAATCTTACAATAACTTAATTTTCTATTATGATGGATAGCTTACGATGTCTATGCAAATCATAATAAATTATACTTGGCATGGTGGATGTTTATATGGTAAGCATTATGAAAATGTGTGTGCACATACCTTATAAACATTTTTGAGTACATGGTGAATGTTATTGATATTCTAGAAGGCCATTACACAGAGTACTTGGTGAATATCACATGTCTTAATGTTTTGGGAGGCTATTACTCACAGAGTACTTAGTGAATATCACACATTTTGATGTTCTGGAAGGCCATTACTCATAATATTTGGTGAATATCTTGCATTCTAGGAGGCCATTACTCAAAGAGTATTTGGTGAATATCATATGTTGATATTCTATAGACCAATACTCAAATGTAATATCAAAATGGTGAATATCATGTGTTGATATTCTAGAGACCATTACTCAGAGTAATCGGTGAATATCATAAATTCTTAAGGCCAATACTCATGATATAAAATGTGATCTCAAAATGGTGGATATTTTTTGATCAAAGATATCCTTAAAGTTTGTTATTCCTAAAATTACAAATAGTGTAATATATGTCTTATGTTTATCCTCCCTAGCTAAGAGGGAGTGTTGACGTTTAATAGCTTCAGTCAAATAAACTTATATATATAGCATTTGAGAGAAATTAATATAATAATGATATATATATGAGAGATTTAATTTATTATATTAATTATATGATTAACGAAAAGATGTCTCTTCACGGCTTATTCTCATTATAAATAATATATTGCTGTCTTTTGGATAAAACATACCAAAATTAAATGGCAGTGCTTATTACATTTGCAGCGATCTAGAAAACTAAAACCTTAAATCATTTTTGTGAGGTGGTGTACCTACTAAAGGATCCTCCGTTGTTCCCCCTCCTTGCACTCCCTTCCTTTCCTCTACATGATTGATTATTGCATAAAGAAAATCACATTAATAAATGCAAAGATATTTATGTTAGATTCAACATTCATATCTGCATATAATCTGGTATAAATATATACATTCACATCTATATAATTGACAAAAATACACATGCATAAGTACTATAACTATTTCTTTGTACCACAAGAATTTAAAAAGTTATTACATAAATTGCCCTGCTGCATTTATGATTATTTCTGCTGTTAATTCCATCCTTTCCTTGAATGCTGGGCAATGTCTTCGTACATCTCTCCATCGGACTTGGAATGTTAGGACTTTCTTTTGAAGTTGTGACCCTTGGAATGGTGTATGTCCATTCGCTGCCAGGTTGTGACCCTTGTGGCCAACCACACCTCTTCATAACTTATTATTGTGAAGTTTAACTAATTTCCTGTTCGATTTAGAGGGGATTGCTGCTAAATGAAGGGGAGAGGATCAATTCATTAGGTGATTGTTCTATGATATATATGTGCAGCAATCCTGTTTCCCTGTGATCTGTTATGGTAATCATGAACTGCTGTCAGTTCACTATTGGCATTAGGAGAGAAAATCAGTTCACTGTTGACATTAGGATAAAAAATTGTGAAATCATACTGTCCTAAGACAATTCCTCTGTCAGGTTTAATGTCAGATCAGAGGCATGACAATGACCTTCATGATAATATAGTAGATTACTTAGACTCCCAAACACACAACTCAAACCCCATAGCAAAACTCATAATGTATACTTCAAACAAAATATCAGAACCAGCCCATCATGTAAACTAACTAAACGGAACAAGAAATGAAAGCAAAGTCTTTTTAGGTGACACAAGATTGTTCAACCACTATGATGATCCTACATCACTAAGTCACAAGTGAGCTTTATGAAGCCACTACAAGATCTTAACCACATCCTAAAATTGCAAGTAAAATTGGGAATTGAATCTGAATATACAAGTCACAAAGACATGTTACGTGTTGATGTTGATGTTTATGGACATTGATGAAGCTCTTTAGGAGCAAACACTTGTGAGATACAATGCTTGCTTCTAGATTATTGAGCCAAGGAGCAAGTTCACAGGCTTGTGAAAGGAATTGAAGCTAGTTTGAGCATATTCAGTCTGATAAGGGAACTATGGTTGTCTAGAAGATTGAGAAATCTTGTTTATGATTGCACTAATTTGCAAGTGCATCAATATCTTCTTCACAACTCCAAACCATTTTAGAAGACAAAGTAGCTATGGATATTCTAAAATCTATTTGAGATTAATACAACAGCAAACCTTGTGATGATGATATTTAGCCAAGGCCGAACGCAACCAAGTACTCTCAATATTTTAAAACATGATATAAAAAGTGAAAGGTACTCCATAGGAAGTTTGAGAAGGATTTAATAAAATAGATTTTGGGCACCCACTTTTTGAAAATAAGACATGTCAAAATTGGTATTGAACATACTTCTAATGGTCTAATCTCTTATGGCTTTTCTATTTGGACATCTTGTATATTTAGATATTGAAATCGTTTACAAATCTAGTGCTCATTCAAGCAACAACATGAGAATTACAAGCTTTTTCAAGCGCCTTTCGAGCAACCACACTAGATACAACATTTGGAAGAGCAAGAGTCACAACTTAGAATCCACATTTTTTTACAATGAGACAAATATAACCAATAGAAGACTAAGAGTTACAACCAATAGAAGTGATGCAAGAGCATCCAGAGGTATAAGGGCAATCCTGTGTC
Organism: Cupressus sempervirens; assembly: GCA_028749045.1. Classification (NCBI taxonomy): domain Eukaryota; kingdom Viridiplantae; phylum Streptophyta; class Pinopsida; order Cupressales; family Cupressaceae; genus Cupressus; species Cupressus sempervirens. The sequence continues at coordinate 314,619,704 of CM053785.1, forward strand.
ATCCAAAAAAATGTACTTAGACTTAGTTTCTGTTTCATGTGTTTTCATTTCTGGATACCCATTTGGGTCAAATAAAAGTTTCAACTCTCACAATTCCACTATTAGTGTTCTGGGTTAGAGTTTTTAATCACCTTGGGATACATGTAAATGCCAAAAAAAATAGGAGTATGTAATTGAGCCATCATTTTGGTGAACTAGAAGGTGTAAATTGATCGGATGATTGTCATTGTAATTTAGAGCATTCCAGAAAAAGAATCAGGTCAAAAGGCCCCACGGTTTGAAAGTTATCGCAATTTTTCGATTTCTGGAGACATCTTAAAAATGCTTCAAAGTCAGGTTAAGGGCATTAAATGACCTCGAACAGGGCCGAAAAATGGGGGACGAGTGAAGCTGGTCCATACGGCTATAGAGCGCTTCGAGAGCTTTCCGGAAATGTAAACAGTTCGTCAATCGGAGCTACGGTTCAAAAGTTATGCCTCCCGAAAGTTCGGTTACCGTTTCTGGATTCTTCTAATTTTGTGCCAACTTCTAATGCGACTTCTAGAGCCTTCTATTTGGTCGGTGGATGCCAACTAGCACTTTCTAGAATGTATTCATAATCCTTAACCCTCTGGGGTCTATTTAAGAACATTTCTGGCATTGTAAAAGGCAGTTAGGAGTGGAGTTTAAGAGAAGGTACTGGGAGAAGAATTTATCTCCAGATTTGGGCTATTGTAAGCCCATAGGGCATGTTTTGGAGTCTGTTTCTCTGCACTAAGTGTACTAGCATATTTTCACAGTTAATAAAATTTTTCCTTTTCTATTGTGTCCATTTTGTGCTTGGGTTGCATCCCATCAAGTGGTATCAGAGCTGGTTTTCCTAAGTGTGTAGACAGAGCGCCGACTGTGAGGTAGTTTGCACCAGGACTGTGTGGTTGTGGGTTTGACTTAAGAAGCTGCCTCCACGAAGAGAGCGTGGTGGAAGGACCGGAGCTATTAATTCTGAAGAGGTTAGAGCCCTCCAAAGGCAAGTACAAGCGTTGCAAGAGGAGCTCCGTAGGGGAACAAATGTTGCTGTAGGTGACGAAAGTGAGGATGATAATGAAGAAGAAATTGGACCAGAAGGGGAAGTTGACGGGGAAGTTCTGAATCAGGCAGAGGAAAGGCTTTTTAGGGCCATTACTAAGTTTGGGAAAAGACCTACAATTGATGTGGGTGTGTTTTCAGGAAATTTGAAACCAGATGAGTTGATCGATTGGATCAATGAACTGGAAGAATACTTTGAGTATGAGGATATCAGGGACCCAGATAGGGTTACGTTTGCAAAGGCCAAACTAAAAGGGCATGCCAAAATCTGGTGGCAAGAGGTTCAATTGGAAAGAAATAGAAGAGGAAAGGATAAGATCACAAGGTGGGATCGTATGATGGACAAATTAAAGAAGTAGTTCATTCTTGTTGACTATGAGCTTGATTTGTTTAAGAAGATGCATGGGTTAAAGCAAGCAGGAAAGTTAGTCCAAGAATATACAGAGGAGTTTTACCAACTTCTTATTAGAGCAGGGCATGCAGAAGCAAATAAAGAGAAGGTTGCTCATTATATCAGTGAGTTGCGACCTAGCATCCAAGAGGAATTAAGTCTGGTAAAAATGACCAGTGTTGAAGAGGCATACCAGTTTGCCCTACGAGTTGAAGAGAAGCTAAATAAGAGGTTTGAAGGGAGACAAAGAGGGCATGGTCAAGGAGGAAGGGGTAGAGGTAGGTCATCTGGAGGCCGAAATGAAACCCAAAAGAAAAATGAAGATGTGGGTACTAGCAAGAACCAGAGGAACGAGGGTTTCAACCGCTCCCGTGATCAAGACTTTGGAAATCAGCGAGGAAGAGGTAAAGGACGTGGACAAGGAAAAGGAGGCTTCCATGGTACCTGTTTCCATTGCAATGAAGAAGGTCATCGTGCCTTTGAATGCCCTCAACGACAAGGAAGGACAGATAGGAGAGTTGAGGGTCAAGCTAGGGTTGCTCATGTGGATGAGGATGCACAATCATCACATTCAGAGGATGCAGAAAGAGGAGAGACTTTAGTGAATGAAAGGGTCCTACTAAGTGGTGAGATTGAACCAGGACAAAGGAGGAGTTTATTCCGTACCAGGTGCAAGTGTGAGGATAAATGTTGTGATGTGATTATTGATGGTGGTAGCACTGATAACTTGGTATCAGAGGAGATGGTCTCTAAGCTGAAGCTCAAGAGGGAGAAACACCCCCAGCCCTATCGGATTGCTTGGGTGAAAGATGATCATAAGGTCCTGGTAAGTGAACAATGTTTAGTGAAGTTCAAAATTGGGAGTTACCATGATGAAGTTCTTTGTGATGTTATTCCAATGGTTGTTTGTCATCTATTGTTGGGTAGACCATGGTAGTTTGATAGGCATGCAGTACATGATGGTCATGAAAACACATACTCTCTAACAAAGGATGGAGTTCGCCACAAACTAAATCCCATGAAAAAGGAAGGCGAAAAGGTATGTAGCAGTGCTAGGATTTGTCTTGTTGATGGAAGGAAGTTTTTAGATGGCATGAAACATCAACGTATGTGCTATGCTTTGATCCCTAGGAAAGATAAAGAAGGTAGTACTGAAATACCACTTAAGTTTCAGATTTACTAGGTGAATTTGGAGATATCATCTCCGATAATGTTCTAGAAGGATTGCCACCGGTAAGGCAAATCAGTCATCAGATAGATTTAATTCCAGGAGCTAGTTTGCCTAACAAGGCTGCTCACAGGATGACTCCTACTGAAACTAAGGAGCTAAATAGACAGGTTCAGGAGCTATTGAGAAAGGGCTTGATTCGAGAGAGCCTGAATCCATGTGCAGTACCTGCAGTACTGGCACCAAAGAAGGATGGAGAATGAAAGATGTGTACAGACTCTCAAGTTATAAATAGGATAACCATCAAGTATCGATTTCCTTTGCCAAGAATGGATGACCTTATGGATTGCTTGAGTGGAGCTCAGTACTTCACAAAGATAGATCTCAAGAGTGGCTATCATCAAATACGGATACGAGAAGGAGATGAATGGAAAACAGCCTTCAAGACCAAGGAGGGTCTTTATGAGTGGTTAGTCATGCCCTTTGGATTGACGAATGCCCCAAGCACTTTCATGCGGCTTATGAATGAGGTACTTAAGAAGTTCTTGGAAAAATTTGTTATTGTCTATTTGGATGATATCTTAATTTTCAGCAAGACTTTGGAAGAACATTTATTGCATATTCGTAGTGTCCTTGAAAGGTTAAGGGAAGAGAAACTGTTAATTAATTTGAAGAAGTGTATCTTTGCAAAAAGGGAGTTAGTCTACTTAGGGTTTGTTATATCACCTGAAGGTCTCAAAATGGATCTAGAGAAGGTAAAAGCCATCTTGGAATGGCCTACTCCAAGGTCTGCTACTGAGGTAAGATCATTTCATGGTCTGGTTAGTTTTTACAGAAAGTTCATTAAGAATTTCAGTGGCATATGTGCACCCCTGACTAACACAATAAGAGGCGATAGAAAAGAGTTCAAATGGACTGCGGCAGCTACGAGAAGTTTTGAATTGCTGAAGAAGAAGGTGACAGAACAACTTGTGTTGGCACTTCCAGATTTTAGAAAGGTGTTCCAGGTGGATTGTGATGCTAGTGGCAGTGCTATTGGGGCTGTATTAAGCCAAGAAGGTAAGCCTATTGCATATTTTAGTGAGAAATTGAATGATGCGAAAAAGAAGTATTCTGTTTATGATCAAGAGTTCTATGCAATAGTTCAGGTCTTAAAGAAATGGAGGCATTATTTATTGCCAAAGGAATTTGTTTTATATACTGATCACCAAGCATTACAGTACCTAAATAGCCAAGGTAAATTGAATCAGAGGCATATGAAGTGGGTAGAGTTCTTGCAGAGCTATACATTTGTGTTAAAGCATAGAAGTGGAAAATCTAACAGGGTTGCAGATGCACTAAGTAGGAGACAGTTGTTGCTTACAGTAATGCAGGTTGAAGTAGTTGGGTTTGATAAACTCAAGAATGTGTACCCTAAGGATCCTGATTTTGTTGAAGCGTGAAAAGCTTGTAAAGAGCCTGTTGTTGTAGACAGAACTAAGTGGTTGGACTATCTAATTCAGGATGGTATGTTATTCAAGGGCAGTCAATTATGCATTCCAAGGAGTTCCATGAGGGAAAATCTGATTAAGGAGAAACACAGTGGAGGGATGGCAGGACATTTTGGTTGAGATAAGACCATTGCCATTCTCAAAGAACATTATTTTTGGCCTCAAATGTCACAGGATGTGAAGAAGTTTGTACAGAATTGCCAGGTTTGTCAAGTGGCCAAAGGATTTAGTCACAATATTGGACTATATCAGCCATTGCCTGTTCCATCAAAGCCATGGGAGGACATAAGTATGGATTTTGTTCTTGGATTGTCGAGGACACAAAGGGGTAATGACTCAGTATTTGTGGTGGTTGATAGGTTCTCCAAAATGGCACATTTCATTCCATGCCACAAAACTCATGATGCTGTCCATATTGCAGACTTGTTTTTCAGAGAGGTGGTAAGACTACATGGCCTCCCAAAGAGTATAGTTTCTGACAGAGATACTAAATTTGTGGGGTATTTCTGGAGAACATTGTGGAAGAAGTTGAGAACAGACTTGAAATTCAGTTCCACACATCACCCGCAGACTGACGGCCACAGAAGTGGTAAACAGAAGTCTGGGCAATTTGCGGAGATGTTTAGTTGGGGATAAGCCCAAGGGGTGGGATTTGATTCTACCACAAGCAAAGTTTGCTTACAATAACTCTATAAACAAGAGTACTGGTAAATCACCATTCCAAATTGTATATGGAAGTAGCCCAAGAACTGCACTAGAATTGAGGAAGATAGAGCAAGGGGAGAGGACAAGTGCTGAAGCTGAAGAATTTGCTGAACATATCAAGTGTCTACATGAGGAGGTTCAGGCACACATTACCAAGATGAATCAAGTGTATAAAGCTAGGGCTGATCAAAGGAGAAGACATAAGGAGTACCACGTAGGGGATCTAGTCATGGTCCACTTAAGAAAAGAAAGATTTTCAGCCGGTACTTACAACAAGCTGAAGATGAAGAAATTTGGCCCCTGCAAAATTTTGAAGAAACATGACTTAGGAAATGCATATGAAGTAGAGTTGCCAAATGGAATTCACATTTCTCCTATTTTCAACATTGCAGACTTAACAGAGTATCATGATGATGGTGCAGATGAGGAGCTGATGTTAGAGCCATGTCCAATTCCTACTTCTAAGAAGGAGGAGATAGAGGAGATTCTGGATAGTCGTGTGGGTAGGAGTACCAGAAATAGGCAGTATGAAGAGTATCTGGTTAAGTGGAAAGGCCGACCGATCGAGGACTCCACTTGGATATCAGCAGCTGAGGTTTCCCATTTGGGATTTCCTCTACCATTCATAAAGTGACAGGGTCACTTTTCAATCTACCCTGGGTGTCTGATGCAGGAGCATCCAGAGGTATAAGGGCAATCCTGTGTCATCCAAAAAAATGTACTTAGACTTAGTTTCTGTTTCATGTGTTTTCATTTCTGGATACCCATTTGGGTCAAATAAAGGTTCCAACTCTCACAGTTCCACTATTAGTGTTCTAGGTTAAAGTTTTGAATCACCTTGGGATACATGTAAATGCCGAAAAAATAGGAGTATGTAATTGAGCCATCATTTTGGTGAACTAGAAGGTGTAAATTGGTCGGATGATTGTCATTGTAATTTAGAGCATTCCAGAAAAAGAATCAGGTCAAAAGGCCCCACGGTTTGAAAGTTATCGCAATTTTTCGGTTTCTGGAGACATCCTAAGAATGCTTCAAAGTCAGGTTAGGGGCATTAAATGACCTCGAACAGGGCTGAAAAATGGGGGACGAGCGAAGCTGGTCCATAGGGCTATAGAGCGCTTCAAGAGCTTTCCAAAAATGTAAACGGTTCGTCAATCGGAGCTACGGTTGAAAAGTTATGCCTCTCGGAAGTTCAGTTACCGTTTCTGAATTCTTCTAATTTTGTGCTGACTTCTAATGTGACTTCTAGAGCCTTCTATTTGGTCGGTGGATGCCAACTAGCACTTTCTAAAGTGTATTCCTAATCCTTAACCCTCCGGGGTCTATTTAAGAACATTTCTGGCATTGTAAAAGGCAGTTAGGAGTGGAGTTTGAAAGAAGGTACTGGGAGAAGAATTTATCTCCAGATTTATGCTATTGTAAGCCCATAGGGCATGTTTTGGAGTCTGTTTCTCTGCACTAAGTGTACTAGCATATTTTCACAGTTAATAAAATTTTCCCTTTCCTGTTGTGTCCATTCTGTGCTTGGGTTGCGTCCCATCAAAAAACTAAGAGTCACAACTTAGAATTCAACAAAGATGTCCCTCGTGGGATTTGATCTGGGGTCTCCACAATGGAAACTAATCGCTTCAACCAACTAATCTAAACCCCTTGGACACATCTTGTATATTTGTAGAAGCTATATTCTGATATTCATCTAGTTTGTCATTCTTGTACATTTCTTTTTTTAAATGAGAAAATAAGATGATAGTAATTACCATAGAGAGCTATTTAAGAACATAAAAATGCAGTTATTCAAAATAGTCATTGATAGCCTGCCAATAAGTTTGTCATATTTCACTAGACCCTAAGGCTTTGAGACAGTAGACTGTAGTCTCTGCAACACAGATTAACTCCTTAAGACTTGCAAATTTGTAATACAATATACAAGAACCAGATTAACTACTTAAGGCTTGCAGATTTGTAATACAATATACAAGAACCATACTTGTCTCCAATTTGGCGTTTCTCAATCTGTAAGATTTCATAATAACGTAGTGCAGCTTCTAGAAATCTACGTTTCATGTCCAAAATGCGTGCATAACAAACCTGAAAAATAACAGAGCAAATACTTATGAGCTTAATAGATTATTCAAGATTAGCAGAAAAGGGCACCAATTGCAAAAAGTTAGAATAATTACCTTATATTCCAAATTTAATGCTTCATCATGGCTATTGCGCACCATGAAAGAAGCTTTTTAATAAATATTTCTGCATTAACAGCACCATCATCCTGACAGATGACACAAACACTCTTGCTCAATAGGGAAACAAACATTGGAACGTGCCGTATAAAAGTTGTGAAGTCATAAGTTGAATAGTAATCATATTAGGAATTGAAAAAGGGGGATTTGTACAAAATGTAATTTTGTGTCAAGAACATCAAATGATACCTCAAGGTATAATCAAGCAATCTGAACACGTTGATAACTTGTATATGTCATCAAGATTCCTATACAAAAATAAGTTAGAGCAAGTATGACATTATGTGCATAGTATACTCTGATGGAAAGTTATTACTAAAATACTTGTAGACTATGGAGTATTGTTTCTATGGAAATGCTACATATTAGAAACGGCAAGTCAAAACATTAGACAATCCTTAAGATATGAACCTAATTACAGAATCTAGGTCGATTCCACTATGAAGTATTGTTTCTATGGAAGTGCTACATATTAGAAATGGCAAGTAAAAACATTAGACAATCCTTAAGATATGAACCTAATTCCAGAATCTAGGTCGATTCCACTCAGCATTTGAGCAGCTTTTGACCATTGATATTCAGCCTCATATAGTTCTGCAAGCTTTTCCCTGATTATGGATACCTGCGGTGTTTCACCTGATCAATTATGATGACAAAAGTGAAAAATGCCACATCAATTAACAGAGTAATTAATCTTTTTTATAATTGAATTCAGTTACTTTAATGTGAGGAAAATTTGAATTATGAGCACTTAGAATTAAAGAGATAGTGCAATATTTAAGGACAAACCATCAGTCTTGGTTGTTACAAGGTGTAAGATTGCTGTGAAAGTAATCAAGAGCGATGTTGACAACTAATGCTGAGATGATTTAGTGCCCAAATCATAATAGCAAGTTTAGAAATATCAAAAAACTGATCATAAACTCAATAGTCGTCGCAATATTAGCATAAAGATGAAGCAAACTTGTGTCAAAGCGTTGCAGGTAAGATAGCCAATTCAAGTAACCCTTCCTATAGATTTGGAAAATCTCAAAATGAGGAACCATGTGAATAGAGAAAAAACAATTCAATGGACCCTTGCTATATATTAGGAAAAACAAAACGGGGAACCCAATGAATTAAACTCGTAACGTTCTATCTAATGGAAATGCAAGACAGGGACAAAGGATAGCAGGTATAATAACATAATACATATAGTATTGATTGTGCTTTCTACCAACAATTAATAATAAGATGCATTGCTTTGAGGAAAAAAACAAATACATTCGAACTTAGCGATGGTTTCGGTAAACTAAATATAAATTATATAAAAGCGTTAAGATCACCTGTTCTTCAAAAGAAACAACTCTGGTCTGAATTTGGGCCAGAGCATAGAGCGCAATCTCCTTGTGAGCCTCGGGCTCCAACTTGCTCAGTTCCTGAGCAAAAATTTGCAGTAATTGTCTCGACGCCACCAGGGGCACATCATCAGACACCACTACGCCGTTTGAAAAAATAAAAATAAAAATAAAAAACTAAACATCAAACCAAATAAAAAGGGGAAAAGAAAAGATATCCTAGTACGAAGAAAAAGAAAACGTTACTTATCAAAACGACTGTTTTCAGTTTTTCTGGGGTGAGGGTGGGATTCTGGGGTTTTAAAGGATTTTACTGTGGTCAATGAAGGCTTTGGCATTTTGAACATGATTGTTGGACAGAATAGATGCGACTATGAGTTCGTATTGTTCAATCTTCTGTCTCTGGTCTGTAATTGCAGCGGCTGTTTGTAGAGCGCTAACTATTTCAACCGCCATTGTCTTCCTTTTCTCTTGTTTGTATCGTGCAAAGGTCTCGTTCGAATCCTCTGTTAATGGAGGTAAATTGCGATCTCTCCCCAAAATAAATACTCTTCTGTATTACAGGTCACCCGTTCGATCCCAACCAAGGTCCTGTTTAAATTTTTTTTTAAGAGTTTGTAGTCCACCATGATTATTTTCATTTTCAATTTATTTAATTAATATTTATTAATGTAAAGATGTATCGATGATTAAAATTTGAGAATAAAACATTTAGTAGATGTCAGACTTGAATGGGATAAAATTGAAGTTCTTAAGCAATTACTATTATCGTGCAATGATCAATAGGAGTAATGTGTTTTGTACTATGAATAAGATAGTTTTAAAAAATGATATTAAGGGCCCGTTTGGTTGCAAGCGTAGGAATTGAGAATTAGAATAGAAAATTTGAATGAGAATGGAAAATGAAGAATAGGAATGGAAAAATGCAATCCAATTTTGTTTATCCCTTGTTTGGTTATGCAAGCTTAAATTGGAATAGGGTTAACTTGCAATCGGCGCCCTTTGAAAATATCTCTGAAGATGCAATCGGCGCCATTGAAAAATCGCTAAAATATTTGAAAATATTGAAAACAAAGTTCTCGCGCTCACCCCAGGTCAAAGCGGATTTGAAAATTTAATCAAATTTGAGAAAGCGAAAATGAATGCAAGAATAGCAATTCCAATTACAAGTATTTTTTGGAATGGACAAAAGCTCATTTTGGGGCTAAAATGAGAATACGTATTCTTATTCCCTATTCCTATTCCACGCACCAAACAAAGAATACAAATCATATTCTAATTTCCTATTCCTATTCCGGTTGTATTCCAGCAACCAAACGGGCCCTAAATTTATCATAATAGTCTACAAGATCATTCCAAATAACATATGTAACATCTAGTATCAATCTAAATTGATTTTGGACATTTTGTTGATACAAAAAATACAAGATACATTCAAATTAATTATTATAATTCTTTATTATGCTTTTGAATATTTTTTATTCAAATAACATTCAAATTACTTACAATTTTTTTAGCACCTAGTTCAATCTCATCAAACATAATTGACTAAATTCTTCATATCAAAAGTTGGGAGCCCAAATATAACATCACAACACATAACATTGTCTTGCTTTAGAATAACAACTTTAGAAACATACTGAAACTCATTATTTAGTCACACAATATTTAGTAATGTACTGAAAATACTAAGTCAATCAATTGACATCAATGACAATCTAAGAATCAGTTAATCTCTCATCAAATTTGTACCAATCTTCATTAATGTAATCACTTAGCATCATTGCGCTAGTTAAACATAATGTAAAGTATCTACCATGAATGTTATTTAATTAAATTTAAATTATAAATATTGTCTTGCTTTTGAATAAATTAGATGGTGTTCAAATCTCATAAGTTAGACACAAAAAAACCTTAGAAACTTTTTATATTTTATTTTGGCGAAAAATTATATTTATATTAATAATAACTAGTTTAAAATAGTTCCTGAGGAAAAGAACCAGAAAAGAAAAACTCTAGTCATTGCCTAATACAAAAAAGATGTGGAAGAAGAAATACTGCAACAAGAGAATCTATCAACACTAATGAATCTTGTCTCAGAGATTCTCAAATCGAGAATATAGTGATTACAAAGAGCCCAAAACTCATATAAATACAATTCATTGTTTGATGTCAAAGACAAAATCAAGAGCCAGCCAAAAACTATCATAAAGATTACCATCACTGATCTACATCCAAAACTCCAATTGAGACCATGATATTAGAAAGACATTTGATGCAAGTGCAATCCAAGACCTTGACCTACATACAATATCTCAAAAGAACAAGTGAGATCCATAAAAGAAAAAACATGTGAAATCATAGCTTAGAAGTCGTGATTTACTATCAAATAAAATATGAGGAGGACTCAACCTTATTCTAAACATATTCTTTTCTCACAATATTAACCAAGTTGGGGAGATCAAGGAGGTTAAGTGGGGAAAGTAGAGAGTTAATATAAACCTCGTCAGTACCCAAATTAGCCAGACAATCAGCTAAAAGATTGCCTTCTCTATAAGTATGCATGATGTAACATTTAGAGATTGAATTAAGAAGAGACAATACTTGATGTAATATATATTGTATGGACCAATTATATACATGATATTTAATACATGCATTAATAATAATGGATGAATGCCCTTCAACATGTAACTTATACATAGAGAGTGATTTTGCAAGTTCCAAACCAAAAAGCAAGGCCAAGGCCTCAGCTGTGTTATTTTTACACTAAGGGAGAGTGTTGGAATGTGTAATTTCCCCCTCAAATGAAATGAAAAATTATAATAGAGGATTCTAGAAATTCCTGGATAGACGAATTGGGTTAGGTAAAGTTCTAGAAGTCATAGATAATTCTAGAAAAGTCGATTTGTTCCATGTTGGTTGATTTAGATGTTTTCAGAAATGATTTTAAGTGTTGAAATTAACAAGTGGGAAGATTTATTTCTGAGAGGGGGGGTGAATCAGAAGTAACTAACTTTAACCCTTTTAAATTCTTTTAACTAAAACCATTCACATGCATCCAATCTATCTAATGAACTTGAAAGTAAAGTCATGCATGAAAATAAACAACACACAAATTTGGTAACCCAAAAACCCTCCAAAATGAGAAGGTAAAACTGGGGTGGGGATGACACCCACAAAATATCATTGCAGCAATGTGTAACTATTTAAGGTTATAATGTTTGACCACTTCCAGTGGTCTACCCTGTGAAAGGCCTGCCCTGTTAAAGACTTTACACTCTATCAAAAGTGACATGGTTAAAGGATTTCACTACCCTATTAAAAGTAGGCCCGGTTAAAGGACTTTTGTACATTCACTTGGAATGCCACCCTATTAAAGGATTTACAAATGGCTACCAGGCCAACCTAAGTCCATAGGATTTCCATTATCTAATACAATTTGCTAGAGAGTATTAGAAAGTCTTTGACCTAATAGCTTTGCAATCTTCAATTGTTGATTCTAGATCCTTGTTATGTTCTTACTGATCTGATCCTTGCTTGATCTGATATGTTACTCTATGTGGTTTTGATACTTTGTTCTTCATCGACTAGATACTACAGTACTGCTCTGTTCTTCTAAGTCTTTTCACACTTCCCTCTGAATTTTTCTATAGTTTACCCATACACTTCTCTCATTCCCTCATACAATGGGATTTTGTCTTTCTTTTTAAAGATTTCAAAGACTTAAGGTTAGGTATGAATCTACAATCCATATTCATTCTTCATTTCCTGCTTAATTCATGCACTTTTCTTATTGGTTGCATGCCTTTTCCATTTTTCTTATTAGTTGCATGTTGATTGCATAGGTAATGCAAAAGATTCATTCTTATCTTTAAGATCCTTTGAGACTCATCCTATGTCAGCTCCAAAAATGGTTTACATCTGAGTTTGTGAAGGCACAAACTCATATGTCGATTCTTGGTTACTCGACTCATATTATTTGTTGATGCTCAGCTCATATAGAAAAACTAGCTCACTCAATTCCTATAACAATTATGTTCCACGCAGCTTCTATAGTGACTCGACACCTATACTTTGCTTGGCACTTGAACTTCACTCAACACCTGAAGATTGCTCGGCACTTGAAGTTCACTCGGCACCTAAAGATTGCTCGGCACTTGTTGAATTCTCTGGCTTGGCATACATTGTAGCTCGACTTATGTATTATACTTGGCATTAACTTGAGAATTTGGTTAAGTGTGTTGACAGTCAAATGTCAAAACCAATCTGAGACTAATAATCTCCTCCTTTGACATGAGTAGCAAAAACACTTAACTAAACATTATGAATCTGATTTCTATGAGAATACTACACATTCTGTTTGGCATATGTACATGACTACAAAAACTTATTCAAAATTTTGTATACCTCAAAATCTTGTAACTCCCCCTGAGCTGATGTGCTATTTCCATTCCTGTGACCAAAATTCTTGTGTTGAATATGTTTGATGCTCTTTGTCTTATCTGCCTTTATATCTGTGTACCCTATTTCTGCTTCTTGTACGTTGTATCTATGTTTTCTTCCATTCTTATTTACAACTCCCCAAAACATTATATCTCCCCCTTTTTGACACTTATGTCAAAGGGTTCTAAGGATTAAGACCATATTTTGCCAAAAATGTTTTATTGACCTCCATAATCATCTTGAGAGATGCATACCAATTGTCTAAAGTTATCTCCAAGGACTTGTGTTGGATGGTTGTCTCTGCTACAAGATGAACAAGTCCATCCAAAGTAGAAAGATTAGGATATTTCTTTAGAACATTCTTTGCATAGGCTTGTTCTTTATGGAGTACTTCTAGATGTGGGGTTATGGAAGACTGAATTTGCATCAGTTTCGCCTTGATATTGGCCTCTTCTATTGTCAACACAGCTAACTCTTTCTGTGTGTGAAGCATTTTGGTAAAATGCTTCTCACTCTGAGATGGATCTTTTGGTAGCTGTGTGCTGGAAATCTTTAGATTTCTCTCCAAGCTTAGTATCCTTTAGCTTGTTTCCTATGTGAAATATGAGAAATCACACAACTTTTTGTACAATGAGAACACATTCCCAAGTACTATTTTCAATCTTCTTAGCCAATTCAACTTGTGAAAGTGTTATTTCACTAGATATTTTCTCATTAACTTTTCCTTGAAATTTCTTCTCAAACCATTCCATGAATTTCACATTGGTTTCTTGGTCTTCATTAGTCACCTGTTCTACAATATCTGTCAGTTGTTCCAATATAGCCTTGGTTTCATTAGGTGTTTGCAAGCTGAAGGCATCCAAAAAGATGTCCTTAATTTCATGTAATGCTTGCCTTTGTTTATACTCCTTCCTGAGTATTTCTTGATTCTTCTTCCTCTCTAATGCCTACTGTATGATGTTTATTTGTTCAAGGCTCATGGTTGCATAATCAAATTTGGGTATCTCTATTTCTTCATCTAAAATAGGGTCTCCATAGTGAAGTACCTTTGTAACCTTGGTAGAGCTCGAGCTTGGTGTACAAATTTGCAATGGCATTACATCAGTGCTTGGTTGCTGAAGGTCTTTTGTAGGAGTGCTAGTAATTGGTAGATTTACTAATGTCTGTATGGTAGCTTGCTCCTTCTCCTTTGGAGTTTCCTTGTCTTCATCTAATCTCCTTTGATCAATTATAATTATTTGAGGTGTACCTTTTTTTTGTACTGTAGGAACAGATGTAGCAATCTGTCTTATTTTCCTTGTTGATGTATCTTTATCTTCTTCTGCATTCTACCTTTGCAGCATGTTATCAATTGTTCTGGATGTGTCAACTTTGGCTGATGGAATTGGTGGCGTAGGCACTAGAAGTTGAACATTAGTAGCTGTAGAGATGATAGAAGGTGGTTCTTGTGGATTCACCTTATCTCTAAATGAGTCAACTACTACTTTCTGCAACTCATCCACACTAACCAATACTGGATTAGTACATAACTTTGCTTGTTGAGTGGATTGGTCAAGGATCTTTGTGAGATCCTCTGCAGTCAATGGATTGATGTTTTGACAAGATTTGTCAGGAACATCCTTCACATTTATGGTATCTATAGGTGTAGAGATGACATGTGGAGGGCTAGGAGGTGGCAATTGTGTGTCTTGCACACTCTGATCTGTTTGCTACTCTTGAGATGTTGCCATTTCATCTTCTTTTTCTATTTCCTCCTCCATTGTATTATCTTCCTTCTCTTTCTTACTGGCTTCACCCTTATTTGCATCTTCATCCTCTTCAGTGTTATATCCCTTAAAGGGATCTTCTTCTCCATCCTTGACAGTAGTCAAGCTATATATCAACTTCCACAATCTTGTTGATTTATTGACAACTTCTTCAATTTTATTTTGCAAGATGTTGAAGGCTCTATTATTGGTGCAAACTTGCTTCCATGTTTCTTATTTGCCTTAGTTATTTGACCTTCAATCAATTCTGGCATTACTTGTGCCAATGTGGATTTTCTTATTTCTTTTTCCATTTTAAACAATAATGCCACTTATTTTCAACAATTTCATATAACTCCTTTGGTATTGTATTGTCTACTTCAAGAGGAATGTTCTTGAATTTTTCCATCATGGCATATACCGATTCTTCAACTTTATTCTGATCTTCTCTACTCAATTTATTAAAATCAATATTTTTTAATTCAGAAAAATTTGTATTCTTCCTAACATTATCACAAATTTTATCAATATTTGACTTAGGAGCATGGCTTACCACTCTAAATTGGCTGATATCTTCAGATTCTGTCCTTTCCTCATCATTTGACTCTAGTTGTGCAACATATCTTCTCTTTGGTTTCTTCTGCACAAGACCAATCCACTCGGTAGCCGCCTTCTTTTCTTTGTCTTGCTCCTTGGCCCTTTGAGTTGAGGCTCTTGTGGTGGCTCTTGTTACTAGTATAGTTGGCTTGGCTTGGGTTGGCTTTGCAACCTTCTTTGCTTTAGGTTGGGTTGTAGGCTGAGTTTTGGCCTTTCTCTTCTTGGGATCGGCTTGAGCTGGTGCTTCCTCAGCTTCTTCTTCCTCAACACCTTCTTCCTTTTCTTCATCCTCACCTAAGCCTTGTGTCAATGCAAGAGGTTGATGTTCCTCTTCATCATCATCTTCATCTTCCTCAGCATCAGCACCTTCACCAAATCTTTTCTTAGGTTGTTTTACTAGTTTATCCTTCTTCTTTAATGTGGAGGCAATCTTCAACTCCATTTCCACTTTGAATTTCACAACATCATATGTTCCAAAAGGTTGGGCACTCTTATCAATTTCTTCTGCAAGAAATGTTATGATTGTTGCTAATGCTTCATCAATGTTTAGCTCATATCCAAATGGTCTTATACATCTAGTCTTTGGAATTGCTACTTGGATATAAGTATGATCAATATCAACTAAGAAACAAATATCTTTGATGTGTTCTTCCACTAGGGAAACTAGTATCCTTAGTCTTTGCTTCATGGATTTCTTGAAATCCTCAAAGTAACTAGTCATTAGAGATTCAAAGTTGTCTCCCATTTTCTCAATGTACTCATTGATTTGAGTAATAGGTGACTTATCTAATTTCCAATTTACTTTTCCAAAAGAGGGAAATTCTTCCAGAACATAGAAAAATATACAGATCATAATTGATCCAAACTTACACTGAGCACCTTTTGATCTTCTTATTACTCCCAGATTCTCCATGATCTGTTGTAATAGCAATTCTACTAGATCATATGTATGATCCTTCTTGACAATTTTGTAGGCCACATCCACAGCAATGCACGAAACACTATTCAATCTACTTGATTGATAGAACTTGTGAGACATGATTCTTACTACAAAATCCAAAAGGGGATCTGTTATTATATCAATAGTCATGCCCCTTTTGTTCCATTTTTCCCTAGTGTACTTTTCAATAGCTTCCTTAGAATCACTTTGTAAGGTCTTGTCCCGATCTAGGGTTAAAAAACCTGTAACCTTGTGCACAATTCTCTTTGTTATCTTGATAGGTCCTCCTTCTAACCACAAAAAAACATTATGTATCCTGCTTAGGACAATTGTTATCCATTCAGTTTTGAAAACTGTGGGAAAAACTAGGGCATGAGTTAAGCCCTTTCTTTCAACTATTTGAAATTCTTCCTTTAATACTCCATTTTCACATAGTTTATCATATGCTCAAGATGAATCTTCATGTCTCCTATTGCTCCTACCTTGCAATTGTAACATTTCCTAACATCTTGCACCATCTCGAGTTTGGGCAGAATAATGGATAGTGCATTGACAAGGTCATTCTTATATGCAACTTCTAGAATCGGCCTAAAATTTGGCTGTTTAACCTCATTGCTAACTAACTGAACCTTGAAAACTTCCTCTTCCTTAGGGTTTTTAGAATTGGAAGCCATATTGCAAATCTAGGGTTTCAAAAGATATTAAACTTTATAACTACGCAAGTCGGCACTTGAGGAATACCTTAGATCAATGAAAATGATGCTTGATCTTTGTCAAAATCTATAAAAAAAACTTCAATTGCTATTCATCAATCACTTATGTGCTCTTCTCGTCATGTTCTGCATTCGAATGATGAAAAATCATCAAAAAAATTGACCTTATACTCTTCAAAACATAGTATTAAATGCTTAGTGCATATACAGCTATACACTTGGCTCCTTAAAGATTTTAGCATAACTCAGCTTCCATTGACTTTCCATCACTTGGCTCCAACTAGATTTCCTCTTTACTCGACTTCAATTGCCAACTCAGTTGTGACCAATCACTCAGCTCCTACTAGCAGCTCGACATATACTGGCATTCTCTTGGCATATAAGGACAACTCGACAACACTAGTGAAAACTTGAATTTCAACTTTGCATCTCTAATCATGTTGATCTCTTCTTTTCAGTACTATCTTATTTAGGAATTGAAATATGATAAAGCTTAGTAAATCAGTCCCTCATGCCTTCTATCTGCTTAGTTTGATGAAGTGTGATCACTTGACCTATTAGGTGAAGTGATCCCTTCATTTGATGAGGTACACTCATCTTTCTTCTTCCATGTCTTATTCATTTCTCCTTTGATGTGTTCAACATCTACCTTCTCTTTTCCTTTGTTGACTTCTAACTTGGGTGTCTTTGACTTTGTTGGGCAATTCCTGCTGATATGACTAGTCTTCAAGCAACTAAAACATGTGGTTTGACTTAACCATCTATTTTAGTTCCCTCTGAAATGTGTCCTTATGCAATTTTTAGAAATGTGTCCATATTCATGACAGTAATGACAGCTATACTTGGTGTTATAGTCCCAATTGTAGTGATGACCATGGTTATCTTCTCTTGTTGCCTGATTTGATGTCCACATAGGCTTTGATCTGCACTCAATTGCTCTATGTCCACACTTCTTGCAATTGTAGCAATGACCTTCAAATTTTGGTGTACTAATAGTCCTAGTCATGTAGTTATGTGCTTGATGTCCTTGCTTTTTGCACTTGTGACAATAACTTGCATTCTTAGGCTTATCATGCTAATGGGCATTTTTGCTCCTACATACATTAGAAGTATGTCCCTTTTTACCATAGAAATGACAAATAGGTTTAGTGTTCTTACCTTTGTTACTCTGTTCCTCTGCAGTTTTGGAGGACTCTCCTTGTTTAATGCTGATGTATCCTAGTCCTGAAGTATCATTACTGGTCCTTGGTGATTTTAATAGCTATTCAAAGTACTTGATTGCCTCATTGGGTTTATTGTAGTTTTCTGCAATCTCCTTCTCTCTTTTCAAGTCATTTTTTAGTTGTTGATTTTGCATCTTCAGTGTAGAGATCTTGGTGTCCTTGACATTTAGTTCATGATGTGCATTCATCATCTAACTTAAGGTGTCCAGCTGCATGTTTAAGATTCTTGCAAGTTCAATTGACTTTTCTTCCAGTTTGTTGGCAAGGTTTCTCTTGTCTTCTTCTAGCATAGCCTTGTCTTCAATGACTCTTTTCTTCTATTTAGTTACCTCAGAAAATATCATGACTTGTGATTCTTGTTCAAGCTTGAGTATTCTGATTTCTTTTGCTTGAGTTCTATTCTTCTCCATTAGGTTTGCTATTACTATATCAAACTCTTTGGAATCTCCATTTGAAAATAGATTTGAGGTGTCAATCTCCTTGTATGGTGTGTCATTCTTAGCTATGGCAATCTCTTTTCTTCTTTTAAAGATTTTCTCAGTTCTCCTCTAGCTTCTATCAAAGCATGTAAAGCAAGTTGTATGTCAATTGCCTGATTCTCTATGATCTTCCCAAGTTTGTAGACTTCCATTTCTAGATCTTTTCTCCAAGTTGTAAGGCTTCTCCTTATGAGAACTCAGCTGTAATACCAATTGTTGGAATTAACAAGTGGGAAGATTTACTTTTGAGACGAGGGTGGGGGTGAATCAGAAGTAACTAACTTTAACCTTTTCAAATTATTTTAACTAAAACCATTCACATGCATCCAATCTATCTAATGAACTTGAAAGTAAGGACATGCATGAAAATAGACAACACAAAAATTTGGTAACCCAGAAATCCTCCAAAAATGAGAATGTAAAACTAGGGTGGGATGACACCCACAAAATATCACTGCAGCAATGTGTAACAGTTCAAGGTTACAATGTTTGACCACTTCCAATGGTCTGCCCTATGAAAGGCCTATCCTGTGAAAGACTTTACACTCTGTTAAAAGTGACTTGGTTAAAGGATTTCACTACCCTACTAAAAGTAGGCCTGGTTAAAGGACTTATGTACATTCACTTGGAATGCCACCCTGTTAAAGGATTTACAAATGGCTACGAGGCCAACCTAAGTCCATAGGATTTCCATTATCTAATACAATTTGCTAGAGAGTATTAGAAAGTCTTTGAATTGATAGCTTTTCAATCTTCAATTGTTGATTCTAGATTCTTGTTTTGTTCTTGCTAATTTGATCCTTGCTTGATCTAATATGTTACTCTACAATGTTCTAATAATTTTTTCTTCATCAACTGGATACTGCATTCCTGCTATGTTCTTCTAAGTCTTTTCACACTTCCCTTTGAATTTTGCTATAGTTTACCCATACACTTCTCTCATTCCCTCATACAATGAGATTTTGTCCTTCTTTTTAAAGATTTCAAAGACTTAGGGTTAGGTACGAATCTATGATCCATATTCATTCTTCATTTCCTGCTCAATCCATGCACTATTCTTATTGGTTGCATGCTGATTGCATAGGTAATGCAAAAAAAACATTCTTATCTTTAAGATCCTTCAAGATTCATCCTATGTCCGCTCTAGAAATAGTTTACATCTGAGTTTGTGAAGGCACAAACTCATATGTTGATTCTGTGTTACTCAACTCATACTATTTGTTGATGCTCAGCTTATATCTATAGCAATTTTGTTCCACTCAGCTTCTATAGTGACTCAGCACCTATACTTTTCTCGGCACTTGAACTTTACTCGACACCTGAAGATTGCTCGGCACTTGAAGTTCACTCAGCACCTATTGAATTCTCTGGCTTGGCATACATTGTAGCTTGGCTTCTGTATTAGACTCGGCATTAACTTGAGAATTTGGTTAAGTGTGTTGACACTCGAATGTCAAAACCAATCTAAGACTAACACTAAGACATCTATAAATAGAGACATCATGTAATGTAATTGATCTAGACAAAATGGTTAATGAAATATATTAGTGTCGCAACACATGTAGTATTTTTCCATTTTAGTTTAGTTTGTCCATCCACATTTCACAAGGTGTATCAAAGTTGTCTTGGGTTTCTACAAGTGGTATAAGAGCCTAATTTAAGAAGATCTTATCACCATTTGTGACAGATGAATTAGAGTCAAGTTAATTGGGAGAATCCTGTCACCATTTTCGATAGAAGTAGCTAATGAAGGGATAGCTAAAGAAGGATGGAATTTGTTTGTCACCATTTGTAACAACAAAGAGTTTTTTATTTTGCAGAGCAAGGTTATTTGGAGAACCCTGCCACCATTTGTGACAGATAAAGCTATTAAGGGGTGGTTGAAAGAAGACATGAATTTGACCAAGGTTATTAGTGAATCTTGTCACAGACATTTGTGACAAATGAGGCAAGATTACCAGTGGATCTTTTAAAAAGAGGAAATCATTGGCAGCCAATTGCTGACAAAATGTTTGTAGAAATTAAAGGCCACAGCCTTGGAAGACACTATTCAGATACAAAGATTATTAAAAAATGGCATTTTGGCATCAGGAAAAAAAAGGATTTGGATTTGTATGCAACAAGATTTGAGGTTTAAATTAGGGGGGGTGTTGAAATGTGTAATTTCCCCCTCAAATGAAATGAAAAATCATAATAGAGGATTCTAAAAATTCCTTGATAGATGAATAGGGTTAGGTAAAGTTGTGGTAGTCATAGATAATTCTAGAAAAGTCTATTTGTTCTATGTTGGTCAATTTAGATGTTTCCAGAAATGATCTAAGACCTCTATAAATAGATGCATCATGCAATGTAATTGATATGGACAAAATGGTTAATGAAATATATTAGTGCCACAACACATTGAGTATTTTTCCATTTTAGTTTAGTTTGTCCATCCGCCTTTCACAAGGTGTATCAGAGTTGTCCTGGGTTTCTATAGAGAGAAGATGATATTATTGCAACCACATGACCTTTAAAATCTCTAATGACTATTCCATAGCTAGAGTTACTTGGATTTCCTCTAGAGGCCCCACCAAAATTGAGTTTGAAATAACCCTCACTTGGAGGAATCCACTTGGTTTATGCTCAAATAAGAGGAATATTGGATGGACACAATGGAGCAGAAAGATGAGGAAAAAGTAAACCCTTCCTCCGATGAATAACATAGCCATCCCAAGGAGAAAAAACATGTTTACCCTTATATTTACTTACTGAAGCATTAACAAGCTCAACAATTGATCTCTCTAATCCTTCCAAAAATTGAGGGATTGGAGATGACATCTGTCTAAAAATTCTCTTGTTTCTTTCGCACCAAATTGCCCATACTACAAATGCAAGGATGCACTTCCAAAAACATGAAAACATTGATTTAGAGTATAAGATTGGACATGCTTGGAATAAATCCCATAGAGAATTAGGTAATGGCATATGGAAATTAAGCTTATTATAGACAAAATGCCAACAATCTTGGGCAAAAGGGTAGTTTAAGAGGAGGTGATCTATTGTTCTATAACTTGCAGATAGAACACACAGTTCAAGGGATAAAAAATATTCAATATGTGAAGATGATCACTAGTTAAAATTTAGTTCTTTAGTGTAAGCCATGCAAAGCATCTTGCTTTTGGCAAAACTGAGCTATTCCAATAGAATTCAAAAGCACAATATGTGGGCTGATTAAATTGGTTGTGTTGGAGAGCCAAGTATCCTAGTTTAATAGAGTATTTACCATCTTTAGCTAGAACCCAAAAGAGGCATTTTGGTTGATTAGACATAAAAACATTCCTTTCAGCTAGTACTTGTTTGAAAGAAGCATATTGATTGTGGGATATAGGAAGAATTGAGGGATCTTGCCAAATGACTAGCCCTATGAATCTATGAATAGCTGAGACATAAGTAGAAAAAGATGTCCCCAAGCTTGAATCACTATGTTTGAAAAATCCTTTAGAGAATCAATAGTGACAGGGGGGGGAGGGGAACCCATTCCATGAATCAAACCAAAAATTGACATTATCCTTGTTGTTCACTTGCCATGATATGAATGAAGTAATGAATTTTCGAGAAGTCATCATCAAATCCCAAATGACAGACCCCTTTAGCAGGTCTAGCATAGTAAGAACTTTGGAAGGTTCCCAATTATCTAAACATTTCTTTTGTAAAAGGTGACACCATTTGGCAAGCCCAAAAATATCACATTTCTTATAAAAATATTTATATGGAGTTACTAGAAATCTATCAATATAATATTATATAATTTTAAAACTATCCCAATAGGTCACCCGTTCAATCCCAATCAAGGTCCTGTTTAATTTTTTTTAAAGAGTTTGTAGTCCCCCATGATTATATTCATTTTCAATTTATTTAATTAATATTTAATGTAAAGATGTATTGATGGCTAAAATTTGAGAATAAAACATTGAGTAGTAGATGTTAGACTTGAATGGGATAAAATTGAAGTTCACAAGCAATTACTATTATCGTGCAACAAAGTTGATAGGAGCAATGTGTCTTGTACTATGAATAAGATAGCTTTAAAAAAATTATATTAAAATTTTCATAGATAGCCTACAAGATCATCCCAAATAACACATGTAACATCTGGTATCAATCTAAATTGATTTTGTACATTTTGTTGATACAAGGAATCCAAGATACATTCGAATTAATTATTATAATTTTTTATTGTGCTTTTAAATATTTTTTAATCAAAGAACATTCAAATCACATATAATTTTTTTAGCACCTAGTTCAATCTCATCAAACATTATTGACTGAATTCTTCATATCAAAAGCTGGGAGCCCGAATGTTGTCGCCTTTGACACTATCCCTGTTGTTCACTATCCATGATATGAATGAAGTAATAACTTCTTGAGAAGCCATCATGAAATCCCAAATGACAAACCCCTTTGGTGGGTCTAGCATAGTAAGAACTCTGGAAGGTTCCAAGTTATCTAAATATTTCTCTTGTAAAAGGCGACATCATTTGGCAAGCCCAAAAATATCACATTTCTTATAAAAATATTTATATGGAGTTACTAGAAATCTATCAATATGATATTATATAATTTTAAAACTAGCAATCGTACCTTAGGGTGCAATAGGTATGTCGAAGAGATATTCAAAGTCAAATAAGAAAATAATTTGGTCTATTATTTATTAAAATTCATCTGAAAAGGAAGATAGTCATGCTACATTAATATAAACATTAACCTTAAACCTTATCACAAACATTATATTGCAATTCTAAGCATCATTGCAATCCTAAACAATATGATAACCCAAATTGTAAACATAGCCCAAACCTAAATCATAACATAAAACTACTATCCTAATGCTAACTTTACCCATTAAAGTAATTGTATTCCTAAATATAACGTCATTCCTAACAAAAATGATAACCTTAAGAAAAAAATCCTAAGCCTAACCCTAACCATAATACTATCCATGATGTAACCCCTTATCCTAACTATAAGTGTAACCCTATATGCAATCTTAACCCCAACCTAACTGTAACACTAATATCAATCCAAACATTAAACAATAATTGTAAACAATACAATAACTTATACTATAAACTCAATCCAAAAAATAACCAATGTGTAAATCTAAACTATTACCCTAACCTTAACCCTGAATATCAATCCTGTTCAAAACCCTTGCCTAACCATAATTAAAACTATGATATAAATCTTATACCTAACCTTAATCTTATAGTAAACCATGATCCTAATCCTGAACAAGATCATATTTGAAACTCTAAGTACAATCCTAACCCTAATCATGGTATAAAAATAAACTAATTTCCCAACTTTAACCATAAAGACTCTAATTTTAACTATAGCATTAACCATATTCCTATATCAAGCCCCAATCATATCCTTAACTTTAACTACAATTCTAACCCTAACCATGATATAACTACTTTTCTTAACCAAATAACCATAAACCCTATTCACAATCCTAACCCAACCTTAACCCTTACACTAAAACTCGCTCAAAAATTACACCTAAATCCTAAACAATATTATAACCCAAACTTTAGGCCCAATCTTAATCCTATTTTTTGTATTAACCTTAACTCTTACCTAAGCCTAACCCTAATTATTAATCCTAATCGAAACCTAATCCAATGATGATATAAACCTTAAATCTAACCATAATCATAATTCGAAACCCTAGTCCTAATGATTAATGATAACAATAACAATAACAATGATTCAAACCTCAAACTTGACTAAGATCCTAACTCTAATCCTATTTCTAGTCCTAGTCCTACTCCTACTCCTAAACTTGAACTCTAACCCTAATCAAAATCCAAACTCTAACCCTAATCATAACCATCATGTAAATCCTAACCATTATATGATGTTTATTATTTAAAAAATAGACTTTCTAATATAATAAATAATAAGCTTATTTTATTATCCTTGCAAAATTAAGATACAAAGAAGAAAGATTTGAAATATTGAAATTAATCGAAAGATAACTTCACAAGTAACAATTTATTATTATTATTATATGATTGGTTATAAATGTAATTGTACTTAATAATTTGTAATAAATAATATAACAATCATGTATCATTATAAAAATTAATTCAAAATAAAGTTAAGGAGAGACTAAATTTAAAAAATAGAAATTAACATAATTAGTGTGAGAAAGCCAAGTTGTCAATATCATAAGCTATGAATAATAAACTTATATTATTGTCCTTGCAAAATTAAGATACAAAGAAGAAAGATTTGAAATATTGAAATTAATCTAAAAGATAACTTCACAAGTAACAATTTATTATTATTATTATATGACTGGTTATAGATATAATTGTACTTAATAATTTGTAATAAATAATATAATAATCATGTATCATTATAAAAATAAATTCTAAATAAAGTTAAGGAGAGACTAAATTTAAAAAATAGAAATTAACATAATTAGTGTGAGAAAGCCAAGTTGTCAATATCATAAGCTATGAATTGTTGAAATCATAGGGCTCACTTAGAGGTTCACTGGTTCTGTCCAAAAAAAAATCATCACGAAAGTTCAAAACTTATTTCATAAATAACGAGACACCACAATCAACAATGAAAATAAAACATACAAACAAAATATTTTCTAAAAAATTATATAAAAATAAATATAATAAAATATTTTAAAATAAAATAGTAATTAACTATTATATTTGAATTAGAGAAAGTAAATAAATAATTTTAATAATTTATTTTCCTCATTGTTTCCATATAAAAAATAAATGGAATTTTTTTTCCCTCATTTTTTCCATATAAAAAACAAATGGAATTTATTCATGATGTATAAGGCATTTAATATATATAATCTGACATAATACATATATCTCCAAACATAACATATTTGATCCTTATTTGTCAATATTTATGTACCCCAACATAAAAATAATCACATAAAAATAATCACATAAAATAAAAATAAAAAAAGGGGTGCCAACAGACAATCTCAAATATTCCAAACATATTTCGAATGACTTCACTATCAAAAGTTCAGAATCCAAACTTCCAAGCTCAGTGTGTGCTCCATGTATTCATTTCCCTAAACATCTCAAGATGTAGTCTATCAAAATCTTCTAACAACATGAAAACAATCTTCCACCCCATTTGGCTCATCCATCAGGAATCTCCATGAAGGTCATTTGTCAATCCTTTATTTGTCCAGATAAGAGAATTAGTTCGATGGCTCTTGGTGGGTTGTCACTTTTCTTTTAAATTTCCTGGTAATCCTTTGAACAATTGCTCCATGTTAGCTCATAATGTCTCCATTTGATTCTTTTTTGACAAAGCAATATTTTAAGTATCAGATAGTTTATTTTGAGTATATATCCATTTATTAGATTACCCTTTTAGATCTTTTAGAATCCTTCAGTCTTAACGCTGCTCCTTTTCTTATCTATATATATATATATATATATATATATATATATATATATATATATATATATATATATATATTCTTCTATATCTTGACTACGCTTAGACTGTGTAGCCAAGACATCAATGTCATTTCTTAGATTCGATCTTTTGTGGACATCCCTTGCATTCCTCTTTTAGAACTTTTGGAAACTCTCACGCCAAACAATGATCTTAGCAGTCCCTTCGAGAAGACCCTTCTATTTGGACCAATTGGGGTTTGGATCATTCTTTGATGTCTTCAACCTTGATTTGACAACACCTAAAATAATCGATCTTTAATATTTGCAAAGTGTTGAGAACTTGTTGGTCTAAGATTCTAAATTCAAGACTAAAAGTCCCTGGTTACTATGAGTAACATCTATTCCTAAGTTGGTATAAGACACACAATCGTCTAAATGTTTTGACAAAGAAATACCTCTTCCTAAAATTGGAACCAAAAGAGTAGTTAGTAAGATATGTCAAGATAAAAATCTCAAGTGCACCTTACCCCCTTTGACTGACACAATTTTGAAAACAAGCACGTGACTAGAAGAAAATACACAACTAGAAAGCAAACACACTTTCATAAAATAAACACACTTGCAGAAATGAAATCTATCTAATTTTTTTATTTTTTATTTTTTCTTTAGGCTTCAAAATAATGTTTCAGAAATTTCCCATTGACTGGCAATGGAACTAATTCCCCCTGTAAGGAATTGAGCCTAAAGGTATTTTCTCTGAGAATTTTTGCAATCTGATAAGCACCAATTCACAAGCGTTGAAACTTGGTGTGGCTACCTAGCTTTTCTCTCACCTTATCCCAAAGTAGAACAAGATCAGAAATCCTGAAGGATTTTGTTGTGGCTCTCTTGTCAAACCATCTCTTGACAACTACTTGATGTTTAGCCATGTGCTCCAATGTAGCTATTCATTTCTCGTCCATCTCCAAAGATTCATCAATCTAATTTGTACTTTGTCAGCATCTTCAGCATACCCACTCATGAATTTCAAAACAGGAATCCTGAGGTTAAGCAATAATACTGGCTCTTTTCCATAGACAAGAAAATATGGAGATGTCCCCAAAGTGTTCTTGACCCTCACTGAATCTATCCATAGAGCATATTTGAGTTGCATATGTCAATCTTTAGGGTTCTCCTTTAATAACTATCTTATTACTGTGATCAAGTTCTTGTTCGTAGATTTAGCTACCCCATTTCCTTGCGGGTAATAATTTGATGAGAACTTGATAATAACCTAATTTTCAAATGCCCATTGAGTCAAGAATACTGATGGAAAAGATGATCCGTTATCGCACACTAGGGCGAATGGCATCCTGAATCTAGTAACAATGTGTTCCTCTAAGAAGTCTATTACCACCTTAGCGGTGCAATTTCTAAAAGGTTTTTGCTTTTGTCCATCGTGTACAATAGTCAGTGGCTATGAGAATATAAGTGTGTCTAGTTGACGATGGTGGAATGATTGAACCAATGAAATCTAGCACCCACTTTGTGAAGGGGTGTACCTCACACACTGATTGTAATGACATTGCTAGGTGCCTCTCTTTGCTAGCATTGGTTTGACAAATATGACAAGAACATATGTGCTCAAAAATATCTTTGAATATCATGGGCCAAAAATAATCTGATTTTAAAATCATATGAGCAGTTGCTTCTGCCGAACCATGCCCTATACCATACTTATCATGAAACTGTTTCAAAACTTCCTTTGCTTCCTCATGTCCTAAGCATTTTAGGTAGATTTATTTATGGTTCCTTTTTTACATTTTGCTATCATTCAACATATATGATTCACACTTCATTTTAAGTCCTCTACATTGTGAACTATTCATCTAGCTAGGGCAGTAATTTTGTAAAAGATAGTAAACGATATCCTGGTACCAAACATCTGTCACTATACCTTGGCAAATATCAACTTGATATACTATCATTTTCTTTTGGTTATTGTCATTTGTTTCATTGTCAAACTTAAATTTCTTTTTGTCTCCAATTTGGTTATCAGCGATCATTCATGATAATCCTTGACCCCTGACTAAGCTCATGGGTTGGATCTCTCGATAAAATTCTTGTAATATCACCATCCATTTACCTTGTCTCTCACCAAGTTCATTTTGCATCAATAATGTCTTTACTACTGGATTAGGTATAATAGCATACACCTTGCTCCTTAGTATGTAATGGCATAACTTCTTTACTACTTTAATCAAGGCATAAGATTGTTTATCGAGGTTGGAATAGTTCAACTCGACATTTCTTAGAGGGTAGCTCATAAAAGCAATAGTTCTTTCATCTTCCTTGTCCTTGTTCTAGATTAGGATCCCAGTGCAGGAATGTTCTGTAGCGAAGGAATATATCTTAAAGGGAAGCTCATAATTAGGACTTACTAGTACTAGAGCTATGGAAATGGCTACTTTGATATCCTCAAATGATTTCTTTACCTCTAGAACCCATTTTGTTTTAGCCCCCTTTTTGAGTAAATCATTAAGGGGATGCACTATCTCTGCAAATCTGCTTATGAATTTTCACACAAAATTTATCTTTCCAAAGAAAGATTTGAGTTCCTTTCGACTGTTGGGTGGTGATAACTTCAAAATGGCTTCAACTCTATTAGGATCAATGATGATGCCCACTTCAAAAATGAAATGACCTAGGAGCTTTCCCTTTGACCCCAAATGAACATTTCTTGGGATTAAGAGATATGCCATATTTATGACATCTATTGAATAGTTGTCTTAGATCAACAATGTGAGTACTTTGATCCTTCGAAAAGATAGTCAAGTAATCCATGTAGATAACTACACATTTATTAATCAATCCCTTAAAAGCTTCATCCATGGCACACTGAAATATAGCCCCTGCATTAATCAATCCAAATGACATTCTCCTATAGGCGAAGGTCCCCCATTTGGTTGTAAAGGCCATCTTTAGCCTATCTTCTTCTTCTACCATTACCTGATTATATCTTGAATATCCATCCAAGAAAGACATCATCTTCGAACCATTCACAATTCGTAAGACCTCATCTAGTGAGGGCAATAGGTAGTTGTCCTTTTGAGATGCCAGGTTCGAGTCACAAAAATCTATGCAAAGTTGAATCTCCCTGGTCTTCTTTCATATGGGAACTAAATTAGCCACCCATGTAGAGTGGCATATAGGAAAAATAATCTTAGCATCCAATAACTTCTTGACTTCCCTCATTATTAGAGGTTTGAGGATAGGATTGACAGGTCTTTGCCTTTGTCAAAAAGGTTTGGCATTGGGTTTGAGTGGAATATCATGTGTAGTAATCTGAGGGTCATATGTCTTTAGTTCTTCATAGCTCCAAGCAATGACATCCTTATATTCCATAAGCAATTTGAGCATGTCTTCCCTTTCTTGTGGATTATAGGCTTTCCCAATTCTTACCATCTTGGGATCTTCATCCGTACCTAAATTGTATGAATCACATTCCTTAGTCCCTTTCTCTTCAGTATTCCTTTTATTAAATGTTGATTCATCATGATAAAAAATGCACTTCAACTCGATCGTCCCCTTAGGAATAGTATTAGTTTTCAAATTTAGGATTCCATCTTCATCTTAAGTTGCACTGTCCTTAGGTGTGTTGTCTGGAGTATCATTAATTTCTTATCCCTTAAAGTGGCCAGAGCACATAATATATTCAAGAATATGTTGATCATCCTGAAAAACTTGAAAGTTTTTGATATTGTTGGAATAGATGGAGCAGTAACCAATTCGACTAAAAAACATTTTAATTTCATTCTTTCGACTGGTTTTAATGCACTTGGTAAAATAGCGAGGGTATCTGCTACCATGTTTTTCCTTCTTGGAATAGACTTTATGTTCAAAGCTTCAAAATCATCTAGTAGATCCCATACCCTTTTCCTATAAGCAAGCAACTTCTTATCATTATAGGAATATAATGATTTTACTTGTCTTATAATCAATTGAGAATCTCCTTCAACCATGAGAGTTGTAACTCCTTTCTCAAGTGCAAATCAAAGTCTTCAAATCAACTCTTCATATACTACAACATTGTTAGTACATCTAAACTACAATTGATATGCTGCATAAAAAGAGTTACCTTTTGGACTAATCAATTCAATACCTGAACCGACTCCTCATTTGCATTTGGAATCGTCAAAGTGAAGTGTCCAAATTGGGCTTTCCTTGGGTTTTCTAACATTATGCTTGTTTGTCCTCAATTTTTCCTTTACCTGAGCTTGGAAGGATTGTCTCTTGGGTACCCATTGTAGTCTTTCACAGGGTGGGCTTACTGATTTAGTTTCAAGCATATTTTTTTCCTATTTGTCTTGAATTTCACCTATTAATTATTTTATTTCATCCACTTTGGGTTTAGGATGGATGACTACTGAAGTCCATCCCTGGCCTTTTATGTATCGTCTTCTTCTTTGTAATTTGATCATTCTAGGTGGAGGAGAAGAAAAACCTCCACCATCTAAAGAAGTATCGCTGTAAGATGCATTTATATCTTTGATTCCCTCTTCAATCTTTTCAACAGCATCAGACATGTTTGTAGAACTTTGGTTTTCTGTGAATTCATCTTTTGGATCATTGACTTTCTCTACTCCTATAATTTGTGTTAACACCTTAGCAACTACTTCTTGACATGATGAACATTCAAACTCTGAATGACTAACATTATGTAATTCACAAAATCCTAGAAGGAGGAGGATATTAGGGTCAACTTCTCCTCCTAGACATTGTAAATTGGCTATCATGTGGTCTATGAATTGTGTTACGACCTCATCTTTTAGGGTTGAAATTGTGGAGTCCATATCTTGATCATTTGATATTTTGACCGCAATTGTATCAAAAACCATTACTTTGTAGGAGCCCAAATTTGTTTGTAAGAAGGCTACCTCATTGGGAGCATTGTATTTTGTAATCATTTTTAAAAAACTTTGGATCTACATCTATTTTGATTTGATTGTTCAAGCCTTTCCATGGTAACCAAACCTGAGTGAAATCCATGGAAAAGCATCCCCTTAGGCATTTCATCCATTCTCTACTTAGGAGTAATCCATATGTTTCTAGGATATCAACCACATGTATATCAATGACATCTTGAATCTGAGGGTCGAGTATTAACTATATTCGAATATCTTTTAATACACCAATGACTTTCACCTTAATTTTGTCCAACTATATCACTATTTGGTTGGTAGGTTGAGGGCCGACTCCTAACTTTTGTGCTATAGACAATGGCATGACATTACATGAAGCTTGTGAATCGATTAAGCAATTGTGAAGATTCTTCCCATATATTCTGATGCTAAGAAAGAATGGGGGCACTTCAACCTTATCTTTAAACATAGTGGGCAATGCCTCCATAGCATTAACTTGTTGGGATACCATCTTTTGAGGGGTAGCATTCATATTGTGGGAGGTCTTTGTATGATCCAAGGTCTTCATGAGCACTTCTTGTTGTTGTGGAAAATTTTTTGACATGTGAAACATGGACATTTTGGCCTTTGCTCACTTTAGGTCTACTACAACACTATAATTTTTAGTAGACCAAGTTGGGTTTTTCAATATTGTTGGTACATTTCCTTGGTTCTAATTTTGTTGTCCTTCATATAGTGGTTTAACTAGTACTAGATTGTTACTCACTCTTGGATTGGGAGGAGTTGGTTGTAGTGCTAGGGGAATTCAAATCTATTAGAGGTTCCTTTCTACTTCTCAAGTTGTCTGTATTCTAATTTTCATTGCAAAAAGAAAACATCTCTTCATGCTAAAGGTTAGGTTCTTGGCTAAATGGGAATGAAAATTCTTTGTTGACTAGTTGTTCTACCTGTGTACTTTGTGTAGAATCATAGGTTTCTAATAGCATAGCATTAAATTGTACTGGGGGAATATTGCTATTTCCTTGCAAATTTTGAGTCATTTATTGATTTCCATCATAATATCAACCATTGTTGTTAGTTGCATTTTGACCATCGTCATATTGATTGAAATTGTATACTGAACATTATTGTTGTTATTGTCTGTAGGGATGCTTCCATTATTTGGATGAGTGTTCCATTATCAATTTTTCCTTTGGAAGACATTATTATGATCAAGAGGATTGAAGTTGTTCCCTCCATTATGGTTTCTTGTATTGTTGTTTCCACTATTTTTGTTCCCACTGAACTTCCTGTTACAATTTTGGCCATAATTGTTGTTGTAGGGGCCAATGTTGTTCCTTTGGAAATTGTTATTCTATCCTTGTGACAATCTTAGACAAGTTAGCTCATTATTCGCTTGTGACATAGTCTTTTTCATTTGACTAAATTTGGAAATAAAGCTATTATATACTTCTGTCAAAACTACTACCTTATGTTTGAAGAAAGCAACTTTTAGAGGTTCATACCCTGGATATGTTAGAGTGGGGTTTTGCAAATATTTTAATGGAACTAGATTCATAGGCATGAATTGGCTAGGCATCGTAGGTACTCTGATGGGGTATGTTGGCATTGTTATGATAGCTTGGGCTAGAAGCATCAACCCTCCTCCATTAGGATTGGCTTGCTTATAAAAGTTATTGCTTCTACGAAGAATTTTTCCAAAGTATCAATATTTGTTGTAGGAAGTCTTCTCAGAAAGATAACAATAAGAGGGTCCATAACATTTAGATAAATATGAATAGTTGCTTCAACTGGTATAAAATATGGTGTTTCCAATTTGCGATATGCCATATGAAAGCGATGATTGAAGCGTGAAACTGTTTAAGCTGGGTCCCTTTTGATTGATATGAATTGTTGATGTATCATAGCTGGGTTGATAAAAGTTTTGAATTGTTCTAAGAATAATTTTTTGAAAGTATGCTTATCTCCAATACATCCAAGTGGAAAATTAATATACCAATTAAAGACAACTTCTCTCAAAGAGTAAGGGAATAAACAAAGGACCACATCTTCATTGGCAATCTGTTTCTGATTGCAAATTTCTTTGAATACTTTGATGTGATTTTTGACACTTTGTGTTTCTCCATAAATGAACCTTGGGCAAAAAGTTTCAAGATTCTTGGGAAGGTCATGGAGTGCACCTCTCAAATTGATTGGCAAGTCTACAACATTTGTGAAAAAGGCCATTGGAGGATTTTGTGGACCCAAGGGTGGTTGTTGTGGAGGTGAAGTTGAAGAAGATGATGAATTGTTGAAGGGAAGTGGTTGAATTTGAGGTCTTCCTTTGTCACTGTGAGGCTTGTAGAATTGGCTAAGCTCGAGAAACTTGTGTATACTTGGGGAAGATCTTGAAGCTCGCTGAAATGGGGATTTTGGATTAAGATCCTCTAGTTTGCATCAATTCTAGAAAAAGTGCACCTTTGTAGAAGCACACTTTCTCACAAATAAGGTGCAGCTCAAAATTTAGTGTAGTAGTGCACCAACACACCAGTGTAGTAGTGCACCTGAATTTTCCAAAAAACTTAGAAATTTTTTTGAACTTGTAAAAAGTGTAGAACTTTGAAACTTTGGTAGACTTTCCTTCTATTCTAAAAATCAAAATGGCGGCCCTCCTTCTAGGGCCATTTCTATTGAGTTTTCATTATGCACGATGCTAAATGACAAGAATTCTTTCAAACTCCTCTCTTGAAAAGTTGATCTTGTGAATCAACTCCAAGGTTTCAGGTGATCTCATGACCTACTGGAATCTATTTAGTTGAAGATAAATCTTTTTGTTCATGAGGAGGCCTTTACTAGTTTGAATGATCTCAGATAAAATGTAGAATATGCTCACTACTTCAAAATAAATACACAAAATGAACTATATTTTTGTATTTTTCTCGTTTTATATGAATGCAATCTTACAATGTAGCTAGTATGAATTCATATTTTAACAAGGGGTTAGTAAAGCAAATAAAAAGAAATTTAAAGCAAATAATCATGAAAGTAAAATCCTAACAGACATAAGCTATGAAAATAACATGTCTGCGAGTTAAGCTTTCGAGGAAATTGATAGGTAACCAATGAAAGTAGGAGCAACACTTCCTTGATTCCACTGATGTAATCATCAATGGGAAATGCAGTAACCATGTGATGTTTCACTCTTCATCAAATCAAAAGGCCACAAAGGTGCACTCATGTGAGACAAAAAGTTATGCAGGCATGATTCAGTGATTTCTTCTCGAGCTAGATACGTCAGCAAAATTCATCAAACTATAGCAAACACTAGAATTAAAAGGTCACACAACTAGAAATAACACAATAAATTTTTGGCTCAATCGCAATTCCATGAACATACATTCACAAAAATATGACACATTTAGGGAAGAATTACTACACTCCAAATGCGAGCACCAAAGGCATAATATTATTGTAAAATAATGGTGGCCCTGATTACATATTACAATCCTGTATTTATAAGAAATCATCTTCTTCATTTGTGTTGAGAGTGAGAGATATCTTCATGCAATTATATGCTTTTTAATTCAATAAAAAAAACTAATTATATATAAACTAACCATCTAACTGGTGCTTAGTAGGACTCCATCCATTTTTATATTCATTAATTGGATGCATGAGCCTTTACATGTCATAAAACAAAGAAATTATGAGAGAATAAGAAGAAGAGAGACTTCAATTGATGTAGAATTGTTTGGAAGTGTCAAAAATAGAAGTTCATCCTTCACTGGATGTTTGTCAAAGTTAAACTGTTGTTAGAATATGTTTTTGATGCATGGAAAGCTCTAATTTTGGAACTAGCCGTTAACTATAGGTGCACCTTTGGAAAAGTGCACCTCAGATGGAGCACATCAATGCACCTGCACATCTCTAACTTCTTCAAAATTCTTCCAACACTTTATTGCCAAAAAGCGCACCAACACACTAGCACAACAACGCACCTCAAAGGTCCAAAATTGCAAAATTTTACTAAGTGTCAAAAATGAAATTCTAGCTTCTAGGTTTTGTCCCCCTTCATACCAGAGCTATGTCTGGATACTTGCCCTTGAATTTTTGAACAATATTAGTTATTTTTGTCATATTTGGTAAATCTAAAGCATTATACTTGTCCTTGACCTTCTTCCTATAGTTATCTACCTCAATACGGGGTCTCAACAAAATTTGTAAGTTTGGTATCCAACTCTAGCAAGGCTTCTTTTGTCCTGAATGCTTACCAGATATCTTCATTGTGTTGGCACTCAAAATTGCATTCTCATTTTGAGCATCTATTTGAAGAAATTGAGCCTTATAAATGCTTTTTAGTGCCTATGTACCTGGCTATCCATTTGAGCCCCCTAAGGTGTATAATGTTTCTAACACCCTGCATTCAGCCTGTCTAACTATTCCATGAAATCAAATTGAGATTTCGAGCTACTCCGTGAGATCCCTTTTTGAGCAATTGTTAAATCTTTATTGTAGCTAAGTGTCAAACAGTGACATAAGGCCTTGTTTGCATCATAATATCTCACACCCAGTAATGTTTCATGACCCACCACTTTAGGAGTGTTTAGTGTCCATACCCGAGAACTTATGTTTCAGATTTCAAGTCATTTCAAGCCCATTTGATTAGGTTTTGTATCCCTCAAAGTTGGTCAGTTATCAATGTCATGCTGATATGAAATATTCAGAATTTTGGAAAGCCTTGTTTGACATGTCATAACTTTGACCCAGTTGACCAAAATGCTAAAATTATTTTTGTGTTGCATTGTAGATGTCAGGGACTTGTTATGTTTCAAGTTTTAGCTTATGACAAATCTGTTTGATCAGTTTTCAAACGTGATTCCAAATGCAAATTTCTATCTTTTTACTGGTGTCAGCATTTGCAGATTTGTCAGAAGCCCTATTCGTGATGTTATAACTCCTAATCCATGATTGGTGAGACTGAATAGATTGTACCCTTGTGTTTTCCTCTAAAAATACTACAAGTGTGTCAGTTTGCAAGTCTTGACGAATCCATTTGCACACTTTTTCGAGTTAGTTTCATTTGCAAAAATCACTTCTCTGTCACTATTTCCAGTTTGTAAATTCAAAGTAGCCTACTTTGACTGCTCACCATTCGTGTCCTATTATTCTTCATGAGCCTAAATCATAGATCCATAATGTCATCATGACAGAGAACCAATGCCCCAGTTTTCATCTTCCCACATGTTAGTTTGCCCAGTTTTTGAAGCCAATTTCGAACCCATTTTAGTGTTTTCTAACATGTTTTCTTGTAGGAAGTTCTGAAAGGTCAACTTTGACAGCGAATATATTTTGACCCCGAATTCATCATGAGATGAGATTCGACGTGGTACTGTATATAGAACGAAGATTCAATGTGCCAGATTTCAGAGCTCAGTCAAGTGTTTGGATCAGTTTTTAAGGCTAGTCAAAGGACCTCTTGGCACCAAATTCACAGTTTGCGAATAAGTGGTAAAGCGAGTTTTATTTGATGATTCAGTGATTAAACTTGATTTTAATCAGTCTGAGGTGATGAATGGGCTAGTTTTAAGATTCAGGTGTTCATAAATGAATTTTTTTTAGCGGGACCCACTTTGGGCCCGACTAATTTCGCTAGCCTGATAAGAGAATCATGAGTTTTTCAAAGATGTTAAGGATGAAATCACTATGATTTTATTCATTATAATCACTAGATGATGAAGCTCTTTGAAACCAGAGAGTCACTGTTATGGAGAGGTAGTGGCAATTATATGACATTGGGCTCGACGCTTGTGTAAATCATCACAACCCACAATTGCGTGCCCTGCATATAGGATTGGATTAATCTTGGTTAACGATGCTCCCTACATCAAATTTAAAAAGGGAAAAAGGAAGATCAATGTTAGTCTTGTAGCAAAATCCAAGAAGGTAATATCGTCTTAAAAACCCTTTTAATTGAATGAAAGAATCCTTTTTGCCACATAGTTGTGTAGAGCCTTGAATGTAAGAAGTAGATTTTTTGGAAATATTCTATGGTCATCTTTAGTATGTGCAATAGATAAGCTGAATTTGTGCCATATTCCTCTTGGTGCCATAACTCGTTTGTTATCCTTGAATGAGTGGCTTGTGTTGCAAAGCATGCACGGATGCAATGAACACCAATACCACAATTATGGAGGTGACTGTTGAAGATTGAAAGGTTGCTGGAAATTGTATTAACATTACCTTTATGCTATCATTGGGAATGTCCATGTTTTATGTTGCAGAGGTGCTTCTCACTTTTGGAGTACGATGTACATCTTGGTTAAATTGGGGGAGATTATTGTTCAGATATGAGTGTATTGGAGGGTTTGCTTCAAAAAATGGTGACCTTTGTTGCTAATGATCTGTGTGATCAATCACAGAGTTGCCCAAGTTTTACGGGTCAATGCCCTTACCATTCGCTAGTGTCTTCCTAGAATTGTTGTCATTGTTTAACATCTTCTAGAATTCAAAGTTACTGCGTGCTGGAAGCATGAGGAAGACACATCAATGCGGACATGAATATGATTTCAATGACCATGACTTTGTTTCTATTGGTCTTGACTTCAATCTACACAGGCAAGAGGAAAGAACCCGCTACAAAGAAAGGAATCCATGCTAGGGGATGAACCGAGCAGCACACGCTGAAAAAGGAATAAAGATTACATTGAGGCACGTGATAGGCAACTATAAGAGGTAGACACCATCAAAAATCCCATGCCAATCAACAAAACTCATAGTCAAAAAGAAAATAGAGCTCACGCCACATGGGGAGAAGCAGACGTGTGTTGAAGAACCTGCGGGTGGAGGTAGAAGATACAATACGTAGTCATAGGTAGGCACTCCATGGCTTAGGGATGAATCAAGCCATAGCCTGTAGTTAATGCCAAAGGGGCAAAGATGTCTAAGAAAAACACATTTCAACTCATTAGAGGGCAGGGCTTTGGAGCAGGGAACTCACGCATTTTTATAGGATGTCTGCACCGTAAAATAGAAGACAACCACAAGCTAAAAGGAAAATGACATGAGCAAGAAAATTTAAAATGGAGACTCTGCACAGGGTCAAGCCAGTCTAGCTTGCGAAATCCCACATTGGCCATATGATAAAATTTTTGCTATTTAAATACTATTATACACAGTAGATAGGGTGTCCAAAAGACAAAAGCTTTTTGTAAAGGCAAAACAATGCGCAGGTGGGGCCTGCTCATCCAACCAGCTAGAGGCAAGGGTTAAATTTTGAACAAAGGTGCTCATTTGCTGATGTGGAGGCACAAGCACAGGATTGCGCCACGTGGCGCATCCTATGGGTGGCACTTCCCCACAATAATAAGTTGTGGGGAAGTTAAGGAATGCGAGAATGCACCTGGGTGCCACATGGCAGTGGGCCTGGGATGCATGGTGATGTGGCAGCATGGGACCCAGTTGATGATGAGGTGGCAATAACGACTAGTTGCAGACGGAGGCACAGGATGCTGCCATGTGGCAGATCCGACGAGCGGTGCATTTTCGCAAAACGAAGATGCGCACTGGTTAAAAAATGTGAGTAAGCA
Source organism: Cupressus sempervirens (assembly GCA_028749045.1). Taxonomy (NCBI): domain Eukaryota; kingdom Viridiplantae; phylum Streptophyta; class Pinopsida; order Cupressales; family Cupressaceae; genus Cupressus; species Cupressus sempervirens. The sequence goes on from CM053785.1 coordinate 314,658,151, forward strand.
AAATTCTACCATGTGGCAGTGGGCCTCACTGAGGTGATGATGTGGCACTAAGCTCAAGAGGTTGACCAATCAATAAATGACACGTGGCATCAGTCAAATGAAGGGTTGACCACAGAGTGGAAGGATAGAGGAAAAAAATGAAGAGTTAAAAACTAATTTTAAATTATTTTTTTCCAAATTTTTTTTTGCATGATTCATGACTTTTAAATTAAAAGGTTTTAAAAATTTAAAATGTCAAGGATGCAGACTTAAGTGTTCTAGCAGAGGGAAACAGTTTCAAACTGGTTTTCAAGGGGTTTTCAAAAGGTGAACATAGTAGTATTATATACCGTTGGAACAAAAAAAAGACAAGCTATCCATTTTTGGAACTTGTTTTTGCATAGAATGCCATTGGTTCATGCTGCAGGAGGTTTTCTCTCAGAGTTTGAATGGCATGTTTTATCAGGTGTTTTAGGTCACCACTTGCAGAAATCAGTGAAAAAACATCATGAAAGTGTTCAACAATTATTGTATTAGATTATTTTGAGTTTTTGTGATGTTTTTGGCTTCAATTTGGTAAATTGGCACATATCTGGGTTCATTAGCAAAAATTTGTCTTTACTAAGATATTTTGCATTTGGAGAGGCAAAACAGAAAAGATTTGATTCTGGCAGTTAAGGAGAGAAGGTAGAAAGATTATTTTCAACTTCTAAAGGGAGAATCTTGAAGGGACAAATGTCGATTGTAGATTCAATCTGGGAATTCCTTCAACCTATATCTTTCTCATTAGAGGGGTTCTAGTCTTTGGAGAAAAAACCATTCACTACTGTGATACCAGGTTTTGGTTCCAATTTTTGATGTATTCCCATGACTGTAACACCAGATTCTTCAGCAAATTCTTCTTGTATGAACAACAATAGGAAAGATAAATATAGATAGTTCAGATCTATTAGGTTGCATCATGTTTTTCATTTCATGCATATGACTGTATAAGTTTCAAGGAAATTAATACAAAGAGTAGCAGGTGATTGAGTTTCAGTTGAATCTTGTCTCCATTTTCAGTGAGTTGTAATGTCTTATGACCTTTGAACAAAGAGCCTAGGTCATAGTTGCAGTCCCTTAAGGCTGTATGTTGTTTCATTTTTGTTGATAATTCAAGGAATTGTGTAAATGCTTCATAGAAATCAACAGGGTTGTAGATTTATTGAGGAGGATATCAGGTAAGAATGAGATTTAAGCTAAACATAGATGTCTATTTACAAGTTGAATAGATAGATCAAATATCTGAAGATACACATATGTCTTAGATATTCATATGTATGTTTGTGATTCATGGATTTGCCCAATGGTTAAGGCACTGGTCAATTACAGGATCATTAAAGTCTTACTACTGCATATCTAAGGGTTTGTTGAATTCAACATTATTAATCAAACATTCTTTCCCTTTCATGTCGAAGGACCTAAATGTTTAAGCCTCACTCAACTTATGAGATTCATAGCTTTGCATTTAGCTATTATAGATCTATGTCATTTCATTAGTCATTAGGAGAAATAAGGGTAAAATCTGCTTAATGGATTCAGGGATATGTTTTTGCACTGGTACAATATCATTTGAATCTGAGGTCTACCCACCTAGGTTTAGTAGAGCCTGAAGTAGAAGAAGGATCATGTCTTATAGTTGGCCTATTGTCAAAAATGGCATGTTGAAAATGGGAGTTAGCTGCCCCTAGATATGTCAGTTTCTCAGTGGGATAATTGAAAACCCTCCAGCATTTTCAAACACCAACACATTGCAAGAAACCTCATCAACAATCTTTCTAAATTTCTATACTACTACCTCAACTTGTATCAATTTTTACCATGCATCATCTTCAAAAATTTTGAGACATGCATCACTGTAATGTTTCTTTGCTTCCAAAATATGCTCTCGGGCTTGGTCCTTGAGTTGGTGGATCTCCACATGTAATGATTCCATTACTTTATTATTGTCTGCTATCTTTTCTATCGAATCATCAATTAAATCTAACTCCACTGCGGTATATACATCCATGAGAATTTTATATCTTTGGCCTTTTATCACCAATAATACTTGTAAATCCTTTCCCCATACATGTACCTCATCCATACTACTAAAATCTTGTTTCAAAATTGCTACCATTTTATCCACATTTTCCTACATAGCATGAAGTAGATTTAGATTCCTTGGATGATCAGAATGCTTTCTCCTCAAAAATTTCCCACCATTGTTAATAGGCATTCAAAAATGGATCTAATTGTACAACCCCCTTATCTCTTCATTTGAGTGCAACATTCAAAGTCTCCTCGGGGTGTGCAAGATTCAAGGGACCAACAACTTTAGCTAAATATCCCTTTAGGATTTCATTTTTCCTTCAAAGTGTTATTGATTTTGCCCCTTCCTATTCCAAACTTTTGAATACCTCCTTTATCCCCATTGTGACCATCAACTTGGCTATATCCAATGTAGGCTTTCTAAGCATAACCTCTCTAATTTGGTAATCTTGTAAATCTAAATCTTCTATTTTAAAATCAGGATGTGGGATAGCCACTTGTGCAAATAAATCCTTATTTCAACCACTATTGATGAAAGCAAATGCCCTTGCCTCTTTTGATGGGGACTCGGATTTTGTTAGAACCTCAGTTAGTTCTATCATGTCTTCTTCATCAACATTAAATTGGTGCTTCTTGTTTCTTATCATTTCTCTTCACAACCATCTTGGGATGTGTTCCACTGAAGGCCTTCCTCTCAAGGATGAATAAGTATGCTTTTCTATCCCTTTTCCCTTATCTCTCCTTTTTGGGGTTCCCTCCCTCTATGAAGTCTCTCCCTTTGTAGTTTTATTTTAGTGGAGCCCACAGTTGTTACCTCAGTGTCCTAGGAAGCTTGCTGAGGATACTGAACCATTTTCCCTTCTTTAGACACTTCATCAGTTGATACTTGTTGTGGCTCTTCCTCCTATTCCTTTTGGACTTTCTCTTCTTTGGTACTTGGTGGCAAAGGAGTAGCAGAGCCTTAATCCACAACTGTGACTTGCAATGGGGATGAATGAGTTATCTTAGGATCCTTTGACTTTGGTGGCATTTGAGTCTAGTCTTCCTATTAGGGTTCATTCATTGGTGTATCCTTGATCTTATCTCCCACCAATTCAATACCCACATGCATGAAATTGAAGTCTAACATCTTAAAGATATCAGTGCCCTCTACATCTTGTTCATCAATCCATTGCTGCATTTCATCCTCTGATGTAGTCATCTGCAAAAGTTCTTCTCGGATTGGTGGTGGTGTAGAAGTATAACTTCTTCTTCTTTCTTGTTCTATGGCTCTTGATAGCCAAGTTCTCCTATTCAAAGGTACATCCTCCTCCTCATCCTCTTCTTCCTCTTCTTCAGGAATAGGTTCTGGAATGGATGGGAAAGGAACTACTCTCCTGATCACCCTTTGCCTTTTCTTGACCAGAGTCTTGATCTTTCTTTCTTTCTTAGACATAGAAGGGGATGCCTATTTTGTTTGTTGAGGTGGAGAGACCTCTTGAATCTCAACTTATATCTTCGTTTGGCTAGGTGCAGCAGCTCATGGCAATTGCAGTTCATCCTAAACTTGTGATGCCCCAACATCCTCAAGCCCTTGTACATTTACTTCTTCTTACTATGGGGTTGTTGAGATTTCACCTTCTTCTAGCTCAACTCTTTGGGGAGAATTCCTCTTTCTTTTTCCCTTTTCCATTCTTTCATGAGGGTGATAGTATCCAACTGGTCTGTCAAGTTGGTACACCATTTCGGGTCTTATTGGTGACTGAGTTGTAAAGGTAGGGATGGTGACTTTTTTCCCTCTACCTTTGGTCAGATGGGCTTATGCATGAAAGATTATCGTCTTAGGTATTGGATCAAGCTTAAATGGTTTCATGATCCAATCCTATGTCATTTTAATGATGTGCCTTTCCTTATGGTTAATGTCAAAATTCTCTTCCTTGTCAACCTCAGCATTCACTATGGGTCATTCTCCAATTTTATCTACATTGAACAAAAGATCAAGCAACTCCCCTAAGTATGTTGCAATGTCTTCAATGGAATCTTTATCTTTAGGGCCTTCTTTTCCAAGTACAAATTCATTCTACAATAATCCCTTATTCAAATATCGTAGTCATTTGTAGTGTTCATCTAGTAATCCTCAATGGCTTCTTGATGCTAGAATGTCTTGCCTGCCAGATACTGCACTCTCTCGATATTATCAAAACATGGACTTGGAGAATTGTACTCTTCTAAGGGATATTGATCCCATTCACATTCAAAAGATGAAATATCTTGTTTTTGAAGTACTTGAAAAGGTCCTATGGTCAGAGGCCACACCCAACAATGCTTATGTTGTTTTCTGACTTTATTGTATGTAGATGCAATCTGTTGAGCAATCTCCAAGAGGACGAGTCTATCACAAGGGTACCTTGGAAGCTTCTTTGGGTTGACCATGGTACCATCTACACCTAGATATGTAAATCTCTTGAATTGAATGTAGTATGCTCTAAGTACCATTATCTGTGCCACTGCATCATCTGATAATCTCTTCATATAATCTCCTTCTATGAATTTGATTACAACAAATATGAAGGCATCATTAAAATTTTTATACTCCTTGCTCTATTTTTAGAGTTCTTCTTTACCAATTGAGGGTAGATGATGTATGGTCATGTGTTAGGATCTTGCATACTACCCCTCTTGTACAACCCTAGATAGTCTGTCACTCTTGCGGCTAACAAGTACACCAAATATGATGTCATATAGAACTTCCTTTTGTTCTTTACTACCTCCAATTGTTCACATAAATTTTCTCTCAAAGTAGAGGCCCAATAAAGTGGCATCTTTTTAGTTTTGGTGGTCTTGATAAAATGTACCGTAAAGATGTTCAAATGTCCTATTGCTGGCAAACCCATAACCCTACTCAAAAGTATAATTGAGTATCCAATGTCTTCTTTCATATATCCTCTAGTCATGTCAACTTTACCAACCTTCTTTCCCATAAGAGTCTTCTCTATAAGGTAAGATGACTGAATGATCTCTAAGGCTTCCTCAATATGCTCTCAGTACCACCTTTTTGCTTGTTCATAGGTAAGCTTAATAAATTGATCTGCACGTGGTAGATGGAATACCTTCTAAACATTTTTGGGTTAGAGATCAAGGAAAATTTTCCTAGCTATGCTCTTCACCAACCTCTCCTCAGGGACAAAGTGTTCTGTAAATTCATTATGAGCTTTGAAGATTGTATTGACATCGAGTGCAAAGCTACATTCACTAGCCCTGATCGGATCAATGTAGAGACCATAGTAGACCTCTTAGTAGGTTTCTTAAAAATCTTTAGGAATTCCCCTAAATCAGTATGCCCCAAGTTTGAATCTTTGATCTTTGAGTAGTCATCTTAAAACCTAGACTTTGTTGGAATGCCTTCGAATTTGAAGATCACTAGTTTCGGTGCCATTTTCTTGCCCATGGAAGTTGATGAAGATGCCATTATATCTGCACAAATGGATTTCCATTAGTTTAGAATTAAATAAAATATGATAAATTCAAAACCTAAAGTTGAGTCACACAAAATTTGCAAAGAGAAACTACTCGAAAACATAGAAGAAACCTATTTTAACCTCAAAAAGCCTTATGGCACACTTGAGGCACCTAATAGGCGTCCCTGATGTGCATATTTTCAAAATGAAATTCCAATATATAAAGTGCACACTAGTGCACCTCATGAGGTATTCTAGTGTGCACGTTACATGTCTCGAGACCCCTTTTAAAGTGTGAGTATTTTAAAGTTTTATGTATATTGATGCACACTAGCACACCAATTTAGGTGCGCTAGTGCACACCAATACTTATGTCTTTGTGTGTGTTATTATTTATTTTTTTGTTTTAGTTGTATTTTGAGGTTTTGATAGATTGGTGCACACTAGAGCACCAAGTTAGGTGTCTTGTGTGTATTTTTGTGTAGGGAGATGGCAGAGATAACACACTAGAAGAGGTGTAGAGCAACAGACTCAAAGATGGGGTGCAGGGGAGTAGAATGCAGGAGGAAATATTGTGCAAGGAAAATGTGTTGCATAAAAATGTAACAATGAAATAAACACTAAGCAACTAATGCCTATTCCTACATATTCATGCAAACCTCAAATATGAAAGACAACATGTAAGTAGTGAAGACATGACATCAAAATAGCTTAATCTACTTGAAATAACACTAATGCAAACCTCACAAAATCACCAAGTGGTTGACAATTTCATTGTTGTGGGATGTGGTTGCTCAGAAATCCTACAACATAACAATGGGCTAGATAGTGCTTCATAGAAATGAGGAGAGGGCTCTCTTTTTATAGGAAATGAGATGAAACAAATGGCTGAGATTCAATGCAAGATGAAGGGCTAAGATCTCTCAGGATCAATGAGGTGTCCATGAGGTGGAGGCCAAGTGGACTCCATGTGGATTAGGGTTTTTGACCATTTAAAGGGGGGAAGATGCTCACACATGTGTGAGCAACCTTTGATGTAATAGGTCAATGACAGGTGTAAGAGGTGTGAGAAGCATTTTTTTTCACACATGTGTGAGACACCTTGACTCTCATGTGAAGGGGGACAAACATGCAAGAGGTGTGGAAAGCATGAGGGGTGTGGGAAGTGTGAGGGTTGCTCACACATGTGTGAGGATTCCTCACACATGTGTGAGGATTCCTCACACATATGTGAGCACACACTTAGGATTAGCAAGATGATTAGGAAAAGTAAGTGGGATTAACTGGTGGGTAGGTTTAGAAGGTTGGGTTAGGTTAGGAAAGTGAGGTTAGGTGAGGGTTAAAGTTAGGAGCCATGTGCTCAAATAGGATTATATTTAATATTTAATTCCAAGTGGGATTAGAAGGGGTTAATTAAGTAAATGGAGTGCTTTACTTAATTAAAGTGAATGGGTTAGGATGTAAGTGGAAAGGCTAGGATTTAAATAAACCTTAGTTTATTTAAATCAAGGAAAGGTGAATATAATTAAACAAATGCAAATTTATTTAATTAAAGGTAGGGTAATTAAATAAATAATAAATATCTATTTAATTGGTCATGAAAAGGGGATTTGGACAATTTTAGGTGTCTACAGAAAAAAAAAGCATAGTGGGAGTGATAACTGCCACCCCCCTATAAATAGGTGGCATTCTTTATGGTGCAACTATGTAGGTGTGTAGGTGCACCACTGCGCAGCTGTGCCTAAAAAACTTTTTGTGCACTAGCACACTTTAGGAGTTGTGCCTAGTGTGCCAAACTTTATTAATACATGGCTTGTTCTTTAAATTTTCTTATTTTTTGACATTTGAGCTTTTCAATAGGACCTAGTTATGAACTAAGGGCTTATGGGGAACCTCAAAATGACTCGGATCCCAAATTTAGGAGTCCAAAAGCCAAAAAATAAAGTAGGGGTTCCCCATTTCTGTTAAGAAAACTTAGAATTCTCTCCCTCTTTGACAACAATTCCAAAGTCGCCATCCTCTGTATACCTTCTCCTCTTTATCTTTTGTACTGACTAATCTTTGAATTATCTCTCCATATTAAATCTATGATTATCTTTTTCCTTGACCGTATCACCATGTGTCTTTTTGTAACTTTATCAACTCATGCTACTATCCTTCTTTTCACATATTTAGGTAGCTCCTAAAGTGTGATCTCCTACATTAGTCTTTAGGATATTTTGATCATAACAATTGATGTAATGCTACATCTCTTCTTAGTTTTCTTCTAATAGGGTAATGACCCCTAGATTACCTCTTAGGTACACAAATAAATCCTTGGGTAATGTCTTATGAATATATCAACTATCTCTTCCTTTGTGTTCACATACTATAGTCTTCTTTGTTTCACACTAATTTGCTTAAGTAATGGTAGTTGATTGTAATGTGCTTGGTTTTTGTGTGCATCATAGGATTCTTTGATATTTTTATATCACTTGTGTTATCACAATATATCACCATAGGTGCAATAATATCTTCCTTTGTACCTTTCAACAATTGCTTGATCCACACTATGTTCAACTTTCGTTGTAGATTGTGAAATACAATTTTGCTTCTTATTCATCCCTAAAATTAATCTCCTACCTGTGAAGAAAGCTCCTCCACTTGTACTCTTGCTATTATCAATGTTTCCAACCCAATCAACATATGTGCACACTTTCAGTTCAAACTTTTCATTCTTCTTATACCATAAACCATAGTCTTTTATTCCTTTCAGATATCTCAATATCATTTTCAAAAACATCAAGTGATTCTCCTTAGGATTAGCAAAAAATATTGATTTAATTTCAACATCTAATGCAATTTTAGGTGTGTTATGAACAACATATTGTAATTTTCTAATCATTGACTTATACAATGTCTAATTTACTTTAGCAGAATCTTCATTCTTTGAAATTTTATGTCCAGTAGCCATAGGTGTTCCAACTAGTATTGAATCTTTAATTCCAAAGTTTTTTAGTATCTCCTTGATATATTGTGATTGTGTAATGTATATACATCCTTTCATTTGATAGACTTGCAAGCCAATAAATAATTTTCTCTCTCTAAACATTAATATCTCAAATTCTTTCTTCATCTTATTAAAAAATGATTTGCTCATTAAATCACGTCCTTCAAATATGATATCATCAACAAATATTTCAGCTAGTAATACCTTATTCTCATATTCACTTTTCAAGGATAGGTTGCTATTATCATTAGTTCTTGCAAAACCAATTCCCACCAAATATTTATGTAAAATTTCCTACCATGCTCTAGGAGATTGTTTCAAACCATACAAATCTTTTTGCAACTTACATATCATGTTCTTCTTGTTGGGTTCAACAAATCTATGATCATCTTTGTCCTTGACTATATCACCATGTGTCTTCTTGTAACTTTATCAACTCATGTTACTATCCTTATTTTCACATATTTAGGTATCTCCTAAAGTGCAATCTCCTACATTAATCTTTAAAATATTTTGATCATAACAATTGATGCAATGCTACATCTCTTCTTAGTTTTCTTCAAATAGGGTAACCCCTAGATTACCTATTAGATACACAAATAAATCCTTGGGTAATGCCTCATGAATATATCAACTATCTCTTCCTTTATGTTCACATACTATAGTCTTACTTCTTTGCTTCACACTAATTCACTTAAGTAATGGTACTTTATTGTAATGTTCTTGATTTTTGTGTGCATCATAGGATTCTTGGATATGTTTATATCACTTGTGTTATCACAATATATCACTATAGGTGCAGTAATCTCTTCCTTCATACCTTTCAAAAATTGCTTGATCCACACTATGTTTGAGCAATTAACTACAACTTTAACATATTAAGCTTCTATTGTAGATTTTGAAATACAATTTTGCTTCTTATTCATCCCTAAAATCAATCTCGTACATAGGAGGAAAGCTCCTCCACTTGTACTCTTTCTATCATCAATATTTCCAACCCAATTAACATATGTGTACACTTTCAATTCAAACTTTTCATTCTTCTTATACCATAAACCATAGTCTTTTATTCCTTTTAGATATCTCAATATCATTTTCAAAAAAATCTTTTAATTCTCCTTAGAATTAGCAAAAAATATTTACTTAATTCCAACATATAGTGGAATGTCAGGTGTGCTATGAACAACATTTTCTAATCATTGAACTATACAATGTCTGATTTACTTTAGTAGAATCTTCATTCTTTGAAATTTTATGTCCAGTAGCCATATGTGTTCCAACTAGTATTGAATCTTTAATTCTAAAGTTTTTTTTGTATCTCCTTGATATACTATGATTGTGTAATGTATATACCTCCTTTTATTCGATAGACTTGCAAACCAATAAATAATTTTATCTCTCTAAACATTAATATCTCAAATTCTTTCTTCATCTCATTAAAAAATGATTTTCTCATTAGATCATGTCCTACAAATATGATATCATCAACAAATATTTCAGCTAGTAATACCTTATTCTCAGATTCACTTTTTAAGGACAAGTTGATATTATCATTAGTTCTTGCAAAACTAGTTCCCACCAAATATTTATGTAAACTTTCCTACCATGCTCTAGGAGCTTGTTTCAAACCATACAATTCTTTGTGCAACTTACATACCATGTTCTTCTTGCTAGGTTTAACAAATCCTTTATGTTGTTCAATGTAGAATTTTTCTTCCAATATTCCATTCAAAAATGCAGATTTGACATCCATTTGATATACCTTGAATCCTTTGTAAGAAACATATGCAAGTAATGCTCTTACTCCTTCCAACCTTGAAACTGGGGAAAATGTCTCTCCATATTTATTTCCTTCCTCTTGTACATATCCCTTGAAAAATAATTTTTCTTTGTTCCCTATGACTTTACCTTTCTCATTCAACTTGTTTATGAATACCCACTCCCTTGGCCTAGGTACTAATGCAAATGCTTTTTTGTTTTCTATTTGATCAATCTCCTCATTAATTGCTCTAATATAATCTTCATTTTACAATGCATTTTTAATTGTTCCTAGCTCAAACTCGTATATTAAACATGTACAATTCTTCAACTTGTTTCTTGCCACGACTCCCAAATCTCTGTCTCCAATGATTTGATCTGGTGTATGGTGTCTTCTCACATTTTTTGCTAAAACATGTTCATATTTTCTTTCTCATTTTTTTGGTTCACTTGGTCCATCTTGCTCATTCTAGGAACCTCTTTTTGTAACTTGACGTCCTTTGTCTGGTGTATTGTCTCCTCTATTTATGGCTTGACTCCTATAGCCTGATGTTGGAAAGCTTGTTGATGCTCGCCAAAGCTTCTCTGATATGATTTGGTAGTACCTATCTACTTATTTTCAACAATTTGTTTCTCTTGTTTAGGTAAGGTACTTGGTTCTCCTTCATTGATTTATACAAAGTTTCTATAATCTTCAAGTTCTTTCTTGCATTCTTCTTCATTGTTTTCTACAAATTCATCAACTCTAACATTTTCACTTTCTATAATTTTGTTAGTGTTAGTATTCAAACACTTGTATGCTTTAATTTTAGTGGAATATCCTAAGAATATACCTTCATCACTCTTTGCATCAAGTTTTCCATTCCTTGAATATTTCAATATACAACATTTGCTTCCAAATACTTTGAAATATTTTACATCAGGTGTATAGCCATACAATAGTTGAAAAAAGGTATTGTTTGTACCTTACTTGACTTGAATCAGAATTGGTGTATAAACAATAATACTTACAAATTCTCTCCAATGCTTTTGTGAAACATTATTTTCCATCATTAGTGTTCTTCCATAATCCATGATTGATCTGTTTCTTCTTTCAACTATCCTATTTTGTGTTGGAGTCATTGGTGCTAACATTTGTCTTTTGATTCCTTTATCATTGCAGAATGTATTGAACTCCTCTGACACAAATTCACATCTTCTGTCTAATCTCAAGCATTTCATACTTTTACCTATTTCTTTTTTAACTCTAGCCATATACCACTTAAACATTTGAAAAGCATCATATTTTTCTTTGAGAAACATCACATCATCATTTAGATAAATCATATACAAATAGTATAAAGTACCTATCACTGTAATAACTTCACACTCCAATAGGGCTACATAAATCAATATGAACTAACTCCAAAATATTATCAAAAGAATAGGTCTTGCTCTTAAAACTAGGCTTTGTCATTTTTCTCATTTGACATTATTTACATATCACTTTATAAGGTTTTCTCAAATTTGGTAATCCTATTACTCTTTCCATCTTACTAATGCTTACCAATTATCAAAGTTCACAAGACATAACCTCTTATGCCATAACCAAACATCTAAAAATTGTGCAAATAAACATGTATTTTTAGATAGATCTAGATAGAAAAAGTTACCTCTTGTTTTATCTCCACTTTCAATTAGTTCACTAGTAGCATCATATTTTTTTGCCTTCTTGTTTTGAATTCAACTCGGTAGCCTAAACTATTCAACTATACCACAATCAATAGATTATATTTTAGTCCATCAACACAATATGCATTGTCACATGTAATCTTCTCATTCAATATAATAGATCATTTACCCTTCATGTAAGATGGTTCATCATTTCCAAACTTAACACATCTTCTATTATAATGTCATGTCTTTTCAAACTTACTTGTATTGCCAATCATATGATATGAGAAGACACTATCAATTATCCATTTATCATTCTTATTAACATGTGAAATAAGATTAGTTCTCTAAAAATTTCATCTTCACCATATTCATCTTTCATTGCAACATAAACAATTTATTCATCATAGGTTCATCAAAATCACTTTCATAACCATCCTCTTTAACAATGTAACAAGATTTCTTACCTTTTCCCTTGTAGTCTTTGTACCTTAGCTGTCTCAATTGTCTCTCCTTTCTTGGTATCTATTAGTTTCCTCCTTTTCATCTCTTTCAGGATATCTTGCAGTAATATGACCAACTTTATTACATTTAAAATAGACTATAGGGAGTTTACCTTTGTATTTTCCTTTTCCTCTTGGTATCCTTCTGCCAATAATGCTTCTAGATTATCAAGGTCATCATCTAATTCACTATCACTATTCATTAGCTTAGTTTTTGAATTTTTTTTCTTTTAGATGCATCAATGATTAGTTGAGACTTGAAAGTAAATTCGATAGTAGAGGGTGTATAATTATCAAAATTTGATAATTTAAATGCAGTGAGTCTACCAATTAGAGTATCCAAGGGCATATCATCACTAGGTGTACACATCAATTCTTTTATTGCATATACTCTAATGTCATAAAAATGAAGTAAAGTTCTTAATATCTTTCTAATTAAAGTCTCTTCAAATATGTCTACTCCAACAACTCTAATTGCATTCACCACTTCTTTGATTTGGCCATAATACTATGCAACAATTTTTGTATCTTTCATCTCATGTCATTGATACAAGAGAGAGTTCAACAAGTTCTACAAATTTGCATATTCCAAATATCAATCTCTTCTCATAATTTATTAGAGGAAAAACATACATCTTCACACTTCAACATTTAAACATTTCATTCATGAGATCTTCCACATATACACGTACTCATGGCTTCATAACTTTCACATCAGGCATTTTTTGCTCAATCACTTATGTGAAAATATTCCAAACTAGGTTTCTTCAAACATATTTGAAAATTGTGAAGATTCAACAGTTAACTTTAAAGTTATGGTCTCTTTATGGAGACTGAAATTGACTATTATAAAAATTGAAACTAAAGCCAAACTGCACTAACAAATTTGGTTTCCCTCTTAAAACTTGATTCATTACTGTATGTAATTTTTTCATCTAAACCATTCATAAGAAGTAAAAAATCTATAGAGAATTGTGAAACCAATTCCAGAAGATATCAATAATATGACTTCACTTAATTTGAAAGACCATTAATAGATTCCATAAGAAAATACATTTCATTAAAACAAAATGAATACATAATATCGATGACTCTCTAGCTGAAAGACAGAGAGCCCAATTCCTTTCAAAAATCTATTCTCTATTCTCTATTCACCATAACCTCTTCCTTTGTTGACTATATCCTATTTGATTACATTCTGGCCCATTTTATAATTCTCTTGGGTGGTTACAAAGATTCTTCACATTCTTGATTGGTTACACATATCGCATAATGTCTTTTTCTTGAATACATTAAAATGCAAGTTCAAAATCAATTTATTCTTTCTTAACATGATCTCATGAAATTTAAAAGATGACTTAATAAATAACCCACAACTTAAATCATATAGAATTTGAAGGTGTAGGTGGTGCCCCTACACCATTATCTTGAGCTTTAAAATTTTCCATGTCCTCATGGAAAGACTTTGGTGAGTTTGCAAAAATCTTCACCTCTTCATCATTACTGAATCAATGTCTCTACTTCTTTCACTTCTTCTTTCAATGACTCCTATCAATAGAGTTACGATGGTTACCTTCAATGGTGCTTCTGCCATTACACAGTCCACTTGTCCATGCCACATCACAAAAACCTCTGTCCCTTGCTTGGGAGTCCCATCATGCCAATCTGTTGGTGACACACAGAGGACCAATCTTTGTCCTTGGATCATATCCCATGTTCCTTTGGTAGACCTTCCTATCCACCCATTTGTAGCTAAGTGAACTGGCATCAATCTACAAACAAAACATCATAACAAGAATCCAAACAAAATAACCACAATACTACTTGGTGTAGATTCCATCTACATGCTCATAATTTTCTAAGCTCTGATACCACTTTGATGCAAGAGAGAGTCCAAAAAGTTCAACAAGTTCTACCAAATTTGCATATTCCAAATATTAATCTCTTCTCATCATTTATCAGAGGCAAAAAACACATCTTCACACTTCAACATTTAAACATTTCATTCATGAGATCTTTCGTATATACTTGTACTCATGCCTTCATAACTTTTGCATCAGGCATTGTTTGCTCAATCGCTCTACTGAAAATATTCCATACTACGTTTCTTCAAACATATTTCAAAATTGTGAAGATGCAATAGTTAACTTTAAAGTTATGGTCTCTCTATGGAGACTGAAATTGACTATTATAAGAACTAAAACTAAAGCCAAACTGCACTAACAAATTTGGTTTCCCTCTTAAAACTTGATTCATTATCGTATGAAATTCTTTCATCTAAACCATTCATAAGAAGTAAACAATCTATAGAGAACTGTGAAACCAATTCCGAAAGATATAAATAATATGACTTCACTTAATTTGAAAGCCCATTAATAGATTCCATAAGAAAATGCATTTCATTAAAAAAAAATGAATACATAATATCAATGACTCTCTAGCTGAAAGACAGAGAGCCCGATTCCTTTCAAAAATCTATTCTCTATTCACCATAACCTCTTCCTTTGTTGACTATATCTTATTTGATTACATTCTGGCCCATTTTATAATTCTCTTGGGTGGTTACAAAGATTCTTCACATTCTTAATTGGTTACACATATCGCATAATGTCTTTTTCTCAAATACATTAAAATGCAAGTTCAAAATCAATTTATTCTTTCTTAACATGATCTCATGAACTTTAAAAGATGACTTAATAAATAACCCACAACTTAAATCATAAAGAATTTGAAGGTGTAGGTGGTGCCCTTGCACCATTGTCTTGAGCTTTAAAATTTTCCATGTCCTCATGGAAAGACTTTGGTGAGTTTGCAAAAATCTTCACCTCTTCATCATTACTGAATCAATGTCTCTACTTCTTTCACTTCTTCTTTCAATGACTCCTATCAATGGAGTTACGATGGTTACCTTCAATGGTGCTTCTGCCATTACACAGTCCACTTGTCCATGCCACATCACAACAACCTCTGTCCCTCACCTGGGAGTCCCATCATGCCAATCTGTTGGTGACACATAGAGGACCAATCTCTAGCCTTGGATCATATCCCATGATCCTTTGGTAGACCTTCCTATCCACCCATTTGTAGCTGAGTGAACTGGCATCAATCTATAGCCAAAACATCATAACAAGAATCCAAACAAAATAACCACAAT
Organism: Cupressus sempervirens; assembly: GCA_028749045.1. NCBI lineage: Eukaryota > Viridiplantae > Streptophyta > Pinopsida > Cupressales > Cupressaceae > Cupressus > Cupressus sempervirens. The sequence goes on from CM053785.1 coordinate 314,673,694, forward strand.
ACTACTTGGTGTAGATTCCATCTACATGCTCAAAATTTTCTAAGCTCTGATACTACTTTGATGCAAGAGAGAGTCCAAAAAGTTCAACAAGTTCTACCAAATTGCATATTCCAAATATTAATCTCTTCTCATCATTTATCAGAGGCAAAAAACACATCTTCACACTTCAACATTTAAACATTTCATTCATGAGATCTTTCGTATATACCTGTACTCATGCCTTCATAACTTTCACATCAAGCATTGTTTGCTCAATTGCTCGAGTGAAAATATTCCAAACTACATTTCTTCAAACATATTTCAAAATTGTGAAGATGCAATAGTTAACTTTAAAGTTATGGTCTCTCTATGGAGACTGAAATTGACTATTATAAGAACTGAAAATAAAGCTAAACTGCACTAACAAATTTGGTTTCCCTCTTAAAACTTGATTCATTACCATATGAAATTCTTTCATCTAGACCATTCATAAGAAGTAAACAATATATAAAGAACTAAGAAACCAATTTTGGAAGATATAAATAATATGACTTCACTTAATCTAAAAGACCATTAATAGATTCCATAAGAAAATGCATTTCATTAAAACAAAATGAATACATAATATTGATGACTCTTTGGCTGAAAGCAGAGAGTTCGTTTCCCTTCAAAAATCTATTCTCCATTCATCATAACCTCTTCCTCTATCAACTATATCTTATTTGATTACATTCTGGACTATTTTGTAATTCTCTTGGGTGATTACAAAGATTCTTCACATTCTTGATCGATTACACATATCACATAATTTATTTTTCTCGAATACATTACAATGTAAGTTCAAAATTAATTTATACAATCTTAACATGATCTCATGAACTTTAAAAAATGACTTGATAAATAATCCACAACTTAAATCATATAGAATTTAAAGGTAGTTGGTGCTCCTACACCAGTCATCAAACTTGCCTCTCAAACTTTCAGCTTTAACCCTTGACAAATTTTTGTCTCCTCCATGAATTTGTACCAACTTATCCCACATTTTCTTCGTAGTACTGCAATTCTTCACACCATCAAACTCAACATAACTTAGGGAAGATTCTAGATCTATCATCATTTGATTGTGTTCCTGCTTCTCTTTTATTTTCTCAATTGCCATGGATCTAGGAATTTCTATGTATTCATTGTCCAAGTAGTATAGTATAGAATCTCCAACTCCAGATACATGCAATCTCATTAGAAATTTCCATGCTATGAAACTTTATTTTTTCAACTTGGGTACCTCTCTCTTGTACATCTTGATCTTTTAGCTTAAGTGCCTTCAAACTTTCCTTACAAGCATCAAATCTCTGGTACCAATTGTTATAATGATAGAAAAACTAAAAGTGGGGGGAGGTGAATTAGTTACCCTCAATAAAAATGTACCAATTCAAATTTTAACAACTTCAAACAACTTAACCAAACTCATAAATCCACTTGACCAATATAGCATGAAACATGAAAACAACATTCACACAAGTATGACACCCATATTTAACTCAGAAACCCAATCTAGGAAAAACCATCAAGTAACATGCTAGTAAATTTTCACTCTTTTTAAGTGAGCTCAATTAACATACAACCCTATTAAAGGTTACAAAGCACACTATTAGGTGTGACCTTGTTAAAGTATTTAATCACCCTATTAGGAGTGGCCTTGTTAGAGGTCTTTAAAACATCCCATCAAAATGTCACCTTGATTAGAGGATTAACAACATGATTTTTAGGTTAAGCTTGATTAAAATATTTGACAACCACAATGGCTAGAAAGTAATAGCTAGGCTAGGTTGATCTAATAATATACAAATCATTTTTCATGTTTAGATTTCCATTTGACTCATTCTTGGTTCATTGATTGGTCTTTATCACATTCTCTATCTCTAATATGCTTAGCAACTCTTCAAGAAACCTTCCTTTCACCAACTTCTCACTTTTCCTCTACAACTATATGCTTCACTTGTTCTTCATTTTTTTCCAGTTCAATAATAATTGTAAAACATCTCATATACCTCCTTAAATAGATAGGTTTAATCATTTGATACTTAAACATAATCATAGATCTTAGGGTTTGATTGAATCCATTAAATCTATCCAATCTTATTTCCTACTTCTTCCTTTGAAACTTCTAGAAAATTCTCATTAAATATTTGTCTTAGATAACTTAACAAACTCAATTTGTGCATTAAATATTCCAACTCATCAATTCTTATCTTCAATACATTTTGAGTATTTCATAAATTCAATTATGTCAACCTCAAATCTTGATTCTTTTACAAACTATCAATTTGCTAACACTCATTCATCACTTTGTTCTTCATCTCAATTACTATGGATATATCTTGCTCAACTTACACTAGCATGCTTAACCATCACAGTCCTTGGTTATTACTTCAGTATACCTTCATCTTTCTCGACCACTATCATCACTCAGACAATACTATTTTTTTCAATGGATACATAAGTTCCTTAATCTTTAGTTTAGTAATTCTTAACTTCTTCATTGACCTAGTAACCTATTACTCAGTCAAACTCATGTTTCACTTAACTTCTTGACTTATATCTGCCATCTCTTCTATACTTCAACTCATATTTCTTCTTAACTTAATACAATGATTAAATAATATATTATCTTGTCAAATACTAACTGATCAAGTTCCCTTTGTAGTTCCATAATACTTATGTTGACAATATGGCTAAGTAGATGTATAAGTGTTATCATTTATGGAAAAATACATATCTAGGTATTTCATTATGAAATCGGTGTTAGAAAATTGTCTAAGTATTGGACAATTTGTAGCAACATAGAGAGAGAGATAGAGATTTAGTAAGTATGGATGATAGAGTTTGAGTTAGCTCATGCGCAGTGAAGCACTGCTAGATGATAGTTTCATGATGACATATGTTAGTGTATAGCTCCATATGGATAGTATGATGACAATTACAGAGGAATTACCAGTACAGGTAATTAATAGAATAGAATAGAACAGAGCATGAAATTATAACTAATTGTAAGGCTTTAAAGAATTATTTTTTAATCAAAATAATTACTTAAACATGATGGGCCAAAATCTTAGATGTTAACCCCAGAGTTATTTTATAATTAGCCAAACATGTGGAAGTTGTAAGGCTAACTAATCAAGAGGTTTGTTAAATTACAAGGTACATGTAAAGAACATATCTTGTGTAGCTAAGATGTTGTGAACGTGTGATATGAACCAATTGTGAAGGAGGTTTATATTATATGCAAGTGTTATATGATGCAAGATTTAGTGAATGATAAGAGGATTCACAAATTGTAGTGGTGAGATAGTATTGCATGTATATCTATACTTGTGAAGAAACTTATTTGTATATTGCATGTTAGGGTAGTGGGCTCATCTTGCATACATTGTAATTGTTCTACCAACTCCTAATAGGGTAAAAGAAACTCCTAATAGGGTTGAGGCTTTTAACAAGGACTCAAGATACTATATGTATTTGATACTCCTAACAGGTTTAACATCCTTAACAAAATTCTCTTGTTTAGTGGATCATCTTGTGGGTATCATCCCCACCAAGGTGTTCCCTTGGCCAACATTTCCATAGTTAAAAAATAATGGTGTTATGACTTCTCTGTGTCTATATTTTTATTTATTGTTCAAAATTGTTGGTTTACTTTCATATGCAAGTTGCAAAGTAATTAACAATATCTAGTTGTGGGAAAAAGTTTGTAGAATACTAATTCACCCCCTCTTAGTATTATCTATTTCTAACAATTTGTATCATAGCACAGTTACTTAGAAGAGGATTAATAGCTTGAGTAATTGAAGAAAGAGATAACCTGAAAGATAGGTATAAAGATGAAAATTTTTACATTGGTAAACTAAAAGATAAGATTGATGATCTAAGATCTAGGAAGGAATCTAAAGAGTAAACTAGTGAAAATGATGAAGTGGGAACTCTCAAGAAAGAAAATGAGATATTGAAGCATGAGTTGAAAATTGTTGAACTTAAGTTGATTTTGAAGAAAGATGGCTGTAATATTGAACCAAATATGAAATCTAAGAATGCAAACCTAAGATCCCAGTTGTCCCATTTAACATCTAAACTAGATTCTATTAAGATAGAGCATGCAAAATTAGAAAAGTATAGGATTGACATAAGCTAAATTATAGTTAGAGAAGCTTTATTCTAGTAGTGAGAAAATTGATGAACATTTATTTTACCAAAGATCTTCTTATGATAAGATAGGCCTTGGATATCTTATTGGAAAAAAGTTAGCCAAGAAAACTGAAGTTAGGAAAGAACAAGATCTAGTTGTTGAGACCCCTAAGCATAAAGAAAATGATCAGAGTAGGATAGAATCAAACATATCCATAGAATTACCTAAGGAAATAGAGAAAATCAATCTATCTGAGAAGTAAGATGAATCTAAGAAAATAGATCAATCACCTAATGAAGTTAGACATGAATTCAGAGGTAAATGTTTTATATGCAATGCAGTTGGTCATATGAAGAGAGACTACATAGGTAAGTCTTTCAAACCTATCACTAATTTATATTGTTATAATTTTCATGGTTATGGTCATAAAGCAGTAGATTGTAAGAATCCTAAGTTTGATAGTAGTAATGGAAATAGTAGAATGTTTAGGAACACTAACCCTGCAAGCAATGAAAGAGGGAGATCACAGAGAAGATCCAATAATGGTGAAAGACCTAATGGAGGAAGGAATTAGGTTGTATGTTACAAATGTAAAAACACTAGACATATTGCAAGGAATTATAGAGCACCTGATAGTTAACATGGAACCAATCAGAGAAGGAATGTGTTGGATATGTTTTCACTTTAGGTCTATCTCAATATATCTCTATGTGAGTGTTCCAAGTTCCTTTTGTGAGAATTAGGATTTGGTGCTTTTAATTTTATTAACCCTAGAATAACCCTAATTTTGATTTCACTAAATGTCACCCTAAGAAACTTTTAGGTTGTGTGCCTTTTCAAAATTAAAATGTGTAGGAGAAATCATTTTAAATCTCCCCCTTCCTATTTCTAGGAACCTTTTAAAAAGTTGTTCACATTGTTTAAATATTTCCTAAAGTTCTTGAAATATTTTTAACTCAAGCTTTTATCTCTAATTTTCTACAGGTACATGTTTCTTTTTGAAAAAAATAGTCGAGTAATGATAACCCTTGATCTTCTCAAGATTAAGAGTTATCGCCTTGTCGCCATAATAAATCACATATCATTTACCGCTAGCTACATGGAGACCAAGCCATGGGACCCAGTTAATAAAGAAACAAGGTTTTAAGGTGGGTGACCCACATCATCAGATCTTCCTATGATCGATGGTGGTCGCTTTGTCGCCATGGGAAAATGCAAAGTTTTTATTTTTGGTAACATAGCAACCGCATGTAAAAGTAAATGCTATGGGACCAAACCTAAAGGTGGTGTCATTAAGTTATATGCCATTAATAGCCTTGCATGTATGTTAGGATGGTATGATGTCAGATGCCACTAAGGATTTGCACTGAAGGAAATGTATTATTGATCCACACCATCACTTCAAGATTGACGGTGGTTGCCTTGTCACTAAGAAAAGTTGCATGAAATTTATCACTAGCGACATAGAGATCAAAGGCAAATACCATGGGCCCAATTATCTTCTGATTTCTACTATTCGATGTAAGGGGTATCGATGATGGTCGCTATGTTGCCAATGAGAGTTGCTCAATTTTTACCCTTGGTGACATAGTGAGAACATGAGACATGTCCAGAGCATAGGTGGGTCTAATGTAAGTCACCAACAGTGAAAGAAGAAGCTTATGTGGTAGGATTTAATTGGATTGACCACCAAATTTGAGGGTTGAAGTTGAGTCATTAAAGGTTTTACTCCTCAATCGTCAAATTTTTCAAAAATCAATGACTTATTTTCAAAATTGAAAGGTGGTGCCACCCTATTTCTCTATGATCCATTTATGAGAATTAAGGCTCCCTGTACAAATTAAAACCAGAGATATAGTGTAGGATTTAGATATTTTCTTCATAGAAACGTATTTCTAATTTTTTGAGAGCTAAGAACCTATTGAAGAGCTATTTTTTCCTTAGTTAAATCGTGAATAATTCACTATACCATCGATTCACTACAAAATTTAGAAAGAAGAAAACAAAGAGCCAAGTAAGTATCTCAATCCATAATATAGTTCAAAGAATTATGGGTTTTTTGCATTATTATCAAATATGCCTCCAAAGAAGGGTTTTTCAAGGAAAGTAGAATATGCCAGTAGGAATATACATAATGATTTCTTGGAACAATTAACTGAATCTACAAATGAGTCAGCCCAAATTAAAAAATTAATTCTTGTGAACCCTAGAATCTAGATTGTAAATGGTTTGTATGATAAAGGGAATTGGACTAGAGATGCTATTACCTCTAAAATAGGGCTTTAGTTATTCAAGAAATGGTTCTCATAAAGGAAATTGTTTTCCCTCCATGGAAATATTTGAAATTTTAATTTGGGTAAGTTAATAGTCCCTGAGGTTTTCACGGATGCAAATCTTCTCACAGCCATAGCCCTAAATTATGATCTAGTAGCTAGGACAGTGAGGAGAGTAGATGGGGAATGTTTGATAAGAATTAATGTTGAAGAGATTCAAGAGGTTTTTGGGTTGGAGCCAGTTATAGATTATCATGAGATCATTGACTTCTAGGGATTGGAAAAAATATACTTGTGTTGAAAGGATCAAGTTAGACCAGGTGCATTGAGAGGACACTGGGGTACAATTGGAAACTTGACTTTTGTTACAACATCAACTAAGGAACCTTTTAAGAAACAAATTTTCAATACTAGGGCCATAGACATTTACATGACTTTATGTAGGGTTTTTGGTGAGGATGAGAAATATTTTATGCCAATAAAGTTCATGTACATGATGACATAGATCTCTTCTTTTGGTGTGGACATCATCTTTGATTTTGAATCTTATCTAGCAGAGGAGATTCACTTAGGTTTAGTTGGGTTTGCAAAGAACAAAATTGAGAAAACATTTGCCCATTATTCATTGTTGATGCATATGTTCTTGTTTAAAGGGGTTACTTACTTCAAAAAAGAAATAGAATTAAATAGAGAATATGAGGGATAAGATTTTCTAGTCTAGTTATGGAGTGTAGATATGACTTGGGATGTAGAGGAGGCTAGCTTTGTGAGATTTGATAGGTACTTTGCATCCAAGTTGAGAAACCTCATATTAACAGACAATCCCATAATTCCTAAGGCACTACTAGATTTTATCAGGCCTATGGACAACCTTGTTGGTTTGAAGGTGTCCCACAATTGGGAAGATATCATACCCTACCTTGTGTCTACAATTTTTAGAGTATATGGATTCCAAGAGACTCCCCATGTACTTCTTACCAAGTACCACTGATAGTATGAATAGTTGAAATGCTATGGTAGATAGGTGGATTGGAGGAAGAACAATTGACTAGTCAATCTAGGGGCTCAATTTTCCCATCTTGTACTATTGCTCACTAGTTCATAATCATAAAGGGTGGTTGGTTGTTTTTGTACAAATTCTTAAGCCCATACAGAATGGCTATCTCCCATGAGCATTTCAATGATAGTGAGGGATTTTTTGATATTTGTAGACGAAGGGAAAAGACTGGTGCCAAGGATCATTAGCCCTACTTCCCTGAGGACACAATAAGGAATAAATTCTTTCTTCAAGAACAAGAGATTAAGAAGGAGAAGTGGAGAGTTTATTCCAGGGTTCTAGAATTTATTAATTATTTTGATAAAGACTGTAAGCCTTTGAAGGATGCCAAGACAGAGGTAGATAAAATAAATAAATTGATGATTAATTTTCTAAAGATCATGGAGGAAATGAATGAGAAAAATACATTCTTTATTAATTCTTACCTTGATAAGGCCTGAAAGGTCATGAGAAAATTGTCTTTCGCCCCTACAATAGGATCAGGGTAGCTAGTTATTTAGAGAAGACCTGGTTACAATATCATTCAGAAAAGGTCTACAATTGAAAAGGGTAAACAAATAATTAGGTCAACCAGTGTTGTTATGGAGGAGAGGCCTAATGAACCAATGCCTAAAAGGAAAAAGATAAAAGAGAAATAGGCACCCCAAACAAAGGAGTACTCACCTACCCAATCCCCATTACATATAGGAGATGAACAACTCACTAAGGAGTAGATGGAACAATTGGGATCCCAAGGGGGAGTTTTTATCACAATTTTAGAGTTGGAAGAGGTGAATCCTCAAGAGCCTCCCATGCCTAGCCTAGAATTAACTGTTGCTAATTACAAAGGAAGGGAATTGGAGCTTGTGGTAGAGAAAGCCAGTCAGGAGTTTCTTGTTGATGATAGTTTTGTTAAATATAGAGCCTTTTATCAATTTGCATGGAGGACGAATATTCAATTATTTGAGGAAAGATGTAATAAGATGAAATTAAAGCATCTTGAGATAGAAGAGGAAACTCTATAGAATCAAATCAAGGATAAAATGATGCAAGAATTTTAGAGCCTGAGCCCTAAAGAGAGGAGGAAAATGATAAAGTCATCTGGAGTTCTGCTTCTGCCAAATTGGGACATTGTTGATTTAATGGTCTTTAATTCTATTACCAAGAAATTAAATGTAGATGAGAAGGTGAATAAAGAGCTAAAAGGTGCCAAGTTTAGTTGAGGATCATGTTGCATTAACAATCTGGTCTATGAAAAAAGGATGCCGAGCTAGCTCTTCTCAGCCTAATGATACCAATTTGATTGGAAATTTGATTGCAAAAGGGGTGGAGGATACTACAAGTGTAGAGGTTGCAGAACTAAGCATTGGAAGAACCAATCTCACTCTAGCTACAACCCTGAGTGATAAAAGGGAAAGACTAAAATTATAGGAAAAATATGAAAAGGTCCTAGCAACATATAATAAAGAGATGTAAAAGAGGATAGAACTTGAGAATAAGTTGGTAGGACACCAAGGACAACCTAGTAGGCCTAGAATCACTTATCCTTATCCACTAGTGGATCCTTTTAAATCCACTCCTTTTCTTGAAATTCTGAACACACTATAGAGACCTCAATATTATATTGTAGAGGATTTTGAAGAAGAAAAGATTAAACAATGGGAATTGCATGTAGAGTTAAATATCTAGTATGAGGATAGATTCAAGAAAGCTATGATGTATTTAGTTGATAAAATTGGTTGGCCGATATTTTTTTAGAGTAATTATCTATTTACACTTATCAATTAGATCACTTTGATTTAATTAATTAAGTTGTCTATTACTCTAGTTTACTTAAGCTATCTCTTAGGTGCATATAATTAATATTATATTAATTATAATGTGCAACCTATCTTTTTTCACTTTTTAGGGTTTCATTCACCTTTAAGGTTGAACTCTTGTAATTATTATTTTTTACATCTTGGAATGCATTTCTATTCTCTCACTACACTGAGATTTCCAAGCTTCACTTTTTCCTCTCTGGTTTCCTTCTAGCAATAGGATATTTTGCATGCAAGTGTTCTTGGTGAACTATGAAGTTGGTTTTCTCAAATTCTACATGGTATTAGAGCTTCCCTACTATTACCTGGTCTGAAGATCTTGAAGTTGTGATTCAAGGATGAAAAACCCAACTTTTCATGGTTGTTTTTCTTCAATTTGGAGGAGGCACTTTTTTCTAATTCATTTTAAGCAAAAACAAATGCCACCATTACGCTTAGAAGGCCCATTCCAGTCAAATCCATATAAAACTTGCATTTATTGGCTACAATGACCCCTGGAATAAATTTTCTCTTCCTTGGGTTGTATGACACATAAATAAATAAAAATGGTCGTAGGCATTTTTCTGGCCCGCGGACCTATTTTCTAGTGCTGCTGCAACATCTCCGGGCTACTCGGTGAGTTTTTTCTGGTTGTGCACCAATTGTTGGCTATCGCCACCACTAACTCTTATGAGCCACCACAACTTCTGCTACACTAGTGGCATTGTCGTGACACTCTGCCTTCACCGCCCTCCTCTGCTCTACGACCATTGCTCCATTGTCCCCACGGCCTGGTTGCCTCCACCTGTGTGGCATCACTAACATCTGCCACATGTCAAGTGCCATGTCATCACTTGACACATGTCAGGTGCCAAGTCAGCATTTGGGCACCCACTACCACGTGGATGCCACATGGCAGTCTTTTTTTGCTGCGATGGCCTCCAAGCTATCAAATTTTATACAATGAAATGTTGATGTTAGCATGATGTTAGCACTACATTAGCTCTCTTGCATGCCCTTCAGATCCTTTCTTGACCTACTATCAATTTTTTGGTTGTAACTTAAGCATATGGAGATCTTTTCTTGATCTGAAAGAAGTGTCAAAAAGTTGGTTCCAAGACAAAGACAATGGTATAGGATTTTTGGTTTTGATGTAGTTTGTTTCCCTTTTGGGTAGTGAAAGCTAGATGTTCAATTTTTCAGTCTGGAGGGCATATCTTGAGCGTCCCATCTCCATTTTTTGAAAATGTTATATTTTTGGAAAGATGGTTCTATCCTCTTTTCAAAAATGTTGTAATTCCTCTAGATTCTACTCCATGCTCTTTCTATCAGGTTTTTTTTCTTTATTTCATTATGATGGATATCTTGGGTGTTTCAAGTCCAGAGATCATTTTCATGGCATGAGATCTCTTCTTTTGGGTTGTACTATCTATTATATCAGCTCTTTGCCCTTTTTGTTCATTATTGATATCATTGTAAGCATATTTTTTATGCAAACACACTGAGATAAAGTGCCATATTGTATCTATATTTTCATTTTAGTTGTTTGCCTTGTTTTGCCTTTTGATTCAAATAGTGCTATCTAAGGACACTCATACAAATTATTGTATTCTCGGGATTCATTATGTCTTGTGCCCTATTGTACATGCACTACTTTGATACAGTGCCATGGGGGGTTGATGTTTTCCTTTATTTTCCATCTTCTGTTGTCCAGTGAGTCTTCCTTCTATGACATTAGCCTCATGACGTGTCTACAATTGATCACCTCAGTACACACTTACATACTCTTTTGTGCATCTTTATCATGGTTCCTCGACATCTAGCTCTTTTGGTCCACTTTTTCAGTTGCTTGTCACCTCACTCGTGTCTGCATTTTGGGGGGTTCCTATTGTTTCTCATGCTTCCTTGGTTCGATTGATCAACTCTTCAAATTTTGGTGTTTTGTGCCATCTGTATCTTTGAGTTTAGTTGTTTGCCTTTTTGTGCCTCCTGATTTGATGCAAATTATTGTCTTCTCTACCTGGTCAGGTTCTGTTTCAAAGGAGGTTCTATGGATCAATAGTTTCTTTTTGATAGAGTTTGTGGCTTCTTCATGCTTTAGTGGTTTTCTTCATGATCACTCTTTGTTCCTATTTTTTGGAACATTCATCTAGTGGGAGGCTTCTGCAGTCCTTCACTAGGTTTTTAGCTATCTCTTTTTGGAGTAGAGTTTTTCCCACTAGGTTTTCTCTATTTCTTTGTTTTAGAGAGATTTTTTTGTGATTGGGTACCTGATCAAGCCTTGTTTCTAGGACCCAATTTCCTACTTTCATATATGTGCTAGGTTAGCTTACCTCCTGAGTTTCACTTAAGGGGGGGTTTTAGAGTAATTATCTGTTTACACTTATCAAATAGATCACTTTGATTTAATTAATTAAGTTTTCTATTACTCTAGTTTGCTTAAGTTGTCTCTTAGGTGCATATAATTAATATTTTATAATAATTATAATGCACAATCTAGCTTTTTTTCCCTTTTTAGGGTTTTGTTCACCTTTAAGGTTGAACTCTTTTAATTATTGTTTTTTACATCTTGGAATACATTTTTTTTTCTCTCACTCCGTTGAGATTTCCAAGCTTCTCTTTTTCATCTTTAGTTTCCTTCCAGCAATAGGTTATTTTGCATGTAGGTATTCTTGGGGAATTGTGAAGTTGGTTTTCTCAACTTCTCCACATTTTATGAGCAGTTAGCAAAGGTAATGACTACGTGGAATGAGCTGAAAGAAAATGATGATTATCTAAAGCCAATTGTCAATAAATGGAACAAGAGGGACAAAGATGTTACTCTTCTATATTTTTCAGTTATCACCCTGTCTTGTGAACATATAGAGAAGACTTATGACTTGATTAATGATCTCTCTGAGTTTGGTGATAAGAGAACTGTATTACAAAGGAGAATCATTAGTTATCTAACAAAATATAAGAGTATAAATTTTGGACTCTTCCCCCATGCCCTTGATAAAAAGGATAAAATAAAAAGTAAAGAAGAGTGGGCCCAATAATTGGATGACCTATTATGTCTTAGGATGAATAGAGTCATAAATGAGAAGGGAAATACATGGTGGGCAAGTACAACTAAAGAAGTTGTAAAAGTGCAATTATTTTATGATTCTTTCAGAGAAGATTTTATTGAGATTGATAAATCAAGAGAGTATGTTCTAAAGAAAAAAAATGAGATTCTAAATTTTAATTGGCCAGATGATACACTTTTTGACAAGTGGAAGGTAGATTTTGTACATGCAAAGCAATTGGAACTGGGCAAAATCGATGATGATGAAATTGTTGAGATTATAGTCAAGTTTGTTTATTAGTAATACACACACACACACACACACACACACACACACACACACACACACACACACACACACACACACACACACACACACACACAATTAGATGGTTAGTAGCTACCAATATTATCTTGTAGTCTACAAAGTCAACCAAGTAATTTAGGATATACTGAGTTCTACAGTTGCTACTAAGTTTTAGGAACAATATTCAGTTCACACTGAGCAGTATCTACCAAGTGGATGATTATAAGTGTAAGCCAAGTTTGTTTATTAGTAACACACACACACACACACACACACACACACACACACACACACACACACACACACACACACACACACACACACACACAATTAGATGGTTAGTAGCTACCAATATTATCTTGTAGTTTACAAAGTCAACCAAGTAATTTAGGATATACTGAGTTCTACAGTTGCTACTAAGTTTTAGGAACAATATTCAGTTCACACTGAGCAGTATCTACCAAGTGGATGATTATAAGTGTAAGCCAAGTTTGTTTATTAGTAACACACACACACACACACACACACACACACACACACACACACACACACACACACACACACACACACACACACACACACACAATTAGATGGTTAGTAGCTACCAATATTATCTTGTAGTCTACAAAGTCAACCAAGTAATTTAGGATATACTGAGTTCTACAGTTGCTACTAAGTTTTAGGAACAATATTTAGTTCGCACTGAGCAGTATCTACCAAGTTGATGATTATAAGTGTAAGCCAAGTTTCTCAGTGCAAATTGAGTTTTCTAATGTTTATCGAGTTTGTAGCTTTAGTAATGTGAATCTAGTGTTGACCAAGCTATGTAGTGTCAACCAAGTGATTCCATTTATACTAAGCTCACAGTGATAGTGTTAATTGAGTTATGTAGTGTCAACCAAGTCATTCAATTTAAATGTCAAGTTTTGCAGTCTTCATCGAGTCACCAATGTAGATCAAGTATAGACTACTTGGAAGTGATCAGTATGAGCTAAGCTTCTACGTCCACTAAGTGAATGATGATGCAAAGCATTGACAATGGTTGCTGAGTGTCAGAACCTCTCCGAGTTTATCTTCACAACCTACAATTGGGTTGACTTTGTGTATTTTGGTGAAACTTGTATTGCAACTGACTTTGATGAATTATAAAATGGATTGATATATATATATATATATATATATATATATATATATATATATATATATATATATATATATATATATATATATATATATATATATATATATATATATATAAAGAGAATAAGTGCAAAGTAAGGAGGCTACAAGAAATATAAGGATCAATAATGATTTATCTATCATAGCAAGGTGATCATTACACTCCAAAGAAATTTTATTTAGCAAATTAAAGTTACAAATCACAGATCAGCCATTGGTTCATCCTAACAAGTGGAACAATTAAATCCTTTCACAAGGTAGACTTAATAGTCTTTTGTAAATCTCTTTACCGAGTGTATACTTCATTGTATGTTTGTAAATCCTTTTGCAAGGTGGGCCTAGCTATCCTTATTGCTCCTAATAGGGCATATCATTAGAAGTGATCATTATAAGCCTTAACAAGCCAACTTTATACTGCATTACTAAAGCTTGTGGGTATTATCACCACCCCAATTTTACTTTCTATTTGGAAGGTTTTTGGGTTACCATATTGTGTGACAAAGTGTTATGAATGTTTTAATGCTTTCAATTTTCCATGCATGCAATTAGATCATAATATATATGAAGGATTAATTTGTGAATTAAGATTAAGTTTTATTGGTTACTGATTCAACCATCCCCTCTAAGTAACCTAGCCTATCTTATATTTCCAACACTTCGTATCAAAGCTTTGTGGTTCTCAAAGAACTTTAAAATCTTGAGCAAAGATCATAGGCAATGGAAGTATTCAGACTTGATAAGGCTATTGATAATGAAAAAGATAGATTTGGAACTAACTATTAGGCAACTTAAGAAAGCAAAGGAGTAACTCTCTCAATCCCTAAAAAAGAAGAAAAGATCTTGTAGTATAGATAAATGAAAAACTCTACACTATAGAAAGAATTGAAGATATCCATTTTAGAAAGTAATTCAGATGAAGCTAATCAAGCAATAAGAGAACTATTAGAAAAGAATGGTATACTTCAAGAAGAAGCAAGGAATCTAAAAAGAGAATAAGAAATTTAGTTAGTAAGATAGTGTGAAGTCATGGAAGAGAAAAAAAAGATAAAAGAAGAGTCAGAACAAAAGAACAATGAAATTCAGCATCTATCCCTTCAACAAGAAGACTTCATTGATGAACTTACTAATGCAAATGAAGAAATCATGAATCTAAGATTAGAGAATGAAAGATTTTAGAATGATCTAAATACTAAAAATCAAACCAATGAGAGGATGATGAAATATCAAGCAGAGATGGATCAATTAAATGAGCAAACCCAATACAGATAGAAAGGCAACATAGGAATTGGATATACAAAAGGAGGTGAACCATCCAAGCAAGGAGCTCAAAAGAATCAAAGACCTACTTATAATCATTGTGGTAAGCTAGTTCCTACATCAAAAAAATGTTAGAGTAATGGTAAAGCTAAATTTAATGGAAAATGCTACAATTGCAATACGCATGGTCATAGAGCTAATGAATGTAAAGAGAAACCTACATTTGAAGGCAGATGTCACAAATGCAAGAAGCATGGGCACAAATATTCTGAATGCAAAACTAAGATATTGAACCCAATAGAATAGATTATAAAAGGTATATTTGGTTGGGACACAATACATGGTGCAGATGTCACTACTATGGAGAATTTGGACACATTGGAATAAACTATCACATGAGGATAAGATACTCTACTAGAAGATGTTTCATTTGTATAGAACTTGGATACCTCACCAAGAATTGTATGAACACTAGAAGAATTGAAGATGAAAAGAAAGCCAAGGCTGATAACATCAGAAAGTAGATGAGACAACAATGGATTCCAAAATCTTCTGAGAATTCAAGTCCAAGCAATGAAGTACATGTCACTCAAGAATTTGGTGACTCAAACACTTCTACTTGATCTCACACAAGGATAACTAGAACTAAGATTCTGAAGTAGATATCTTACATTAGTTCTAGTCAATAAAAAGGAAAGATCCATATCAAAATTCAAGATTCAAAGGATCACTGAGTGTCTAAGGAAATTCTAGACCTTACCTAGCTAGGTTGGGTTGCAAGACCCTATTGAGCAAGATTGAGAGTAACTAAGTTGTTGTGTGGATGCCGAGTCATGAATGGCTCTACCAAGAAATTAATTCAAACCTAGTAGAAGATATTCTATCATTAAGCAAGTGAATGTACCAAGAATTTATGGTGATTAGAAAGTGAAATTTTTTAAAAAGGGTGAAATCAAATTTCATTTGTCACCGTAAATTTTCAAAATCTATATGTGAAGAGTGATTTCTATGCATCCAAGTGATCTATGCGATTTGTTGTTGAAGTTTTCTATGTTTTCATAAACCCTACCAAGCATGAAATCCTCCATCAACAAAACCAAGAAGGGATTTGAGATGTTGGTCCAAGGAGTTGAGTAGAAAGCACTAGACTTCAAGTTAAGTCTGGCAATTGTGGAAACACTTGATCCTATTGGAGCCCAGTCATAGATTCCACCAAAGGTACTACTAGTTCATGATATTCACTCACATTTTTGTTTTTTAATTCAAGAGATAGGAACCCTAGAAATGGATGAAACTTTGAAAAATTTGTGTGTGAATGGTGCATTAAAACCCAAGCATCAACACTTGGAAACCAAGGGTTTAACCCACATTCCACACATGCCCTTAGAATTTTAGATAAAATGGTTAAGGTTTACCCTTAGTCCTATACACAATGGGTAGCTATGGTTGGAGTAGCCTATTCTCATAATGAAGAAAATGATTCATCAAATCACAGGGCTCCCAATGTTGACCAAGGCAAAGACTACCAAAACCCTAAGTTGGGTAGAATTGGAAAATAGAACTCTTGCCGAATGGGATGGAAGAGGTATGAAAATTAGTTGTGTAGTCGACATGGAGCTAAATTTTGGAATTCATGTAATAGCACATAAAATATATAGCTCCAACCATCTCAACAACGTATCATGTGAGGCAGTTGATCTTTCTTTTTAAAGTGGTGAAGAACAACATATCCTTTGACCTTGCCAAGTTAATGTTGAACCAATTCAACAAAAGCATGGAGAGCATAAGAACTTTGAAGAATAACTTGAGTAAGTTTGGTTCACTTTTAACCTATTTATTCTTCTTTGGACAAAAGTTTTTCCCTTCAAAAGGTATAGTTGTATGGAGAAAAGATGTACCTGTACTATATCGGATCAATAAGTATATAACAAAGATGGGTGAAAACTATGTAAGTATCATGGATAATTATTTTGATTCATTCAAAGATAAGATGAATAATAGATTTAGAATTCCAAAGAAACTTGTAGAATATTACAAGGATGGTGTTTGTTTTATGGTAGATTGTGACAAGGTGTACATACAAGCAGTCAAACCTAGAATGGTATGGGTTAAACCTCTAGGCTATTAGGTTAATATTGATGACACCAAGGACATCCTTGAGGCATTTTTGAATGAACCTATAGATCCCAAGGACACATATTTCAATACATATGATGAAGCCAAAGCCAAAATTGAACTAGAGATGAAGCTTCCTCAGGCTATCAACAAAGGAAAGAAGAGGATAGGAAAACTGAGACAAAATAGTTCTACTCTCCTATTAACAAAAGATAAAGGAGATGATGTAGAAGATGAGGTAGATGAAACAAAATAAGAAGAAGAAGAGCTAATCAAGAAGAAAGGTAAGGTTATTATACTCAAACCTACCAAGTCATCTACTGTAGTATTTGCAAGAAAATCTAGAAAGAAATTGAAATTAGGTGAAGAAGCAGAGGATGTATTTTCAAATGACCTCCACTTAAATTTCAAGAGAAATTGAAAGAGATTGATTCTGGAGTTGACATGGAAAATTTTAAATCATTAAGGTATGAAACCAAAAATGTAGAGGAAAAGAAGCAAGTTAAAGACATGATTATGTCTAAGCTAGGCAAATGGAAATATTTAACTAATCAACTTGCACAACAGATTCCCAAAAAAATTGATGGAAAGAATCAAACCAAGATGGGAACATGCCAAGAAAACTACAAAGGATATATAAGCAGACTCTAAGGCAACTCATGTGAGTCTTAATGACAAAGAAATAAAAGAGTCCATGAAGCAGAATGAAGAAGAACTCACTTTGAAATTTAATACTTGCTTAATACTGATCAATGACATTGAACATGTGGTGAAGAATGCCACTAATACATGGAAGAATATCTTCAATCTTCATTAAAAAAGTGATTTTTTTGTTCATGTCAAAGGTGATGGTAAAGATGAAAAGGAAGAAGAGGAAAATGATGATGAAGAAGAAACAAATGATGATAATAAAGATGACGAGGAGCAAGAACAGGAAGCCACTAAGGAGAATCTCCCTAAGATTTAGAGCATTTTGGAAACTAACCCTAAAAATATTGCAACAGTGGTTATGGCCTCATTTCCTCACTCTCTAAGCAAAGCTTTAAAGCCATCAAGCTTAGAGAAAGCTTCTGCTGAGTTGGTTGTGGAAAACACTACAAATCCATGCACTTAACCAATCTCTGCATCTATTCAGCTCAATACTTCATTGACTGAAGTGATCAAAACTTCATCTACCAAGCAGTCAACACTTCCTCCTTCACCATTTTTGGCTACTTAGCAACAAGGTATTTCTACAATCAGTGCAATATCTACTTTTATTGCTAGTCCTTCCATTTCCACTATTGATACTATACCAAGTATGCAAATAGTTAGTACAAAGATAGTTGAGGGCAAGACTCAACCAAGTACTAAAGTTTCTAACAAAGGCAAAGACAAGGAAGAAGAAATTCATCTTGGTCGGGATATAGTTATTCTGAATTGGGATATCTCTACTCTAAATCCTAATCAAATGTATATAGTAGGTGAGCTTTTGTAGAAGAAATCTAAGCAACAAAGGCTTAAAGAGGAGAGAAATAGAGAAAATCAAGTGCTAGAAGATGCAAAGAACA
This sequence comes from Cupressus sempervirens, assembly GCA_028749045.1. Lineage (NCBI taxonomy): Eukaryota > Viridiplantae > Streptophyta > Pinopsida > Cupressales > Cupressaceae > Cupressus > Cupressus sempervirens. The sequence goes on from CM053785.1 coordinate 314,692,415, forward strand.
TTATTGCAGATGCACTAAGCACTGAGGGTGATACTACTCAACCTATTTTGGCTCAATTATTAGAAGTGGTTCATAAATTTAATGAAGATATGAATGGGCAAGAGAAATTGTTGTAAAGAGTAGGGAAGAAATTTGAAAACAAAGTATTGGAGCTAGTTGCACAGAAGATTGCACTATACTAAGTAGACTTGTCTACTATTCTTAGCTCATTGGAAGCCTCTGCCAATAATGTCACTTCTCTATTCAGTAAATTATGTGATACATCTATCTTTACATAGGAAATGAATGATAAACTCTCTAAGATAGATGAAGATATGAAGGTGAATGTACACTAGCTATCACTTGACCCGAGCTATAGTTCTGCTCATTACACAAAGATCAGATTTCTAACTGATATACCAGTAGAATTACTAAGGGAAGAAGCTAGGATAAGGGCCACACTTGTAGATATACAAGACATGATTCTTTCAAACATGGATGCATTGTAGAAATACATTTCACATTCCAAAACTCTCATCCATGATAATAACTTCTCCATAGTTGATCACATGATGGAGTTATTAGCAGAAGTTCAGATTGCATTGCATGCAAGCAAGGTGTTGCAAGAAAATTGGGACAAGACAATGTCACTAATTTTAAAGGTATATTCAGACTTATTGTCACATTTTGGAATAACCATATAACATACACCTTTGGCATTTATGTCAAAAAGGGGGAGAATATGTAAAAAGGGGAGAATATGTGATGATGCAATAAAAAGGGGAGAAGATGAGAAGATGTATAACATGTAAAGTATGTTGAATATATATGTATGGGGGAGCATTATAATATTATTGTAATGCTCTGCAATGTGACCCAAAAGAAGTTAACCTAAAATTTTACTAGGTTTGCCAAACATTTTTTTTAAAGTTAAAGATAATAACTTAACAACAACAGTTATAACATAGTAGAAGCAATTAACATTCACATAAACACATACCATAAAATAGATTAAAATTTTTAAGGGTCTCATGATGTTGAATAACATTTAAGTTTAATTCATAATAAATCTAATATATAATAAATCAATGTTAAATAATAATATACCAATATGAATCCATTTAAATAGTATACAATTATATATGATGCCACTTGGAAATAAACAAAATGCACAATCATCCATTGTACAGGTCACAAGTTATGAAAGACTAAAATAATATACATCATGAAATAATCATCTCTTAAGATCTTATGAAATCAAATACAATACAATAGTACAACCATTCATCATAGAAATACAAGAACAGATAAAAAGGAACATCTGCACAAACACATCCAACAACGACATTTGACAGTTGGATCTCAATGGTATAAGAAAAAGCACTACCACTCAACCTCATGGAACCTAAATGGCCCACTCCCACCACCTTGAGGAGATAGTCTCAAGTCTCAAACATGATAACAAACACAACAATCAAATCCAACATCTAGGTTCAAGGGATCACCTAAAAGCAATCTAACTCAAAGGTACGAAGGCACAAGTATCAACTAATCCTAGAGGCAACACACACACGTAGGGAATCTACTATGCAAGTAGGAAAGTGTCATTGCATGAACCAACTCTAGGGTTACCCAGCTAGTCTTTTAATCCTCTAGCCCCCTAGTGACTCTATGCAACACTAGTATCCTTTCGTATTGACAAGGCATACTAATGAGTCAACCCTAAGGTTACTTGGCTAATAATCCTCTAGCCCCTTAGTGACTTTCTATGGTACCAATATCTTGTTAATTCATTTAAAATTCATTTAATGAAATGTTATCACTTATTAAATAACCTACAATGGGTTACCCTGGCAGCCACTTTGGGCCTCGACCTCCATTGCAAGCCACTTCTCGATATTACGTATAGATAACCTACCCTAGGCTCATAAAAGTATAAATCAAGGAATCACAAATTTCACCTTAGCCCTATACAAGTGATTGGAAAGCATGAAAAGTTAATTCACAATAACACCTTAGTTCTTTGTAGCAACTAGAAAGCATCCCAAAAATAACTGATCAAAAAAACTCAAAAAGGTTAAGTCAAACATGTCATAACATGACATCACCAAGAACAAATCATACAAACACCTCAGTCCTATAAAAGTGACTGGAAAGCAAGCCAAATACAACTGATCAAAGACTCAATCGTTATATCAGATGGGTCACACCACTCACCTCAGTTTCACACAAGAACACTGGAAACAAATAATAATTAATGCATCAAAACATCTCATAGAGCATACTAGACACATTATCATGGTTGAGTATAAAAGATCGTATACAAACATCATCATGACATCATAGAACAAACCCCCAAGCCTTTGGTAAGCATTCCGACTAGCCAAAGCTAAGACAAACCCAAAATCCCCAACACCAATAAATTACACGTCACATAAAGAAAATACAAAAGTGAATTTCATAATTCATTAGGTTTTGGAAACTCTAAAGTTCAATATTTACTAAAGGTTTTCAGATTAAATCACAGACAATTCTATAATGGAAATCAATTTTCTCAAACAAGAGTTTCAACTCACTTCTGAAAACAAAAACACAACAAACATGAAGAAGATAGGAATTTGAAGAATGAGCAACTACTGCACAAACCCACATGATCCTACCTAGATCTAATGCTAAAACAATGAACGCATAAACACACAAGAATCTTCCTTTTCCTTCGAAAATCCTCTTTTCAAAAATTGGCTCCTCCAAACCTGTGTATCTAAAAATGAGCTCTAATTGCCTTAATAAAGATTTTTTTCCCCCAATTCAAGGCTTTGATCATGCAATCATGTGAAAACCCTTTGTCTTTAATTACTATATTTTAATTTTCATGCACACACTTTATGCAATTTAATTAAAATAAACTGTATTAAATTAAAGCTTTCTCTCCCTTATTAAATCATGCGACGTTTTTAATATAATATTTATTAATTTAACTAATAATATTATTTAGATTTTATTAAAAATAAAACTCTTAAATAAATTATTATTAAATTAAATAAATATAAATACGCCTAAATTATAACTTTAATCAAATCTTTAAATTTAATTCTTTCATGAACATTTAAAGAACTTTTTAATTAAAATATTCTTTTATATTTTCTTTTCCTCCACTTATTAATTAGTGTAAGTACTATTTAAAGCATAGTTTATTATTTAAATTAATAAGAATAATTAAAGCTCGTTATTTCAATGCAACTCTAATTTAATAATTATTAATTAAATAATCACAATAAAACAATACTAAATCTTTAATCTTTTAATATTTTAATTATCTCTTATGATTTCATGCACGCTTTATGCAAATTAAAATATCTTTATTAAATTTATGTTTTCTCTTTCTAGTTAATTACAAGATGTTTTAATAATATATTTATTAATTCAACTAATAGTATTATTTAGAGTTTATTATTTAAAATAAAACTCTTAAATAATAATTATTAATTTAAATAAATATAATTATACCTAAATTAGAACTAAAACTTTATCTTTAAGTTGAATCCTTTTATTTAATTAATTTGCGAGATGTTTTTTTAATAATATATTTATTAACTTAATTAATAACATTATTTAGAGTTTATTATTAAAATAAAACTCCTAAATAATTATCATTAAATTAAATAAACATAACTATGCCACAATTAGAACTATAACTTTATCTTTAAATTTTTTGCATACACTTTATGCAATTTAATAAAAATAAACTTTATAAATTTTATATTTTCTCTCTCAAGTTAATTGCGAGACATTTTAATAATATATTTATTAATTCAACCAATAATATTATTTAGTGTTTATAATTAAAATAAAACTCCTAAATAATAATTATTAAATTAAATAAATATAAATACGTCAAAAATAGAACTTTAATATAATCTTTTAAATCTAATTATTTTATTTAAGTAAATTTTCAATTAATTAAATATCAAATTTCTTTATAATTTTTTATATTAAATTATCTTTTAATTTGATTTAATTATAATAGAAAGTCACCACATACCCACAAAATAAAAAATGACAACTCAATTGAAGGCAAAGAACATAATCAAACTCCAGGGTCAAAATCATGAATTCACGTCACTTGATAAATTTGGATGGGTAAACTAACTCAGATACTTGTCTTATTTTCTATGACAATTGGCTTAGGGTTTGGGATCTGGACTCAAGAGTTATCTCCCCACTTATACCATTGAAATACTATGATAGGGTACACTCATCCTGGCAATTCAGAGAAGTTGATACCCAGTACTTGAAATCTGCATAAAATCCATGCATGTACAAATACAATATTCTAAACTAAACAAGCAATGGTAGGAAGTGGTTCATCATGTAGATCTCGACTAGCAAGTGACTACGACTCCCTTCCTCAACCACATTAGAAACATCAAACATAAAGAAAACATACACACACATTATACACATGCAAGTATAGGGTAAGTATCCCTAGAAACTACATAAAAATCATTCATCTAACTAACATCATTCAATAATTAAAAGTCAATACATGAACATATATATCATCATCGAACATAATCATAGCATATGCCTAAAATAATCTAGTCAAAACAAATCAAAAAAGTCAAGTAGGGGTAGGCATTATATCCACTCCCCCTAGAATTAGGCTTACTCTTGAAATCCTACAAGAAAGATAAACTAAACTAGGGGTAGGCATTACATCCACTCCCCCTAGACTTAGGCTTACTTTTGGAAGCCTGCTACAATGACTAAGGTAACTAAAAGTCAAAGAGTACTATCTATAATTTCAAACAAAAAGCCCATTTAAGAAACTAATACAAATAAGTTAACTATGTATACACTTTCAATTTTTTAGAGCAATATAATTCTGGTTTAATAATAAACTGAAAACCCTATTGATCCAACATTCATCTTTTAACAAATATTGCAATAGATCCCCTAAAACACTCCAAACAAAGGATCAACATAATGCTCTCAAAGACAATCAAAGGCATACTACCTTAAAGTATAATCATAAGAAAGCATGTTTGAAATCCAACTCGCAAGTTTTTCCTTTTTCTATGTTTCAAGTCTAAAGTTTTCAAGTTTCAAATTTGAAGTTTTCAAGTGTTAAAGTTGCAAAAGATACATAACACTATTTAAGTTTCATTTCAGTTTAAAGTTCAAGTGTTTCAAGTATGTAATACATACATATCATAGTTTAGGTTTTGTTTTAGTTCAACTAGTTAACAACTAGTGGCATTCCAATATACCTAAAGCTTTCAATGTAGAAACTCGAGCTCTGATACCAGATGTAACACCCCATCAAAGGATCGAAAAGAATTAACCTAAAGTTTTATTAAGTTTTTTAAATGATTTTTTTTTAAAGAGAGAATAACATACACGTCAAACATAAAGTAGTGAAAGCAATAACATACAATCATAATAAGCAAACAAAACAGATTACATTCCTTAAGGATCCCAAGATATTGAATCATATTAAAATATAATTAATACTAAGTCTAATAAATACCACATCCATGCGAAAGAATAATTAAAAGTCTAAAGTTCATTTAATTAATATACATTTGTTCTGAATGCCACTTGGCAATAAAATTCAGAATGCTCAATCATCCACAGTACATGTCACAAGGTATGAAAGACTGAAATAATATACATTATGAAATAATCATCTCTTAAGATCTTATGAAATCAAATACAATACAATAGTACAACCATCCATCATAGAAATACAAGAACAAATAGAAAGGAACATCTGCACAAACACATCCAACAACAACATTTGATGGTTGGATCTCAATGGTATGAGAAAAAGTACTACAACCTAACCTCATGGAACCTAAATGGCCCACTCCCACTGTGATGAGGAGATAGTCTCAAGTCCTAAATAGGATAACAAACTCAACAATCAAATCCAACATCTAGGTTTAAGGAATCACCTGAAAGCAATCTAACTCATAGGTACCAACACACAAGTATCACTAATCCCAGAGGCGACACATACATGTAGGGAATCTACTATGCAAGTGGGAAAGTGTCATCACATGAACCAACTCTAGGGTTACCTAACTAGTCTTTTAATCCTCTGGCCCCTAGTGACTCTATGTGGCACTAGTATCCTTTCGTACTAACAAAGCATACTAACGAGTCAACTCTAAGGTTACTTGGCTAGTCTTTTAATCCTTCGACCCCTTAGTAACTTTTTGTGGTACCAATATCTTGTTAATTCATTTTAAACCCATTTAATGAAATGTTATCACTTATTAAATAACCTACAATGTGTTACCTTGGCAGCCACTTTGGGCCCCAATCTCCATTGCAAGCCACTTCCCAACATTACATATAGATAACCTACCATAGGCTCATAAAAGTATAAATCAAAGAATCACAAATTTCACCTCAGCCCTATACAAGTGATTGGAAAGCATCAAAAGATAATTCACTATAACACCTCAGTTCTTTATAGCAACTGGAAAGCATCCCAAAGATAACTGATCGAAAACTCAAAAAAGTTAAGTCAAACATGTCATAACATGACATCACCAAGAACAAATCATACAAACACCTTAGTCCTATAAAAGTTACTGGAAAGCAATCCAAATACAATTGATCAAAAACTCAAAGGTTATATCAGATGGGTCACATCACTCACCTTAGTTTCAGAGAAGAACACTAGAAAGCAATAAAAATCAATGCATCAAAACATCTCATAGAGCATACTAGGAACTTACCATGGTTGAGTATAAAAGATCATATATAAACATCATCATGACATCATAAAACAAACCCCCAAGCCTCTAGTAAACATCCTGACTGGCCAAAGCTAAGAGAAACCCAAAAATCCCAACACTAGTAAATCACACGTCACATAAAGAACATACAAAAGTGAATTTCATAATTAATTATGTTTTGAAAACTTTAAAGTTTAATATTTACTAAAGGTTTTCAAATTAAATCACAGACAATTCTATAATGGAAATCAATTTTCTCAAACAAGAGTTTCAACCAAGAGAACTTCTGAAAACAAAAACACAACAAACACAAAGAAGACATGAATTCGAAGAATTGGCAACTATTGCACAAACCCACAAGATCCTACCTAGATCTGATGCTAAAACAATGAATGCACAAACAAACAAGAATCTTCCTTTTCCTTCGAAAACCCTCTTTTCGAAAATTGGCTCCTCCAAACCTATGTTTCTAAAAATGAGCTCTAATTTCTTTAATAAAGAGTGTTTCCCCCAAATCAAGGCTTTGATCATGCAATCATGCAAAATCTCTTTGTCTTTAATTACTATATTTTAATTATCATGCACACGCACTTTATGAAATTTAATTAAAATAAACTTTATTAAATTAAAGCTTTCTCTCCCTTATTAAATCATGCAACATTTTTAATATAATATTTATTAATTTAACTAATAATATTATTTAGAGTTTATTAAAAATAAAACTCCTAAATAAATTATTATTAAATTAAATAAATATAAATACACCTAAATTATAATTTTAATCAAAAATTTTGAATTTAATTCTTTCATGCACATTTAAAGAACTTTTTAATTAAAATATTCTTTTATATTTTCTTTCCCTCCACTTATTAATTAGTGTAAGCACTATTTAAAGCATAGTTTATTATTTAAATTAATAAGAATAATTAAAGCTTATTATTTCAATGTAACTCTAATTTAATAATTATTAATTAAATAATCACAAGAAAACAATAATAAATCTTTAATCTTTTAATATTTTAATTATCTCTTATGATTTCATACACACTTTATGCAAATTAAATAATCTTTATTAAATTTATGTTTTCTCTTTCTAGTTAATTATGAGATGTTTTAATAATATATTTATTAATTCAACTAATGATATTATTTAGAGTTTATTATTTAAAATAAAACTCTTAAATAATAATTATTAATTTAAATAAATATAATTACGCCTAAATTAGAACTATAACTTTATCTTTAAGTTGAATTCTTTTATTTAATTAATTCACAAGATTTTTTTTTATTTTTTTTGATAAAAAGAGGGGTAAAAATTTATTAAGACAGAAAGGAATACAACAAGGAGAGCTCAACAAGGAGCTCAATCCTGAGCAACAAGATCATCAAATTCTTGCACCATCTCAAAGGACAGTTGCCTCCTATCCCTAATATTCCAACCCGGATCATGACTAGAAGCCTATTTGGCTAAACAATCAGCAGTTCTATTCCATTCATGAGGAATATACGTGAACCTAATGAACTGAAAAGAAGAAGAGAAGAAAAGAATCTGCTTAACAATAGTGGCCAGCTGCCAACTAACATCCTCAAGCTCTTGCAAAGAAAGCATGTTCACCACCACCTGTGAATCAGACTCACAGATAATCTTACTCCATCCCTGCAAGAAACACTATTCCACAGCATATACAATAGCCTGAGCCTCCATGAGATTGTTAGTATAATCACCCTTATGAACTAAGAAGAAAAATTTAACATCCCTAGAACTACAACGAGCCACTCCGCCAATACCAGCCGGACCAGGATTCCCACGGGAAGAACCATCAGTGTTAATTTTCAGAACTCCATAGGGAGGAGGAGTCCAGTGCCCATCTCAGTTAACCCGACCCTTCCTTTGATGGTGAAGCTGCCTGGACATAGAAGGAAACCTATGAGCTGCAGCCCCATCCTGTAGATGAAAATTGAGGCGATTACAGATAGCAAGATCAACCGGATCCATACCCCCATCAAGCTCACACTTCACAAGAATAGTTTCCTGAAGAGAATGTGATATTTTCCACCAAAGATGCAAAACACCAAGCCGAACATCTTGGAATATGCAATGATTCCTCTCCAACCAGATATGCCAAAGCATGAAAGATGGGCCAGCAATCCAAGCAGCATGGAGAGAAGAAGACTTGGAGGGAGCACTACCCAAGTGGGCCCAGAACTTAGGCAAAGAGGAAGCATGCCGACAAGAGCAACCCCAAGCGCTCGACCAAAGGTGCCATATCTGAGTAGAATAGGAGCAATGGAAGAACAGATGGGAGACAGACTCCTCTCCATTACCACACAAAACACAATAAGAGGGGCCCTGAAATCCACGTTTACAAAGATTATCCTAGGTAAGACAACGGTTGTGAGCCACTAGCCACATGAAAAAATTGCACTTGGACCAAGAAACTTTATTCCAAACTTGCTTCCACCAAGGGACCTCAACATCCCCAAATAATTGTCTAGTTATCTCCTGATACCCAACAGAGACATGATATTTACCAGACAAGGTACCGCCCCAAGCCAAAACATCTGGACCAAGCAAAGAAGAACACTCTTTAGAGGCCAGAATTTGAGAAAGCTCCTGACGATCCATGTCTGTACCTCCAGGAAGCCAATCAGAAGAATGCTTCCATCTATAACCAACAACAGGTCCCAATTGATAAGGAGTCTTGTAATGAGCCACTTTATCCCATCCAGCGGCAAGAAAATAGTCACAAAGAGGCTGAAGATGAGGGTATATGGATAAAATGGAAGGGAATCCATCCCAAGCATCAGACCAAAACAAATCCTGAGAACCTCCTTTACATATCCAGAACAGACCCCTCTTCACCAACATCACACCTGTCTTCAAAGTATGCCAAACCATTAAGCCACGACCTTCAAGAGGAAGTGCAAAAATAGAGCAAGGATCAGCACCATGAAAATATTTATGAGTGATAATACAAGCCCAAAGTTGATTTTGTCTAGAGCACCATCACCAATAAAGTTTAGCAGCCAAAGCTTGACTACTCAATAGAGCAGATCGAAGACCAAGACCACCCTCCTTTTTAGGCCTACAAATAGTTGCCCAATTAACCAAGCTCCATTTAGTACTATGCAAATTACCACTCCAAAGGAATTGTCGAGAAAGAGCATCAAACTCCTTGAGAAAGTAAATAGGTGCAGCGTGAACCATGCTTCTATACGTAGGAAGAGCTTGGATAACAACTTGAAGAAGAGTAACCTGGGCAACTGTAGAAAGCCATCTACGAGTCCAATGATTTACCTTATCCTGAAGCTTGGTAATCAAATTTTTCCAGAAGAGACGTGGCTGCCTAGAAACATGAATAGGAATGCCAAGATAAGTCAAAGGAAGTGATCCTATCTGAAACCGTAGGATACCAACAATCCTGTGTTGAATAGAATCAGGAGTGTTAAAAAAGTAAATGGAAGATTTGTGCTCATTAACTTTCTGGCCTGAAGCTGCCAAATAAACGTCCAAAGCATGTTGAAAGGCTTCAGCTTCCTTGATCCTAGCAAGACTGGCAAGAGCAGAATCATCAACAAATTGAAGATGGGAAATAGCAGGTAAGCCATTACCCCACCGCCAGCCTTGAATAGAATTTTGGGACACCTGATGCCTAATGAATCTACCCAAGCCTTCGGCCATGATGATGAATAGATATGGGGAGAGAGGGTCACCCTGGCGGAGGCCTCTAGAAGCACCAAATAGTTGAGAAGGTTGACCATTAATAAGAACAGAAAAAGAGGCAGAAGTAACACAACTCATAATCCAACTCACCCAGTCAGAGCTAAATCCAAAAGAAAGAAGAATACTCCTTAGGAAGCTCCATTTAACTCTATCATAGGCCTTAGCCATATCCAGCTTAACAAACATGGCTCTCTCCCTTGAAGTAGCCATAGAGTGAATAGCCTCAGTAGCAATAACCACCCCATCCAAAATTTGTCTGCCAGCAACAAAACCACCTTGTTCTTCTGAGATAATAATGGGAAGCCACCTTTTCAGTCTCTCAGCAATCAACTTAGTAATAACTTTGTAAACCACATTACATAAGGCAATTGGTCTAAAAAACTCCATTTGATTAGCACCCTCTCTCTTAGGAATAAGAGTCAAGAATGTAGAGTTCAAAGCTCGAAGCATCTGCTTGCTAGTATAGGATTCTTTAACCACCTCCAAAAAATCATGATTAATGATGTACCAAAATTCCTGAAAGAATTCAACTGGAAAGCCATCAGGACCGGGAGCCTTCCCCTTAGGCATGCCAAAGACCACCTCCTCTAGCTCTTCCAAAGAGATAGAACGCATGAGATAATCATTCATTTCCTGAGTGATAAGGGAAGGAATACAGGACAAAATAAGATTTTCTTCATTATTAGTAGGAGGAGAGTCCTCAGAGAAGAGGGTAGAGAAGTACCAAATAGCCTCTTGGAACAAAGCTGGCAAGGAATTCAGTTGGATACCTTGAGAATTAACCAAAGAAGAGATAGTGCTCTGATTCCGACGAGATTGCACTATTTTATGGAAAAAGGCAGTGTTTCGATCACCTTCCTAGAGCCAATCAACTCTAGCCTTTTGCTTCCAAAAAATTTCCTCTCGAAGTTCCCATTCTTCTAGAGCTCTAGAAGCAAGGGATTTAGCCTTGCCAAGATCCTCTGAGAAACCTCGATCTCTAATCTCCCTTGTGATGACATCAAGATCTTCTTGAGCAAGCCTCTTCATAAAGTGAAGGTTCCCAAAGCATTCCCTATTCCATATCTTGAGCTGACTTTTAACATATTGAAGCCTTTTAGAAAATGAGAACATTGCAGTACCATATGCAGGAGCACCATCTTTCCACCAACAAAAAACAAAATCATGAAGAGAGGAGTCACGAAGCCACATCAACTGGAACTTAAAAGGAGGATGCTTTAGAACATAAGCCCCTAGAGCGGAAAATTTGATTGGCCAATGATCTGAACCCCTCCAATCAAGGATTTTTGAAGAGATAGTAAGGGTGCCACTAACCCAGAAGTAAGAAACAAGAAATCTGTCCAGACGTTCTGAGATAGCAGCAACACCAGTCCTGTGATTATTCTAGGTATAGAGACCATTAGAAGGCTTAACATCAGAGAGATGCAAAAGAAATATGTGTTGCCGAAGAAGAGCAGAAGAAGGCCCCAATCTAGCCAAACCACCATGCTTCTCCTCCAGACTTAAAACTGAATTGAAGTCCCCTGCTAACACCCAAGGATGATAAGGATGACAAGGATGACAATTTTTAACATATTGAATATGTTCCCAAAGTTCCTCCTTTCCCACAAGATCAACAAGTGCATACACATTAGTAACCATGATTACCTCTCCTGAGTCTAGAGCAGAAGCTACCATAGAGAGAGCTGAGCGAGAAGACATCCAACCAAGAGGAGAAATTTTTTGAGGATCCCAAAATATAGCTAAACCACTTGCACTGCCTGTTACCCCAACACACTGGCATTGGCCGTGAGAACAAATACTAGAGGCATGTTGGACCATAGACTCCATAGAGAGCTTAGTCTCTTGGATACAAAAAACATCAGGACTATGATCAACCACCAAGTTATGAATAGCCTTTTGTCTAGTGATGCTATTCAACCCCCTTACATTCCATGAGAGAATAATCATCATTAGGTAGAATTGGGAAAATGAGAATCCAAAGGTTTCACTGAACTAGACTCAATCAATATATCTCCTGTGAGTTTAATCTTCTCTTGGTCTATTTTGTGCCCACTCCTTAGAGGGGGAGTAGAAGAAGCCTGCTTAAAGGGCTGAGACATCAACCCCAAGGGGAGAGGAGATCCCTTGCCCTTACCTGATGGTAGCACATCCTTAACCAAGTCAGCTAAAACAACATCATTATCCTCCAATACTGCAGGAGTCACCAGAGCCTCTGTCACAGGAGCTACAAGGACCTCACAGTTCTGATATACTACAACTTGGGATGCCCCACAAGCATCATTAGGAACAGATCTCTCATCTGGGAAAATTGGATCAGAAGAGATAGGAGGAGGAATACCCTCCTCTAGAACCATACTATCCAGCACCTCAAAGCGGTTAAAACCTGAATCAGATAATCTTTCTTTCAAAGGCCTCTTTTGACCACGTCCCTTAGCTTGAGGAAGAATAGGGGTAAATCCATCCTTATCCTACATTTGAGCCTTACCCTTACCTGTAGCATCTTGCGGATTCATCCCCTTGGTAGTATTAGCCATTTGAGATTGTCCTTTCCCTGTAGTATCTGCCAAACCACCAGCATTGCTAGCTGTAGAACCATCCACTCCTTTGAAACTCGAGTTACGGGGGCACTGACGCTATAAATGACCATACTCATGAAAAATCCGGCAACGGAAAGGGAGGGATTCATAGTCTAACTGCTGCACCCAAGAAGAATCCCCCATACAAGTTTCCAAAGAATCTGGTAATGGGTTATTCAAATTAATTTCAACACAAATTCTAGCATAAGAAATAACCTTTTTATCGAGGGATTGATGTGCGATCGCAGCCGGCTTCCCCAACAAAGCAACAATTTGTCGAAGGATGTCTTCACGCCAAAATTCCAAGGGAAGATGAGGAAAGTGAACCCAAACTGGCACTGTTGAAGTGAGATCCTCAGCAGAATTAAAACCTAAATGCCAAGGTTTGACAAATAACCCCACATGGTTGTAGAAATAAGGGCCTCCTTCAAAAACACGATCCCGATCAGACATGCAAGAGAATACAAAAAAAAAAAACTATTCCCTGCCAACGTAATCTCCATATCGCCTTCCACCTGCCATGAGCGGTGGATCCATGCCTCAAGAGCGGATAGAGAAATTCGGATTCCAAGAAATTTGCATATCAAAGCATGCTTGGTCCAATAATCAATGTCCTCCATTACAGTCATTGGAGGAATAACCAGAACAGGGCGATCATGGCTACGCGAAAAACAACCATTAAATTTTTTTAGCTTGGAGCTCTCCCCTGAATAAAACGATTCAGATCGCATTGCATGCATAGTTGGAGAAGAACCATCTGTTCTCACCAACGGAGAAGAAATCCCAGGCCCTGCCATGCAAACAATAAAACCCCAATCCAAAATTGACTTCAGAAGATTTCCAAAAACACCAACGCAAATTATGTCCAGTAGCTAGCAATCCAAACAGAACAAAAAAATAGTAAAGATCAAACACCAAGAACAGGCTAGGGGAAAAACCCTAGCCCAGCCGGCAGCCAACGCTTCTCCACATTCTCCTCGAACCTCCAAAATCTTATATAGACTAAGGGTTCACAAGATTTTTTTTAATAATATATTTATTAACTTAATTAATAACATTATTTAGAGTTTATTATTAAAGTAAAACTCCTAAATAATTATCATTAAACTAAACAAAGATAACTAAGCCACAATTAGAACTATAACTTTATCTTAAATTTCTTGCATACACTTTATGCAATTTAATAAAAATAAACTTTATAAATTTTATATTTTCTCTCTCGAGTTAATTACTAGATGTTTTAATAATATATTTATTAGTTCAACTAATAATATTATTTAGAGTTTATTATTAAAATAAAACTCCTAAATAATAATAATAAAATTAAATAAATATAAATACGTCAAAAATAGAACTTTAATATAATCTTTTAAATCTAATTATTTTATTTAATTAATTTATCAATTAATTAAATATCAAATATCTTTATAAAATTTCCATTAAATTATCTTTTAATTTGATTTAATTATAATAGAAAGTCACCACATACCCACAAAACCAAAAATGACAACTCAACTGAAGGCAAAGAACATAATCAAACTCTAGGGTCAAAATCATGAATTCACGTCACTTGACAAATTTGGATGGGTTAACTAACTCAGATACTTGTCTTATTTTCTAAGACAATTTGCTTAGGGTTTAAGATTTGGACCCAAGAGTTATCTCCCCACTTATACCATTGATATACTGCAATAGGGTACGCTCATCCTAGAAATTCAGGGAAGTCGATACCCAATGCTTGCAATCTGCATAAAATCCATGCATGTATAAATATAATATTCTAACTAAACAAGCAATGGCAAGAAGTGGTTCATCCTGTAGATCTCGACTAGCAGGTGACTAAGACTCCCTTCCTCAACCACATTAGAAATGTCAAACATAAAGAAAACATACACGCACACCATACACATGCAAGTATGGGGTAAGTATCCCTAGAAACTGCATAAAAATCATTCATCTAACTAACATCATTCAATAACTAAAAGTCAATACATGAACATATATATCACAATTGAATATAATCATAGCATATGCCTAAAAGAATCTAGTCAAAATAAATCAGAAAAGTCAAGTAGTGGTAGGCATTACAATTATACATATACATGTATAGATATTCAAATGAACATCTCTTACAAAAGTAATTTTGAAAAATCTCAAAAATAGAGTATGTTACCAAGTTGAAGACATAGGATGGAGACTAAAGATTATTTTTGAACTTTTGAATTCAGTTTTGATTGATGTGTTTTTGTCACTAATGCCAAAGGGAGAGATTTTCAACATTACAATTAAGTTTTTTTAACACTTGATCAGATGGCTAATAGCTACCAAGCTTATCTTGTAGTCTAAAATGTTAACCAAGTAATTCAGGCTATATCAAGTTCTACAGCTGCTGCTGAGTTCCAAGAACAATATTCAATTTGCACCTTGCAGTATCTACCAAGTTGATGATTATAAGTGTAAGCCGAGTTTCTCAGTGTAAACCAAGTTTTTTAGTGTTTACCAAGTTCCCAACTTCAGTAATGTGAATCTAGTGTTGACTAAGCTATGCAATGTCAACCAAGTGATTTAATTTATACCAAGCTCATAGTGATAGTGTTGACTGAGCTCTGTAGTGTCAACCAAGTGATTCAATTTATATGTTGAGTTTCATAGTGTTCACCAAGTCACCAATGTAGACTAAGTTCAGACTATTTAGAAGTGATTAGTATGAGCCAAGATTCTACATCTACCGAGTGTATGATGATGCCAAGCATTGACAATGGTTGCCAAGTTTTAGAACCTCACCAAGTTTTTCTTTAGAACTTGGGTATCTACAATTGGGTTGACTTTGTTTATTTTGGTGAAACTTGTATTGCAACCAACTTTGATGAATTATATATATATATATATATATATATATATATATATATATATATATATATATAAGCAGAAGTGCAAAGTAAGGAGTCTACAAGCAGTATAAGGAGAAGCAAACATTTATTTGTCATAGCAAGGTGATCATTACACTCCAAAGGAATCTCATTCAAAAAATCAAAGTTGAAAATTAGAGATTAGCCACTGGTTCATCCTAATAGGTGGAATAGTTAAGTCCTTCACAAGGTAGACTTAATAGTCTTTTCTAAATCTCTTTACTGAGTGCATACTTCACTATATGTTTGTAAATCATTTTGCAAGACCTAGAAGTCCTTATTACTCCTAATAGGATAGATCATCATAAGTGATCATTGTAAGCCTTAACAGACCAACTTTATACTATAGTACTAAATCTTGTGGGTATTATCCCCACCTCATTTTTACTTTCTATTTGGAAGGTTTCTAGGTTACCATATTGTGTGTCAAAGTATTATGAATGTTTTAATTCTTTTAGTTTTTCATGCATGCAATTAGATTAGAATACATATGAAGGATTAATTGGGGAATTAAGATTAAGTTTTATTGGTTACTGATTCACCCCTCCCCTCTCAATAACCTAGCCTATCTTATATTTCCAATAGAAATGGAACAAGATGATTTGCAAATAATTGACGCATTAGTAAAAGAAAAAGAGGATAGAGGTAAGAAATCAATTGTAGTTATGAGCAAAAATGTCTAAAAAGATAACTTGGCAATAGGACACTTAGATGTAACTATCAATCTGTTAGTACAAGATGATATGGATGGAGAAACTTGGGTTTAGCTCAGTTTTCAAGTACTAGAACAAGGCCCATTACATGCAAGTCCAACAGTCACACACTCTGAGGAAGAAAAACAACTAGAAAATCTAATCATAAACTCCTAAGCAACAAAAAGTGCAGAAAAAGTGGTCCCACAAGAAAATATTCATGATAAAAAAAAATTTGTTGAACCAATTTTTGTCTTTTATGATAGTAACTTTGTAAATATATTTATATCTTAAGGATAGCTATCAATACTCTCTAGACATGAAGCTTGTTGCATCTCACATTATATAAGTGAGATTCCAAGGTTAGAGAGGGGGTTTGAACTATTGTATAACTTTTAGTTCTGCTAGTTTATTTTGGTCCAATTTTCTTGATGCCAATTCTATGATGTATCTTCTTTACAATTCTCAGAATACATTAATCTTCCAGGATCATAGCGTCTTGTCTTTAGTTATTCTAAGTTATATTCCAATGTTACATACTTTTTAAAGAGAATTAATACAAAGATGAACTATCCCCATATCTTTTTTCTATAGGTCTTGTCTCCATTGTTATTAACTAGTTATTTTGAGATTGCATGGACAAAGCTTGTTCAATTCAATGTAACTAGGATAGATTGTCTATTAGATCACTATTGATTTTAATTCAATGAGTTAAGTAAATGCTTTAGTGATATGATAGGATTTCCATTCAGTAACAAGGATATGCATAAGAATGAGTTTTACAGAGAATTGTTGATTATATTGATCGTAATGTAGTCAATTATGTCAAATAGTTAGATAGGCTCTAAATCCCAATGGATGTGGCATTGATCAATAATTTTAGTTAGCATATGAAGATATCATGGATAATCATCAAAAAAAATATTAAAATCAAAATCAATTTACTCTAAATGCATGAAGAGTATCATAGCTGGTCTACTTGTTTGCATTTAATCTCTGAGTTATTGTTGGTTGTTGTTACCCATAATTACTTGTAAATCTGAGAAGAATTATGACCAATCTACTGTAGGGATAAATATTGTGATAGAATGTCATTGAATGAAATAAATGGAAGGTAATATCAGATAGTGAAGCTTTTTATCCCTTAGGTGCACCCACCTTGCTTTGGCAGAGCCAAAAGAGTAGAAAATATTTATGATTTTGTTGAAGTTGGGTCCAAATATAAAGACCATCTAGTTGATTATAGGAAGCAACTAATCCTTAGGTTATTTTGATCTTCACCATCTTGGTATCAGGTATCTTATTATTTGGTAGTGTAAAAAACACCAACAAAATGCACCTGTATGTCATGTATGCAATAACTTTGGATACACAACAAGATTTTGCAGAATGGATAGAAGAAATCTCAATAGGAATACTAATTGTACAAGGAACAAAAATAGAAATGAAAATGGTAGTGATAATAGTTAGAAGGAAGCACTTAAAGAGCATGTTGATGAATTCAAGGAAGCATGTGTGAAAGTTAATAATCTAGAAAGTTCTTATACAGTTTTAGAAGAGCAGTATATCGATGCACCTAATGGAAGATTAAAGTTAACTATTGTTTGCGACTCATCCTATTTGAATTAAGCATTTCTAGTAGTCGAAACTGATGGTAGAAAGTGAATTAGAAGTTGCGCAGTTAGTAGAAGGTAGAAAATATAGGAAGGAAGCTATGGTAAAGAGCATACGCATTTTTGTGATCACAATAAGTTGTATGGAACAAGTCAAGCTTATTGGTAATTAGAAATATATTGTGAAGATAAAGTAGATATGCATTTAATGTAGATTTAAGTTTGAGATTATTTAAGGATTGGGAACAAGATTTTCAATACCATTTGTTCATGTAAAGAGTTTGACAGAAAATTATGAGTGAATTGAAGTATTTGAAAGTGCAAAGTTGCATAAGCCCTAATACATGATAAATAAGGTATTTTACAAAGCTTTCAATTGGAATTTTCTATTTAAATAGTTCACATTATGGAAAGCCAATCAATATTTGATGTTAGTGAGAGACCAAGGTACAAGTTTAAGAAGTACCCATTTGTTTCCCTTATTGATGATCCTTTGGGAGAATTTCCTCAAGTCCTGCCTAATGTACTTTACGTAGAAGATGTGAGAAGCTACATTCACTATAAATTTGAGAGTATTGGTGATGAAGAAATTCAAAAGGATTTAGGAGTAATGTGTAATGGAAACCTAACCCTTAAACCTGAGTACACATTCTTGAATGAGATGAACCTAATCAAGTTTATGTTTTATACAAAATTTAATAATCATGAGTGGAGTAGGATTATCTAGAGCAGAGTACATGAAGAAATATTTTGGGTAGGTGATAGAATTGTCATAATTGATAATGACCTAATTCATAAGGTTAATAGACTAAGCAATGAAGCTTGTAATCTAGTTAATGATAGAAATGTCAAGAAGATTGTTGAGACAAACTTGAAGACAAAGTTTGATGGAAGAAATATGAAGGTTGACCTAATTGAGAACATTGGAGTTAGAGTGTTGAGCAAGATTATTAGATATAAGCTTAATCATAGTTCAAGGGTAAATTTTGTGCCAGTGGGTTTCTACATGCAACATATGTGATGGTTGTTGAAAAGAAAAAAGTAAATGTGTGAGATTTTCAGAGTGCAATTGTTGGATAACATTGCTAAGTTGAAGAAATCTAAGAAAGCATTTTTTAGATTTGAATCTTTATTGACACATTTGTTTTTCTATGAAATCAAGCAATTTTTAGGATTGGGATAGTAATGAATGTTCTTTGAAGATGGTCACCCAATGTTACAAGGCTAGACTTGAAGATGTCAAAGATAAAGACATTGACATGATGATGACGATTTTTCAATTGGAAATGAAGAAAAGCTATAGAATCCCTCCTATTATGGTAGAAAAGTACAAGGATGAAATATGTTTTATGGTAGAAACTGATATAACTTGTATGGAAGTAGTAGAACTAAGAGTGAAATTTATAGAGCCAATGGAATTTGAAATGAGTGAATAACTCAATGAAGGTTATGTAAATATAATATTGCAATCAAAGAGAGATGTTGAATGTACTAGATGATGATCATATGATGAAAAGATGAAGGAAGTTCACTCTGTACTTCATGGAAAAGAAATCAAGAAGAATACAGAGAAAAGGATAGAATACATTCTCAAGGAAAAAGGTATGACAAGACAAGAATTTGAAGAGATCAAAGGTATAGCTTTGGAAATGAAGGTCAATGGGAAATCAAAGGTATTGATAGCTACTCCTATCACCATTGTAGCACCTTCAAAAGGAGTGATAGTAGTACGATCTACTTCACAGATATGTACTACACCCTATGCAACGGCTACACAAGTACAACTAGTTAAGGAGAATTGTGGACAATAGAAGAAGAAACTTGATGAAAATGTGATAATAGTAACATTTGCATAGAGGAAATCTGAGAGATTGGTAAAGGTAAAGAAAGAACCTACACCATCCCCTAGAAAGAGGACCAAGAAAACCACTAGTGATCTAGGAAAGAGAAGGACAACATTACAAATTAGTGAGTCTAATGAATCTAAGGAAGAAACAAAAGAAAAAGTCATGGAATGGGTAGTTAGTGAAGGAAGAACACCATCTAGTAAGAAATCCTGGAAACCTAAGGTTAAAAATTTGAATATGTGGATTATTGAGAATGATAATTTTGTTCAGTTGAATAAGTATTACAATTTGTATAGTAATATGGATAGAAGGCAGTTAGAAAATGATATAGTAAGGAATACGATTCTAAAGAATAAAAGGTGTGATAGCATTCAGAATATAATTTTTGAAGACTTGTACAATAGACTACTTAATAAAGAAAAGAAGAGTTATAGAGGAAGATATGAAGTTAAGAACAAATGTGATTAAGAGATTGTGTGATGTTAGCATTGATGAGGATATAGAAAGGATTTTGAAAGATATTGAGCCTCTTTTGAGGAATAAAAGAAAATAAATTCTTCTTATGGGAGGAAATTATGAAGAAGTAAATAAGGAAACTAAGGCATCCATAGTCAATTATACGACTTCTATGCTAAAAGACACTAAAGAAAGTACGTAGCTAGAATGTGTAGGTCTTGTGTATGTCGAGGCTAGTACACCTACTGATGATGAAGAAGAGGTTGAGGAATCTCAATAAATTAACTCACCTCCATGTATAGTTATTAGTACTAAATCCATGCAAGTGGATAGTACTCACATAACTATAGATGCTAAAGAGAATCCTTTTGCATAATATGGGACCAACATTGTTGGCAATATTACTTCTAATTCCAGCTCAGATGAAGAGGATGAAAGCACATAAAAGAAGAAGATAGAGAAAGAGAAAAGAAAGAAGGAAGACAAGAGAAAAGAAGAAGAAAGAAGGAAAGAGAAAGAAAGGAAGAAAGTTGAAGATGAGAAAAGAAAAGAGGAAGAGAAAAGAATAAAGAGAAGAAAAAAAAAGTTGAGGAAGAAAGAATGAAGGAAGAAGAGAAGGAGAAGAAGAGTCAAGAGGAAGAGAAGAAAGAAGTAAACTAAAAGTAGTCACACCCATTCTAGTAGCTACCTTAGAAATAGTAGCAATTACTATATTGCCTATAGTATTTGACAAGGATGATGATTAGAAAGGTTTGGTGACCTCCTTAAGCAAGTTATTGAAGAAGAACATGTTTGTGAAGACCTTAGAAAGAACATTAGCAGAATTTATGGAAAGAATGTAGAAGATAATGCAGATCACTATTACAAAACTAGATATTTAGAGGAAGGAAAAAGAGATGATGAGATCTTTTGATGCAAAGTTCACCATTTTGTCTGATATTGCCTTAGTGCAAGCTTAGACTAAGCATGATACATCACTATTTGACATAGTATGCACTAATGTCAAGAATGACTTACAAACCTTGAATGTTTGCATAAAGGAGCTAAGGAAGATCTTAGACAAAGGGAAGAAATTGTATGCAAAATGTGCATTGTCATACAATTACTTGTCAAATTTGATGTACAAATCAAAGGCTAAATGAGTGAGCTT
The DNA here is from genome assembly GCA_028749045.1 of Cupressus sempervirens. NCBI lineage: Eukaryota > Viridiplantae > Streptophyta > Pinopsida > Cupressales > Cupressaceae > Cupressus > Cupressus sempervirens. Next base: position 314,714,113 of record CM053785.1, read on the forward strand.
CAAACATTTAGAATCAAATTATAGCAACCTAATGCAAGTATTGGAGGCATTGAAGCTAAAGTGGAGTTAGTTCAAAATGCTATCAAAGGCATTGAATTTGAAAAGGAGAAGGTAATAAAGAGATTCTATGTTCCTAGAGAATATTTGTCTCCTAAAGTTATCATTTTGTAGAGGCAATTGGAGGAGTGTCTTGTAGCTAAGGCATCTTATGAAAAAATTTCTTATACTGACTTGAGCATAGTTGAAGTTGCATCTTATGCACTTTGCACACTTATCGGTATATCTAATGTGGTTAAAGAAAACTAGAAGAAGGATCTTGAAAAGCTAAAGCTTGGCTTTGCAGAATTTATATCAAGATTTTCAAGTTGATTAGAGGAAGGTAACACAATTTTGTCTTGACACCTTTGTCATTGATGCATAATTTATATCAAGATTTTCAAGTTGATTAGAGGAAGGTAACACAATTTTGTCTTGACACCTTTGTCATAGATGTCAAAGGGGGAGAAGAATGTAAAGGGAAATTGTATAGAAGATGCATATACATGTAAGAGGGAGCTTAGCTATGTATATAGGAAATAATTATAAAGGAGTGATAAGAAATTTAATGATCCATCAAGATATGAATAAAATGTTCAAGTTTTGAAGACTAGTTTTATTACTTTTTGTATTTATTGTCATTTTGTATGACATCATTTTGGGACTTAGCCAATTTTCTCAAATGTTTCCATCAATGTCAAAGGGGGAGATTGTTGGAAATATGGCTAAGTAGATGTGTAACTATTGTCATTTATAGAAACATACATATTTTGTTATTTCATTATGAAATCAATGTTAGAAAATTGTCTTAAGTATTGGATAGTTTGCAGAAGCAAAAAGAGAGATTTGAGAATTAGGGATGATAGAGTTAGAGTTATCTCATGCATATTATAAGTACTGATAGACAATATTTTCATGATGATGTATGTCACTGCATAGATCTATGTGAATAGTACAACAACGATTATAGAGGAAATACTGGTACAGGTAATTAATAAAATAGAATAGAGCACGATAGTATAATTGATTGTATGACTTAAAGGAATTATTTTTTTATCGAAATAATTACTTATCCATGATGGGCTGACATCCTAGATGTTAACCCCAAAGTTATTTTATAATTAGCCAAGCATGGGGAAGTTGTAAAGCCGGCTGATCAAGATTTTTGTTAAATTGCAAGGTATAAGTAAAGATCATATCTTGCATAGCTAAGATGTTGTGAACATGTGATGCAAACTATCTATGAAGGAAGTGTTGGCCTAATTTTTCACATCCAAAAAATTGTTGCATTTTATAGTGAAAATCTAGTTGACTCTTTGAAATTAGGGGTTGTGTGTTTCAATTTTGTTTACCTAAATAAAAACCTCTAATTTCATGTTATCCTAGTATTATTTGTGCCCTATATTTTCAAAAATAGGGTTGCATTGGTTCAATTTTAAAAATAAGTGGGAAGTTTTTGTGACCCTATATGCCCTTATAAACCTTTATTAAAAAATTTGCATGTAAGTCTTTTTAAAATCTTTTCCTAAAAATCCTTTTACGTCAGCACTTATTCCTCTAACCATGGTTTACTCTAAGTTAATTGGCATAATTTTCTTTTGGAAAATTTTAACTTTGATATGGTTTAGTTCCAAACTATTGATCGAAGACAAGATCAATGATAGGAACTTTCCCACACTATGAAAGTTCCCAAACTTTAGAGAAATTGGGGAAGCAAAATCGTGACACCTATCCTTGTGGTTCCTATTCAGCATTGTGAAATACTATAAGACCAAGAAACTTTCTTATTTGTTAGATCTTGAGAAGATTGACAATAGGCACTTTCCCTGATTAAAAAGATGAAGGGAATTTAAAGAAAGCAGGGAAGCACCTTGATGCCACATGTAATTGCTAAGGTCATTTCTTTTGTGGGCCACAAAGTAGGAAAGGTGTCAGAACAGTTGGAAAGGTGTCAAGACAAGTTGGCAGATTAGCCTCATATCATTTGATATGGTTGATGGTTGGATTTAAATAAAGAGAATTATGGAACCATTGATCATTTGGAGATTGACGATAGGCACTTCCCTGCTTTATGGAATTGCTCAAGTTTTAAAGAAATTAGGGAAATGACTTTTTGAAATGTGTCCTATTTCAAAAAAGGTAACAAAACCTTTTTGTTTTAAAGAATAATCATTTGATTTGATGTAGATCAATGATTGGTTTTCAAATTTTGTGGCACAACTAGAAATATGACTATTAGAAGCATTAATTTTGATCAATGCAACTTTGTGTGAGACCAAAGTTTCCATAAGATTTATGAATTTCTCATTAATGAGCACCAAGGTTATAAAATTCTCAGAGAGAAAAAATATTTAGAAATTAAAGCACATTTTCTAAGAGTCATGAATTGCTACTGACAGATTTTTTAGTGAAAGAAATAAGAAAATCTAATAAGAATCAAAACTTCTAGTTAATTGAGAAATCACAATCACAATAAGCTAATATTTTCAATATGCCTCTACAAAGGTATTTCTCAGGAAAAGTAGGTTTCCTATTAAGTGTTGTACATGATGATTTCTTAGAACAAATGCCACAATCTATAAATGAATTCTTTAGGGGAAATGAATTGATACCTAAGAACCCTAGGTTATTAGTTAGCAAGGGTTTCTATGACCAAAAAAATTGGTTGAGGGATGTTGAGACATTTGTTGGGGGTTTAGAGTTGTTTCATAAGTGGTTTGCAGAAAGAAAACTTGACCTCCTTTGAATAATGTATGAGAATTTCACATTGGTAAGTTAATTGTCCCAGATGTTTTCTTTGATGATGACCTATTTGAAATAATGTCGAAGAAATATGATCCAATAACAAGGAGAGTCAAAAATCATGTTGGTGATAATCTTTTTAGGGTTTTGCTAGAGTTGATTAGGAAGGTTTTCAAATTAAACCCTAATCACGTAGTGCATGAGAAGATTAATATGGAAGACTTGTAGGCAAGGTATGATACACAAAGGGTATACCTAAGAGGAGGAACATAACAAGAGCATTTTGTCAAGATAGGTTCACTACCATTAGTAACTACTTCCACCCCAGAGCCATTGCTAAAGAAAAATTTCAATCCTAGGGCTCAGACATTGTACTTCTCTCTTTGCAAAATTTTAGTAATGGATGAACAAGATCACATTCCAGGATCCATTGCTTTTATTATTTCTTGAACACTTCAATATGTCACGAGTTCTATTTTTTATTTTTCTACTCTTTTGGTAGAAGAAATTCATAATGGATCAAGAACAACTTTAGTGGCTAATATTTACCAATTGGCTAATCTTACTCATTAGGGACCCCAAATTTGACTATCTTGTTTGCACTTTTCGGGTGGCCATTTTGCTACACTTTACAAAAATTTGGTCCCATGCTTAGGCCAATCGCCAATAATAATACATGAGTATTTGTATTTTAGTGATGACTTTGCCAATGCAATCTATTTTTTCCATATGGTAAATTATATATATTCACCTGCAATTTCTAATTCTTATCTTAATTTATGTCATATTAGCCAATATCTGGTAAAGATTGAAGTTAAGTTAAGTATGCAGATTTGACATGCGTCTCTATTCTAGATACTTTCTATGAAATTTCTTATCCTTTCTCACTTTGGCCCAAAATGGATTTGTGCTTCTTCTTGCTCAGGAGTTTCTTCTTGTTCAAGAGCTTTTTCTTTTAAAGGTTTAAACAACCCTTTTTTTGTTGTTTCTAAGGCCTCATTCTTCTTTCGTTCTTCTCCTCTTTTTTCTTCTTTTCCAGTTCCTTGAGCTTGTCAAAGGGCTTTATAATTATTAACTACCAAGCTTTTTTTGGGCAAACTTCAAGTCAATCTTTGATAGCTACAGGGTCATGAACTCCAGATAATAGGGTAGAGGGCAATTTAGCAACAACAAACCTATTAAAATCTTGGTTTTGAGGTTCGTAATCATCAAGATGGGTTTTTTCCTATTCTATTAATTTGCTATAAAGGACATAAAGTTCATGAAAATCTAGAAATCCCTCATATCTTGCTTAGATTGTTCTTTTTCAAAATTGGGAACACGTGCCTTTACTTTTGAGACTTTCTTTAAAACTTAGTATCCTTTTAATTTTTTTTCTTCCTAAAATAGGATTTAGGCCATTGATTTAGGATCGTCTAATGATCACAAATAATAGGGATGTTGCCTATATACAACCTTTCAATAATTTGGATAGAAACTATAATGATAAAAGTGGGATAAATTTAACCATCAACTTTGATAATCAATTAGGATCTATATAATAATAAAAATAATAAAATCTTGGTTTGTAGGTATGTGTACTTCTATCCATTATTCTCATCAATAATGAAATATTTGCTAGGATTTTATAAAATTTTCAGAGTTAAAAAAATATGGGCAATAATATTATATTTTTTTCCTAATAAAAAAATTAATTCGCTAATAGAAATGAATTATTTTCCCCTAAACTTATGTTTGGTTTGCCAAAATTTTATACATTTTTCCAAATGGGGATTTCTTAAAGTCATCCCTGTAATGGATTAATGGGTGTAGCTAAGGCTAAAGTTGATAAACCATTCTACTAGTATTCCATGTTAATGTATGCATGTTTGTATAAAGAGTTATCTTCTTCTCTAAAGAAATGAAATTGGAATTGGAGAGTCATGGAGAGAGATTACCAGTCCAATTGTGGAGTGTTGACATGACTTGGGAGGTAACATATGCCAATTTTGTAAGATTTTATATATTTTGCCTCCAAGATGAGGATTTTATTGGTTAGAGATAGTCCTAAAATACCTCAATCATTACTAGAACTAATTAGACCAAAGGTGTAATGTCCCCTTTAGATTTACTTCCAAACACTCTTTATTTTCAATCAAGGTTCTGTGGATAGCTTCAAATATTTATTCTATATTTGAAAATATGTGAAATTTGTAAGGATTTCCAAACTCTTAAGTAACATATATACAAAAAAATGATAACTTCTTATAAGATAAAATATATTTGCAAGTAGGAATTTCTCCTAATAATATATCAATAGTACTACCCTCCTATTTATAGATATATGCCTCCTTTACTTTATTGGTAAATCAAACTTAAATCTTATTATCAATGTCCTCTTTATCTATCGATCTTATTTATGAACTTAGCTCCTTTGTAAATTCTTCCCAAAATCATTATGGTTTATGTATTGGCAAGGTCAATTGGGACTCGTGACTCTTTCTGGTCTTTGCAAGGTCTTAGCTTTCATCCACGATATTGTCTTAGCTTTTATCCACAATATTGGATATGCATTTTGCCTTCATCCCATGTACTTCATTCTTTCCTTCCCATCCATGTGATTTGCTCAATCTTATTCTCCCGTCCTTCTATTAACGATGATGAGGAATCCAATCTGAGGGTACTTATCTCTCCACCCACATGTATTCATTGCAACTTAAACATTGACAATGCTCATTCCACGTTCTTTAAAAGGTGAGCTAAATATTCAATGTGGTTTTCCCTTACTTATTGTTGGTTTTCTCCTCCTTCGTTAAAGTTGATGTGGAGTCAGGTCTGAATGTTTGTACCTCTTTTAATATGCTTTCGTGAATGTCCTTCCCTCCATGTCATTCGATAACTCTACTTTTATACATGTTCCTCGGAGGGTGGCCAATAGTCACGTCCCTTAATCAATTCATTATAGCTATGTTATAATATATATATTATCTCATATATTGCTATTATTAGATGATATTTAAATATATTAGACTATTTACTTTTATATTTATATATCCATATTGCATTATCATTTTATATTAATTATTATACCATATTTATTAATAGATATAATATTATATTGATTAATATGTTTATTAATCAATTTAATTTCATTAGTTATCAATAGTATTTATATTCAAATGTGATAATATTTAAATATATTATCATCTTATTGTAATTATAACATTTATTTATTCTTATATCTTGATATTATTATTTATTTATTATTAAATTATATGTCAAAATAGGGATATCATAGTCCTCCCCTCTCAAATTTGCTTGTCCTCAAGAAAAATCATTCATACACAAGTTTCTTCATAGACACAAAACATATTTTCATACAAAAGCCTAGAAAATTTAGGAAATATGCATCTTTAATGAGTGAAAATATGAGGCAGACACAAGGTAGTCACATGAATTCATGAAAACACGAAGCATACACGATGCAGACACATCATATGTTCTTTATTGATTCTTTCTAATTTGTTTCTCACAATGAAGTAAAGAGAATGATTTACAAAATATACTTCCCTAGTGTTTTATTTGATCATGAATCCTGCAAGAACAAGTAATCATTAGCATGCATATAATATCTATGAAGAAAAGATGAATCATGATAAATTAGTTCTAAACCAATATCCTACCAAGCCCAAGAGCGAAACTTTGGTCCCCTTGGCCTCAATGGAAGAAATTAGTCATCCAATGAGGTGGTCTACTTGGCAGATTCTTAATTGAATTAAGTTGACATGACGTCAAGTTTTTCTTAACTTGAACAATCTAAGCCCAAGAGTGAAACTTTGGCCCCCTTGACCCTAATGGAAATATTCACACATTCCATTAAGGTGGTCTACTTAGATGTTCATATTTAAATTTTTTCCCAATCTAAGCCCAAGAGTGAAACTTTGGCCCTTTTGGCTTTGATGGCAGCACTTTGGCATCCATCAAGGTGATGTACTTAGATGAAAAGAATTTTTCATTCTTAGGTATCCTACCTAAGCCCAAGAGTGAAACTTTGGCCTTCTCAACCTTGATGGCAGCACTTGACATCCATCAAGGTGGTCTACTTAGGAGGTAATTTGATTCACTAATTATTATATAATCCTTTTTATTACATATGTATATATATATAATCACCACTAAAATTGCAGCTCATCTGGTTCTTGTTGGTCCTTCGCATCTTCATTGCTCTCTTGATTATAATTAGGTCTCTTGTTCATCTTTCCCTTTGCTTCCCCATCAAGTGTGGCATCCATTTTTTAAACTTGGCTTCTCTTTCCACAGAGTGTCCTAGTTCCCAACTCTCTTTGCAATGAAAGCATAAATTTTTTCTTTTTAGTTCATCATGATAGGTCTTGAGCTCTCTTCTACTTTTATGGCCATGTTCCCATGGTTCCTTGAAATGGTAACATAACTCACTTTTCTGGAATTCCTTGGAGTGATCTCTTTCTTTTTCATAGTGTCTAGAATGTGTGCTCGGTGTATGGCTCTTGGACCTATCCTTAATTTGGTGCGCATCAAATTTTAATGCCTCTTGTATGTCATCTTCTAAGTTTTTTAGTTCATGTGCTCCCACTGCACTCTTGATTGACTCCTTCAACCCATCTATAAATAAATAAGTGAGTCTCTTTTGTGATATTTTAGGTACCATGGCTGATAACTTTTCAAATTCCCTAGAAAATTCCATCACTGATCCTTCTTGTCTAAGTTGGGTTAATCTTTTGAAGTACCATTCTGAGTCTATTTGATCAAATCACTTTATGAGTTTTTGGGTGAATTCATCATAACTCTTAATTTTTTGATGTCCTTAGTTGCTAAGGCCATGTTGCCACCAATCTTGTACTACTCCTCTTAAATGAAGGACAACAAATTGGATAGCATCTTTTTTGGTCATAGGTTTTAAGGAAAGATACATATCCAACATTTGTACCCATGAGTGTGCTGTAGTTCTTTCTGATCCATCAAATTTTGGAAGACTCACTTTATTTATCTCTTCTCTTAGTCCCTTCTCTTGGTGTATTTGTCTCTTTCTATTAGATAGTGACTTCATTTGAGCTTCACAATAATCTTTAAAGAGTATCTCCCTCCTAAGTTCACGATCAATTTTAGAGTACTCATTTATAATGTCATTTATATTATTTACTTCATTTAACCCATCCTCCTGTTCTTGTTCTTCTCTAGGTAGGAAAGGGGGTATTGTGGGTCTACGTTCTAATTCTGGTGAGAATTTGTATCTCTCCAAATTGGTGAGAATTTGGATCTCTCCAATTTCTGTTTATATTACGAAGGGCCTCTAAGAGGAGTCGATTCATTTCACTTTTCTCGGTTATAGCTTGAGTGTTTCTTTCAGTTTATTCCATAAGTGCTTGAGTAGTTCGATTTTTTTTTTACATGAAAGCTTTTAATTCATTGTTTATTTGGTTGTTCATGTTGGTGGACTGCTTCCTTCCTTCCCTTTCTAATGCTCTTTGATCTCTTTGGTGTTTTTGCATTAACTATTCTTCACAGGCTGGCAAGAAAGATACTTTGATACCACTTATAATGTCCCCTTTGGATTTACTTCCAAACACTCTTAATTTCCAATTAAGGTTCTGTGGATAGCTTCAAATATTTATTCTATATTTGAAAATATGTGAAATTTGTAAGGATTTCCAAACTCTTGAGTAACATATATACAAAAAAAATGATAACTTCTTATAAGATAAAATATATTTGCAATTAAGAATTTGTCCTAATAATATATCAGTAGTACTACCCTCCTATTTATAGATTTATGCCTCTTTTACTTTATTGGTATATCAAACTTAAATCTTATTATCAATGTCCTCTTTATCTACTGGTCTTCTTTACGAACTTAGCTCCTTTGTAAATTCTTCCCAAAATCATTATGGTTTATGTATTGGCAAGGTTTATTGGGACTCATGACTATTTTTGGTCTTTGCAAGGTCTTAGCTTTCATCCATGATATTGTCTTATCTTTTATCCAGGATATTGGATATGCTTTTTGCCTTCATCCCACGTCCTACTTAATGCCAATGCAGACCCAATGATGGTGCTTGCACCTCGCTTCCCAATTCACTTCGTTCTTTCCTTCTTGTCCACATGATTTGGTCAATCTTATTCTCCTATCCTTGGAAATGAAACTTGCATGCTTTCAAAATGATGAGCGGGATATGATCCTTTAACTATGTTCCACATCCTTCTATTAACGGCATTGATGAATCCAATCTGAAGGTACTTATCTCTCTGTTTGCATGTATTTATTGCAACTTAAACATTGGTGGTCTTCAATCTTCTACTGCACATTTTTTGTGTTGATATTGATGTGAAATCCCACTTACATTAGTGGAGGTGACATCCTATTGTATCACACCTTTTATATTTCGTCATCCTCCATCCTCGGCAATGCTCGTTCCATGTCTTTAAAATCCTTCCTTATCATTAGTTTTCTCCTCCTTTATTAAAGTCCATGTGGAGTCAGGTCTGAATGTTCGTACCTCTTTTAATATGCTTCCATGAATGTCCTTTCCTCCATGTCATTCAATAACTCTACTTTTATACATGTTGCTCGAAGGGTGGCCAATAGTCACATCCCTTAATCAATTCATTAGAGCTATGTTATAATATATATATTATCTCATATATTGCTATTATTATATGATATTTAAATATATTAGACTATTTACTTTTATATTTATATATCCATATTGTATTATCATTTTATATTAATTATTGTACCATATTTATTAATAGATATAATATTATATCGATTAATATATTTATTAATCAATTTATTATCATTAGTTATTAATATTATTTATATTCAAATGTGATAATATTTAATTATATTATCACCTTCTTGTAATTATAACATTTATTTATTCTTATATCTTGATATTATTGTTTATTTATTATTAAATTATATGTCAAAATAGGGATATCACACTTTTCAAAGGTTATTAGTGATTGATGAGGCATATTAATGTCTTGATTTTGATATAGTTTTTATAGTTTGGACTTACTCTCTATGCTTTGTAAAAAATATTTCCAAAACATTTGTTTAAATATCTTGTGAACTTATCCCAGAAACAACTAGAACTTACTAAACCTAAGGGTAGTGTATATGACATACTTTGCTTAATATTATACGTAGAATGCAGTATTTCATATAAATATTTTAAGATATGTTCTAATATTTGAATAAGAGTAGGAATGTTATCTTACATATGTGTTTCGAACATTTCTAACCTTCAGGAAATGAAGAGTGACACAAAGGATGGTGATTGCTGCATTAAAGGAAGACGAATGATGGAGACCGATCATGGCAAGGAAAGTGTAATTCAGTTCTTATGGATAAGTTATGCCTGTAGAGGAATTATTGTTCCAAAAAGTCCTAGAAGACCTAACTCTCTATATTTCCTGCAAGTTGATATTATGTTGTTTAATAAATGTACTATGTCATGGTTGATCTTTTGCCTTCTTTTTTGGCAATGTTTGTTCAAGACTTTTTATGTCATGTTTTTAATAAGTATTCAATCCTCTATTTAATAGATTGGGATTGTCTTAGTAGGTAATGAGAAAATAGACAATGCTAATTTAAGATTCAGTAGTTACTCTTTTTCTATTCTTCATGAATTATTCAATTGATGTAATCAAAGAAGGATTTTAATGAAAGAGTGATTTTGGAATACTTGTTGTGTTCTTAGTTGGTTGAAACCAATCAGGGGGGCCCCCTTGGGAGGTGTAATAGATTTAGGTAGAGTATATTCATTCCTTGCAATTTCCTATTTTGAAGATAGATTTACTATATTAGTGCTGCAACATTGTTACTATGAAAGTTCCTACAACACTAGTGGAAAATGATCATGGTGGATGTTTTGAGTTGTTAACTCATTTAGAATTCATTTTCCAAAGATTTATATAGTTATCTATTGTTAGTCGAAGTGTGTTTACTATTTTTTCATAGTAGTATAGATTCCTTTCATGCATTTTACTTTCCTGCAGCATAAGGATTAAGACTCTTAAAAGAACTTAGTGCACATATTGTGCTGACCCATTTCAAGTCCTACGTCCCTAGGTTGACAATTGAAGTGTAATTCATGATGGAATAGGTAGTCTTTAGAATAGATATAGTATCCTTGAGGAAGACAACATAATGATTATCTTCATCTATTATGAAACCCTTGCAGTGATATGCTCATTAATGTATCCTCATCCATATATTATTTTTACCATACTTGAAATATCCTGACTAAGGTGACTTTCTAACAATGATTAAAGTGATGAAGTAGGTGTAATAAGTTTTCTATTGAGTACCTTCTCTCTTACCTCATAGATGGTTGTGATGTCTCCTTGAGCTACTAGAACATGTGATGATGGTTAACTGATTGAATTACATTTTGTGTACCAGCATTTACTATGATAAATGAAGTTTCATCTTTATTTTTGATAGATTTAATCTCTAATTATGTGATAATGTATTCCTTTTGTTTTGATTATCTATCCTCCTCATGTTCATCCTCATCATCAATCTTCTTTGCCTAATCAACTACCTCTATCATGATTTCTTGAATTTCTTTAGTGCTCATCACATTATCCATGAACAAATCTTGATATTGTTCCTTATCCTTAGGTGTAACATCAAGTGTAATTAGGATTTTAGTCACATAAAAAATTTGGTTGTCTCACCATACCATAAAAATGATTGGTATTTTTGATGTCCTTAGTAGGTTTTTTTTTTCTTCCCTTATAGTTATATCAACTAATATTTGTGTAGGCTCACTAACATGATTGCTTGATCTAGGCTCAATTATAACTTCTATTAAAGCTCTCTCATTTTTGTTTGCTACCTCATCATATAACCCTATCATTATTTTAACCAATCTCATCTTTATTCTTATCCTAGGTTTGGCTTTGTCCAATATTATCTTCATTTCATTAAAATTGATTAGTGGACAAAGCTTGCATAACTTATCCTCTCATATTTTGTTATCTTCTTCTAAGGCATGCTATTTTGTTTCCTTTAACTTCTCATAACTTAATGTAGAAATTCTTCCTTTTATCTCTACAAATTTTATCTTAGAATTCAACAAGAAATTAACAATAGAATTTTCAATGATTGCTTGTTCATTAATATTCCTTATTTAGTATTTCTCTAACTTATCCAATTTATCTTCCTTCTCTATTCTTGTTGTAATTTTCTTGACACCATGTTTCCATTTCTTCTTTTCTTCCTCAATGTTCACCACTAAAACCTTTGGAGTTATTATTATAATAGGTTTATCTTTTTCTTTATCTAATTTTTTCCCTTTATCTTCCCTCTTCTTGTCAACAACCTTGGATTTATTTGGGCTTGGGCCTTGGGAATTTTCCTTCTTCCTTGTAAGTCTAGTAGATTCTTGTCTATTGGTTTCTTTACCTTTGTTATAGGAGGAATTCTTATAGATATCCTTGTGCCCTTGGAAATTTAGTTGTGACCTCAACTTTTTATTTATTTGAATGCTAGGTTTATCATAACTTGAACTACCTTTGTAACTATTTCCTTAACATGTTCTATACTTGTACTTTCTATTTGAAATTTAGAGGGAACTTAGCTTCCCTTCTTTATCTCTTCCCATTCTTCTTTACTAATACCCTTTTTTTCAAATTTTATTTTCCTTGACCCACTGCAGTTCCTTTTTGAATTGGCTAAATTTCTCTTTGTAGGTTCCCCATCTCTCTATTTCCTTTTCTTTCAGAGAGGCAAGCATTAACTTTTCATATGGTGTTGATGTTTGGAATCTTTAATCAGATAAACCTATGAATATATAATTATATATGAACTATAATTTATACATGTTTTCATTATATTTGAGATATAATAATATTATACTATGAGAGAAATTAACATAATAATCACACACACAGATATATCATTATAATTTTTTTAATATATTAATGATCTAATTAATGAATAGGTGCATCCTATGAAGGAACATGTCTCTTCATGGCTTATGCTCATTATAAATACAAGAGGTTGTTGCATTTGGAAAAAAAAATATCAAATAGGTAGTGCTTAGTACATTTGCAATGATTTTGGAAACTTAATATGGTATCAGAGCTAGTCTTCAAATGAAGAAGTATTTTGTATCATTTCTTTGAGACTTTGATATTTCTCCTCTTTTCATTGATGACTCTATTAATATTCAATTTTTATGAGTATTTATCATTTGGGGAAGCTTGTACTATTTAAAATTCTAGAGTCTCCCACAAAAATCTTGTTTCAACACCTTTATTCTTGGTAATCATCCTTCCTATTTTTGGACTTATTCATTATTTGTGTGTGATACTGTAGTAAAAAAATCATATTTCATTATGTGCAATGTCATAGTTATGAAAAGGGGAGCTTGCGATTGGAGTGTTGTATAGTGGAAGAATATGTGAGCCAAGATCACTATTAGAAGTAGACATAAGTGGTGTAAAAGGGTCTCCAAGAAAGTATGAGTGGGAAGATTAAAACCCACATACCAATGTTGTTGGTATAAAACATTGGTTTCTTTATCATCACCTATAAAATATTGAGGTAGATGATGATTCTTACATGGATATTGTGCGCTAACCTCAACACTAGAGACATGGGTGAGTTGAGTATTATGGGTGTTGAGACTATTGTTGTATGTTGCATCACTACAACCTAGCTAATTATGTGTAGAGGAATGGTATAGTGTAGAGAAATATGGACTAAAACTATGTGTAGTGATAAGAGTGTTGAAAAAAATTGATTAATTTTGTATTATCTTTGATGCTATACAAAATTTCATATCATTTCCAGTCAATGTATGCTAAGCTCACTCAGGCAATAAAGATAGTTTCTTGTGTTTGTCAAGCATTCTAGAGTTTGCCTAGTTTAGAAGATAGTGTCTACCGAGTTAACTCAGTCATCAAAGGGAAGTTTGCAGAGTTGAGTGTTAACTGAGCTCACTCAATTAATGAAGAAAATATTGGAAGGAACTAGTGTTAATTGAGCTCACTTGGTTACCAAAGGAACTTTGTAAATATATAGTGTTAATTGAGATCACTTGGTTAATACAGGAAAATCATTTCTAAGTTAGTGCCTACTGAGCATGGTTGGTTAACAAAGGATTTCTTTGTTTTGGCATATTAAGTTCAATTGATTTAATTGTTGGTTCTAGATGACTGAGGAGATAAATAATAAGTATTCTAAGTTATATTCAAGCCAACTTGAAAATGTGTAAGATGCAAGTTGAGGATTGAGTGGAAGTAGAAAGAATTGAAGATTTGATGATGCTTAGAGGAAGTGAATTAGAAGGATAAGAAAAATATCTTTGTTGAGCTAAAAAGATACATTCAATCAAGAAGGATGAAGTATGCAAGCCATAACTGATATCTATAATTAGTGATTTAGTTGTATCAAAAATCATCTCATCGTTACTCTCTCACCATTGTAGCAGTGATCTAAATCTCTTAACCAAGTTAGCTTAACAACTATTAGTAAATCCTCTAATAAGGTGGCATTTCTATTTGAAGTATCTAAAGACCTCTAACAAGACCACTCCTAATAGGGTGATTAAATCTTCTAATAGGGTCACATCTAACAGTGTGTTTTGTAACTTTTAAAAGGTTTGGCCACTAACAGAGCACACTTTAGAAGAGTAAAAATTATAATTAGTTGCAATTGGTAGTTTTTTCCAAATTGGGTTTCCATGTTAAATCTTGGAGTCACTTGTGTTCATGCTATTTCTTTTATGTGTTTGCAACTAAGTTAATCTTAGATCTAATCACATAAAACATCTCATGATTACCATTTGCTAAGTTATTGTTGTTATTCAATTATTGCCAAGTTACAATATTTGTTAGAGTAAACCAAGTACATGTGTGTTTGTCAAGTTCCAATAGAATATAGTTTAATCATAGTATTGATTTATATTGAAATCTAAGGGATTTGGGATTTATTTTTGTAGTAATTGATTCACCCCTCCCCTCTTAGTTACTCCTCTTATTTTTTCAACAATTGGTATCACAACTTTTGGTGCTTGCAGAAAAGGTTTCAAGGACCTAAGCTAAAGATTAAGATGTTTTTCAGAAGGGAGATTTCAAAGCTGAACAAAGATAACTACAAGGCATGGAAATAACTCATGAGGTTACACTTGGAAACCATTGGAGATGTAGGGCTAAATAATCTAGACACCAAATACAAGGGTCCTACTGGAACTATGACTATTGAAGAAATTACAGAGAAGAAGAGTCATAATATCATGATGATTGATATTGCTTCATCTCTCAACTATGTCAAATTTGATAAAGTCAAAGATTGTAGAACTATTCATGAATATGGACAAAACTACATGATATCTATGGGGAGATGACAATGTAAGGAGAGCCAAACATAAAAGTCTTAGAGGATAGTTTGAACAAATGAAAATGAGAGAGGATGAAAATATTGCAAAATATGTTAATAAATCAAAGCTAGTGTTAATGCTATCAAAGCCTCTGGTGGAACAATTGATGATGTAATAGTGGTAAGAAAGGTAGTCAAAACCCTTATTCCTATATATGCAATTAGATCTTCTACTATTCAAGAGATGATATGTAATCCAAATCATACTGTAACTTTAGATGCTTTAGTTGGAAGATTGACAACATTTGAACTAGACAACTATGATAATTATACTCCTAGTTCTGGCAATCTTGAGTCTACATTTGAAGCTAAGGTATCACTCAAGAAGAAAGCTAAAAAGTCTAAAAGAAAACAATCTTAAAGTGAAGAGGAAGACAATCCTAACAGTGACCTTGAAGCCATTGAAGCCATTGAAGCACTTATCTCTCATGTTAGGAAAAATAATACATGGATTATTAATTGTGGCTGCTCGCATCATATGACTAGTGATGAAACAAAATTTGAACCCATGGAACATTATGATGGTGGTAGTGTGAGATTTGGAAATAATGAACCTTGTTGCATAAAGGGAAAATGTCGTATTTCACTAACCAATGAACTTAGATGTGACAATGATTACTGGGTTGAAGGACTAAAGCATAATCTACTAAGTGTAACACAGTTGAATAACATTGGATTCAAGGTAGAATTCATGAATGAGAAGGCCAAATTTTTGGATGGAAAAGGAAATATGGTTGGGTTTGGCAAACAAAAAAAGGTAACCTATTCTACCTAGATCTTTGTGAAGGTTCATGTTTTATTGCTCAAGGAGAATAAAGTTGGTTATGGCATAAAAGTTTGTGTCATGTGAACTTTGATAATCTTGTCAAGATAAGAAAAAATACAAGAATAAGAGTTATTCCTAGTTTGAGGAAACTTGATATGGGTCTATGCTTATGAAATTGGTAAGATGGGAAAGACAAGTTTCAAAAGCAAACACTATCATTCAAAAAAAGTCTTGGAGTTAGTATATACAAACTTATGTCGACCTATTGGAATAAAGAGTTACAATGGAGATACGTATTTTATTCTATTTATTGATGATTATTTTACAATGATGATTGTAATGTATCTAAAAGAAAAATCTAAAGCTTTAAAAAAGTTTAAGTGGTATTTGGCAAGAGCAGAGAAAGAAACTGGAAAGAAGCTAAAATGTTTAAGATCAGACAGAGGTAGTGAATTCATTTCCAATGAGTTCAATGCATTTTACATTTAAAAGGAATTAAGAGATAGGTATCATCCCCTAGTACACCTTAGCAGAATGAAATAGCTAAAAGAAGGAACAGATCCATCATGGATTGTGCAAGAACCTTAATGATAGAAAAGAGTACTGCAATCAAATACTAGAAGAAAGCAATCAGTACTACAATGCATACTTTGAATATAGTATAGTTGAAGAAAGACTCAAATCAAACTCCTTATGAAATATGGTATGGCTACAAACCCAACGTAAGTTACTTGAAAGTATTCGATAGCAAATGTTATATCTTAAAGGAATCTAGGAAAGGTAAATTTGATGTCAAAGGTGACAAAGGCATATTCCTAGGATACTCTTGCATAAGTAAAGCATACAAATTCCTGAATATAACTACTCATAAGATCATATAAAGTGCACATGTAAGGATTGATGAATTTGTAGAAAAGAGTGAAGAGGAAAGTAGCAAAGTACCTAAGGATTACAAAAAATTTGTTTATTATGAACCTGATATAGTACCAAATCTATTTGGAAATTAGGAGACCTCACTTCTTGAGTCCCAAAAATCTCCAAAAGCTATCGAGTTGCATCCAGTGCAACTTGAGTCATAGTTTGAAGGACCCAAGTTGCAGTCAGACTCTACCAAGCTAGTACTTGAGCAAACTAAGTCAGATGGACCAGAGTCATAGACAATAGGACCCAACTTGACATAGAAAACATGATGAGGTTAATGGAACATGTTCTAAATCCAAAGTACTTATGTTAGTAAGATATATCAAAAAACACCATGCACCTAATTAGATCATTGAAGATAAGTCAGATGGAACAATGACAAGAAGCAAATTAAAAGCTACATGTATGCTTGTTGAATTTGAACCTAGAAATGTTAAAGATTATTTAGATAATGAAAGTTGGATTGAAGCTATGAATGAAGAAATAGAATAGATAGAGATGAATAAGACTTAGACTCTTGTTCCTAGACCCAAGGATAAAAATGTAATTGGTACAAACTAGGTATTCAGAAATAAGATAAATGAAGATGAAGAAGTTTCAAGAAACAAAGCAAGGTTAGTTTGCAAAGGTTATTCTCAAGAAGAAGGTATTGATTATGGTGAAACTTTTTCTCCTATTGCAAGATTATAAGGTATTATAACTTTACTAGCATATGTAGCATATAGAGGCTTTAGAGTTTATCAAATGGATGTATAATCTATATTCTTGAATGGAATTCATGAAGAGGAAGCCTACATAGAACAATTTGAAGGTATTGTAGATCCTAGAAAAAGAAATATGGTCTACAAGTTACACAAAGCTTTGTATGATCTCAAGAAAGCTCCTAGAGATTGGTATGAAAGACTTCATAACTGCTTGATAAAGATTGATTTTCAAAGAACAAATGTACAATGGTCTGTATATCAAAGAAGGACCAGACAAGAAAATTTTGTTGGTAGAAATATTTGTGGATGACACTTTATTTATAGGAAATGATGACTTATGCAAGGCATTTTTAGTAGAGATGAGTAAAGAATTTGAGATTTCCATGTTTTGAGAGATGAAATTCTTTGTTGAATTGTAGATCTAGTAGAAGAAAGATGGTATCTATAATGATCAATCCAAATATATGAAGGAGATACTGAAGAAATTTGGGATGGAAGACTAAAAACATGTTGGAACACTTGTGTCTACTGGACATAAGCTTTCCAAAAATGATGATTCTAAAGAGGTAGATCAAATTACATACATATCAATGATTAGAAAATTGTAGTATGTAGTGCACACAAGGCCTAATATTGCATTAGTAGTTGGTATGGTAGCAAGATTCTCAGAAAATCCCAAAGAAAATCACATGATGACAATTAGGAGAATCATGAGATATTTGAAAGGTACCGAAGACTATGGATTATGGTACAATAAAGGAGGCAATTTGGATCTGAAAGCATTCACAGATGTTGATTAGGTAGGAAGTGTTGATGATGAAAAAACACAAGTGGTGGAGAATTCTTTCTTGGTAAAAGACTAATATCTTGGACAAGAAAGAAGAAAATTTGTATTTCTCAATCCACAATAGAGGCAAAATATGTTGCAACAATAGTTAATTGTTCTAATATTGTTGGGTTCAAGAAATTGTTGGCAGGTATGAAGATAGAGGTCAAGGATCCAATGTTTATCTTCCATGATAACACTAGTGCATTTAATATATCCAAGAATCTTGTGATGCATAGCAATACCAAAAACATTACTATAACATATCATTTTTTGAGGGAATTGGTGCAAGATAAAGAGGTAGGATTAGAATATGTGAATACCAAAGAGAAAATTGTAGATATATTCACTAAGCCATTACCTAAGGATGCATTTTTGTATCTAAGAGGTAAGTTAGGGGCCATTCCCCTATCAGAAGCTCATTAAATGTAGTTTAGTGATGCATTAGCTAGACCATGTTGAAGATTAGACAGTTGATGCAGTATTGAAAAGACACATTGCAAATGAATCAATACATAAGGTACATTAATATTCATTGAATAATGTCTTTGGTATGAGATGTCAAAGAGGGAGAGTTTGATTGTCATATCACAAAAATTTTGGTTGGCGATGTCAAAGAGGAAGAACTTGGTCTAATATCAAAGAAGGAAAGTTTTCCATTAGAAGAAGATGTTGAAGATAGAGTTTAGTTGATAGAGGAAGAAATTGAAGGTAGAGGGAGTTTACACTAATAGAGGGAGTTCTCATGGATGAGAATTAGAATGAAACTAAGGACATATTCTTTACTTTATTATTTCTCTAAAATTTCATTGTATTATGACATATTGTGTTGCCATCAATGCTAAAGAGGGAGATTGTTGAAAATAATTGATTAATTGTGTATTTCCTTTGATGTTACACAAAATGTCATATCATTGTTAGTCAGTGTATGTCGAGCTCACTCAGGCGATGAAGACAATTTCTTGTGTCTACCGAGCATTCTAGAGTTTTCCTAGTTTAGAAGACAATGTCTATAGAGTTCACTTATCTATCAAAGGGAAGTTTGCAGAAGAGTATTAATCAAGCTCACTAGGTTAATGAAGAAAATGTTGGATGTAACCAGCATTGACCAAACTCACTTGGTTACAAAAGAAACTTTGTGAATATGTAGTGTTAACCAAGTTCACTTGGTTAACATAGGAAAATCATTTCTAAGTTAGTGTCTACCAAGCATGGCCGGCTAACAAAGAATTTTCTTGTTTTGAAATATTAAGCTCAATTAATTTAGTGGTTGGTTCTATCCAACTAAGGAGATGAACATTAAGTATTCTAAATTTTATTCAAGACAACTTGATAATGTGTAAGATATAAATATAAGGTCAAGTTGAGAATTGAATGGAAGTAGAAGGAATAGAAGATTTGATGATGCTTAGAGCAACTGAATTAGAAGGATAAGAAGAATATCCTTGTTAATTTGCAAAGATACATTCAATCAGGAAGGATCAAGTATACAAGCCAGAATTGAGATATGTAATCAACAATTTAGTTACATCAGAAATCAAGTTATCTCATTGTTACTATCTAACCATTATAGCAGTGATCTAAATCTCTTAACTGAGTTGGCTTAACAACTATTTTGTAAATCCTCTAACAAGGTGGCATTTCTATTTGAAGTGTCTAAAGACCTCTAATAAGGCTACTCCTAATAGGGTGATTAAATATTCTAACAAGGTCACACCTAATAGTGTGTTTTGTAACCTTTAATAGGGTTGGCCCCTAATAGGGCTCACTTCAGAAGAGTGAAAATTATTAACTAGTTGCAATTGGTAGTTTTTCCCAAATTGGGTTTCCATGTTAAATCTTGGTGTCACTTATGGTCATGCTATTCTTTTATGTGTTTGCAACTAAGTTAATCTTAAAGCTAATTGCAGAAAACATCTCGTGATTTGTATTTTCTGAGTTATTGTTGTTATTCAGTAATTGTTGAGTTACAATATTTTCTAGAGTAAACCAAGTGCATGTGTGTTTGCCAAGTTAAAGCATAATACAATTTAATCAGAGTATTTATTTATATTGACATCTAAGGGATCTAAGATTTTTTTTTGTAGTAACTGATTCACCCATCCCCTCTCAATTACTCCTCTTATATTTCTAACTAGGAGACCCATGTGCTATCTTCCTTTTCTCTTTGTGGCTATGAATTCCAGTAAGAGAAGAAGAAGAAAGATGAGAAACAAGGAAGGTGTTCAAAATAAAAGCCATCTTCATGACATCCGCATGGTAAATTATCTAATAGGCATATGAGTGATGAAAGAAGTAAAGGAATTATCACCTTAATTCACTTTAGAAGAAAAGATAAAATTATTATTGGTGAATAATTAACCCTAGGCACATCAAATTGCTAGTGATATCCTTGGGTATCAACCCAATGGTAAGTATACAGGTATGTTATACTTTGATAAATATTAATTTCTATAATATATGATATTTTTATAAATAATAGGAAGGTTTTATATATATGTAACACAATATTTGTATTATTATTACATATAATAGAAATGGTAATATAAATATGTTAAATAATATTATCTATTAGTATTATTCTGAGTGACTAATATTGTTATTAAATATAATGAAAAATAAAATAAAATTGTAAACAAGTAAAATAATGAATAATGGATTAAAATTTCATCTTGAATAGAGTAATTATGGTATTCTATAGTAATAATATTGCACTATTATGATTATTATGAATATCTAATTATTCCTAATATTATCATTATCTTTGAGTATTATAGTAGTCACGCTCTTATTTTTTATTTTCAATACATACTATAATAGCTATATGTTGATGTGGAGCCTAATCAGACTCAGAGTTAAATATTTTCCCACTTTATTTGGCACAGTTTCCCCCCATATTATTACAATGGGGGTTTGGAGGAAGCATGCCCATGACAGGATCAAGGGGCAATACCCCTTGCGAGGTTCTGGGGTAAAGCCTTGGGTGTGCTCCCCCTATCACAGTACTTATTGGATGAATTATTCTATCCTAATTTCTATAAGTGGCAAAATCCTTGTATAAAATGGCTTAGGGTTAGGAATTTCATAATGTATGATGAGATTGTGGCTTGTTACAATGATATTGAGCTATAAGGGATTACAAATTGTAATAAGGTTGTACTCACTGGACAATAAGAATATTGGACTCAATATTGGTGGACGTAGCCCATGGATTGGGTGAAATACATTAAATAATTATGTCTTGTGTTCTCTTCTGTGTGATTTTTTATTTTGATATTGGTTATATTTGCATGTAATTATTATATTCTATCTATAGTTAATCCTAACAAGTGGTATCAGAGTGAGGTGTGATCATTTTTTTTAGCTATCTTCATTAAGAAGGTCTCACAATTGAGTGGGAGCAATGGAAAATGAGGGTAAGCTAAAGGTTGAGAAGTTTAATGGGCATAACTTTTAGTTATGGAAGATGTAAATGGAGGACTACCTTTATCAAAAGAATTTATGACAACCATTAGAAGAAAAATCTAAGAAACTAACTGCTATGGCATATGAGGACTGGGATATTTTGGATCAAAAGAAACAAGGAAGCATTCATTTATGCCCAGCATAATCAATGGAATTTAATATTACAAAAGAAAAGATGACTAAAGATTTGATGCAAACCCTAGGAAGGTTGTATGAAAAACCCTCCACTTCAAACAAGGTATTTCTCATGAAGTGTTTATTTAATATGAATATGGTAGAAGGTGGGTATGTTGCAGACATTTAAACAAGTTTAATACAATTACCAATCAATTATCTTCTATAAATATTAAATTTGATGAAGAAATTAGGGTTGTCTTGATTTTGTGTTCTTTTCCTAAAAGATGGAATGACTTGGTAATGACTATGAGTAATTATGTTTCTAGATCGGATACCCTAATATTTGATAATATGATTGGTGTTATTTTGAGTGACAAAAATCATAAGAAAACTTTAGGTGGATCTACACTAGGAAGTTCTTTGAACACACAAAGTAAATGAATAATGAATGAGAGAGGAAGTAATTATGGAAATCATGGGTAATCAAGAGGAAAATCAAAGGGAAAGAGGTCTTAATCTAGAGGACCAAGAGATTATTGGTACTGTAAAAAACTAGAGTATAAGAAGAAAGATTGTTGGACTCAAAATAACAATGAAGTAGAAAAACAAGATGGAAAAAAGTGGACACATATGGCAAGTAAAAAATATGAAGAGGATGCTTTGTTTCTTTTTTTAGAAAGTGTTGATGACTCATAGTTTTTAGATTCAGGCACTTTATTTCATGCTACTCCCCATAGAGGCTATTTTATTGATTATGTCCAACAGGATTTTGGGCTAATCTATTTGAGGGATAATGAAACCTATTAGAATTTTGGAAAGGTAAAATTTAAGATTAAGTTTTAGAATGAGAATCATTTTCTACTACAAGAGGTAAGACATGTTCCAAGGATGAGTAGGAATTTAATTTCACCAGGGCAACTGGGTGATGAGGTTACACAATTACTTTTAATGATAAAAATGAAGGTTTCAAATGTTCCCTTGTAGTAGAAAAAGGTGTGAAAGTAGGTACCTTATAGCTTTGCACAAGTCATATTGTTCCTTCTACTTTAATTGTTTTAGATAAAAATGAATGTTCAAGAACAATTTCTATAGTTAAGCAGGGAGAAGAAAAAAATGTTGTAGATTTTGAAACCACACTATGACATAATAGGCTTGGGCACATGAGTGATAAAGGTATGAAATTAATTCATTCAAAAAAAGTTTTACCAGGTCTAATATGTGTTAATGTGGATATATGTGAAAGTCATGTTTATGGAAAACAAAATAGAGTTAGTTTTATGAAGAGTGGGAAGGAAAAGAAAAATGATAAGTTAGAGCTTGTGCATACAAATGTACAAGGATCATATCAAGAATGTTCCATTGGTGGCTCTCATTATTAGGTTTCATTTATTTATGATGTAACTAGAAAAGTTTGGCTTTATTTCTTTATATGGAAATCATATGTATTTATAAATTGTCATCAATAAAAATGCTTGGTTGAGAATGAGACTAGTAAAAAGTTAAATTGTCTTAGATCTAATAATGGTGGTGAATATTGTACCAATGAATTTGAAGATTATTATTCCTCCAACGGTATTCATTATTTATAACTTTTAATCAATGAAAATGCTTGGTTGAGAATGAGACTGGTAAAAAGTTAAATTGTCTTAGATCTGATAATGGTGGTGAGTATTGTACCAAATAATTTGAAGATTATTGTTCCTCTAATGGTATTCACAGGCATAAATTTTTTTAAGGACTCCATAAGAAAATGAAGTGATCGAACATATGAACAAGATAATAATGGAGCATGCAAAGAGCACGAAGTTACATGTTGAGTTGCCCTTAAATATGTGGGTTGATACTATCAATATTTATGTATATTTGATTAATAGTGGTCCCTCTAATCCTTTGGATTGTGGTATTCTAGATGAAACATGGACTGGTAAGAAGGTGAGTTGTTCTTTTCTTAGAACCTTTGGTTGTGAAGAATTTGCAACCATAGATTTTGAAAATAAAACTAAGCTAAAAGCTAAGCCAAAGAAATGTGTATTTGTTGGATATTACATTGATGAATTTGGTTATAGGATTTGGGATTTTGAAAATTGTAAAATTATAAGAAGTAAGGATGTCATATTCAATAAGAAAGTATTGTAGAAAGATTTGTTGTAGCAACGTGAGAAGAAAGAAAATGATTATGTCGTATTGGATGATACTCCAAAAGATAATGTTCCAATAATCCCTCACGCTTCACAAAAATTACAATAATAAATACCACACACCCCAATGAATGCTAGATAGTCAACAAGGCTAAGTAGACCTCCAAAAATATTTTCTCCCTCTTTGTATTTTATTTTATTAATAGATGTTGGTGAACTTGAATGTTATGATGAAGTTGTGTAGGTGGATACAAAGATTTAGTGGGAGTCCACAATGATAGAAGAATGGACTCCTTACTAAAAAATTAGACTTGGATTTATACAAGTTTCCTATAGGTAAAAGGGTTTGATAGAGTAAATGGGTTTCTAGGTTGAAGAGGTAATTTTTTTTTAAAGCCAAGTTAGTGGTAAAAGGATTCACATAGAAAAAGGGCATTAATTTTGATGAGATATTTTTCCATGTTGTTAAAATGACTTCTATTCACACTATTTTAAGTAATTTAGCTACTGAAGATTTGAATTTGGGGCTTGATATAAATACTATTTTTCTTCATGGTGATTTAGATAAAGAGATATATATGAAACAATCACAGGTATTTGAGGTCAAAGTTATAGCGAATTTAGTGTGCAGATTGAAGAAAAGTTTATATGGCTTGAAGTAAGCACCTTGGCGGTGGTATCTTAAATTTGATAGTTTTATGCATAAGCATGGTTACACTTGGTGTCATTAAGATCATTATGTTTATTTTAGGAGGTTGGATAATGATAGCTACAATTTTTATGATTATATGTTTATAATATGCTTGTAGCTGGGTCTAACATGGACCTTTTTAAGGGGTTAAAACAAACATTAGTACATTCATTTTCTATGAAGGATTAGAAGACAAAAAAAAAAATCCTCGGTATGTAAGTTTTCAGTGATTAAAAGAATAGAAAATTGACATTATCTCAAGCCGATTATATTAAGAAGGTGTTGTAATATTTCTCTATGGAGAATGTTAAAGTTGTTAGCATACAGTTACTTGGTCATTTAAAACTAACTAAGGAGATGTGTCTAAAGACAATAGAAGCGAAGGCTAAGATGTCTAAGGTACCTTATGCTTTAGCTATATAGAGATTAATGTATGACTTGCTATGTACTAGGCTAGATATTACACATGTAGTGGGAGTTGTTAGCATGCATATGAGTCATCTAGGGATTGAGAATTGCAATGCATTTAAATGGATTCACAGGTTTTTGAGAGGAACATCCAGTAAGTGTTTACATTTTAGGGGCTCTACTACTAATTTACATAGCTATGTTAACTTATATTTGATATGAGATATTGATACTAGGTAGGGTACTACTAGTTATGTATTTTTTGTTGGTGGAACAATAGTGAGTTAGATTTTTTAGTTGCATAAGGTTAATTCTTTATCCACTATAGAGGTAGAGTATGTTGCTGCTATAGAGATAGCCAAGGAGATGATATGGCTTCAAGTCTTTGTGGAATAATTGGGACACCCATAGAGGGATAATTTTTTATTTATAGATAGCCAGAGTGTCATTCATCTTGCCAAGAATTATGCTCTACATTCAAAGACAAAGCACATACAATTGTGGTACCATTTCATTCAGTCAATTTTGGATGATGGGAAGTTAAAAATAGAGAAGAAACATACAAATGATAATCCAACATATATGTTTACCAAGGTAGTGACAAGGGAGAAGTTGAACTCCTCTTTAGCTTTAGTTGGTCTTCTAGACCAAATAAAATAAAATAACACCAGATTCTACGGTGGTTTGATATTCCAATGGGAGCTACAAGTTTAGCAATTCTATGATCAATCTCCAAGTGGCAGGTTAATTTTATAGACTCCGATCAGTCTCCAAGTGGGAGTTTTTTCTGATGTGGAGCCTAATCAGACTAAGAGATTAATATTTTCCTACTTTATTTGGTGTGGTTTCTATCCAAATTATTACTATAGGGGTTTAGGGGTAGCGCCCTCAAAATGAGGCTAAGGAGTAGCACCCCTTGTGAGGTCTTGAGGTAGAGCCCCAAGTGTTCTCCTTGTCATAGTAGTGGGTGGGGTCAAGGGGAAATGCCCTTGAAGCCAAAAATAAACTTTATTATTTTAAAAGGTGTCAACTATCATTTTTCTATTGGATGACTCATTCTAGCCCTAATTTCTATAAGCAACAAAATGCATGTATAAAATGGCTTAGGGTTAGGGATTTCATAATGCATGATGAGAGTGTAGCTTCTTGTGACAGTATTGAGTTGTAAGGGATTACA
Organism: Cupressus sempervirens; assembly: GCA_028749045.1. NCBI lineage: Eukaryota > Viridiplantae > Streptophyta > Pinopsida > Cupressales > Cupressaceae > Cupressus > Cupressus sempervirens. Next base: position 314,740,516 of record CM053785.1, read on the forward strand.
AATTGTAATCAAGTTGTAATTGCTATATAATAAGAATATTGAACTCATTGTTGGTGGACATAGTCCATGGATTGGGTGAACCATGTTAAAGTTTTGTGTCACATGTTCTCTTTAATACAATTTATTATTTTCTGATATTAGTTATATTTGCATGTAATTGTTATTTTTTGTCTGTGGTTAATCCTAACACTATGTACCTTGATATTTTCTCTAATATTGTTATTATAGGAAAATGGAGATCAATATCAGATTCAAAGGAAGCTTGAGGGTAAGTGCACCAAGTTTTGGTGCCGAACGGAAGGTATAAGTTGCCACTTTTTTTTCTTTTTTTTCCCTAAAATCAATAATTTCTAAAATTTGACAAGAATTTGAAGATAGTTACACTCAAAATTTTAAGATATGATAAAAAAAAAAAAAATAATCCTTTGAATCTAGTTTCTAAACTACATTTTTTTTTCCAAAATGGTTTAGTTTTGTATGCCTAAAATGTGAGCACACTTCTATGAGTCATTATATCCAAGATTTCTTAAGAATGAGATCTCAAATGGTGGCTCATAGCTCTCTATTCATGGAGTGCAAGGGTTTGTAATGGAGACCCTCAGTTTGACCTAATTTGTGCCCATGCAAGTACACCATAAAATGAGAGATTCAAAGATCAAAATATGAATGCAAATGAAGATACAAACTAATCTAAATGATGACAATACAAAGCAATGTAAAAAAAAAATCTAATCTATGAAAGGAAATAACAATGCAATATTAATCTATGAAAACAAATATGGATCTAAGCTAATACGAAAATTCAAGGATGGATCATGATGATGTAAGCCATGGATGCATGAGAGAAGAAAATAAGAAGATAGAAGTTCTCCACAAAAAGCTTTAATGTTCAAACTCCTCCAAAAATTGCTCTCCAAACTTGCAGCATAACAATAGCATAATCATGGATGTCAATAATAGGTTCTTCCTTATAAAGAAGAATAGATGATAAGATTAAGTAGCAATAAGATTTAATCAAGGGCGGAGAAAGGATGATCCGTGTGAGACAAAATTCCACCAATGAGAAAAGATGAGGAAAATTAAATGGAATCCCACTTAGAAATATGTGCATTTAAGTGTAGAGAAAATAAATTTAAAAAATATTTATTTAATTTATTTCCTTTTTTTTAAAGTGGGATTTCATTTATTTAATTAAAAGAGGGATCTTCTTTTAATTCAAAGGGGATTTTATTTAATTAAAAGGGAGCAAGTTCTTTTAATTAAATAACATATATTTAATTAAATTAAAAAAGGGGTTTTTCTCTTAATTAATTAAATGTGGATTAATTATTTAATTAAAAGAGAGGTTTTCTTTTAATTAAATAAGACTTAGGATAAAAATGATCAAACCTTAGGAAATATTAAAATTATTGAATTAATTATAATTTGATCAAAGAAATTGATTTGAAATAAAATATTGCAAATCATTGATTCAGGAAATTTGATAAATTGAATAATGTGGGCCCATAGTCCAGGTGACAATTTTAGGGTGCATACATTTGCCCCTCTTTGACTAATGTGTGATTGATTTGGGAACACATGTAGTCAAAGAAATAAATTGAAGTGTGAGATCAATTTGGGATCATAAAATAACCCAGATGTGTGGTCAATGAATACATTAGGATAAATAATACAAATAAATTTTGACTTAAAAAAAGTCAAGTATAAAATTGATAAAACTAAATCAAGGATTGAAGTTGATAGGTACTGCCCCCTCATGATCAAAATCAAAATGAGATAGAGGAGACATGAAAAATTGATAAATTTGATCAAATTGAACAAAAGATAAAGTTCTTAATGTAAGATGAAATATATCAGAATCAAAGAACCAAGGTAGATCATCAAGCATGAAATATTATGCCCCAAAGTTGAATTAGAAGAAAAGAAGTGGGGTAAAAGCGAATGGAAGGTACAAATTTGGAAGATATGGAAAGAAATAGAAAGAAGCAAAGAATTTTTTTTGTAAGAAATAGAATGCCCCAAAATCAATCAACTATTTAAGATAGAAATTTCAATTAAGATCACAAAAGAAGATAAGGAAATGAAGATAAAAAAATGACCATAGTTGATTAAAAGTGATTAAAAGTCCATGATAAAGATGAAGAGAAAACCCTCTCAAACTCATAATCCAAACTAACATGAAGTCTAATAATGCAAGCTACATGAAAATGTAATGGTGTACTTGCAAAAGAGAAATTGTAACATAATATTTTGTGTTCATAATTTATTAGAGAATGTTTACTTTTATCATTGGTCCATTATTAAAGGATATCAAAAAATCACACAATCATCACTAGTCACAAGCGCAACTATGAAGATGTGAATGCAATTTATATCATATTGGAATGTGGAAAGATTCTAACATAAGCATCAAATACATAAAGGTCAAGATGACTTCTATGTTAGCTTACCTAATCTAATGTAGTAAAACCATGATCACATCAAGGCATAAAGGCCAGGATGACCGTAAGAATGGTTGTGCAAAAAATAGTCAAGGATGATGCCTCAAATCTCCTAGGTGTTTCAAGGGGACAATAAGAGACACTCTAGAGTTTCAAGACCACACCCACAACTAGAAAACAAATAAAACCATGCCCCATGCCCCAAGTCCTCTAGCTATGCATCCTAGAGAGACTTATCAGACAAGGACACTCAATGAAAATCAATAATAGTCAGTGCACAAAGAAAAAAATCATGACATAGGTCAAGCATTAAGTATTTGTGTTTAAACATTTAAGTGTGTCAATTGATATTGAGTTCCAAGGTAAGGATTGAATGTTGGAAAGTAGGTAAGATCACATGACAAAATTGGGTAAAATCAAACTAAAAAGTGTTGAAAAACACTCGATGTCATGGGTTATATTGAAAAATATAGTTGGGATGGTGTTGAAAAACACCATTTGCAAGGTGTCTTAAAGACTAACATAGCCAAGAGACCAAAGCGAACATAGTTATGCCCCCTAGATAAAGATCAATTCCAAACCAAGGCAACAAGGACAAGGCATGATGGAGAAAGGCCAAGTGTTGAGGATACACACTAAGAAATAGGGGTGCAAAGGCCTCAAGTAGCACTCGTTTCTAGGTTTTCACCACTTGGTTTTTTATTTTTTTATTTTAATTTTTTTTTAGAATATATAATTTTTTTTGGAGACACATCAAAGTGCTTATTACTAAGATGATCATTTTTCAGGACATTTTCCAATTTGTAGAATTTTGATAGTATATCATTTTTTTGTGTTTTTGAAATATATCATTTTTTTGTATTTTTAGTATCAATAAATATGTATAAAGATGCCCCCAGATAGAATGAGCATCATGGATAGAACTTCTTTAGGTGCAAGACATTGATAAGATCAGGGAGTCTCTCTCTCTCTCTCTCTCTCTCTCTCTCTCTCTCTCTCTCTCTCTATTGTGAATAGTAAATAGGCACCAAATCCAAAATTTATTGTAATAATGTAAGGTCCAAGCTAATTAGGTTCAAATTTACCCTTTTGATCTCTATTCCATTGATTCTTAGGATTTTTACATAGGACAAGATCTCCCACTTGGAATTATCTAGGGCGAACCTTTACATGCACTTTTGATAGAACCTCATATGGTCAAATGATGCTTGGCATTTCTCATCTATAAGTTCTAACTCTTGAAGTCTCATGGCATGCTAGTCTTCATTTGTAACTAGACCTTTGTGGGAAACTCTGAGTGAAGGAATCTCAACCTCTAAAGGTAACACTATTTTAGCACCATATGTAAGGGATAAAGGAGTAGCTCTAGGAGTACAAATACTCATTCTATAGGCCCACAAAGACAAATTTATTTGTAAGTTCCAATCCCTACCATTCTTATGAGCTATTCTATGTAAGATTTTGAGAATGGTTTTATTTGATGGTTTTTCTTCACCATTTGCTTGCGGGAAGTAAATTGAAGACCAATTTTGTTTTATCTTAAATTTCTTACAAAGTTGTTTAAGGTCCTTCTTTTTTAGACTGGCCTCCATTGTTAGTAATAATCTCATAAGGAACTCCATATCTACAAATAATATGATTCATAATAAATAGAGAAACTATCTTGCTAGAGGCAACAAAAAGTGGGATAACTTCTACCAATTTAGTGAAGTAATCAATAATAGTGATAATAAACTTGTGTCCACATGATGAGTTGGGATGAATCTACCCAACAAGATCAAAGGCCCAACACTGAAATGGCCAATGAGAGATAGAAGGAATGAGTTCCTTGCTCGGAGCATGTATCAGGTTACCATATTTTTGACACTTTTCACATGACTTTGCAAAAGCTACTGCATCAATTTGCATCTTGGGCCAATAGTACCCCACCTTAAGCAACCCTCGAGCCATAGAAAGACCATTGGAATGTCCCCATAGATGCCCTCATGGATGTCAACTAACACTTGATCAAATTCCTCCTTTTCTAAGCATCTAAGAAGTGATCCATCTAGACCCCTCCTATACAAATCTCAAGAGATAAGGGAATGGCAAGAGGCATTTCGAATAAGGTTTCTATATTCAGATTAGTTAAAGGTGTTAGGTACAATGCCATCACAAAGGTATGAATAAATGGCACTGTAATAGGATGACTCATGACCAACAAGGGTACAAATAACATGACTTTCTTGTGAATCATAGATAGGTGATGTAGATCTTCCACCAAGAATTCAAATCTTGATTCATGTTGCTCTAATTGAAGAAGTGAAGCAAGTTTAGCCATAGCATTAGCTGCTTTATTTTCTACTCTAGGGATTTGTTGAAATGAGACAAATGTGAAGTAACATCTCAAGGAATGAACCATTTGCTTGTAAGGTACCAATTTCTCATTTTTTGTTAACTAATTTTCATTAACTTGGTTGATTATTAGTTGTGAATCCCCATAGATGTGTAACTCTAGAATTTTCCATTCTACAACCATCTTAAGTCCATTTGTTAAAGCTTCATAGTCAATAATGTTATTTGTACATGGAAATAATAACTTGTAAGATTTAGGAATTATGTACCCATGAGGAGAAACAAAAAACACACTAGCTCTAGAACCATTTTGCATAAAGGATCCATCAAAGAACATCTTCCATGTTCTTTTAATCATATACATGAGGTGCTCATATGGGAAATCAACTTGAATAGGTGTATTATCTTGTAGTGGGAAATCAACCAATTGATCTGTTATGGCTTGTCCTTTGATTGGTTTATGCTCAACGTACTCTATGTCAAACTCTGAAAGGATCATCATCTATTTAGAAAGTCTACCCATGAGGGTAGCCTTACCTAGTAAATACTTAAGTGGATCAATTTTTTCTCTGAGGTGTATAGTTTGCGCAAGCATATAATGTCACAACTTTTGGGAAGAAAACACAACTGTGAGGCAAGCTTTCTCAATACTGGTGTAATTAACCTCATATGAAACACAAGTACAACTAATGTAGTATATTTCTCTTTCTTTCCCATGTTTATCCAATTGAGCTAATAATTTCCCCAAGGAAGACTCTATTGCTGAAATGTATAGAATAAGTGGTTTCCCTAGGATAGGAGGCATCAAAATAGGAGGATTTGCCAAGTATTTATTGATTTGATCTATGCTCTTTTGACACTCTTCATTCCATACACATTTGACTCCTTTATGTAAGTTCTTATTGAAAGGTTGAGCTCTATCTACCAACTGTGAAATAAACCTCCTTGTAGATTGAAGACACCCTTGAAGTCTCCTCATTTGAGTAATGTTTTTAGGAGGTGGCATATCCATGATTGCTTGAACTTTTTTAGGGTCCACCTCTATACCTTTTGCTGAAATAATGAATCCTAGTAATTTTCTAGAGGTGACTCCAAATGTACACTTTTTAGGATTTAACCTTAGTTGAAATTGTTCCATGCCATCTAGAATGACTTATAAATAATTTAAGTGTGTATCTCTTTTCTTAGACTTAGCCAAGGTGTCATCCACATAATCTTCCATGTTTTTCTACATCATATCATGAAAAATAGTTGTCATAGCTCATTGATAGGTGGCTCCTGCATTTTAATTGAAAAGGCATAATGTTCCAACAATAGGTACCCCATGCATAAGTGAATGCAGTCTTTTCTTGATCTTCGGGAGCTATCTTAATCTGATTATATCCAAAAAAACCATCCATAAGGAATAAATCTCATAACCCATGGTCATATCCATTGTAAGGGAACTTAACACACTAATGATAGGTAGATGGCACTACTTGCATATCATGAATCCATGGTCTACCAAGTACAATATTGTATGCAAGGGGTCTAGCATCAACTATTTGGAATAAAATATATTTTCCAACAAGACTAACCCTAACGGGAAGGAAAACCAACCCCTTTGAAATTCTCTTTGCCTCATCATAGGCTTTGATAATAATCTTCATTCTGGTATCAATAACTTCTTCAGAATAACATAATGTCTTTAAAAGACTCAATAAGCCCAACACCCCCATCTATCAACACACACCAAACACAAGTTCTATGGATCATGACTTCAATATGAAGGGCAAGATTGTGCAGATGGCTCAAAGATTTATCATCTTCCTCTGAAAGGAAAGGTAATGAGGGCTAACAATATGATTGACCATGTTTTGGAATTAATTTACATCTAAATTTTTTGGGACATTTGCCATGCACAAAGTGTCCTCAAGGAATTTTTTGTGTCTTGGAGATAACTCTAAAAGCTCAAAGATCAAAATTTTAGTGGGGGTTCTTTGCAATTGATCAACAAGATTATAATTTGACCTAGGATTGATCACTAGTTTTGAAGGAACATACTTGGATTGCACTTGTCTTGGCTTACTTGGTTGGTTTGAACTAGGTCCTTTGATGTCAAGAGGACCTTGACTTCATATAACAACATTGAGACTTTGGGAAGACACTTGTTTAGGTTTAGTTGACTAGTTTGAATTGGGTCCTCTAATGAGAAGGGGACCTTGAGATGAAACTCTAGAGTGAGAACCTCTTAGCACCAAAATAGGTTTATCATCAAGGATAGGAGAGCTCAAATTTAAATCATAACCATTGGGATCTTTATCTTCCATCATGTTGACACTTTCTTCTATAACCCTAAGCATATTGACAACATTTTTTACATTTTCATATGTGCAATTGATTGTAACCTTGCCATTCTTGGGTTGGGAAGCTTCCCCTTTCTCATACTTGGGCAAAGTCTCTTTGAATGCTATGTGATCAGCATTGGCATTTAATCCATCTATTTCAAGTTTTTCATTCTCAATAAGGTCTTGAACAATATGCTTAAATATCTCATAGTTTTCAATATTGTGTCCAATGCCATTGTGAAGCTTGCAATAGGCCGTCTCATCCCACCACCATGGCTTAGCTTTAAGTATACAGAACTTTGTGGCAACACAAGGGTGCACAAGATTTTGAGAAAGGAGCTTTGTAAATATCCCTTCATATGACTCAACCAATTGTTTAAAGTTACATTTCTCTCCTTTAGGCCTTTCTTGATATCTTGGCTTGTTACTTTGTTGATTGACACTAGCCAAATGGAGAATATCTTGGTATTTAGGCTTAGAGGAATCCACAACTCCATCATTAACCACTTTTTTCTTCTTATTCCAATATGTGTTCTTTCCTTTATTCTTGTTATTGCTGTTATTTTGACCATTGTTGTTGGTGTTTCCATTTTTTGTCAAAATACCTTACTCTCTCAAAACATCCTCAATTCTAAATGCAACTTCAACCATGGTATCAAAGGACTCAAAAATCATCTTCTTAACTTTGTACTCCATCTCAAGAACCATGTTACTAATAAGGATTTTAATCTTTTCTTTCTCAGGAATAGTCCTATAATAGTGAGAGCACTGTCATCTACATCTTTGCAAGAAAGTAACAAAGGATTCTCCTTGATTTTTCTTTGTGTGACATAATTCTATTAGTGAGATAGATCATGAAAGATTGTATGCAAAGTGTTGAAAAAATCTCTAAATTAACCTAAGAAATGTCTTAACAGGAGGAGTTATATTGGTATACCATTCCATTGCTTGACCCTTAAGACTCCTTGGAAATAATCTCATAAGGTATGAGTCCTCATGATGAAACTCAAAACTCATAGTATAGAACTGATGTGCAGGATCATTCGAATCCCAATTTCCATCATATTTGTCATATTGGGGGATCTCAATTTTTCTAGGAAAATATTTCATGTCAACACTCTTATCAAAAGGATTAGGAAAAATTGAATCAAGTAAAAAAGAACTCTTGGTTGTCGATATTTTCTTTAGTTGTTTCTTCAATTGGTCAATTTCTTCTTTCATAGAAGGATCATGCTTTTGAATCTTTTTGTCTACATAAAAGTTATAAGGGACCTTAGCACCCTTGTTAATTAAATGTTGAAAGCATGAATCTCTATTTTGGTCCATATATGCTTCCATATGTTGTTGAAAATGTGGTTCTGGTTGCATAGCCATGAAATCATAAGAATTAAAGTCAAATCTTGAGCTACCACCTCCATATTGTGAACCATGATGAGCTTGTTGTAAAGATTGTCTTTAAAATATAGGGGGTTTTGATCTCCTATAATAATCATTTCTTGAAGCTCTCCTTCCTCTAGGTCTAGTAGATCATGAAGGTGTTCTTGAGTGTCTTCCACTTTGTGGAGTCTTAAGAGGGGTGGATGGAGGAGAATTTTTTCCAACACCAATGTTCACATTGTTGAATTTATCATCAAGTTGTGAAGCCACAAGAAGATCTTGTGCTTCTTGATTCCTTTCTATCTTGATCATAACTTACTTTTCTTTCTCTAAACATCTAAATTGTTCTTCCTTCTTAGCTTGTTCTTCTAGAAGGGCTTTTCTCTCATGCTCAAGTACTTTGAGTCTACCACTCGCATAATCTAAAGGTTTCATGAGTGGTATACATGGTCTTGACTGTCTAAACTAGTTACCTGTAAATGTTACATTCACACAAGCACTAGATGGCTCATTAATTTGATGATCATATTAGGATTTCTTTTCTTGATAGGCATAATGCTTACCTTTATCATCCCTTTGGTGTGCATCCAAATATCTATCCTAAATATGGGGTGAGGTTGGTCTATTTTTATGAACAAGACAACCACTCAAAATGACAATATAGTATTCATCACTTGTTCTTTTGTGGAGCCACTATAATATCCATATCCATATCCTAGTGAAGTGATGCTAAGGGTGTACTCAACTCAATAAGGTCACTACTAGGTTCAAAAAAATATTTTGAAACATTCTCAGGCAATTGAACAAACACAAGTTCCTTTCCCTTATGTCTTTGACAAGTTTGAACTAAAGGTAATTGTTTAAAGACAACTTGAGGTCACTTTCCTTGATCTACTTGATATCTTGTTATAATCAGCATGAAAGAAAAGGTACTAGATGATAGGATAACTCTAAGAAACATTGGTACCAAACTAGGATAGTAAAAGCACTCAATTGTTCAAAAGAGATGTGATAAGATAAAATTTTGTAATAGGCATAAACCAACACTATCATAGAGGTGCCCACAACTTTGGGTGAGTACCCTAGCACATATAGACCAGGAGGATGATTTACCCAAATTATGAATAATTAAAATTGAATTTTTATGAAAGTGGATGGATAAGAGATTACTAAGACTCCAAGAATAACATCAAAGAATCTAAAGGTATATCTTTCTTAATAAGGACAGACTTTAACTCACTGACTCCAAACAAGGTCACTTGTGAAATCAAAGATCACTAATTCAAGGGGTCAAAGCACAATAATCCAAGGTGCAAACAAGTTTTTAACAATGGGGTAAGTAGCCTAATTTGAACTGAATCAACCTAGGGAGATTGGAAATAATAGGATAGCAAAGGAGTTTGATCATTAAAGTCTTGATTCAAGAACTCAAATTTTATTCATTTTAAATATCCAACTAGGTGTGATAAATTTTGAATCATAAAATAGGCACATAGGAAAACAAGTAGGAATTTCAAGCAAACATCTTCCAAAAATGAGCAAGGGGCAAAGCAACCTTGCACATAAACAAGAATAATGTCGTAGTATTAGTCTAATCCCTAGAACCACCACTGTGTATGTTCTCAAAATGTTTTTCAATCATGCACATAGTCCTAGAAAAGAAAATTTGGCAGCACTATGGTTCTTAGTAATGTTCAACTCTGTAGCTTTTGCAATCTAGAGTGGGTAAAATCCAATCCCGATGCACCAGGGTTTTGAGATATTCTAAGAATTTAATCAATTGGAGATACTAAGGAGATCTAACAACCTAACAAAAGACTACACCTGTGAGGATTTCCTCCACAAGGATATTTATATAGCAATTACTACTACCACATCAAAAATGGTTATTACTGCTTGAGGTTTCATCCACGTGGTTGACCCAATAAAAGAAATGTCCACTGTGATTAAGCCTCTCTAATCAAGGAAGAATCACAAAGTCATACCACATGGGGATTTAGTTTGGATTCAAGGGTTCCAAGTTTTTGATGTGCCCAAAAGGGAACAAAGCATAATCCTCTAGCCTCTTCACTTTACCTAAACATAGCAAACAAGATTCTATGACAAGCTAATTTGAAATCACTTCTTCAAATTTTTGGAAAAGCCAACAACAAATACCAACAATCTCAAAAGAGAAAGTACTAATGGATGTTGAGGACAAACCTAAGTGGAATAGTGAGATAATAACAAATATCCTTCCCTACCTACGAGGGAATTTATTGTCGAGTAGAGCTTCATATGTAAGGCAAGTGAATGAATCACATTCCCTCAAGAACTCCACAAATAGTGTTCATAGGACCTAATTACGATCTAAAACAAATATGCATGAAGTAAATCTAGATCCAAGTCTAGAGCACCAAATGAAGTGTGAATCTATGAAAACATGTAAAAGCACTCAAGCCAAACACATGAGAGGGTTCATTTTACTTTCAAATCCAAATAGTATAGAGATCCAACAAAATGCCTAGTAAGTTTTGTAATGCATCTTTTCTCTGTTGTACCTTTCACTTACACTTGAATGCTCACTTGCAACAAACAAAGCAACAAGCAAAATAAGCAAACACAAGATATGCAATATATATCCAACTTATGCAAAACTAGGGTTAGATCTAAAAATATGTTTTTTAAGAGTGATAATAACTAGAAAATAACCCAAATGAAAGCTCACATCATGCATTGATCCATGTGAAAATCAAATGCAAGCTATTCATTAAATGCTCTTTTTTTAATATTGATTTTTGACCTAGTCAACAAGATTGGACCTATATGATATGAATTTGGATCCAAAACCATAAATGCAGAAAATAGACCCTTATAAAAAATTACAGAGATTTCCAAAAATATTAGAATTTTGAAAAGATCTTTTCTTTTGTGCCCTAGGAAGCCATTTTGTCAAAACAGACCAATTTTTGCAAATTGAATTATTGAGCCTTAATATGATCTCTAAAATCAAAACACAAATAGCCAACCCTATTTATAATTCAAAGACCTTTCCAAAAATGTAGAATTTTTAAAAAATTCTCTAATTTTCACCCTAAAATGATTTTTCATGAAAAATCAAGAATTTTTTTATTATAAAAATACCTTAGAAAAATCTATAAATTTCAAAGAAGCTTCTCAGATATATCGCCACCCTACAAAAAATGACTTAGAGAAAAACACCAAGCTATTTGGGAGATATGATCAAATCTTTAAGATCTAGAGATTTTTTGTCTTCAAACAAATCCGCATAAGGGGGTTAGCTCCAAAAATATCTAATACTAGCAAGTAAAGGTGGGTTGCCCTATGGTGGGCACAAAAAATGTATGCCTAAAATGTGAGCACACTTCTATGAGTCATTATATCCAAGATTGCTCAAGAATGAGGTCTCAAATGGTGGTTCATAGCTCTTTATTCATGGAGTGCAAGGGTTTGTGATGGAAGCCCTCAGTTTGATCTAGTTTGTCCTTGTGCAAGTACACCATAAAATGAGAGATTCAAAGATCAAAATATGAATGCAGATGAAGATGCAAACTAATTTAAGTGATCATGATGATGGAAGCCATGGATGCATGAGAGAAGAAGAAAAGAAGATAAAAGTTCTCCACAAAAAGCTTTAATGCTCAAACTCCTCCAAAAATTGCTCTCCAAACTTGCAACATAACAATAGCATAATCATAGATGTCAAAAATGAGGAGAGGGCTCTCCCTTATAAAGAAGAATAGATGATTAAGATTAAGAGGCAATAAGATTTAATCAAGGGTGGAGAAAGGATGATCTGTGTGAGACAAAATTCCACCAATGAGAAAAGAAGAGAAAAATTACATGGAATCCCACTTAAAATATGTACATTTAAGTGTAGAGAAAATAAATGAAAAAAAGATTTATTTAATTTATTTCATTTTTTTAAAAGTGAGATTTCATTTATTTAATTAAAAGAGGGGTCTTCTTTTAATTCAAAGGGGATTTTATTTAATTAAAAGGGAGCAAGTTTTTTTAATTAAATAGGAAATATTTAATTAAATTAAAAGAGGGGTTTTTCTCTTAATTAATTAAATGTGGATTAATTATTTAATTAAAAGAGAGGTTTTCTTTTAATTAAATAAGACTTATGATAAAAATGATCAAACCTTAAGAAATGTTGAAATAATTGAATTAATTATAATTTGATCAAAGAAATTGATTTGAAATAAAATATTGTAAACCACTGATTTAAGAAATTTGATAAATTGAATAATGGGGGCCCATAGTCTAGGCAACCATTTTAAGGTGCATACAAGTTTTAGGTTCTCAAAAAAGGGGCCAGAGAAAGTTGTACTATTTTTTCAGAAAAAAAACATTACATAGTGCAAAGTGTGCCCCCTCTAAAATTTCAACTTTTTTTGAAAAATTCTTTAATCACTCTAGTCAAAAGTTACCTAACACCTTGTAGTTTATCCCAGATTTTTTGGGTAATTATATAATTTTTTTTTTTTAATGAATTTTGTAATTGGACACATCCCAAAAATATGAAATATCAATGTGCTCCCCCTAAAAATGATAAAAAACTAATCTAAATTTTTTTATTTTTTTTCAAAGTGTGTAAAATAGATTCTAGTTTCTCAAAAACTAATTTGTTGCAAAATTTGATGAATGGGCTAAGATCTACACCTGAATTTGTATATTTTGGTTTTTGAGAGAAAATGGACATACATTAAAAAGAAATTATAGTTGAAAGGCTTGAAATAGTATGAATTTGAAATAAATTATATGGTTATATAGCTAACATGGAAATCTATAATATCATGTAACCTAATTTTATTGATGCTCAACCATGAGGAAACTTGAAGGAGAGCAGACAAGAAAAATTAATCATTTTTTGTATGCTTGCTACAAAACACATCTTAGACCAGTTTAGAAACTCCAAACTTTTAGGTTGGATCCCCGAGGAGAATCCAAGCCTTAAGCTTTTTAGAATCCAAATCTTTAAAAATTGTGTGCATGTTATTTAAACAATTTTTAAATTTAGGCTTACATATAGCATACGCACTATAACGCATACATGCTATAGGGCACATGCACTTTGTAAGCCTTGTGTTTCAATAGAGAGGGAAGGAGAGGGGGAGAGAGGGTAGAGAGGGAGAGTGAGTAAAGGATGAGGAGAGAGTAGGAGATGGGAGAGGGTGGGATAGAGAGAGACAGAGGGAGAAATGGAGAGAGAGAAAGAGAGAGTAGGGGATGAGAGAGGGTAGGATACAAAGAGAGAGTAGGGGATGGGAGAGGGTAGGATAAGGGAGAGAGAAGGGGATGGGAGAGGGTGGAATAGGAGAGAGAGAGAGAGAGAGAGAGAGAGAGAGAGAGAGAGAGAGAGAGATTTTTCACATAGTGTGTGTGCACTTTATAGTGCATACACACTATATGAAAATACCAAAAAATAGTTACAGGGAAAGTTTGGTTCCCTACTGACCCATATTCTCTTTTTTTATTGGTTTTTCTATTGTTCTAATATAAAACAAGGGTTTCATGCTATTGGAAGCTAGTAAACACCAAATTCAATCATTGGATACACTATCTGAAAGGTTTTCGAACATTCTTTCTATAGAAAAGGTTAGTGTAGTCCTTTTTAAATATTCATTGTTACTATAGAGATAAATTTCATTATAATTTGACAAGTTGTTTAACATACAGTGAATTCATTGAAATTTATATGTTTGAATGAATTGTTAGATGGAAATGGTTATAAATTTTAATGTATGAATAATTCATTATAATTTTACAAGTTGTTTAATATATATTGTGTATTCATTGAAATAATTATAATTTGAATATGTATTTAAAAGATTTTTTATTTTCAAATTGTAAGTAATTCAAATGTTTGAATAATCTGACTTATAGAAATCATCATCATGCCAAGGAAGAAACTAGAATATCAAATAATGGAAGAGAGGGAGAAAGATTTGGCAATTAAAAGAGATAAAATGAAACTACTATGTGAACAAAGAAAATTGCAATGTAATAATGAAGAATTGTCTTTCGAAGAGGAACACGAACCACTAATACAAAGAAACAAAGAGGAATAATTGGAAAGACACAGAGAATGAATGAGACTCTTATGCTTAAGAAGATAATTGAATTGTGAAGCTACACCATCTTCCAATGTTGGAGTCATATCATCATCTCATGTTGAAAAGATGATAATTTCTACATCCGAAAATGCATACACTCCATCTTATCATGTTGAAGACACAACATCAACATATCAATTAGGTGATATTCTATCTTTTGCATCTTATTGCCAGGGCACATCATCTTCGGTTCAAGATATGCAAATCGCTCAACATTATGTTGATGTTTAAAATAACAAGGGAATGGAAGAGATTATAACACCTTATAGAATTCATTTTAGAAGACCAAAATATTTGATTGATATTGATACTAACATTTTTAAATCAATTGCTAACAAGGTTAGCAAGTGTACTTGCCAAAAAAAAGTTAATCCTATGTGGAGATTATTCTTTGAAGAATTAAATATGATAGGTCAATTCTAATTATTTATTGAAATTGTGAGAAATTTGAAATTTAGGCCCATCATGAAGATTCTTGGGCTAAGAACGATAGATGATTCAAATGAAAAAAATATTATAAAGAATCTAATGAGTGTATATGGCAAAGTGGGTTCTCAATCACACACCAAAGATAGTAAATCATAAGACATATATTTACATCGACAATAGAAAGTACCCAAATGAAGAAAGCTCAACTCATGAGAAAGACAAGAAAAATATTGAAAATTAGTAGAGGTACTCTAAGGAGAGCCATGGTAAGGTGTGAGAGAGTGGAAGATCCAAAAAAAAAGAGTTATAGACATTTAACGGTAGAATACCGCAAAAGAATAAAGAAAGTAGTGAAGCTTTGAAATCATTAATTGAAGATTTTTGGAAAAAATAATACACATGTTTCCCCTAATCAAAGAGATTTTGTAAGAAGGAGGATTAGTAGCCAAAATCATGATCCACATGCGAAACATTTTTTGGACTCAACTTTGACACAATTCTTTGTAAAATTTATTGGTATGTATTCTCAAATTTAAATAAGTCAAAGATTTTTTGAGATGGGTAAACCTTTTTATGTGAAGATAAAACACACACACACAACTTCTTATTGTAGGATACATACTGAATTTTCTAACATTTTGATGTTTTAAGGCATATATGTGTGTTTTTAGATTCTAAGTTTGTTTTTCAAGATTGTGACATGAATGAGCCACTTAGATCTTCAAGGGAATTCATATTCAACATTTTATGTGAAATAGGGGAAGGTCAACAATTTTACAAGATATCATGCTTGTATTGTACATGCTTATTTTGTGGTTCTTTGCAACTTTTATCAACTTGTAAACATATGGATAGTACACATGCAATTGAAAATGAAATAGTAGATTACAGAAAATATAAGATAGTGACATATGACCTAAAAGATGGGAAATGGAGTAAAATATGTGATTTAGTTATTGAAAAGATTCCAATGTATGAGTTCATGAAGATTTTTAGTGAAAATATTTTTTATTTGTATGCAACGTATACACATAGAGCTTGATGGTTGTATTTGCAATTCAAGTTGTGCATGGATGCATTTCCACTAGATACCATTTTTTTGGTTATAGACTTCCTAGAGAAATAAACACTACAACCACAAATTGAGGTACAAGCAAAGTTTTATACTTCTCAACATGTTTCCATATTTATTGTCATAACATTCATGCATGCACCTACAAGTATAGAGGATGATAGAAAGATATTCAGGGAGTACCATTTTTACATCAGTGATGATTGATCGAATTCTACAGAGTTTGTACATGGTTGTTTTCAAATATTCTATGAATATTGGCTAACAAGGGCATACCATATTTCCAGCATATTATTTGGTCATACAATTGCACATCTCAATTCAAGAATGCACAGATGTTCTATTGGTTAAGGATGCATAGGGTTTCTAAAATTTAATATATGTGGAATTTCACAGAGGATGGTCATGGAAAGGGATAACATGATGGTGCAGGTACATGAATCAAAAGAGCCTTAGCTCATGAAGAATTAAAGTAGAAAGATGGAGCAACATTGATAGATGCAAAATCAACCATTCAGTGATGTAACACTCTAATGGGTCTAGGTAAGGAAGGTGAGTCTACAGTTCGTAGATTTTTTTTGGTTGATAGATAATACTAATAATGACCCATATGAGTATTTTTCACATTTACACAATGAATTAGGTCTTCCCCAACCATATTCCATCAATTGGAATCCATTAACAAGGTTAAAACATTCAAATACTTGTTTTTATTGGGCAACATAAACCTAATTGATCAAGCTAGGCTTGGTTTACAAAGAAACGTAGAGGAAATGGGTTCATGGAAACAAACCT
The DNA here is from genome assembly GCA_028749045.1 of Cupressus sempervirens. Classification (NCBI taxonomy): domain Eukaryota; kingdom Viridiplantae; phylum Streptophyta; class Pinopsida; order Cupressales; family Cupressaceae; genus Cupressus; species Cupressus sempervirens. The sequence goes on from CM053785.1 coordinate 314,757,413, forward strand.
AAAACTTAGGAATGACTAAAAACCTTATTTCAACTTGTTTCCAAATTCTTAGCCCTCTAATGGGTCTCTAACTCTTGTCATACTCCAAATAGCATGTTCACAAGGTCAAATCCTCTTAGGTACTTGACCTAGGGTTGGTTAGGAAAAATAGAAAAAAATATTCTCTAGTATTGAAACCTTGAAATCATTTAAAGGACCCTACTAACTACATTTTCCCAAGAGGCCATGAAAATCTAACCATAGAGATTGTAATTAGGGGCCCATTTATGGAATATGCACAAAATTGTTGTCCTACAAACCCTGTTACACTAAATCTTGAATAACTTGAGAAAAAAAAAACACTTAGAAGGATGAAACCAAAAGAAAAATAAAGGTAAGTAAAATATCCTTGTGAGATAGTCATTAGATCAAACCTTCCAATCCATGCAATATGACCAATGTATAGAAAACAATACAAATGGCTTCAAAGCTCAAAATCCTTTATTGCAATTTCTCCTAATCCATACAATATTCCCCTTCAGACCTCACAAATGAGGTATTTATCCATCCTAGGTCTATTCCAATGGTTAAAACTATTATTTGAATAGATGTAACTCCTTTCCAACCAAGTTGCATTTTTAGCAACTTTTATAACTTTTCAATTTTGCAATCTTGCACAGAAATTGCAACTTTTGCAAAGTTCACTAGATTTCACTTCTAGGATTTGAAAAGGTTTCAAATTATTCAATTTTTTTAATAAAAACCTAATCCTAAATTATCTTGACCAAAAACTCAAAAAGACCCAATTTTTCCTAATTAGCAACTTTTGCTTATATCTTGCACAAAGTGGCCTAGGCATAGATATCTTGCTCATATGTCTCTCACCATTCATCGTGGGATCAAACTATCTAATCTATTAGCTCATATTTTCCAAACAACCCCTAGCCCCAAGATCATCTCATCTTGTTGACTGCTCAAACATTCTCGGGTACATTGAATAGAATTGACCAAAAGAGTCACTAAATGCCATAGGGAAATGATCTTTGAAGGGGCATATCTCAGAGCTCATGCAAAGTATGGATGAAATTCTAAGCACTATAGGATCATGTTATTGATACGTACAATAACCTCTCTCTCTTTCTAGAGATTGGATTTTATTTTTATTTTTTGAACCATCTCAAGTGATGTTGAAACATGTAGTGTTGGCTAGTACAAAGTTGACAATTGGTGAATCTCTCTAAGGATTATTTATGGGATTGAATTGTCTCCTTTATTAGCTCTAAGTGGCTGGATAAACCCTAGTCCAAATCTCATCCCATCTCATTGATCACTTGAAAATTCTTGGGGATTCTGAATGGAATTGACCTTGAGTGTCACTAAATGCCATAGGGCAGTGATCTTTGATAGGGCATATCACAAAGCTTGTGTGATGTATGGATGAAATTATTGGTACTATAAGATCACGTTGTTGGCACCTATAATAACCTCTCTCCTTTTAGAGATTGGATTCCATTTTGATCTTGCGACCTGATCTTGGGTGATGTTGAAAATTATAGTATTGGCCAGTACAAAGTCACCAACTGGTGAATCTCTCTAATCATTCATCATGGGATTGAACTATCTACTTCATTAGCTCTAAGTGGCTAGGTAAGCCTTAGTCCCAAGAACATCTCATCCTATAGACCACTCAAACATTCTCAGGCATGCTGAACATAATTGACCCTAAGAGTCACTAAATGCCATAAGGAAGTGATCTTTGACGAGGCATATCTCGAAACTCATGTAAGATATGGATGCAATTCTAAGTTATATAGGATCGTGTTATTAACACAATAACCTCTCTTTTTTTAAATATTGGATTCTATTTTTATTTTGTAGCTCCATCTCGGGTGATGCTAAAACTTGTAGTGTTAGCTAGTACAAAGTTGCCAACTAGTGAATCTCTCTAACCTTTCATTGTGATATCAAAATATCTGCTTGATTAGCTTCGAGTAGTTGGGTAAACCCTAGTCCCAATCTTGTCTTGTCCTATTGAACTCTTGAACATTCTTCAAAAAATTGAACATAATTGACTCTAAGAGTCACTAAATGCCATAGGGAAGTGACCTTTGATGGGGCATATCTCAGAACTCATGTGAGATATGGATACAATTCTAGGTGCTATAGGATCATTTTTTTTGACACCTATAATAACCTCTCTATCTTTTTGGAGATTGGATTTCATTTTTATTTTGCGGCCCCACCTTGGGTGATGCTAAAACTTGTAGTATTAGCTAGTACAAAGTCGCCAACTGGTGAATCTCTCTAACCATTTTTTATGGGATCAAAGTGTCTACTTTTTTAGCTCTAGGTGGCTAGGTAAACCTTATTTCCAAGCTTGTCCCATCTCATTGACCTCTTAAACATTCTCGGGCATGCCAAATTGAATTGAACCTAAGAGTCACTAAATTTCATAGGGAAACTATCTTTGATAGGGCATATCTCAGAGATTGTCAAAGGTATGGATGTAATTATGAGTGCTATAGGATCATGTTGACAAAACCTACAATAACCTCTCTCACTTTTTGGAGATTGGATTCTATTTTGATTTTATAGCCCCATCTCTAGTGATGTTGAAACTTGTAGTATTGGCTAGTACAAATTTTCCAACTAGTGAATCTCTCTCACCATTCATCGTGGGATCAAACTATCTAGCATGTTAGGTCCAAGTGGTTGGGTAAACCCTAGTCCCAAACTTATCCCATCCTGTTGACCTCTTGAATATTCTTAGGCACACCAAACAAATTGACCCTAAGATCTTTGATGGGGAGTATCTTAGAGCTCGTGTGTGGTATGGATGCAACTCTGAGTGATACAAAATTGTGTTATCAAAACCTAGTACAATATCCTCTCTCTCTTTTTGGAGATTGGATTTCATTCTAATTTTGAGGCCCTATCTTAGGTGATGTTGAAACCTATAGTGTTGGCCAATACAAAGTCACCAACTAGTGAATCTCTCTAACAATTTGTCATGGGACTTAACTTTTTTCTCCATTAACTCTGAGTGGATGAGTAAACCCTAGTCCCAAGCTTATCTCATTCTATTGATTGTTCAAACTTTCTTAGGCATGCCAAACAGAATTGACCCTAAGAGACTAAATATTGTGTATCGATACTTGAAAGAATGAAAAAGATACAAAAAATTGAAGATGACATCCTATTGGCATAAAAATTTTCCTTGGGAAGGCCTCCTTTGGTAAAAAGCATCATTTCTCATCCCTCTACCTTCTCCAAATTTTGTTTGAACTATCATTCACATTCAAACCCCAAACTCCTCAAAATCAACATTGTAATTCCCTAGCCAGGTATCTAAAACTTGCCTAGGGCATCATTGGAAAATTAGCTACTTCATTTTCAACACCCAATATTTATGACATATTATATAAAATGTGTCCTTTCCCATTTCCCTTAGTTCCATGATGATTCCATGGTGGAAACTCATGGGAGAGTGATTTTTGTGTGGGTTTCTTAGGCAAGACCAACACACAAGGTGTTTTCAAAACAATTTCTAAAAAATTAACAAATGAATACTTAAAGAAAATTTTAACAAAGAAAAATTATTGTACAAACATGAACTAACTTAATCCAAGATATACTTCAACTTTCAGTCAATTATCTAAAACTTGCTTTGCAAAATCTAAAAATTGTCAAAGGAAATGTAACAAAATGTTTGTATTCAAAATCAACAATGAACTCTTCCAACATCCAACTAGTATATTTATCTTCTTCTAGGTCTTATAGGACCTCCTAAGGTATACATTTAGTTAAAACAACCATCTTTCCTTCCTTCCATGTCATAACTAAAAAGTTGAGCAAAATGTTGTGGAGCGACTTTTGAAAGTTGTTGATCACATTGTAATTTTTTAATTTTTGACTTCTAGACCCTTGAAACCTTTTTTAATGGAACCAAAAAGGTTCAATAAAGGTGTTTGGACATAATTTGGCCATAACCAATATGCCTCTTTTTTCCCCTAGACCCATTTGAGCAACTTCTCGACAACTTAGCAACTTTTGGTATTTTAGATCCTAATCAACCAAAATTACATTTTATGAGTTCTAAACACTTAAAAAAGATAGAAAATCACTATTTAGGACCTAGTTGGGTCATATCATACTTAATAATGACTTTTAAAAACTTTCACCCACTTTGACTACCTAGTGTGCCCCCTAGTGTTTATTAGTTGCACATACCTAAACAAGGCTTAGTCAAACCAACTTGATCTAAGCACACCAACACACCATCCTAACTTGGATAGAGTCAACATAAAACTCAAAGAATTTTTTTTTAAAAAAAATCCAAAAAAAGGATTGTATGGTTCCCTACACCAGGATAATGACAAAAAATGGATGTCCAAGAAAAAATGCAACTATAGCTATAGGAATCATAAGAAGAGCATATATAATGTATTTACATGAATGAAGATCTTGAAGAGATGGATAAATAAGTAATATTGATGTAAGATCATCTTGGGTTGCACTACTATCCTGCATATTTTGAGTTTTTATCTTGCTACTGAAATTGGGTTTTGCCAAAATAGCATTTTGTAGTTTTTGGGTACCTGTTGCAAACTGTGTAACTAATTTTTCAAAATTAATGAAGGGATTTACACTTTAGGGATTCAAGTGGGCCTATATTACTATCAATTTTCTAGAGTGAAAGTCCTAACTCCTTATAGTTTGACAGATATGGAAATTCTCCCGGAATATTCAATTTCTTGCATTTCTGCACGATAGTTTTATGTGCTCAACTTTTGGAATGGATGAACACTTTTCCTTGATGAATCAGACCTTGTGAACTTAAGGGGTTGTAGAGGAACAAGATATCTACCCAAATTTCAAAGCATGAGTTCTAACTTAATTTGATCTAGGAGATATCATGATTTTTCTCGGACATTAATTTCATGATAGTTAATTGCTAATGCAGGCCGACTTGTGTATTTAATTTTAGTTTATTTTCATTTAATATTTACTGAGAGCTAAATTATGGCTTCTCCATGTTCTATAATGATCTATAAGATATTTTAGCTAGTATAAATAGAGTGTTTAGGCTTAGAACTAGGTAGATTAGGGAGTTGGAGAAAGGATTGTAGAACATAACTAGAAACTGCAAATTTGCTATTGGATCTTTGAATGTGAATGTATTTGTATTTGGTCATAATTCAAAAGGCCTTATAGCAGGGCATTTATGTTGAATATTTGAAGAATAAATAAAAGAATTTTACTCTTCTTCTTCCTTTGGTTTCTATTCTTTGTTTTTGCTTCTATTGCGTTAACTCTTGCAGGGTGGTTCAGAGAGCTGGGTGTGCTATTGGCCCTAGTTTTCCTCAGTCTTCCTTGTGTTAGGTAGTATTAGAGCATGAGGTTAATCCTTATGGAGATTGGATCATGTAGAAACCTAATTTGGATTTGGTTGTAGGCTAGTAGATCTATGGATTTGACCTATAACTTACAGAGGGTTACGATCTTGCAGGAACCCAATTTGTAAAGATGGTTTGTGGTAGAGGAAATACTAATTATGCTATATTAGATTAGTTGAGACAAATTCTAGCTAGAATAGATGATGTGGAGATAGCCCAGAGGAGTGAAGAACATCTTGATTATGTAAGTGATGATGAAGTAGCAACACCAAACCATAATTTAGAACTTGAGGAAGATCAAGATGAGGAAAAATTGTTGCGAGTGTTATCTAGGGAAGATTCAAAGCCTACTATAGAATTTGTTCCTTATGATGAAAAATTGGATACCAATGCTATGTTAGATTAGATCTTAGATATGGAGAAGTTCTTTGAGTATGAAAATACTCCTGATAATAAGAAGATGAAGATTGTAGTTACTAGGTTGAAAGGTCATGCTTCGCTATGGTGGGAGCATTTGCAAACTGATAGACAAAGGAGAGGAAAGGAGAAGATCAAAACTTGGCCAAAGATGGTGAACAAGGTAAAGAAAAAATTATTTCTTGTTGATTACCAAGTTAGCTTGTTGAGAAAGATGCAAAATTTGAAACAAAAGGACATGACTGTGAAAGAGTATACTGAGGAATTCTATAGATTGGATATTAGATCTGGACATGTGGATGATGATGTTGATAAAATTGCAAGGTACATAAATGGATTGAGATTTGGAATTCAAGATGAAATAAGTTTTGTGAAGTTGGAAAGTGTGGAAGAAGCATACCAATATGCCTTGAAAGCTAAGGAGATCTTAGCAAAGAAGCATTAACAATGACAAAAAGGTAGAGGTGGTAGAGTCTAAAGAGGTAGAGGCAGATCTTATGGTGAGGGTGATAGATCTAAAAGTCTTATGTAGGATAAAAGAAAATTAGAATGGAAGAATGATGATAAAGATAGGACTGAGTGGAAATGTGGTAGCTCATACTAAGGAGGTATTGGATCTTACCAAGGAAGAGGTAATTCTTATCCTAGAGGTGATTTTCATGGTAATTGTTTTAGATGTGGTAAAGAAGGACATAGATCTTTTGAAAGTGGGTAGAATAATAGAAATTTTGTGATTCAAGAATACAATGAGAGTTCACCAAGTGGATCTAAGTTTGGAGAAAATTTGATGGTGAGAATAACCTTATGTAATAAGGGAAGTGATGAGGAGCCTTTCCTTAGAAGAAGTCTTTTCAAGACCAAATGTAAGATGGCTGGAAAATGCTGCAAGGTAATCATTGATAGTGGAAGTTCTAAAAATTTGATATCAGAAGAGTTGGTTACAAAGTTGCAATTGCAGAGGTTGAAACATCCCAAACCTTATCACATTTCATGGATCAAAGATGAGCATAAGATATTGGTAAGTGAGCAATGCCTTGTGAAGTTCAAAATTGGACATTACTTTGATGAATTTTTGTGTGATATTATGCCTATGGATTGTTGTCATATTTTTTTGAGTTGACCTTGGCAATATGATAGATATGTTGTGCATGATGGAAGATTGAATCAATATACTCTTTGGGTAAATGGGAAGAAACAAAAATTGCTACCCTTGATTGAAAGTCAAAATGAGGTTAGTTGTACTACAATAAAAGTTTGCATGGTTAATAGAAAGCGATTTGAAAATGAAGTAAAGAAGAATCAAGTTTTTTTTGCTATAGTTCCTAGAGGACCAAGTGTTGGTACTAATGACTAAGTAGTAGAAGTTGGTAATAATAGAGTGACAACAAAAATTATAGAATTGTTGAATGAGTATAAAGATATTATTGTTGATGACATTCCTAATGGTTTACCTCTAGTAAGAAGTATAAGTCATTGTATGGATTTGATTCTTGGAGCTAGTTTGCCAAACAAAACAACATATAGATTAACACCTACAGAGAATGAAGAACTTATTAAACAAGTGTAGGAGTTTTTGTAAAAAGGTTTGATCAGAGAAAGTTTGAGTCCATGTGTTGTACCTGTTGTATAAGCACCTAAAAAGAATGGAGAATGGAGAATGTATACTAATTCTAGAGCTATTAACAAAATCATAGTGAAATATAAGTTTCCTATGCCAAGGATGGATGACATAATGGATTGTTTGAGTAGAGCAAAGTATTTTACCAAGATTGATTTGAAGAGTGACCATCATCATATTAGAATTAGAGAAGGTGACGAATGGAAGATTTCTTTCAAGACAAAGATGGTTTATATGAAAGGTTGGTTATGCCTTTTGGTTTGACTAATGCACCTAGTACTTTCATGAGGTTGATGAATGAAGTTCTGAAAAGATTCTTGGGTAAGTTTGTGATTGCTTATTTGGATGATATGTTGATATTTTGTAAGACTAAGGAAGATCATCTTGAGCATATTAGACAAGTATTATAGAGGTTGAAAGAGGAAAAGTTGTTGATTAATCTAAAAAAGTGTTCTTTTATGCAAGAGGAGATCTTGTATTTGGGATTTGTGATCTTAGATAATGGATTGAAGATGGATTTAGAGAAGGTTAAAGTAATTTTTGAGTGGCCTACACTTGAGAATGTGGGTGAGATAAGATCATTTCATGATTTGGCTAGTTTTTACAGAAAGTTTATAAAGAATTTCAGTTCTGTTTGTAATGCTATAACTGAGACAATGAGGGGAGATAGAAAGGAATTTAAGTGGACTCATGGAGCTGATAAGTTTTTTGAGACTTTGAAACAAAAGGTTTCTGAATTACTTGTATTGGCTTTGCTTGATTTCAACAAAGTATTTCAAGTTGAATGTGATGCAAGTGGTAATGCAATTAGAGTTGTATTAAGTCAAGAAGGTAAGCCTATTGCTTTCTTTAGTGAGAAGTTGAATGATGCTAAAAGGAAGTATTCAGTGTATGATCAAGAGTTTTATACTATTGTTCAAACATTGAAGAAGTGGAGACAATATTTGATTCCTAAGGATTTTGTGTTGTATACTGATCATGAAGCTTTACAATACTTGGGAAGTCAACATAAATTGAATCAAAGGCATATGAAGTGGGTTGAGTATTTGTAGAATTTTACATTTTTAATTAAGCATAAGAGTGGAGTTACTAATAGAGTTGCTAATGCAATGAGTAGAAGACATTCTTTGTTGATTGAAATGAAGGTTGAAGTTCTTGGTTTTGATGAAATGAAAGAATTGTATGATACTGATCTTAATTTTTATAAGGTGTGGATAGAATCTAGAGCACCAAATTTGACCAATCACATAAGTAAGTATGATGAGTATTTCATTCAAGAAGGTATGTTGTTCAAAGGTATTCATTTGTGTATTCCTAGAAGTTCTATCAGGTTGAATCTAATTAAGGAAAAGCATAGTGGTGGACTAGCTGGACATTTTGGAATTGATAATATGTTGAGTTTGTTGAAAGAGAAGTATTATTGGCTGAAAATGTATAAGGAGGTTTAGAAATTTGTAAAAAGTTGTGGAGTTTTTCAAGTTGGAAAAGGACTAAGTCAAAATACTAGTTAGTATACACCTATTACTGTTCCTAAGAAACCTTGGAGTGATATCAGTATGGATTTTGTTCTTGGATTGCCTAAGATAGTGAAGGGGTATGATTCCATATTTGTTGTCGTGGATAAATTATCTAAGATGGCTCATTTCATACCTTGCAAGAAGAAATTAGATTTTGAGCATGTTGCTGAACTTTTCTTTAAAGAGATTGTGAGATTGCATGGATTACCATGAAGCATTATTTCTGATAGAGATAGTAAGTTTGTTGGTTATTTTTGGAAGACTTTGTGGAAGAAGATGGGTACTAAGCTAAAGTTTAGTTCTAAATTACATCTTCAAATAGATGGATAGACAGAGGTTGTGAATAGAAGCTTGTGTAACTTGCTAAGATGTTTAGTTGGGAATAAGCCAAGTAATTGGGAGATGGTATTGGCACAAGTTGAATTTGCATACAATAATTTTGTGAATAGAAGTATAGGGAAGACACCTTTTGAGATTATTACTAGAATGAAGCCTAAAGGAGTATTAGATTTGAGATATATTGCTAGTAAAGAAAAGAGAAGTGCTACAGGATAAGAATTTGCTAATTATATGAAATCTTTGTATAAGGAAGTGAAGTTGAGGATAGAACAAAGTAATCAAAAGTATAAGGAGAATGTTGATCAGTTTAGGAGACATCATGATTTTCAAGTTGGTGATGAGGTTATGGTTCATCTAAAGAAAGAAAGATTTCTAGTTGGAACATATAGTAAGCTAAAGTTGAAGAAATTTGGGCCTTGTAAGATCTTGAAAAAATTTGACAGTGGTAATGTTTATGAAGTTGGGTTACCTAATGGTATGGATATATCTCCTATATTCAATGTTGCTAATCTATACAAGTATCATGAATCAAATGATGAAGTTACTATATCAGAGGACTATCCTAAGAAGCAAATTAAAGAAGTTAAACAAGTATTGGATTAGAGAATTGGTAAGAGCACAAGAGGAAATGATTATTATGAATATCTAGTGAAGTGAAAGAATAGACCTACGAAAGATGCTTCATGGATTTCTCAATCTAAGTTGGATTCAGCTCAGGTCATGACATCTAAATGATTCAAGATAATAATTTCATCCAACCATGGTTGTCTAATGTAGGAGCATCCTAGGTTGCACTACTATCCTGCATGATTTGAGTTTTTATCTTACTGCTGAAACTAAGTTTTGCTGAAACTATATTTTTTGATTTTTGGGTGCCTTTTGCAGACCATATAACTAATTTTACATAATTAATTAAGGTTTTAACACTTCAAGGATTAAAGAGGGACTAGATTAATATCTATTCTCTAGAGAATAAGTCCTAACTCCTTATATTTTGAGAGATATGGCAATTCTCCCAGAACATCAATTTCTGGCAGTTCTGCACAATAGCTTAGCTTTTGGAATGGATGCACACTTTTCCTTGATGAATTAGACCTTAAACACTTAAGAGGTTGTAGAGGACCTAGATTTATATCCATAGTTTGAAGCATGAGTTCTAACTCAATTAGAGCTAGGAGATATCACAATTTTTCTCGGACATCAATTTTAGGACAGTTAATTGCTGATGCAGGCTGACTTGTGTATTTAATTTTGGTTTATTTTCATTTAATATTTGCTGAGAGCCAACTTGTGGCTTCTCCATATTCTAGAATTATCTATAATCCATTTTAGACAGTATAAATAGAGTATTTAGGCTTAGAACTAGGTAGATTAGGGAGTTGGAGAAAGGATTGCAGAACATAACTGGACACTGCAAATTTGTTGTTGGATCTTTGAATGTGAATGTATGTGTATTTGGCCATAACCCAGAAGGCCTTATAGCTGGAAATGTATGTTGAATATTTGAAGAATAAATTAAAGAATTTTACTCTTCTTACTCCTTTGATTTTTGTTCTTTGTGTTTGCTTCCATTGTGTTAACTCTTGCAGGGTGGTTCAAAGAGTTGGGTGTGCTATTGGCCCTAGTTTTCTCCGTCCTTTCTTCTATAAAATATTGATATCAAATTGCATGAATAAATCAAAAGTTTCATTCCAAGTTTTCTCATGTTCTAAATATAAAGCATATATAAACTCTTGACATGTTTATGATGACACTAAAATTCAAGCTTAAACATTTACATATTGCAGCCAACTCAAGAGTCAAACTTCAATGTTAATTGTATAACAATAATAAGAATTCAAGTTTCACTATTCTCATCCCAACAAAAACTCTAAATCAGTTACTCATAATCAAAAGTACTAAGAACTTGTACAATCTAATTACAAATTATATCATAGCCTTATTCACATGTAAAAAGATACTATCAAAGCTTATTATAATGATTCTTACCCTTATTTTGGATGCAAATTACATTAAAATGAAATACATGAAACACATAAAACGTTATAAAAAGAAGAAGATATATATTATGATAACCAATAATGTAATACATGAACAAACTGATGCATCAAAGTTGTAATTCTAATAATGTCATGCATTAAATGTATGTAATACATCAAATATAAAATGTCATATATACATCAAATATATGTCTAATATGTCCACTAACATAAAATCCAAGATATATGTCCACTAATGCCTATACATGTCTCCATCCCTATATCTTCTACTTCCTATGAGGTGAAGGAAACAAATCCCTAGAGCTCTTTGTGTTGGAAATGAGAATGGAGTAACTGAGAGGGGAGGGGTGAATCAGTTATTACAAAAACTTTTCCCACAAGTCCCTTAAGATGTCAAAGGAAATACTCATTGCTGATACTCATATAATCAAACTGAAAACACAAGAAACAAGAGACAAGAGACACCGGATTTAACATGGAAACCCAATATGGGAAAAACCACCAATGTAACTAGTTACTATTTTTCACTCTTCTGAAGTGAGCCCTGTTAGGAGCCAACCTTGTTAAAGGTTACAAAACACACTGTTAGGTGCGACCTTGTTAGAGGATTTAATCACCCTGCTAGGAGTGGCCTTGCTAGAGGTCTTTAGATCAATTCGACTGAATTGCCACCTTGTTAGAGGATTTTACAAAAGGCTGTTAAACCCACTCTGTTAAGAGATTTGAAAACACTGTTACAATTGTTAGAAAGTAACAATGAGTGATCTGAAATAAATACAACTTATCTTTGCTGATACAGATCTCTGTTCTGTTCCTTTAGATCCTCTCTGATCAAATGCAACTCTGCATCTCTGATCCTTCAAAAATTTGCTCTGACCTTCCTTATAATTCGCATATTAGATATTCAATCATATCTGCTAGCTTTTTCACATTCATACTTCCATACTTGAATTCGCAACTTGATCCTTCATATATACCTTTTAGATTATCAAGTCGGCTCAAATACAAGTTACAATTATAAATAATTGTGCTATAAGTCGGCTTCATACATTACATAAAGTAATTAACTTTAATTACTTAACCTTCAAGAAATCCTTCACTGGCCGACTTAACTCGGTAAATACTGCATAGAAAATAATTCCTGTGTTAACCGACTGAGCTCGGTTAATACAGAGAATTTCGTGAAATCCTTCAGTCGCTGAGTGAACTCGGTAAACACTGTCTGCTACTTTTCTTCGATGATTGAGTGAGCTCGGTTAACACTGTCTACTACTTTTCTTTGATGACCGAGTGAGCTCGGTTAACACTGTCTGCTACTTTTCTTCAATGACCGAGTGAGCTTGGTTAACACTGTCTGCTACTTTTTTTCGATGACCGAGTGAGCTCGGTTAACACTGTCTGCTACTTTTTTTCGATGACCGAGTGAGCTCGGTTAACACTGTCTGCTACTTTTCTTCGATGACCGAGTGAGCTCGGTTAACACTGTCTGATGACTGATATGACATTTGTGTAACATCAAAGACAATCATGCAATTATCAATTGTATCCAACAATCTCCCTCTTTGGCATTGATGGCAACACAACATGTCATAGCAGAATGAAATTTGAAAACAAGTCCTTATCAGCACAATGTGTCATCAAAACAATTCTCCCTCTAAGATGATAGACTCTCCCTCTTTCAGTAATCTCCCTCTGTGAAGGAATTACATAAGAACTTTCTTTTTCACACAAATTTCAGAAATATATGACAGTAAAGTAAATCTCTCCCTCTTTGACAACAAATGCCAAAGACAATAGAACTAAAATGAATTGTAATGTACCTCTAGTACTGATTCATATGCAAAGCTTCCAGATTTGACTGCATCAACAGATAGATTTTCATTTTGGTATGCGTTGATGCATCACTAAAACTTGTTTTTAGTGAATTTCGGATAGGGGTGTAACCCCTAACTTACCTCTGAGATACAAGAATGCATCCTTAGGTAGTGGCTTTGTGAATATGTCAGCAATTTGTTCCTTTGAATTGACATATTCCAATCTGATCTCCTTATCTTGTACCAATTCTCTAACAAAATGATATTTGATTGCAATATGCTTGGTCTTAGAATGCATCACTGGATTCTTTGATATATTGATTGCACTAGTATTGTCACAGAACATAACAACTGGTTCTTTGATTTCCATCCTCATTCTTTGCAATAACTGCTTAAACCAAACAATATTTGAACAATTTACTGCTGCAGCAACATACTCTGCCTCTGCTGTAGATTGGGATGTACAATTCTGCTTTTTGCTTGTCCAAGAAACCAATCTCTTTCCAAGAAAGAATGCTCCTCCACTTGTGCTTTTCCTGTCATCAAGGTTTCCTGCCCAATCAGCATCAGTAAATACTTTCAAATCCGAATTACCTCCAAATTTATACCATAGCCCATAATCTTCAGTTCCTTTCAAATATCTCATTATTCTTTTGATTGCCATTATATGAGTTTCTCTTGGTTTTTCTGAAAATCTTGCTACAATACCGACTGCAAGGGCAATATCTGGCCTAGTATGTACTACATACTGCAACTTTCCAATCATAGATCTATACAGTGTTTGATCCACTTCTTTGGATTCATCTTCCTTGGTAAGTTTCAATCCAGTACACATAGGGGTTCCAACTGGTTTACAATCCTCCATACCAAATTTTTTTAATATCTCCTTGATGTATTTTGACTGTGTGATGAAGATGCCATTCTTACTTTGTTGGATTTGAAGACCTACAAAGAATTTAATCTCACCAAACATAGACATCTCAAACTCCTTGTTCATTTGTTCTGAAAATTCTTTGCATAGATCATCATTGCCTGTGAAAACAGTGTCATCTACAAATATTTCTGCCAAAACAATCTTATTATCTGGACCTTCTTTTATATACAAGCTACTATTATCATTAGTCCTTTGAAAACCAATCTGAATAAGATAGTTATGCAATCTTTCATACCATGCTCTAGGAGCTTGTTTTAGACCATACAGCGCCTTGTGTAATTTGCAGACCATGTTCTTCTTATCTGGATCAACAAAACCTTCAGGTTGTTCAATGTAAACTTCTTCATCCAGTATTCCATTGAGAAATGTTGACTTGACATCCATCTGATAAAATTTGAATTCTTTGTGAGCAGCATATGCAAGTAAGGTTCTTATACCTTCCAATCTTGCAACAGGAGCAAAGGTTTCTCCATAGTCTATACCTTCTTCTTGAGCATATCCTTTGCATACTAGTCTAGCTTTGTTTCTTGATACCTTGCCATCTTCATTTAGTTTATTTCTGAATACCCATTTTGTTCCAATCACATTCTTATCTTTGGGTCTAGATACAAGAGTCCATGTTTTGTTTTTCTCTATCTGCTCTATTTCTTCATTCATAGCCTCAATCCAACTATCATTTGCCAATGCATCTTTGATATTTCTGGGTTCAAAATCAGCAAGTAAACAAGTGCCTTTTAACTTACTTCTTGTCAGAGTTCCTTCAGATTTGTCTCCAATGATCTGATCTGGAGCATGATGCCTTCTGACATATTTAGCTAACACAGGTTCTTTACTTCTTGAATGAGTTTCATTGTTGTCCCTTTGTACTTCAGATTCTTGCTGTTCTGGCTCGGTAGATTCAGACTCGGTAGATACTTGCTTGGTAGAGTCTGAAAGTGACTCGAATTCTTTTAGCTCGGTAAAAACTTCCTGTGTCTCGGTTTGAACTTCCTGCAACTCGGTCATTGATGACTCAGGAGTTGAGGATTCCTGATTAACTGGACTACTTGGTATAGTATCAGGTTCAATGTAAATAAATCTTCTGTAGTCTTCAGGAACCTTCTTGCTTTCTTCTTCTGATTTCTCTGCAAACTCATCAACTTTCACATGTGCACTTTCTATGACCTTGTGAGTAGATAGATTTAAACATCTATATGCTTTGCTTTTACAAGAGTAACCTAGAAATATTCCTTCATCTCCTTTTACATCAAATTTACCTTTTCTAGATTCTTTCAAAATATAACATTTGCTTCCAAATACTTTCAGATAACTTACATTGGGTTTGTAGCCATACCATAATTCATAGGGAGTTTTGAATGAGTCCTTTTTCAGTTGTACTCGGTTCAAGGTATGAACTGCAGTGCTGATAGCTTCCTTCCAGTATTTGATAGAAATGTTCTTTTCAATCATTAGGGTCCTTGCACAATCCATAATGGATCTATTTCTTCTTTCAGCTATCCCATTTTGTTCTGGAGTTCCTGGTGCTGAAACTTGTCTTTTAATTCCTCTTTCAATGCAGAAGTTATTGAACTCATGTGAAATGAATTCACCACCTCTGTCTGACCTTAAGCATTTCAATCTTTTCCCTGTTTCTTTTTCTACTCTTGCCAAGTACCATTTGAATTTCTCAAAAGCTTCTGATTTATTCCTTAGGTACATAACAGTCATCATTCTTGAGTAATCATCAACAAAAAGAATGAAGAACTTTTCTCCAGTATAACTTTCAATTCCAATGGGTCCACATAAATCAGTATGCACAATTTCTAATATATCTTCAGACTGATAGCTTTTACTTTTAAAACTAGTCTTTCCCATTTTTCCAATCTGACAATTCTTGCATAAACTGACCTCAGGTTTCTTTATATTAGGAATGCCTCTTACCTTTTTGAATTTGCTTATCTTCACTAGATTATCAAAATTGACATGACACAACTTCTTATGCCATAACCAACTTTCTTCAATTTGAGCAATAAAACATGAGCATTCACCAAGTTCTAGGTAGAACAAGTTACCTTTAGTTTGTGTGCCAGATCCTATCATCTTTCCTTGCTCATTCAACAGTCTTGCCTTTCCATGCATGAATTCCACCTTAAATCCAGTATTGAGTAACTGTGCCACACTTAGCAAGTTATGTTTAAGACCTTCAACCCAATAGGCATTGTTGCATATAAGTTCTTTGGTTAGAGAGATTCTTCCTCTTCCTTTTATGAAATGAGGTTCATTATTACCAAACCTTACACTGCCACCATCATAATCTTCAAACTGATCAAACTTAGTTTTATCACCAGTCATATGATGAGAGCAACCACTGTCTATAATCCATGTATCATTCATACTTATATGAGAGATAAGAGCCATTTTATCTTCCTCATCACTATCAGAATCATCTTTCACAGCAATATAAACAATTTCATCTTCACTATTATCAGAATCCTTAGAATTTTCAGCCATGAAACATGATTTCTTTCCTTTGTTCTTGAATGATTTGTAATCTTTCTTTCTATTCCATTTATGACCCTTCTTTTCATCATTGTTCTGCTTGTTTGGGTACCTAGCTGCAATATGACCAATTTCTTCACATGAAAAACAGATTAGATGAACTTTACCTTTATATTTTCCTCTGCCTCTGGAGTATTTCTTTGCCAGTAGAGCTTCAATTACTTCAAGATCACTGTCTGAACTTTGGTCTGATTCATCATCACTTTCTGACTCTGATTTCTTTTTGCCTCTATCTTTGAGTGAAAGTTTGGCCTCAAATGTTGATTCAGTGTTTTTGGAAGCTGGAACATAGTTGTCAAAATTGTCTAGTTCAAATGCGGTTAGTCTTCCAACTATAGCCTCCAAATTGATATTATGATTTGCTTCACACCTTCTTTCTTGAATTGCAGAAACTCTGATTGCATAGATGAAAAGCAAGGTTCTGAGAACTTTGCTTATAACCGTCTCTTCTTTGATATCACCTCCAGATGCCCTGATTGCACTGACACATGCTTTGATTCTATCAACATATTTTGCAATGTTTTCATCCTCTCTCATTCTCATTTGGTCAAATTGTCCTCTTAGACTTTCTGCTTTTGCTCTTTTCACATTGTCATCTCCTCCATAGATTTCTTTCAGCTTGTTCCACATGTCAAAAGCGGTTTGGCAATCCTTGATATCATCAAATTCTTCATAGCTTAGTGCAGATGCAATGTCTATCATCATATTGTTATGAGTCTTCTTTTCAGCAATATCATTGACAGATAATGTGCCGGAAGGTTCTTTGTATTTTTCATCAAGATATTTCAGTCCTGTATCACCAATAGTAGCCAAATGAAGTTTCATCAATCCTTGCCATGCAGAGAAGTTATTTTTGTTGAGTCTTGGAATTTCTCTCTTGTAAGACATCTTGATCTTTGGCTTAGATCCTTGAAATCTTTTCCTGCAAGCACCAATAAGCTCTGATACCAATTGTTGGAAATGAGAATGGAGTAACTGAGAGGGGAGGGGTGAATCAGTTACTACAAAAACTTTTCCCACAAGTCCCTTAAGATGTCAAAGGAAATACTCATTGCTGATACTCATATAATCAAACTGAAAACACAAGAAACAAGAGACAAGAGACACCAGATTTAACGTGGAAACCCAATATGGGAAAAACCACCAATGTAACTAGTTACTGTTTTTCACTCTTCTGAAGTGAGCCCTGTTAGGAGCTAACCTTGTTAAAGGTTACAAAACACACTGTTAGGTGCGACCTTGTTAGAGGATTTAATCACCCTGCTAGGAGTGGCCTTGCTAGAGGTCTTTAGATCAATTCGACTGAATTGCCACCTTGTTAGAGGATTTTACAAAAGACTGTTAAACCCACTCTGTTAAGAGATTTGAAAATACTGTTACAATTGTTAGAAAGTAACAATGAGTGATCTGAAATAAATACAACTTATCTTTGCTGATACAGATCTCTGTTCTGTTCCTCTAGATCCTCTCTGATCAAATGCAACTCTGCATCTCTGATCCTTCAAAAAATTTCTCTGACCTTCCTTATAATTCGCATATTAGATATTCAATCATATCTGCTAGCTTTTTCACATTCATACTTCCATACTTGAATTCGCAACTTGATCCTTCATATATACCTTTCAGATTATCAAGTCGGTTCAAATACAAGTTACAATTATAAATAATTGTGCTATAAGTCGGCTTCATACATTACATAAAGTAATTAAGTTTAATTACTTAACCTTCGAGAAATCCTTCACTGGCCGACTTAACTCGGTAAATACTGCACAGAAAATAATTCCTGTGTTAACCGACTGAGCTCGGTTAATACAGAGAATTTCATGAAATCCTTCAGTCGCCGAGTGAACTCGGTAAACACTGTCTTCTACTTTTCTTCGATGACCGAGTGAGCTCGGTTAAAACTGTCTGCTACTTTTCTTCGATGACCGAGTGAGCTCGGTTAACACTATCTGCTACTTTTCTTCGATGACCGAGTGAGCTCGGTTAACACTGTCTGCTACTTTTCTTTGATGACCGAGTGAGCTCGGTTAACACTGTCTGCTACTTTTCTTCGATGACCGAGTGAGCTCGGTTAACACTGTCTGCTACTTTTCTTCGATGACCGAGTGAGCTCGGTTAACACTGTCTGATGACTGATATGACATTTGTGTAACATCAAAGACAATCATGCAATTATCAATTTTATCCAACACTTTGGTCATTCTGTGGAGGGAGATGATGGGGATGGTGGGGTCTTCCTCACACACTCTCTTGTCCTCTTGTTTAGGCTTCTCTCTTACTAGAGTTGATACAAACAAAGTATATATGAATCAATAATTATTATATATTGAAATCATATATATGTACACATAAAATTAATTATTCTATTATCATCATCAAATTGTTACTATGTACATCCATCTCAAGGGTTTGTAGATGATTGATAGTAACAAGGCCCTACAATAATTCAATCAATATAATCACTTGATCGTACTTATAAATACCATTTGAAATTTCAATACTAACTATTATAAATAACACCTAAAACTATGAAAACTCTTTCATACCTTGGTCAATGACTCTGAACTAGCCAACATGGTAGCAACTCCATGATCAATGGAATGGCAAAGATGATGAGTCTCTAACATCAACAACTACAAATCATATAATACAATTTACATTTTTTTATAGAATATAATATAAATAAATAAATTAAACTAACATGAAACAAATGTACCTCTACAAAGCTCGTATCATGCCTAGGCTTAGAGTCCCTTATGAATGTTGATGGTCCAGTAGAGAACTAATGCACATGTATAATTTTTTTTAATCCTTCATATGATTACTTAATAAATATATGTATTAATTTAAATAATTAAATTGATACATACTCGTTGACTCGTTGATGAGACATAAAATGGGGCTAGGGAATCTATACTAGGGCCATCAACACTCTTACCTTAAATTTTGATAAATGGCAATACATGCTAATTTATTAGTCATTCATTATACATACAAAATGTGATCAAATAATTTTAATTTACCTATGTGTCAATGCCAAATGTCTCATTCAGGAAGTCATCAATGACTAGCTCATCATCCATAGTGTATCCAATATGATAGCCAAACATGGATAAGGATCTATATGATTGCACATGTGACCACGGTGCAAAGAAGGCTCCTCCTCAACTAATGGTCTGATGTAATGAATGAGGGTCAATGTCAAAGCATTGATAGTTCCTAGAGTATTGGTCTCTACTTGTTCCTTCACAACTGAAGGATTAATGACATGCTCACCCTATGGCTTGACAACATGTGTCCTAACTACATTATGGTCATGATGTGCCCTTGGCCTCTTAAGTGATGTCCCCCCACCTCCATCAGGAGAATCTAACATGTAAAAATAATTGTAGATCTGTTTGTGATGTGAATATCAGGATTTAACTGTGTGATTTTTGAGTCAAACTCGATGACCCATGTTTCATGAGTAGTGATTCAACATGAATCCATCTCTCATGAGAATAAATGGAACACTTAGCACTCATTGGATCTAGGTGATGCTCACAGGGGTGAAGCACCGGGACTTCCCGGGAGGTCACCCATCCCAGTACTACTCCAGCCTGAGCGCGCTTAACTACGGAGTTTCCTCCACAGTTAAACCCAAAGCTTGCAACCCCATTTGCAAAACCTTCACCAAGTGTTGTGCCTTATGAACCATTCATTAGAAAGCCCCTTAAGCTCATCAATTGATAAGTAGGAGATGATTTCCACAGCTAGTCAAATCCTGATATTCACATCACAATTTGACTAGCTGTGGAAATCATCTCCTACTTATCAATTGTAGATCTCCCCGAGGAAAAATTCAAAATAAAATTTCTTTGAGAAATATATTGGAACTTCATGATTATTGTAGGGAGGGGCACCAAAGACCATCCACTATCTATCTCAAAAGTTATTTATAATATCATCATGGATGAACCAATGGATGGGAAACCTTTTAATTGTAGTTTTAACAGTGTCTTTTTCTCCTAGCTTTTTAAGTAATGCACATATGTCACCTTTCATTAAGTCCCTTTTTAAAATATTTTCATAGGATAATTTATTTTCATAATATCTTCTTTGTTCTTCTCTCTTAACACACCAAATATCCAATTGACCACTAACAGAAGCTACATGGCTCATAATCAAATCAAGGGAGGATGTCAATTGTGCTCTCATAGGATTAATTTTCCCATAAGCTTGTAACCTACCAATGGTTGCTTCTAGTTCATTTTCCCTCTTTCTATTTCATTCATTATAATGTCTTGGGTGATAGCAGGAGGTCTTTCAATTGATGGAGGTTGTGGAGGTTCTTTCTCTTCCTTGTGAAGGTTTTCATTTTGATCTTGTGGAGGATTTTCATTTTGGTTTTATTGATCAGGCTAGGGATTTGGTGGTTGATTATTCACATATTCTCATAAGAAACTAATTGCATTTTAAATAAATAAATAAACTTGAAGAAAAACTTTAAAAACATACAAAATAATGCTAAAATATATAAAACAATACAAAAACAAGAGTAGAAAACATACTTGATGATCTTGATCTTGATCTCTAGTGGTGAGGAGGCATTTTGAGGAGGAAAGAGAGAAAATATTGGACCTTTTACAAAATGTATGTGCTTTTTGAGGATAAAGAAGGAAACTAGCAAGGAGAAACAAAAAATGAGAAGGGTTGCAGGTTGCAGCTCATAAATATTAGTTTTAAAAAGTGTGCACGTGCTATGTCTTGGGCTCCATAATAGGCTTGTGGAGCCCAAGCCATAGCAAATGTAACTATTGAAAATTTGAAAAAAAAAGATGTGTGTCATCTTTTTGGCACCACAACTTGGTGCATTCACCCTTCACACTTCTTCAAAGTTAAAGGGGCTCATATGATTGATGTTTAGAGGGATCCTAACACATCTTTCTAAAGAGATAAAGGATATGTTTTAGTTGGTTATTGTAGATCTTGATCATATCATAATCTGAGTGAGTTTTTACTTCATATAAAAATTTAGTGTCATTTGTGTGACTACATGATTTACTAGGCCTACCCCCATGTACATCATGAGGAAATGATGAATTCCAAATGACCATCACTTGTATTTGAAAAAGTTACTAGAATACGATGATCTTACAATAACTTAAGTCATACTATACATTTTATATAAATGTTGAAATATATCATGATGGATTATATCTTTGAAATAAACAACTAAGTCATAGATGTCATTCACTTGATGGTCTATGAGTTGTTTGTATTGATACATAATAGGTACTTGGTGAATATCATGTGTTGATATTCTAATAGGCCAATACTCAAAGTATTTGGTGAGTATAATGTGTTGATATTATGATAGGCCAATACTCATGATATCAAAATGGCGGATATATTCTAATCAAATATATCCTTAAAGTTTTATGTTCCTAATATTACCAATGGTGTAACATTTGTCTTGTGTTTATCCTCCCTAGTTAAGAGAGAGTGTTGATGTTTGGTAGCTTTAGTCAGATAAATCTATGAATATATATAATTAAATATGAGACATAATATATGTGTGTGTATATGCTCATTATATTTGAGATATAAGTTTATTATTATATGAGATAAATTAATATAATAATGATATATCTAGTATTATGTTAATTATCTAATTAAAAAATAGACATTTCCCATGAAGGGACATGTCTCTTCATGGCTTATGCTCATTATAAATAGAAGAGGTTGTTGCATCTAGAAAAAAAACATACCAAATAGGTAGTCCTTAGTACATTTGCAATGGTTCTAGAAACTTAATAGCATGCTCAAAGAATTCCCATTTTGCTTTATAACCAAGTGGTTGGATGAAGATCTCACAAGGATCAAAAACATCCATACACATATGATAGTGAATATCATAGAAGAAGGCATCCAACACCTCAAATCATTTGAAAAAACCTATGTGGCTGACAAATATCAAGAAGCCAATCAATGGTGGATAGGTTGGCTAATTGGGTAGTCAAGTATAATGATGTGGCTAAGTGGATGAATGGGTATAATTTCTCATCAAATATTAATGAGTTGATTGAAAGGGAAAGGATCTCGGTAGATTGGGAATCATAAAAAGTCCATTATGATTATTTATGAGTTATGAGGAATGGTCAAAAATATGATGTGTAGATTTATTATCACTATTTATGAGTTATGGGGAATGTGTATAAATGTGATGTGTAAGTAGGATAACACTTGTTCTTCTTACACCAAAAATATCCATCAACTTACTTCGAGGATCAATTTTGGGCAGAAAGCTCACAAGGTGAAAGGAAGTTTCAAGAAAATAAGGAGGGCCAAAGACATTTCAACTTATAAGGGCATCAATACAAAAAATAGAGTTTTCATAGAGGAAGATAACATGGTGGGGGAAAGACATAGGATGGAACCAGAGGATGAAGCTCAGAAGTGGCATAGATGCTCCAAGGTGTGGAGCATTCTGAAAAAAGGAGAAATTATAAATTTCATAGAATGGATCCATGGTTGGAAACCCTCTATTACTAGGACTATGGTAAAGATCCAGAATGAGGAAATTGTTGAAATTGATGGGGTGGATTTCATGGTGATGGCTGTGACCAGAATTCCCATTATGGGGAAGAAATTCTATAGAGAACAAAAAATTTCAAGACAGGTAGTGGTTGAATTCACCAAGGATTTAGAGGAGAAGAAGGTGTTAGTGAAGAAGGGTACTTACTATCTGCTGAGCTCAATCAAGCTATTGTGGAGGTTTGTGCTATGGGTTATAATCAAGTATATCTCCCTCAACACTAGATTCGACCACCTTTATACCCATCATTTTGTGCTTCTCAACCATTTAAGGTATGGGGCAAAGATATCTATTCCCTCTACCTCTACTCTTCTATGAATGAGAATATTAATGATTATAAGGAGAGGCATTCTGGAAACTCGGCCCTCCATGAGGGGCTTTTACTATTGATCTATGATTTTTTTAAGGCTAGGTTTATGGGAAAATAGTTACAAATAGGAATGAGGGTATGAAGGGCAGAGATGACTTTGAAGAGTTGGGGGAGGACTATATGCCTTTTGATATTGAGGATAGCCTTAAGATGCACATAGACTTGGAGGAGGATGAGTCTCCACATCACAACTCTGGTAAAAGAACCATTTAAAAGGAAAGGAAGGAGAAAAAAACTCTTATTGAACCTAAAGAGGACTTTGACACATTCTCAAAAAGGGACTATAATGAAAGGGTCAAGGGCATGGACACAAGTGATGATAGTTTTGAAGGTGAGGAGGTGACTTATGTCAAAGAAGGAAAGGGCATAGAGAGGAAGAGGGGCAAGAGAAATATCACCATCAAAATGTTGACTAGCAAAGAGGAGGAAGCCATGACCTCTAAGGGCTAAAAAAGAGTGAAAGTCTCTGATTCCAAGGAGGAGAAAAGGAGATGGGGAAGGATGGGGATGAAGGGATTTTTAACCAAAGTGAAGGGGAGGAGTAGGAGTAAGGCTATGAGGAATTCAGATCCAACAAACATAAGTGCTTGATTATGAGCAAGGATAGAAATGTGGCATGGAGAAATTTTGACAGTGTTTCTGCTAAAATGGGAACTAATAGAGAAGTTTTGATTAGAACTTTGGTCAAAGAGAATGGAGAGGGAAAAATCAAAATGGAAGAGTTGATTGACCCAGCCTTGCTGATTTTTAGTGACACCACTAAGGAAAATCCTCATATGGATGTCCTTAACAATGCCAAAAAGAATGCAGTGGACAACTTTCACACCAACAAATAGATTTTAATGAGATCTAAGAGCTCAAATACAAAGTGAGCAGCCTAGAGAGGGAGAACTACAAATTGATGAATAGGATAATGAAGAATGTAAAAAACATGGACAAAAAAGTGGAGGATGTGAAGAATAGGGTCCAAATGTTGGAGAGCTCAATGCATATTATAGTTGAATAGAGCTATAATATTATCAAAGAGGCCAATGAGAATATTAAGTTGCTCATTAACAAAGAAACACAACATAGTACCTGCAAATGGGAGGACCCTGGTTCTCATAGCACCAAGGAAAGGACACTTGATGATAGTTTGGGGAAGCATACTAGATCCAGCATGAGGAAGAAGGATGTCTTGGAACTTGATAAGGATCTCTCAGACATGAAGGAGGTAGCTAGTAGATTGCCAAAGTTGGAAATTCGTGCAGCAAAAATTCTTAGAGAAATATTTTGAGCAACCTTCTTGAATTTTTTATCGGCCCTAGTTTTTCGTCCTGCCCCCTAGTTTTTTCAGGTTTCTTCCTTTTATTTATGGGGGGTTGTTTTAGCTATTGCTTTTAGTTAAAACTGTTACTCTAAGCATTCCTTTTTTCCAGTTCTTTGTTTTGCATGGGTTTTAGGGGCCCATTAAGACCTCTTTTACTTAATAAAAAGTATCCATACAAGTAACAACTTGATCTACCATAAATCAAATAGTTTCTCTATACTTCTCCACAACTAACCTA
This sequence comes from Cupressus sempervirens, assembly GCA_028749045.1. Classification (NCBI taxonomy): domain Eukaryota; kingdom Viridiplantae; phylum Streptophyta; class Pinopsida; order Cupressales; family Cupressaceae; genus Cupressus; species Cupressus sempervirens. The sequence continues at coordinate 314,782,462 of CM053785.1, forward strand.
GGTATCCTATACCTCTATTTCATCTCTTTTGAAATCCTTTAAACATACTGAGAGGACACAACCCAAGAAAAAAATGAACACAACAGAAAAAGGGTAATATTATTATCATAATTGATATAATATTACATTTAGTACAACAAAAATAAACTCCACGACATGCCCTATGGGCTTACAATGTTATCAAATTCTAGAGAAAACCCTTGTCATAGTACTTTCTTCCAAACTCCACCAAAAACTACCTTTACAATGCTCAAAATGTCCTTAAGTAACCCAAATAAGGTTTAGGGTTAGCAATACATTCTAGAATATGTCATTTGGCATCCACTATCAAAATAAAAGGTTCTAGAAAACTTGTTAGAAGTTGGTGTAAAATTAGAAGAATCCAGAAATGGTAGTCCAACTTCTTGGAGGCATAACTTTTGATTTGGGACTCTGATTGATGAACTGTTTATATTTTTGGAAAGTTCTTCAAGTGATCTATAGCCCTATGGAGCATATTTTCTCATCCCCCATTTTTTAGGCTTGTACAATTATTTTTAGTCTCTCAATTCTGACTTTGAAGTATTCTTAGGAGATCTCTAGGTAACTTAAAATTGTAATAACTTACAAACTATAAATCATTGTGACTTGATTCTTTTTTTGGAGTGCTTTAAATTACAAGTAGAATCATCGCTCCAACTTGCACCCTTTAAATCATCATAATTATGGATCAATTACAAAATAACCTATTGTTTACATTAGCACGTATCCCAAGGTGCTCAAAAACTCTAACCTAGAAAACCAATAGTGGAGTTATGAGAGTTAGAATCTTTATTTGACCCAAATGGGTATCTAGAAAAGAAAATAGTTTAAAGATAAACTAACACTAAGCATATTTTTGGGTGATATAGGATTTCCCTTACATCACTGGATACTCCTACATCAGACACCCAGGGTAGATTGAAAAGTGACCTTGTCACTTTATAGCTAGTAGAGGAAAACCCACATGGGCAACCTCTATTGTAGATATCCAAGTTGATTCTTCTATTGGTCATCCTTTCCACTTCACCAAGTATTCTTCATACTACCTATTTCTAGTACTCTAGGCCATAAAACTATCTAGAATTTCTTCAATCTCTTCCTTAGTAGAAGTAGGAATTGGACATGGATCCAACATCAACTCCTCATCTGTACCAACATCATGATTTTTTTTAAGTCTAAAATTTTGAAAATAGGATAAATGTGAAACCCATATAGCAACTCCACCTTATATGCATTCCTTGAATCATGTTTCTTCAAAATTTTGCAAGGGTCAAATTTTTTCATCTTTAGCTTGTTCTAGGTACCCATTGGAAATCATTGCTTCCTCAAATATACCATAACCTAATCTCCAACTTGGAACTCCTTATGTCTCCTCTTTTGATCTGCCCTAGCCTTGTACTATAGGTTCATCTTGGTAATATGTGCTCATACTTCCTCATGTAGGTTCTTGACATGTTCAACAAAGTCTTCTACCTTAGCACTTGTCCTCTCCCCTTGCTCCATCTTCCTCAACCCTTGCATAGTCCTTGGACTACTCCTATACACAATTTGGAATGGTGATCTACCAGTACTCTTGTTCACTAAATTATTGTAAGTGAATTCTACTTATGGTAGAATCAAATCCCATTCCTTGGGCTTATCTCCTACTAAACACCTTAGCAAATTACTTAGACTTCTATTTACTACTTTTGTTTGTCCATTAGTCTTTGGATGATGTGCAGAACTAAAATTTAATTTTGTCTTTAACTTCTTCCACAAAGTCCTCTAGAAATGCCCAACAAATTTAGTATCTCTATTAGAAACAATACTTTTTGGGAGACCATGTAGCCTCACCACCTTACTAAAAAACAAATCCACAATATGTATTGCATCATGAGTCTTGTGGCATGGAATGAAGTGTGCCATCTTGGAGAACCTATCAATCACCAAAAATACTGAGTTGTTACCCCTTTGTTTCCTTGGTAATCCAAAAAAAATCCATACTTCTATCCTCCCAAGGATTAGATGGAATAAGAAATGGTTGATAGAGTCCAGTATTGTGACTAAATCCTTTGGCTATTTAACATACTTGACAACTCTGTACAAACTTGTTCACATCCTATCACAATTGAGGCTAAAAATAATGTTCTCTAATAATGGAAATGGTCTTATCTTGACCAAAGTGTCCTACCATCCTTCCACTATGCTTCTCCTTGATCAAGTTTTCCCTCATGGAACTTCTTGGGATACACAATTGACTTCCCTTGAACAACATACCATCCTGAATCATGTAATCTAGCCACCTAGTCTTTTCTAGAGTAATAGGTTCTTTGCAAGCCTTCCAAGCCATTGTAAAGTCAAGATCCTTAGGGTACAGATTCTTGAGTTCATCAAACCCAACAACTTCAACCTGCATTACCATCAGTAACAAGTGTCTCCTACTTAATGCATATGCAACCCTATTAGACCTTTCACTTCTATATTTCAATACAAATGTATATCTTTGCATGAGCTCTACCCACTTCAAATGTCTCTAATTCAATTTACCTTGGCTATTTAGGTACTATAATGCCTGGTGATTAGTATACAAGACAAATTATTTTAGCAACAAATAATACCTCCATTTCTTTAAGGCCTAAACTATTGCATAGAACTCTTGATCATAAACAAAAATAATTCTTCTTTTCATCATTCAATTTTTCACTACAATAGGCAATAGGTTTATCTTCTTGAGTCAAAATAGCCCCAATAGCACTGCCACTAGCATCGATATCCACCTAGAATACTTTCTTAAAATCAAGAAGTTCCAATACAGGTTTCTCTATCACCTTCTTCTTTAGTAATTCAAAACTCCTTACAACTCTTGTAATTCACTTGAACTCTTTTATATCTCCTCTCATTGTTTCTTTTAGGGGTGCACATATACTACTAAAATTTCCAATGAATTTCCTATAAAAACTAGCTAGACCATGGAATGACCTCACCTCAGTGGTAGAACTTGAAGTAGGCCATTCCAAGATGACCTTCACCTTCTTTGGGTCCATTTTTATACCCTCAGTTCATACAACAAACCCCAAATAGACTAACTCCCTTTTGACAAAGCTACACTTCTTCAAATTAATCAATAATTTTTCTTCCCTCAACCTTTCAAGGATGCTACAAATGTGTAATAAATTTCATCCAAAGAATTACTAAAAATAAAAATATCATCTAGATAGAAAATAACAAATTTTCCCAAAAATTTCTTTAGTACCTCACTCATAAGCCATGTGAAGGTGCTTGGCACATTGGTCAGTCCAAAGGGCAAGACTAACCACTCATATAGACCCTCCTTGGTCTTAACTGTAGTCTTTCATTCATCTCCCTCTCACATCCATATCTGATGATAACCACTCTTGAGATCTATGTTTGTGAAATACTAATCTCCACTCAAATAGTCCATAAGATCATCCATTATTGGCAAAGGAAATAGATACTTGATGGTTATTCTATGTATGGCCTAAGAGTATATACACATTCTCCACTCTTTATCCTTCTTTGGTTCCCGTACTATAAATACTACACATGGACTCAAGCTCTTTTGAATTAAACCTTTCCTCAATAGCTCCTGAACTTGTCTATTTAGCTCCTTAGTCTCAATGGGAGTCATCCTATGAGTAGCCTTGTTAGGCAAACTAGCTCGAGGGACTAAATTTATTTGATGATTGATTTGTCTTATTGGTAGCAGCCCTTCTAGAAAATTATCAGAGATGACATCTCCATACTCAATCAATAGACCTAAAAATTCAAGTGGAACTCCACTACTACCTTCCTTATCCTTTCTAGTAATTAAAGCATAACACATATGCTGATGTTTCATGCCATCCAAAAATTTTCTTCCATCAATGAGACATACCCTAAGACTATTGCATACCTTTTCACCCTCCTTTATCAAGGGTTTCAATTTGTGGCAAACTCCATCCTTTGTCAAAGAGTATATATTTGCATTACCATCATGTATAACATGCCTATAAAACTATCACAACCTTCCCAATAGTAAATGACAGACATCCATCAAGATGATTTCATAGAGAGCTTCATCATGGTAACTCCCAATCTTGAACTTTGTCAAGCATTGTTCACTAACTAGGACCTTATGATCATCTTATACCCAATCAATCTAATAGGGATGGAGGTGTTTCTCCCTCTTGAGCTTTAGCTTTGAGATCACCTCCTCTGACACCAAGTTGTTAGTGCTTCCACCATCAACAATCACATGACAATAATTACCCTCATACTTGCATCTGGTACAAAAAAAACTCCTCCTTTGTCTAGGTTTAGACTCACCAATTGTTAAGACCCTTTCATTAACTAGAACCTCTCCTCTTTCTGCATCCCTTGAATGTGATGACTGTGCACCATCATCCACATGAGCAACCCTTGCTTGACCATCAACTCTCCTATCTGTCCTTCCTTGGCATTGAGGGCATTTGAAGGCATGATGACCTTCTTCATTAGAATGAAAATAGGTACCATAGAAGCCTTCTCTTCCTAAACCTTTTCCACATCCTCTACCTCTTCCTCTCTAATTTCTAAAGTTTTGATCATGGGAACAATTGAAACCCTCATTCCTCTAATTTTAGCTAGTACCCACATCTTCATTTTTCTTCTAGTTCTCATTTTGGCCTCCAAATGACCTGCCACTACCCCATCCTTCCTCCTTCACTGTGCCCTCTTTACCTTCCATAAAAGTTTTTGTTTAGTTTCTCCTCAACTCATAAGGAAAACTAGTATGCCTCTTCAATGCTAGTCATTCTAACTAGACTTAACTCCTCCCGAATGCTATGTTTTAACCCACTAAGGTAATGGGAAACCTTCTCCCTATTTGATTTTGCATGCCCCACCCTAGTAATGACTTGATAAAATTCCTCTATATGTTCCTATATAGATTTTCCTTCTTGCTTTAACCCTTGCATCTTTTGGAACAAATAAAGCTCATAATCAATAGGAATGAATTGTTTCTTTAGTTTGTCCACCATGCGATCCCATCTTGTGATTTTCTCCTTTCCTCTTCTATTTCTTTCCAACTAAATCTCTTGCCACCAAATTTTGGCATGGCCTTTCATTTTGGCCTTCACAAACTTAACCGTATCAGGGTCCATGATATCCTCATACTCAAAATATTCCTCTAGCTCATTGATCTAGTCGATCAACTCATTCAAGTTTAGATTTCCCAAAAACATGCTGACATTAATTTTGGGTCTTTTTCCAAGCTTGGAAATGGCCCTAAAAAGCTTCTCCTCTCCCTAGTTTAGGACTTCTCCATCTCCTTACCCTTCCTAACCAATATTTCCTTCTTCATTTTCTTCCTCACTTTTGTCGCCTACGACAACATTCATCCCTCTACAGATCTCCTCCTGTAATGCCTAGACTTTTCTTTGGAGGGCTCTAACCTCAAGAGTAAAAAATCTAACCTTCCACCATACTCCCTTCATGGAGGAATCTTCTTGTATCAAAACCCACAACCATACAATCCTGGTGCAAATTTCCACACAGTCGGCGCTCTGTCTACACACTTAGGAAAACATGCTCTCATACCACTTGATGAGGACACAACCCAAGGAAAAAATTAAAACAATAGGAAATGGGGAATATTATTATTAGAAGTGATATGCTATTACATCTAGTACAAAAAAAATAGACTCCACAACATGCCCTATGGTCTTACAATGTTATCAGATTCTAGAGAAAACCCTTCTCATAGTACTTTCTCCCAAGCTCCACCAAAAACTACCTTTACAATGGCCAAAATGTCCTTAAGTAACTTGAATAAGGTTTAGGGTTAGGAATAAATTTTACAATATTCCATTTGGCATCCACTGCCAAAATACAAGGTTCTATAAAACTCATCAAAAGTTGTTGTAAAATTAGAAGAATTCATAAATGGTAGTCCAACTTCTAGGAGGCATAACTTTTGATTCAGGACTCTAATTGATGAATTGTTTACATTTCTAGAAAGCTCTCTAAGTGTTCTATAGCCCTATGGACCAGGTTTTCTTGTCTCCCATTTTTTTAGGCCTAAAAGAGGCCATTTAGTGCCATAATTTTGACTTTGAAGTGCTCTTAGGAGGTTTCTAGACAAATTAAAACTGCAATAACTTTCAAATCGTAAAGCCTTTTGACTTGATTCTTTTCTTGGAGTGCTTTAAATTAAAATTATAATCATCCCTCCAACTTATACCATCTAACTTATCATAATTATGGATCAATTAGAAAATAACCTAATTTTTACATTGGCACATATCCCAAGATGCTCAAAAATTCTAACCTAGAAAACCAATAGTGGAGGTATGAGAGTTGAAATATTTTTTTGACCGAAATGTGTATCCAAATGAAATCACTTTAAATAAAAACTAACACTAAGCATATTTTTGGGTGATACAAGATTTCCCTTACACCACTAGATGCTCCTACATCATATACCAAATAAGTTACTATTGATATCTCCTCTATAATACATATTGTAGTGCTTAGTTATTAGTGTTGTGGTTGCTTTGTCATTAGTCCATATATGTGGGTGCATATTGGGAAACTTGTGCATGATAAGAAATAATATATGGAATATCAGTGAACCAAAGCTAAAAGGATGGCTCTTATCATGTTTGATTCTCCTTAAGTTCTCAAATTATAACTGATGGCTTAGTATCTCATAGATATAAAAGTGTTATCTCTCTATAACCATTTTGTAGATTGTCTAAATTATAGCACCCGAGAATGAATTGTTTCTAATTCTATATAGTGCATCTTATAGCCTAAGATATTTACAATAATCCCATATCCCTCTATGTAATATCTAAAAAATGCATAGCTCTTTTGTCCTATTTGGTACCTAAGTTTTTATTTCTTGAACATTTTAGTTACAACATGAAGTATACCAACATTGTCTCAACAAGTAACAAGATGTATTAATTCATTTTTATCATGATTGGTTTGTCTCATATCTAAAATAATTTATCATGTATTCTACTCAAAATGATCCTTATCCATTCAAGATCATCAAATTCTTCATAATCCATGTACTAGAGTGTATTTAGGTTTTCAAAATGTTTAAACTCTAGTTTTAGGGTCTTGTCATCATTTTAAATCTTGATAAGATATTTCCTTATGTCTTCATTGCCTGTGATCTCAAAAGTGCAATTTGTATCTATCTTTATGTCCTCTACATGTAATACACCTATAGGGGATTGAAAAAATGCACCAGAAGGGTCATCTTCCATGGACTTAAATGGGTGTTTCTTGAATTGATAATGAGGATTATCATTGATATTATAAAATTGGGGATTATTCATGATATGGATACTCCTATAACAACTAATATAAATATTAAAAAATGCTTTTAATGCATAAAATACCAAAAATTTGATTATGGTTAGGGTTTTTTCGAACAATCTTCAAAACTGCACAAACTCTTAACTCTTAGCTCTATCCCTCCAAGATCTCTGATATCTCAAGTGGTGATAATGAACTCAAATTTAATCTTTAAATTATTAGCAATTAATTGTGCCATTAATTCATTTAGAAGATAGTACAAAGTTGATAACTCTGAACAAAACATACTCAATCTCATAGAGAACATCCAATTTTTAACATAAACACCCGTAAACTTAGATATAGGATCCATAATGCCTTACATAGAAAAAGTTGCTAATGTAAATAATTAAGTCATGGATTCCCTTATTAAAAATAAGAAGGTTATTAGAAAATTGGAATCTTATTGGTGAAGTTATCTTTATCGATTAAGTTGGAAGGCAAAAAGAAATTTACAGGTTAAGTGTTGTGAGATTGTTCAAGAAGTTTCTACGTGGATGGATAGATATTTTTGAGATTTCAATATTTAGGTTTATGGTTTAAAAGGATAAAAGGAGAGAATTGAATATGAGAGAGAGAGAGAGAGGGGGGGGGAGATAGAGAGAGAGAGAGGAGAATAGTTGCATAAAAAGAGAAACAAAGCTATTGGAAAAGAGAGAAGGATAGTGAAAATCACAAATCATTATCATTTATGTTACTTTCTTACCATTGTAGCAATCTAAATACCTTGGAAGTGTAACCTTAATTAGTCTATTGTAAATCCTCTAACAAGGTTAAACTCTTAGATTATTGTGTTAAAATCCTTTAACAAGGTTCTCCTAGTAAAGTAAAGATCCTAACATATCTAGAGGGAAATTATGTAATGAGGTACATTTAATAGTATTTTGTAACCCTTAATTAGGAAAGCTCCTAATAGAGCACATCTTAGAAGAATATTTTACTTTGTGAGCACCATTCTAACATCATGATTTTCACCCTAATTGGGTTTCTATGAGATAAATTTTGGTGTTAAAATTGGTTGATGTTTATATTGTATGTTTTGGATTTACTATTTTTTAAAATGATAACAACACTATAGGCACAATTGGATCTTATTGGTAAACTATAAGGAATAAGTTAAAAGTAAAAGTTGAATTTGGTGATTACTAATTCACCCCATCCTCCCCCACCCCCAACTAATCAATCCTATGCCTACAATTTGTATTAGAGCTTTGGTCCCTAAATTGGAAGTATAACTACTTTGGGAAAATATCACAAGATTTATGTGAAGGAAGCACCAAAGTTCAACAAATGTAAAGATGATTTTGGGATGTGGGCAAGCTCGATGAAATTGTACTTATCAGGACTTGGAGATTATGCCAAATAATTTCTTACCATTGAGTATACTAAACCTTTTGGACAACTTGATGATGTGCAAAAGAAAAAATATTCTACACAACGCAATAATGATAGAACTAGCTAGTGCTTTGAAGAATTCAGAATTTATTAATATACAAGGACTACCAACAACTAAGCAAATGTGGGACAAATTTCTACAAGTACATGGAGGAGATACACATGTTCTAGAAACAAAAGTACGACTCAAAGGAAAGCTACATGCCATGAAGATGAACGAGAATGAGACTATTGCATAGTATGTGATAATAGTAAAAGAGATTGTTGCTATAATCAAAGGAGATGGAGGTACTATCGACAAAAATGAAGTTGTGAGTACGATGTTGAGAACCTTACCTAGCTTATATGCAATTAGAGTTTCAACTATATAAGAACTAAGAACTATTGATAATAGTAAGATCACCATTGATTCACATATTAGTAGGCCAACAATGCTTGATCTAAGAAACTATCATAATAATCAACCAATCAAAAAAATTGTACTTCAAGCTTAACAAGTGAAAACACACAACAAAGAAGAAGATTTGTTGATGACGAAGAATATGAAGGCCTAGAAACAAAAGAAAAAGAGTTAGAAGAAATGGAAGCTCTAATAGAAAAAATATTTCCCAAAGGAAAAGGCATATACAAAGGAAAGAGTCCTATTGCATGTTGGAATTGTAGAAAAAATGGTCATTTTCCACATCAATGTCCTAACAAATGAAAGTAGGAGAAAAACAAATAAAAGAAGAATAAGTACTTTGGATAGAAAGGAAAGATAATATGTTATATAGCTGATGATGAATATAATAAAGATGATGCATATGGATAAATTTTATATAGCTAATGATGAAGATAATAAAGATGATGTAGATGGAGATGATGAGGAGATAGTATTTGTTGGTGTAAAGGAAGAGTCATCTATCAACAAAGAAGTTATCAAAGAATAGAAGGCACTAATCATGCAAATGGACAAGAAAAATCATTAGATAATTGACAATGGATGCACACATCATATGACTAGATAAAAAGATAAGTTCACAACCATGGAACTATGTGATGGACGATCAATGAAATTTTGAAATGGATCACCTTGCATGATCAAAGGAAAATGCACAATTAATGTTACTAATGATATAATATGTGAGGTTTACTAGGTTGATGGTTTACTACATAATTTTTTGAGTGCTTCACAATTGGGAAAAAAAGTTTTCAAGTTTGAATTTAGTAATGCAAAATGTAAGATATTTGAAAACAGTGGAAGACTATTTTCTATCAGTGAACAAACAAACGGTAGTATTTTTAAGTTACACACTGTTGGACTTATTTTAGAATAACTGAGAGGGAGGGGTTGAATCAATTATTCAAGGTCCAGATGTACAAATAAAACTTATCATAGCTTGGTGAACCCATAAAAAATTCTTCATGCATGCATCCATGCAATTACTAAAACTTGTAGTTTACTGTCAAATCTACTTGCAAAAATGTAAGCATGAAACATAACAAATTTATCAACACACTTGACACAATGATTTACATAGAAACCCAATTTGGGAAAAACCACTAGTTCACTCTTCTAAAGTGATACCCTATGAAAGGCAAACCCTATTAAAGGTTATAATACACAATGTTAAATGTGACCCTATTAAAGGATTTCAATCACCCTATTAGGAGTGAGCCTTGTTAGAGGACTTTAAACCATTCACTTGGAATGCCACCCGATTAAAGGATTTACAAATGACTGTTAGATCAACCTTTATCCAAAGGATTTTACCCTAGACTAATACAATTGTTAGAGAGTAACATTAAGGCTTGATATGATAACAACTTTATTTTCAAATTACAAATCATTGTTTCATTTCTTAATTTTTCTTGGCCTTCATACTTTTCAACTCTAATAGCTTGTTCGTCCTTAAAGCATTCATATCCTTAAGCCTTTATGCTTAACATGCCAATGTAGTCTCTTTTCTTAGGTCACTTGACAAAGTGAAACCCTTCACTCCTAATATTCCTTTAGTTGTCACATTTGATCACTCTTTGCTTCTAACTAGCCATTCCTATAAATAGGAAATTAAGATCTTTTCTCACTCATTCTTCATCATCTAATTTAGGGTTAGGATGGATTAGGTAGGATACAATTAATCTATCTCACATTCCATATCTCTTCTATAGACTTCTTTAATCTTCTTTAAATTCACCTAAAAATGGTTTACCTTGATTTCTATGCCACCAACTCATCAATCTTATCTTTTGCCTGAATTACAAATTCCAAGAAAATAAACTTGTTGGCTTAGATCCATCGAATTCATTATCTTTTAAATAATGCAACCACTACGCATGATCTGGCTTTTGATGCTCAGCACATACTGCATTTCTTGACATCCTCTATGAATTTACTCAGCATGAACTATAGTTTATTAGTGCTTGACATCAACTAAAATTTACTCGACATCGACTAGTCTACTCGACATACACTAGAATGAACTTTTACTCAGCTCCAACTAATTTTCTGCTTGACTTGCACTCTCTTTGCTTGGCACCTATTTTCCACTTAGTCAAGCTTGGCAGACAAACTTTGTGTAACTTGTTCTTCTAAACTTTTCTCAGTGTAATTAGCCTTTGTAACCTTAAGTAGATTATCAATAAATAATGTTATCATTGTCTTAACTGATTCTTGTACTTCTTTACATAAGCATAACTCAACCTTTCCTCTAGGTATATTGTTACATCTTTTGATCAAATCCTATTTATCAATCAAATAAGTGATAGTACTTAAATCATATAAGTAGTTATCTTACTAGCAAATAGCAAGGTTGACATCAGTGACAAAATAATGATTGAAACATGCAACCTTCTTCAACAATCTCCCTCTTTGATAGTCTTTTTCAATCTATCTCAACAATCTCCCTCTTTTATTATTTTCAATCTATTCTCAAAAATCTTCCTCTTTGGCATTGATGGCAAACCAAACTGATCAACCAAATGGAAAATACTTTGTTCAACCAAATTGATTAGGTTAAAACAGTAAGACAATACCAAAAAAAATAATTCCTTATATTGAAGTCTCTCACTCTATTAGCAATTTCCATCTTCTGAATAGGTTACAAAACTCTTTCTTATAACTCCCTTTGAGTTTCTTCTTATATCTCCCTCATACTAGGTAGATTAGGATTTCACCCTCTTTGGTAACTTTTTTCCCTTTTGTATAGCTCTTGATCAACAATTTTCTCCCTCTAAGATCCATGATCATTTTCTTGATTAGTAAACTTCTCCCTCTTTGACAAAAATGCCAAAGACATGTCATCTTAACATGCAGATAGAAGCTTTTCAGGTTCTCCCTCTGTCGCCTTGTTTGTGACTAAATTGAATTTTCAACTCTTTGATTACTTTAGGTAGTTCCTAAAATAAAATCCTCTGCATCAATTTATAACATATGAAAATCAACTTGTTTGATGTAGGGCACTCCTCTTGTTACTTGGATAGCTTTTCATAATTGTATCACCCCTAGTTTACCTCTTAGATACTCATGAGCATCTTTATGTAATGCTTTTGTAAAGATATCAACAATTTTTTCCTTTGCGTTAACATATTCCATCTTCACTTCTTTATCCTGAACTAATTCTCTCAAGTAATGGTACTTGATTGCAATGTGCTTAGTCTTTGTGTGCATCATAGGATTCTTTGATATATTGATAGCACTTGTATTATCACAAAAAAGTATCACTGGTTCTATGATCTCTTCCTTCATTCCTTTGAGTAGTTGTTTGATCTATACAATATTTTTACAATTCATAGTAGCAGCAACATATTTAGCTTCAACAATAGATTATGAGGTGCAATTTTGTTTCTTAATAGTCCACGTAACTAGTCTCTTGCCTAAGAAAAATGCTCCTCCATTGGTTCTTTTTCTGTTATCAATGTTTCCATCCCAATCAACATTAGTGTAGGCTCTTAATTCAAATTTCTCATGTTTCTTATAGTATAGACCATACTCCTCTTTTCCTTTTAGATATCTCATTATTCTCTTCATAGCCATCAAATGATTCTCCCTAGGATTTGCAGAGAATCTTGCAACTATCCCTACAAATAATGTAATGCCAAGTTTTCTATGTACTACATATTATAATTTTCCAATCATAGACCTATATAGTGTTTGATTCACTTTAGCTAAATCATCATTCTTTGACAACTTGAGTCCTGTTACCATATGTGTACTTACTAGCTTTGAATCCTCCAATCTAAAAGTTTTTAGTATTTCTTTGACATATTTTGACTAAGTGGTGTATATACCATATTTCATTTGATATAATTGCAAACCCACAAAGAATTTGATCTCTCCAAACATAGACATTTCAAATTCTTGCTTCATTTCATTTGCAAAAGCTTTACATAAGGCATCTTGACCACCAAATATGATATCATCAAAAAAAAAAATAGATTACAAAATACCTTTGCCCTTCATTGTGTTTATGTATAGATTGTTGTTATCATCAATCATTTCAAATCCAATCTTCACAAATACTTATGAAGTCTCTCATACCATGCTCTCGGTGCTTGTTTCAAACCATATAGAGCTTTGTATAATTTATATACCATGTTCTTATTGTTAACATCAACAAAAATTTTTGGCTGTTCTATGAAAACCTCTTCTTCTAATATGCCATTTAGAAATGTAGATTCAACATCCATGTGATAAACTTTGAAACAATCATATGCAAGTTACTCCTTCCAATCTAGCAATAGGGGCAAATGTCTCTCCATAGTCAATTCCTTCTTCTTGTGCATATCCTTTGCAAACTAATCTTTTCTTGTTCCTTTTTACTTCACCATTTTCATCTAGCTTTGTTTCCAATCACATTCTTGTCTTTTGGTCTGAGAACTAGAGTCCATGTCTTATATTTCTCAATTTTTTCTATCTCTTCTTCCATAGCCTTACTCCAGTCTTCATCTTCTAATGCATCTTTTACTGATTTGGGTTCTTTCATGCTTAACAAACATGTATCATTTCTCAATCTATTTATTTTCATTGGTCTAGCATATTTATCTCCAATAGTTTGTGCAGCAAGATGATGTCTTTTGACATATTTAGACAATCTTGGTTTAGCTCTTGTTTCTTCATTTGATCTTTTAGTTTCAGAATCATTTTGTACATCTCTATCAGGTAACTCAACATCTTCACTAATCTTAGAATCACAATATTCTTCAACTTCATTTTATAACTTAACTTATGAATGTAGCCTAGTTCCTAAATGCAACTCAACATTCATGGTCTATGACTCGGCAGTTATTGACACTTGTTGTTGGTTTGTAGCTTGATTTGTAACATCTTCTTCAGTAGGCATATCTTCATAAGAGTCTACAAATGATTTGTATTTTTCTAATTCTTTCATAGGTTCAACCTCATGTACTTCTGTATATTCATAAAAATTCACATTTGCACTTTCCACAACTTTGTTAGTGTTAGTATTCAAACACTTATAAGCTTTACTTCTTGTAGAATTTCCTAGAAATATACCTTCTCCACTTTTTGCATCAAGTTTACCATTCCTAAAATCTTTAAGAATGTAACATTACTTCCAAATACCTTAAATTATTTCACATTGGGTGAGTATCCATACCAAATTTCAAAAAGTGTTGAATGAGTGCCTTTTTTGATTTGTGAATAGTTCAAGGTATAGATAGTTGTACTTACAACATCTCTCTAGTATTTCAAAGCAACATTCTTCTCAATCATGAGTGTTCTAGTACAATGCATTATTAATCTGTTCCTTCTTTCAACAATTCCATTTTGTGGAGGGGTTCTAGGGGAAAATGTCTATCTTTTGATTCCTTTATCATTGCAAAGTATCTCAAATTTATTTGATGTGAATTCTCATCCTCTATAAAAACTTAGACACTTTAAATTTTTATCTATTTCCTTCCCAACTCTTGCCAGGTACCACTTAAACATTTGGAAGACATTATATTTCTTTTTCAAAAACATAGTTGTCATCATTCTAAAATAATCATCAACAAATAGCATAATGTACTTATCTCCTTTGTAATTTTTCACTTCAATTGGTCCACACAAGTCAATATGAACAATCTCTAGTATTCCTTTAGAGGTATAAGTTTTACTCTTAAAACTTGACTTTGTCATCTTTCCCAATTGACATTGTTCGCACATTACATTATCAAGCTTTTTCAACCTAGGAAATCCTCTAACCTTTCTCATATTACTGATATTGATCAAGTTATCAAAATTGACATGACATAATCTTTTGTGCCACAACCATACATCATCAGATTTTGCAACTAGACAAGAGCATTATCTATATCAAGATAGAATAGATTACTTCTATTCTGATTACCTTTTCCAATCAATCTTCTATTTTTGTCATATATCTTAGCAACCTTGTTTTCAAATTTAACCTTAGATGCCAAATTATTCAATTATGATAGACACAAGAGATTATAGTTAAGTCCTTCAACATAGTAAGCATTATCACATAAAATCTTATCTATGAGATTGATAGAACCTTTTCCTTTTATCAAACATGGTGGACCATTACCAAATCTTACACTATTTCCATCATAAAAATTCAAGGAAATGAAATTACTTTTGTCTCTAGTCATGTGATGTGAACACCCACTGTCAATGATCCATCTATCATTCTTGTTTACACAGGTCACAAGCGTAGTTGCCTCATCTTCATCAGATTCATCCTTCATTGCAACATATGCCACTTCATCATCATGTTCATCTGATGTTTCCTCTTTAGTAATGTAGCATGAATTTTTTCCTTTGTCTTTTTAATCCTTGTTGTTTTCATCTGTTCTACTCTTATACTTGTTACCACCTCTGTAGTTTTTCTTCTCTAGACATCTAGCAGCAATATGATAAACCTCATTGCAATTAAAACAAATGATAGCTAATTTACCTTTGAACTTACCTTTACCTTTTTGGAACATTCTTGCTAGTAGTACTTCAAGATGTTCTTCATCCTCTGATTTGTATCACTATCACTGGATACATACTTTGTCTTCTTCTTCTTCTTCTTCTCATCAAGTTCCTTCAATGATACTTTAGCTTTGGAAGAAATTTCAATATTCTCAAGTTTGTAATTATCAAAGTTGGATAGCTCAAAAGTAATGAGTCTACCTACCAGTCCTTCAAGTGATCGATCATTCCCTAGTATGCATCTTAGTTCTTGAATTGCATAGACTCTAATAGCATATACAAGCAACTTAGTGTTCTTAAAAATTTTCTTAACATAGTATCATCATCTAATTTTCCATTAGCTTCTCTTATTGTATTAACTACTTATTTTATCCTTGTAACATATTGAGTAATATTTTTTCCTTCTTCTATTCTCATATCATCAAACTTACCTCTAAGACTTTTAGCTTTTGCTCTAAGAACATTGGTGTCTCCTCCATAGATGGTAGCTAGGGCATCCCACATTTTATTTGCACTATCAAGACCTTTGATATTATTAAATTTAGCATAACATAGGGCAAAGGAAATCTCCAACATTGCCTAGTTATGTTATTTCTTCTTTCTCATATCCTTAGCAGTTGGGGCTCCAACAGGGTCAACATGCTCAATGGTAATGGTAGATTGTGTATGATCTCCAAGTCCTCGAAGGTGTAGCTTCATGAAACTTTTCCATGCAGGAAAGTTATATCTGTTGAGATTTGGTACTTCTCTTTTTGACATCTTGATTTTTGTGCTTCTAGTACTTTCAAACTAGTCCTCTTTAAGTAGATGGCTTTGATACCAATTGTTAGAATTCTTTTAGAATAACTGAAAGGTGGGGGTGAATTGGTTATTCAAGTTCCAGATGTATAAATAAAAGTTATCACGGCTCAATGAACCCATAAAACATTCTTCATGCATGCATCCATGTAATTACTAAAACTTGTAGGTTACTGTTAAATCTACTTATAGAAATGTAAGCGTGAACAATACTAGATTCATCAATGCACTTGACACAATGACTTACATGGAAATCTAATTTGGGAAAAACCACTAGTAACATGCTACTCTTTTTCACTCTTCTAAAGTGATGCCCTATGAAAGGTCGACCCTATTGAAGGTTATGATACACACTATTAAATGTGACCCTATTAAAATATTTCAATCACCCTATTAGGAGCAAGCCTTGTTAGAGGACTTTAGACCATTCACTTGGAACATCACCCAGTTAAAGGATTTACAAATTACTATTAGGTCAACCTTAATCCAAAGGATTTTACACTAGATTGATACAATTGTTAGAAAGTAACAGTAAGACTTGATCTAATAACAACTTACAACTTTATTTGTAGATTTTAGATCACTATTTTAGTCCTCAATTTTGCTTGGTCTTCATACTTTTTAGCTTTGATAGCTTGTTCACACTTCAAGAATTCATATCCTTAAGCCTTCTTTATTAACATTCTAATGCAGTCTCTTTTATTAGGTCACTTGATGAAGCAAAACCCTCGACTCCTTGTCTTCCTTGAGTTCTCACACTTGACTACACTTTGGTTCTGACTAGACATACCTATAAATATAAAATTAAGATCATTTCCTGCTCATTCTCCATCATCTAATTTAGGGTTAGAATGGATTAGGTAGGATACAATGAATCTATCCCACATTCCATATCTCTTCTAGGGACTTCTCCTTGAATCTTCTTTGAATTCACATAATAATGGTTTACCTTGATTTCTATGCCACCAGCTCATCAATCTTATCTTCCAATTGGTTCATAAATTCTAAGAAAATAAACTTGTCATCTTAGATCCATCAAATTCATGATCTTTTAAATAATGTAGCCACTCGGCATTATCTGGCTTCTAATGCTTGGCTATTGTGTTGCTTGGTATCCTCTATGAATTTACTTAGCAAGAACTACAATTTACTGGTGCTCAACATCAACTAAAATTTACTCAACATCCACTATTCTACTCGGCATACACTAGAATGAAATTTTACTTGGCTCCAACTAATTTTCTACTTGGCTTGCACTATCTTTCTCAGCAACTATTATCCACTCGATCAAGCTTGGTAGACAAACTTTGTGTAACTTTTTCTTCTAAAATTTTCTTAGTGTAACCAACCTTTGTAACCTTAAGTAGATTATCAATACATTATGTTATCATTGTCTTAACTAATTCTTGTACTTTTTTACATAAGCATAACTCAACCTTTCCTCTAGGTGCTATTGTTACATCTTTCGATCAAATCCTCTTTATCAATCAAATAAGTGATAGTCTTTTTCAATGATTGATACATGCAATCTTCTTCAACAATCTCCCTCTTTGATAGTCTTTTTCAATTTGATCTCAACAATCTCCCTCTTTTATTGTTTTCAATGTATTCTTAATAATACACATCACTAGGACAATGTTTGATTGCTAAAATTGAATAAATTTGGCTATGTCACAAGATATAATGTTATACAAACTTTGACAATCTAGAAAAATTAAGTAAGAATAAAAGTTTAAGAGGAATGCCAATAGTAAACAAACCAAAAAATGTTATTTGCAAGAAATGTCAACTTGGAAAAATGACATGTTCAAATTTTCAAGAAAGGAATACTAAACACATAATTTTTTAGATCTAGTTCACATAGATCTTTGTATTCCTATTGGTTTAGAGAACTATCATGGAGATAAATTATTTGTACTTTATGTTGATGATTGTTGTCACAAAAGATTGCACCCTTGCCTAAAGTTTGACCTAAAGAAAACCTTGTGAAACATGGAAACAATCTCCAAGTTGTGGGACATGAATAATGAGATTGAGTCTCTGGAGAAGGTTGGCTTGCTTACTATCAGGATGTACCTAACCACTTTTTGAAGGAAAAGGGAGAAGGAAATGCATGAAAATCAAACTACCTAATCTAATCTAGAGGGGTGATGCACCAAATAGTACATTCAATCTTATCTCTACCTAGAAATGCACAGTTTATCAATATAATCCCAAAATACATAGATTCAATCCTTGCTTAAATTTAACAACCACATGAAGATCAAAAACCAATAGAATTCTATACGGAAGGAGCTTCACTCTATATCATTCAAATGCCAAACAGATACAATCATAAAATTTGAGGAATAGAGGCAATAAATTATCAAAAAGAAAGATATTGCACAATATATTAATGGAAAAAAGAGTTACAACAGAGAAATATATTCATTCAGATGCAAAAGGAATTATAATAGTAGAGTATACAATACAACTGCCATAGAATTAGAGAAAAGATCGACCCTTGTAAGGGGTACAAAATGTTCTTTTATAGCTTAAGCATAATTGTGAAGATTTCCACTGAAAGACAAAAAAAACTCAACTATTACCTTCAAGTTACAGAGAGAAATCAATATTGATCCTTGGAAGATTTGATTGGGATACACATCCATATGTAAAAAATCAATTCTTTATGTGAAAATTCTGGTCTTGAAGTGACACAAATGATGTCCACAACTACTCTTTCTAGATAGATAGATAAGTAAGGTAGTGAAGGGATTGAATTTAGATTTATCAGGTAAGGTGAACACAAAAAGTATGTTTGCAAGCAATCAAGGACCTATTCACCATCAATGAGATGCTTGGTTTCATGTTCACAACCATGCCAAGTCAGCCATGTCATCAAATCAACCAAATTCAAATATCTAACCCACCACATGGCCCTATATCCTTTAGACATTTCACCAAATCATCCAGCTTTCTATCTATTATTTTGACTTGTGCATGTGCTCATTTGTGGCTTCACAACTCATTTTCTTCATTAACTTTTTGGATATGTGAAATAGCGACATCTTTAATTCATGCCTTATCATTGCTTTGTAGCTTGAAATCACTTTAGCCCACTAACTGTGGTGACCTTGCGATCATCACCAAAGTAACTTCTTTGCACCCTCACAATGGTTTGGACCTAACAATCCTTTAACTATGTAAAGCTATGAAATACATATCTTTAACTGTGTCACCCTATTGGAACTATTATAAACAAGGTCCTTATAATCATATGATGTTGTGCACACTATTTTGATTGACCACTATCAATGCTTCATGGCTTCATGACTAAAGACTATAATTGTGGGTGAATCCTTGTGAAGTTGCACCTAACCCTTAACTGCTTCAACATTTCTTTGTTTGTAGCTTCATGACTTAAGTTTTAAACCTCAAATTTAACCTTATGAGAGTACAAAAAAGGGAATTTCCACTCCATAGCCTAAACTAGGGTTCAACATTAACCTCTTATGACACTACAACTACCCTTTAATTTACTATTTGTATTACCCTTTTGCACCTTCGCAATTGTAAATGATCTCAAAGTCCTTTAACACATAAAATTGCGAAGAAATAATTTTGCATCATCACCAACTAACTTTGGGTAACCCTTAACCATGTATGAGGATGCAAAAGTTGTCAAACTTGACTATTGCTACTCTCTAGCGAATGGTAGATGCATTGCTACATCACTTTCCCATTTTGGCTATCCTTCATGCAATTTTGAAAAGAGGGGAAGTGATAGGTGTTGATCTAGAAAATATGATGATAGAGAATAATAACTACTAATGCCTTTGACCTTCACAACCTTTCAACCAAAATTCATAACCACAATTGAACCCTTGCAATGTTGTGCCTAACTGCTTTCACTCCCTCACAAATTAAAATTGGATGTTAACCCAAATAGCTACGAAGCCATGCTAACAATGATTTTGACTATGTCATAGTTTCACAACCAATCTGATGGTTAAGTCACAAACTAGAGTGACAGGGTGATGAAGGGGAATCACATTGTTGCAACTTGAAACATTTATAAGATGGTCATATGATATGAAAAATTATAAGACTTAGGGATATAAAAAGGAAGAGACAAGGTTTTTATGTATCCCTTATATTCTTACATGGCAATAAATGAATAAATCAATGAATGTGAGACATGGCCATCACCTTGGATGCTTCATAAGACTAGAAAAATTGGAATTTTAGGAATGGGGATGAAATGGCTAACATTTATGGCAACTCAGAAGGGATGTTTGCCTACTAAGCATGGACTAGTGGCCTTAAGCAATCCATTGGGATGGAGTCACAAAAATGAGCTCTATTCTCCAACAAAATATAACTTCTGAAATTGCAACTTCAAAAAAAAACTAGCATGTGCTCATGAACTTACTGAAAACAAGAAACTACTCTATTATGTATAGAAACCCCTAACCTTCTCTAGAAGCAAGGTTTAAGGTAAATTACATTGACTAGAATTGGCAAAATATCACCATTAGGCCTGGACAACTAAAAAGTGTTGGCCTCTTTGTAGCTGGTGATAACATATGGGCCACTCCACATAGCATCAAACTTGGAGTGTCTTCTTGGTTTAGCTCTTTTTGCATCCCACTTGAGAACTAGGTCTCCCTCCTTGAAAACCCTAGCTTTAGCCTTCTTTTCAAAACTTCTTTTGACCTATTGTTGATGTCTCTCAAGTGTCTACATAGCTTGTTGTCTCTTTTCTTCTAGTTCCATCAATTTTTCCATCCTAACTCTCATGGTAATATCTTCAATTAGCTCCAATTGATGATATAATTCAAGAGAGGGGAACTCTAGTGAAATAGGTATCCTTGCTTCCCTTCTATATACTAGCATGAAGGGTGAATTTCCAATTTCTCTCTTAGGTGTAATCCTATTAGTCCAAATGGTTGTTCTTAACTTTGAATGTCAACACCTCTAATTGTCCTCAATTTTCCTCTTGATGATCCTGATTAGGTTCCTGCTGTAGGACTTAGCCAAGTCATTTCCCTATGGATAGTAATTTGAGGAAGTGCTCAAATAGATACCATGGTCAACGACCCAAGAGAAAATATGGGTCCCAACAAAAGACTTGGCATTATCTGATATTATTGTTGAAGGGACACCAAACTTGATAAAAATTCTACCAAGGAATTCTACTATTGAAGTCTATGTGGCATCCTTTAAAGCTACTTCTTCTATCCACTTTGTAAAATAATCTATTGCAACTAAGATCCAGTTGTGACCACAGCTGGAAGGTGGAATTATTGGACCAATAAAATCTAGCCCCCACTAGGAAAATCATTGATGAACTTGAACAGGATGAAGAGGAAGAGTTGCAAACCTTTATTTACCTGAAAAGAAGGAACATTTCTCACATTTTCTCACATGTTTATGATAGTCATTAAAATAGATTTTTCCACTAATAACCATCTCTCATTATCTTCATAGTTGTTGTTCTAGCTCAAAAGTGACCACCATCAGGGCCATCGTGAAACTCTTTGATCATTCTATCTATTTGATCAAGATTAATGCATATTAATAGGACTCCATTAAGATCTCTCCTAAAAAGAATCCCATCCACTAGGACAAAAGGAATATACTATAATCTAAAATATCTTCTTTTAGCTTTGTCTAATCCTTGTGGATATCCTCCTCCCACCAAGAAGGTTGTCATGTCCTGTGTCCAACTATTCATATTTTTTTTAATTTTACATCCTTTAATACTAGTGCAATCTTCTTAGTCATTTCCTAGGATTAAATCATATTCTCACATAATCCTTTACCTCTCACAATATTTTTGATGTTGATTTCAAGATCATATTCCATGACCTTGGTGATCCATCTAGCTCCTTTCTCATTGATATCTTTGTTCAAGAGGAACTCGTTCACATTTACATGCGGAACGAGGAGCTAGACCTTTTTATGTGATAGAAAATGTCTAAATTTCTTTAAATATCTTATGACAACAAGAACTTTCTTTTCCACATAACTATATTTTTCTTCATAATCCTTTAGCCCTTCATTGAAAAAGGCTATAGTTTGTTCTTCATCTACATCATTCAATTGTGTCAAGACATTTGATATGCTTGACTCACCCCCAAGGGTACAGAGAATGAAATCCTTATCAAATTTGGGGTTGATAAGGGTGGGGCTGATGCTATTGCTACTTTGATATCTTCAAAGTTGGCTCTCCCTTCCTTTGTCCAAGTGAAAACCATATTCTTCTTTAGCATAGTTTTAAGGGGCTTGACCATGGTAGTAAGATTAGAAATGAACCTTCTTATGAAGTTGATTCTACCAAGGAAGCTTTGCAACCCTTTCTTATGACTAGGAAGGGGACAAGAAAGGATTTATTTTGTTCTCTTTGGATCAATGGTTAAGCCATCCTTAGACATAATATGTCCTAGCAACTTTCCTTGAATGCTGGAAAATACACTTTTGCTAGGATTTAAGGACACATCATATTCCTTGCATTTGATGAACACCTGCCTTAGATGACCAAAGTGGTTTGCCACATTCTTTGAGTAGAATTTTATGTCACAAGGTAGACCAATACAAACTTCTCAATCATGCTCTTGAAATCCATCTCCATTTCTTTTTGGAAGATATCATTTCTTTTTGGAAGATATCACTTGCATTTTTTAGTCCAAAAAGCATTTTTGCATAGGCATAAGTGTCCCATTTAGTAGAAAAGTTTGTCTTGTATCAATCAGCTCTTGGACTAACACTTGGATGTAACCTGAAAACCCATGTAGGAAACAAAATCTTCGAGAGGCACTAATCTTGGATAAGATTTGTTCCATAGAAAGGAGAGGATGGTGATCTTTGAGAGAGGCCCTATTTAGGTCTCTAAAATCTACAAATAATTTGATTTCTCCATTCTTCTTGCTAATAGTAACAAGGTTGGATACCGGAGAGAAATTATTAATAGGAAAGATAATATTGGCCTCTATAAGCTTGGATAACTTCTTTCTCATCATAGGCTTAATCTTATGATTGATTGGTCTTTGATTTTGTCTAACAGGATTTGCATTATTATTTAAATCTATAGTATGTTGAAATAAACTTGGATCAAAACTATTTAAATCATCATATGTCCATGCAAATACATCTTTGAATGCTTGACATAAATGAACAAAAATTTCTCATTTAGCTTCAGAGCATATCATTTCCAAGCTAACAACCTTTCCATTATCAGTGGCAACTGGTATGTGATCATCTTTATTTGCAGCTAGGTTTAGACCCCTGCTCCTTGCTTGATCATTAGGATTGAAAACACTCTCTAAGGTGATTAGACCCTTAGGAAACTTGTTGGAGCCAAGGTTCATGATCTAATCACCATATTGGCTTTGTATCTTGGACTAATTCTTATTAGAGAATTCTACCTCATTTTGCAAAAATTTGACAATCTGTACATGAGAGTCAAACACCTACCAATTGGCATCGTTATCTAGAATTGTGGGTCTTACAACCAATTTGATGTGTTGTTTTCTTTTGTGCTCAACATTCTTTGGTACATCATAATGAGAACCTATTTTTGCAATTCTATCAACATATTTATTGTCTCTTTTGGGGACACTTTGGATATTAAATGCTTGGAAGCCCTCAAGTAGATCCCAAACTCTATATTTGTATGATTTGAGCATATTATTATTTGTGATGTTTTGGCTCCTTACTTGGTTAACAACTAGCTTACTATCTCCAAAGAACTTTAAATCTTTGATCCCCTTCTTTTGTGCAAGTTGGATGCCTTGAATCAATGCTTCATATTCTGTTATGTTGTTAGTGAAACTTAATTGGGACCTATAAGAGAATTAAAACTTCTCCAAACTAAGGGAGACAAGCATCACACTAGCTTTTGAACCATTCTTTTTTCTTGATCCATCAAAGAACATGCTCCATAATCCATTGGTATCTTCTTGAAATTTTATAAGATTAGGAATAGGAGCATTCTTTTCCAATATACAATATGTACCAAGGCCTATCTCTAGAGCTTCTTGTGCTAGATCAAACTAAAAATTAGTGGCCCACTCATCTAAAAGATAATTAGGCACCTCTACTAGGGAAGTGGCAAGTTCACGTGTTATGCTTCTATCATCTATCTCATGAATTGAACAATTCATGTTTATAGGGCTAGGTCTATAGGTCTCTATGTGATTAAGGGCTAGGGGTTCTACCTTATAGAAACTTGTGTCCCATATCTTGTCCTAAAGAACATATAGGACCAATCTAATGCAATATAACCACCTATCTATGTAGTGAAGTCTCTAGAAAGATAGATGGAAAAATGTGGCTCAACCTAAGCAACTAATATGTCATGAGTAATAGTACAACCAAGGAATGCTTGCAATGCCATTTCCACATTTTTCAGGATTTCTATAGTTGTAACAAAGATATCATCTAATTGAAGCACACCTCTAACCATTGGTTCAAATTTAATATCAAGGAGGTTAGCTATACATTTAGGCATTACTAAAGTACTATATCTGGAATCTATCATGCAATTATGAACTAGTTTGTCTCCTATTAAAAAAGAGACATAAAAAGGAGGAGGCTTGTTTTTCTTACTTCTATCCCCTTCTTTTGTTGGTTGCACCAAACTTGTTGCATCATCTAAGGTGGTTGATTGATTTTTCACCTTTATACTCTTTAACTCTTGGTGTAGTAGCTCCACTATGATGGCATAGTGATAACATCCTATAGGGGAATATTAACACTAGTCCTCTTCATTTGATCTACAATGTTGAGAGGAGTGCTAATTGCTTTGACTAGAGCCTTGGGGGGCTATAAGAATTGATGAATGAATCTGAGAAACCTAGGGTACATTAGACTTCTTGTTTCTTATATCTTACTTCTATTGGGGAGGAACATCTATTTATGCACCTGCAACTGGAGCATGAGGGGCAACACCCAAAGTTGAAGCTTGATTTGATGGAGTAGGTGTAGTATTCTCAATAGCTCTTCTTTTTCTTCTAGTATCATGGGCTATAGCATTATAGTTGTCACAGTTGGCATGATAATGTTCCTCTAGCTCATGGTTCATAAAAGAATAATCACTCTGTTGTTGTAGGTGAGAAGCATCAGTAGGTTAACTAAGACCATATTTTTGTCCTGCTACTTGATCTTATGTGGTTAGTGCTTGGGATGGTTCTTCTCTATAGCACATACAATATTCATATGCATAATTACAAGAAGGACAAGAATCTTGCACTTGAGAAAGGTTTTTTTGAGAAACTAATATCCTTATTACATTTGTGCTTGCATTTGCAACAAGGGCATTACTCACAGGCCTATTTTAGTTGTGTGGAACATAACCTTGACCCTAATTTTGTGGCCTATTATATCTAGGGTTTTGATAATGAGGCTGGAAAGGCCTATTATTTTGAGCTTGTTGCCTTTACAAGGTCACCAACTTATTGTTCATCTTTTTTATCACCAAAGAATGGTCTTGAAATGTTTTTTCCATATCTATACTCTGATCCTTGAGCTTGTCAACATTTTGCATCATTTTCTTCAACTCTCCTAACTCATTAGATTGATGAGTAGGCATGTTAGGAAAGAAACACATTGGAAGCCTTGGAGCTAACTTCCCTGCTTGAATCAAGATGTTTTCTTCCCTTATGGAATTTTTATATGTAGCTGGTAAAGTATCTCCTCCCATGGCTTGTAAGGTAGTAGCAATATCACTATTAAAATCTCTAACATAATGCATGAAAGAATTACCAGGGGAAGGTTTTACTGTAGTAGGTATTCTATCCATGTCTTCTAGAATCTATAGTTAAAATCTATCATATATTCATGGGCTTCTCTCTTAATGGTAGTTATCTTCTCTAAAAGTAATAAGTGATCACTTTATCTTCAAAATATTTGCACAATCTTTCTCCTAACTCATCCAAATTATTGATAGAATTATGTGGCAATCCCCTATACCTTTATAAAGCTTTTCTCTTTAATGATGAGGCTAAAAGTCTAATAGTAACATCATCCTCTGTAATACCATGTATATTGCATATGTTAGAAATTTCTTTAATGTTGTCTATAGGAGAAATGGAGGTTTCACCAATAAAATCAGGGGGACTTTTTAGAGCAGATATTGGGATATCATATCTTTGGGCTAAAATAAGAGGATTTCCACCATTAAAGGTAGAAAACACCTAATTCCTAGGGAGGGCCATGTGGAATAATGATCTATTTAGATTAAAAGAAGGCACCCTAGGTTGTGATCTATTAACTAGAGGAGTAGAAAGAGATCTAGCAAGTGTATGTGCTACTTTTGAACTCCTAACTATTGATACAGAAAGTCTATTTCTTTTTCTTCTAGGATTTGAAAATGAAAGTTTAGTATATTGAAAAGTACCTCTAGAAGATGACCTTGTTGGAACCTTTGACATGAATTACAAAAATTTTGGTCTAGAAACCAAGATATAGAGATGGAGTCACCAAGTGCTTCAATGTGAGCCTCTTGAAGGCTTGAAATGCTAAGAGTAGAACTATCTTCTCAGCATAAGTTGAAGTCCTTTTCTTTGACACCAAAAAACTAGTAGACTTATTAGCAAGCTTGAATGTGGTCCCACCAGGAGTGCTAAAAACTATTGTCACACAATTTTGCACCCTTTCTTCAAGTTTGACCTAAACACAACCTTGTGAAACATGGAAACAATCTCCAAGTTGTGGGACTTGAAAAATGTTATTGAGTCTTTGGAGAAGGTTAGCTTCCTTGCTATTAGGATGCACCTAACTACTTCTTGAAGGAAAGGGGAGAAGGAAATGAATGAAAATTAAACTGCCTAATCTAATCTAGAGGCGTAATACACCAAATAGTATGTCCAATCTTATATCTACCTTGAAATGCACAGTTCATCAATAGAATCCCAAAATAAAAAGATGCAATCCTTGCTTAAATTCAACAACCACATGAAGATCAAAAACCAATAGAATACTATAAGGAAGGAGCTTCATTCTATATTATTCAAAATCCAAATAGATATAATCATACAAGTTGAGGAATGGAGGCAATACATTATCAAAAGGTAGGATATTGCATAATATATTAATAGAAGAAAGAGGTACAATAGAGGAATATATTCATTTAGAGGCAAAGGAAATTACAAAAGTAGAGTATATAATACAACTACCATAGAATTAGAGAAAAGACCAACCCTTGAAAGGGGTACAAAATTTTCTTTTAGCTTAAGCATAATTGAGAAGACTTCCACTAAAAGCCAAAAAAATCAACTACTACCTTCAAGTTGTAGAGAGAAATCACTGCTAATCCCTAGAAGATTTGATTGGGGACATGTCCATATGTAGAAAATCAAATATTTATCCACAAATTCTAGTCTTGAAGAGACATGAATGGCAACCATAATTGCTCTGGCTTGGTAGATGGATAAACAAGGTGATGGAAGGATGAAATCTATATTTATTAGGCATGGATAACACAAAAAGTATGTTTATAGGTGATCAAGGACCTATTTTCCATCAACATTTTCACAACCATGCTAGGTTAGCCATGTCATCAAATCAACCAAATTCAAACATCTGACCTGTCATGTGGCCTTATATCCTTTAACATTTAGCTAGATCATCCATCTTTTATATGTTACATTGACCTACATTTGTTCTTATTCATGACTTTGCAACTCATTTTCCTCATTAACTATTTGGACTTTCAAAATGATTACACCTTTATTTCATGCCTTATTATTGCTTTGCATCTTGAAATCAGTTTAGCCCACTAACTATGAGGACCTTGCGATCATCACCAAACTGACTACTTTGCACCCTTGCAATGGTTAGAACCTAACAATCCTTTAATCATGATGCTAAAAAATACCTATCTTTAATAGTGTCACCTCATTAGAAGTACTAGACACAAGGTCCCTTACAATCATGTGATGTTGTGCACATTATTCTGATTGACTGCTACCAATGCTTCACAACTAAAAACTGTAACTATGGGTTAATCCTTGAAAAGTTGCACTTAAACCTTAACTACTTCATCATTTATTTTTTCAAAACTTCATGAATTAAGTTTTAAATCTTAGCTTTAACCTTGCAAGAGTTCAAAAAAGGAAATTGCCACTTCATGGCCTAAACTAGGGCTTAGTGTTAACCTCTTACAAAATTTTGATTTCCCTTTAATTTGTTGTTTGCATTACCCTTTCATGCCTTCACAACTGTAAATAATCTCAAAGCCATTTATCCCATGGCATTGTGAACAAATTATTTTGCATCATTTCCAACCTAACTCTTGGTAACCCTTAACTATGTGCGAGTATGTGAAAGTCATCAAACTTGACTACTACTACTCTTTGGAAAATGGTACATGTGTTGCTACATCACTTTCCCATTTTGGCTATCCTTTGTGAAACTTTGACTATTGGGGAGTGATAGGGATTTATTTGGTAGATCTAATGGCAGAGAATAATAATTTTTGATGCCTTTGAACTTCACAACCTGACAACCAAAATTCATAACCATAGATGAATCCTTGTGGTGTTGTACCTAACTACTTTCACTCCCTCATGACCTAAAATTGGATGTTATCCTGAATAGCTATGAAGTTGTGATAATGGTGATTTTTATTGTGTCACACTTTTGGAACCAATCTGATAGTTAATTCACAAACTGTTGTGACAGGGTAATGAAGTAGAATCAGATCGTTGCAACGTGAAGTTCTTATAGGATTGTCATATGATATAAAAAAATTATAAGATTTTTGTTGGAATTCTTTAGAATAACTGAGAGAGGGTGAATCAATTATCCAAGGTCCAAATGTACAAATAAAACTTGTCAATTCTTAGTAGACCCATATCCATAAAACTTTATTATGCATGCATCCATTAGATCATACAACTCTTAAACTTTGCAGGTTATTGTCCTAGGTTAAAATAATTTTGCATAAATGTAAACATGAAACATAACAGATTCAATAACACATTTGACACAATGATTTTGTGTAGAAACACAACTTGGAGAAGACCACCACTAATATGCTACTAATTATCACTCTTTTGAAGTGATGCCCTATGAAAGGCCAACCCTATTAAAGATTACAATACACACTGTTAAATGTGACCTAGTTAGAGGATTTCGATTACCTTGTTAGGAGTGAGCCTTGTTAGAGGACTTTAGATCATTCACTTGGAATGTTCCATAGTTAAAGAATTTACAAATGACTGTTAGGTCAAACTTAATCCAAAGGATTTATCCTAGACTAATATAATGATTAGAAAGTAACAGTAAGACTTGATCTGATAATAAATTACAACTCACTTTCATATTACAGATCTATGTTTTAGTCCTCCATTCTACTTGGCATTTACATAGTTCACCTCTGATACATTTTTTTACCCTTCAAGCATACATACTCTTAAGTCTTGTTGTTTTGCATGCCAATTGCAATCTCTTCTATTCGGCCACTAAATAAAGAAATATCCTATACTCCTTATCTTCCTTAGGTTCTCACACATGATATCTTTTGTCACTTAACCATAATCATCCATTTTAGGGGTAGGTAGGATTAGGAAAGATACAATGAATCTACACACTTTTCTACTTGGTTTCTCTAATAACTTCTTCTTCAATATTCCTTGAATTTACCACAAAATAGTTTACTTTGAACTTTGTGCCACTAGCTCATCATAGTTTTCTTCCACATGCTTCACACAACTCAAGAAAATAAAATAGTTAGATCAAATTCATCAAATATTTGATTTAACATGAATATTGGCACTTGGCATCAATATGATGTCACTTAGCTTCCATACTATTCTTCCACTTGGTCACCACTAGTTTACTTGGCAAACACTAAAGTTTACTGATGCTTGGCATCAACTAAACTTTACTTGGCATATACTAATAACCACTTGGCTTGCAATGATTTTCATATTTTCATAGTAAGGCTTGGTAGACACTTTTCATACTTTATTTTCTTCTAGTCTTATCTTGAGTAATGTTTCATTCCAGACTTTAAGTAGATAAACAATTCACTATAGTATCAATGTCTTATTTGGTCTTAATGCTTCTTTTACTTACCAAATAACTCAACCTTTCTCTTGGTGTTATTTTTATCTCCTCTTCTCAAATCCTCTTCATCAATCAACTAAATGATAGCTTTCATACCAAAAAGAAATTGTCTCACCAGTAGGTAGTAGGTTTGACATCATTGACAAAATAATGATAGTTCCATTACATATTCTTCACTTCAAAATAATATTATATCAACTATCTCCCTCTCTTGCATTGATGAAAAACCAATAACAACAAAAATACCAAAAAGAAAATAAATATTTGAAATATCTCCCTTTGTCAGTGTAATATATGTCCTTCCTCCGTGTAGGGTAATATGAGCTTTGTCAAGTTCCTTTTATTGTTTACTGAATCTTCTCCTTCTGCCTTATATCTCCCTTAATATTTTCTCCCTCTTACTAGGTGGATGTATTTCTTTTAATCATATCTCACTCAATAGGGAATATATCTCCCTCTTTTAGTAAACATCAAGTACATTATCTCTGTCTATGACAATAATGCCAAAGAATTGTCATCTTTGTATGCAGATATAATCAATTTCATATTCTCCCTCTATCACCTTAGATGTGACTTTAGATGTTCTAATTATGCTCCATCATTACTTTAGGCAACTCCTAAAGTAGTATCCATTGCTTCAAGTTTTAAGATATAACCTTGAGCTTAGTTGATGTAGGGCACTACTCATGCTTCTTAAGTAGCTTTGGACAGGGCTATCACCCCTAGTTTACCTCTTAGATATTCATGAGAATACTTAGGTAATGTTTTTGTGAAGCTATCAGTTATCTACTCTTTTGTATTCACATATTCCATCCTCACTTCTTTGTCTTGAACTAACTCTCTCTAGTAATGATACTTGATTGCAATGTGCTTAGTCTTTGTGTGCATCATAGGGTTCTTTGATATGTTTATAGCACTTGTATTATCACAATAAAGTACCAAAGGTTCAGTGATTTCTTCTTTCATACCTTTGAGTAACTGTTTGATTCATACAATTTAATGCAACAATCACATATTCAGCTTCAGTAGTAGATTGAGATATACAATTTTATTTCTTGTTGATCTAGGAGACCAACCTCCTTCCTAAGAAAAATGATCCTCCACTTGTGCTCATTCTATCATCAATATTTCTAGCCCAATCAACATAAGTGTAGGCTTTCAACTCAAATTTTTAATTTTTCTTGTAGTATAAACCACAGCCTTCTATTCCTTTTAGATATCTCATAATTCTCTTAATAGCTAGCAAATGATTTTTCTTAGGATTAACAAAGAATCTTGCAACAATCCTAATAGATAATGCAATGTCAAGACTACTATGTACTACATATTGCAATTTTTCAGTCATAGACCTGTACAATGTTTGATTCACATCAGTCGAATCATCATTCTTTGACAAGTTGTTTCCTATCACCATAGGTGTCCTAGCTGGTTTGGAATCTTGATGCAACAGATTTCAATGGCTTTCTAAGCAAGAGCTTTTAGTCATTTTTTTGAAGCTTTTAATGTTTTTCTTAGTTTTAGAAAGTTGGTTTTTATTAATAACCTCGAAATATTACTTCCAATTTTGAATGTTATTTTGCAGTTCATCTTGTCTTAGTTTTAAAAAGCTTCACAAAAAAAATCAACTTTTTCAAGTTGTTTTAAAATTACCAAAAATGGAAAAAAAAAAAATTGTAAAAATGGTAAATTCAAATTTGTATTTAAAATTTTAATTTCTCTCTGTAGGAGGAGGAGGATTTAGAATAATAATAAAGAAGAATTTGGAATTCTAATATTTATTTTTGTGTTCTTTCTCTCTTATGTTTATGTTAATTATTTGAGGAATTTCGGCTATATCAAATATTCCAATCCAATTTTTTTTAATATTTCCTTCACATACATAGACTGAGTGATGTATATACCATGTTTCATTTGATATACTTGCAAACCATCAAAGAACTTGATCTCTCCAAAAATAAACATCTCAAATTCTTTCTTCAATTCATTTGCAAATGCCTTACATAATCCATCTTGACCTCCAAATATGATATCATCAACAAAACTTTCAGTTAGTAAAATATCTTTACCTCCATTTGTCTTCAAGTACAAATTGTTGTTATCATCAGTCCTTTCAAATCCAATCTTCACAAGATAATTGTGAATTCTTTCATACCATGCTCTTGGGGCTTGCTTTAAACCATATAAAGCTTTGTGTAGTCTATATACCATGTTCTTTTTGTTAGCATCAACAAATCCTTTTGGTTTTTCTATGCAAACATCTTCCTCTAATATACCATTTAGAAATGCTAACTTCACATCCATCTAGTAAACTTTGAAACCTTTGTATGTAGAGTAAGCAAGTAGAGTTCTTACTCCTTCCAATATTGCAACAGGGGAAAATATTTCTCCATAGTCTATTCCTTCTTCTTGTGCATACCCCTTACAAACTAATCTTGCCTTATTCCTTGTGACTTCACCAATTTTATCTAACTTTTTTTTGTACACCCACTTGGTTCCAAACACATTCTTATCCTTTGGTCTGAGAACTAGAGTCCATGTCTTGTTCTTGTTAATTTTTTCAATCTCTTCTTTCCTAGCTTTTTTCTAGTCCACATTTTCTAAGACATATTTCACTATGTTAGGTTCATGCATGCTCAAAAAACATGTATCATTTCTCGTCATGTTCTTTTTCATTGGTCTATCATCTTTGTCTCCAATAATTTGTTCAACAGGGTATTGTCTTTTGACATACTGTGACAATCTTGGTTCTGATCTTGTAGTGCACCAATATTACAGTCAAAGGAACCAGCAAATATAAATATATTTTTCTTTTTCAATGAAAGCATTTTTATTTTATTTTATTTGTTTATATTTATTTTCCTTGATCTACAATATTGATGTACATTACTACAATACATTTAACTAACTTCACTAACCACTTTAGTTCCTTCCAACTAGAACATTATTTGAAATTCTAACAAAATGTCTTTATAACCAAATGTATCAATTTCAAATGGAGACACACATTTTCTCTTAGAATCATTTTAGAAACAAAAACATAACAACTTTACTCATTTCTATATACTATAGGATAGTGCATGATATATAAATTTCTTTAATCACTGAATGTAGCAACATATCAACAAGTACAGTCCACTTATACAATTTTCCAGCTTACAATCTGTCATAAAACACAATATTGGGAGTTACCCAAGGGTGACTCTCCCTAATACAATAAGAATTCACTTGGAAGTATGTTTTTGCTGCACATGAAAATAAGACAACATCCTTCTTCTCTTCAAGTCTTCAATCCATAGATCACAACCTGCAGTACAACACACACCAACAAGCCCATGGTACTCTCCTCCCAACCTTAGGCCTTTTAAAGGCCACCCCCGAGCAGGGAGAACCTTGACTAGGTGGACATACATTACTAACAACCATTTACAACACAATGTTCACATTACAAAACTGTTCACACATTTTATAGTTGACAAATAAAACCACAAAAATTCCCAACCAAGGTAGACCACTTAGGATCACATGTAGATCCATCTCAAGGGGTAAGGGTGGAAAATTAATGTTGAGGAGACTCCACCTGCAACTATGCCTTCATTAGGCTATACACTTTATACACATGCCTTCACAAGGCAACCAAACACCACATACATGCCCTCACCGGGCATCTTTACAATACTTATAACTCCAGCAAGGTGGCATATGGGGCCCATAACACCCATATGGCATCCCTCTCCTACTCTAGGAGAGACTCTCACCCAACACATTCCCTATGCACCCCTTACCCTCACAAGGCTCTCTTTCCCTCCCAAGAGATGAGACTCACCTTGTCACACCCAAAATAGAAAACTGCAACAAGAACATATGAATTCACAACACAAAGTAAATCACAATACACACATACACCAAAACTGAAACATGATCCCTCAACCTTACACAACACAACATTACAGAAAACTCACATGCATAACACAATAAAAATAATCTACTTAACAACAAACTTTCATAGCAAGGGTACATAAGGTTACCAACCTGGTTTCCAAGCAAATTTGAGCTCCCTCTCTTTTTTACCAGCAATCCTCCTCCTAAGCTATCTTCTTCTCCTTGTTTATTTTTTCTTTTCCAAATTTTACCCCACTTAGATTCTTTTTCCAGATCTATCCAAAAATTCTCCCCCTAAGAACTCTCCAACCAACTCTCCCTAAAGAATGTTTTGTTTTGATGCTTAAGTTTCCAAATTCGGCCAACTTGGGAATCCACAATTTTTGGGTGCTCTTTTCAATGCCTAGGGAAGCATATAATACTTAAAAATGCCCCTACCCCCTAGGTATATCATATGGGCTTTAAAATAAGACCTCAAACTACCCCTAGGGATGGTGTAAACCTCCTAGAAATTCACAAAAGGTGTGCATTCGACCTAGCATGGAAAGAATCCCTCTTGGAACCATAAATACACCTAGGGAAAAGAAATCCTAACAAACCACTCCTTGGTTCACTCAACCACCTACCATCCCACTAAGCATGCTACAAAGGAGAACACGTGTCAAGTGACACCACAATACACACAACACACTTGGCAAGCCATCAAGAAAAAAAAATTTACTTTTATAGAATCACAATAATACACAC
This sequence comes from Cupressus sempervirens, assembly GCA_028749045.1. NCBI lineage: Eukaryota > Viridiplantae > Streptophyta > Pinopsida > Cupressales > Cupressaceae > Cupressus > Cupressus sempervirens. Next base: position 314,817,602 of record CM053785.1, read on the forward strand.
AAATTGGTTTTACAAATAAAATACAAGGGTAAAAAGGTTATACCCTCCTTAGGGTTAACCTTGGTTTTTCCAAACACCTAGCAAGGTTCTCCATAAATCCATGGGCTTCTTTCCTGCACACTTATTGCAAATATCAGTAGTCCAAGAATAAGGTGATAAAATGATAACGTAAATATAAATCACATAGATTCTATCATCAATGAATAACATAGCTAATATGAAATATGTATTTCCATTCATATCACATTACACACTTCACATTTGTAGCAATTCTCTAATCTAGATAGTAAAAGATTATGATCATTTATTCTTGCAGAAAATTATGGAATTAATCTACCTTAAGCAATGCATCAAATATAATATAAGTATACAATTCTAGTTTATTCAAATGATACATGAATTCTTAATGTTACTCTAAATATGCTAAGACATGATAATCTAGCACCATATGGAGACCACAATTCAAAAATCAAACATTCACTTGACTATAACATAAGCTTTAATCATGACATATGGATCATCAAGAAGGTAAGTAAGCATATCTGAATAACATCATAAAAACTACTTAGAATATTAGTGTCCTAGTAACATCATAAGGAATCATCATATAGCCTAATGATATAGGTATCAATGTCCCAATAACATAACATGAAATCAAATAGTCTAAGGATCAAAATATCAATGTCCATAGTGGGTAATAATGTGTCATCTAGAGTCTAACTATCAAAGTCCAAAAGAAACAAAATGTCAATAGTGTTATGATGGTTGGGGCGAGACATGACAGATCTACTTTCCTCATTAGGTCTGTCAACTTCTAAATCACTATGTACCTTTTTATTAGGTAATTCAACATCTCTTTCATGTACACTAATCTCAAAATTAGAATGTGCCTCAGCTTCTGTTTGCAACTCAGTTCTTGATTGTAGCTCGGTTCTAAAATACAACTAGACATTCATTGTATGTGACTTGATTGTCACTTAAACTTGCTATAGATTTGCAACCTAGTTTCTAGCATCTTCATCAGCATGCATACCTTCATAAAAGTATACAAAATATTTGTATTCCTTTAGTTCCTTCATAGGTTCAGCCTCATGTACCTTTGTATATTCATCAAACTTCACATTTGCACTTTCCACAACTTTGTTAGTGCAAGTATTTAAACACATATAAGCTTTAATTCTTGTGAAATAGCCAAAGAATATACCTTCTTCAATTTTAGCATCTAATATACCATTTTAAAAATATTTAAGAATGTATCACTAGCTTCCAAATACCTTAAAATATTTTACATTGGGTGAGTATCCACACCATAATTCAAAAGGTGGTGTTGAATGAGTACCTTTCTTGACTTACACATGGTTCAAGGTATAGATAGTTGTACTTACAACCTCTCCAGTATTTCAAAGCAACATTCTTCTCCATCATGAGTGTCCTAGCACAGTTTATTATAGATATGTTCCTCCTTTTAACAATTCACATTTTGCAAAGGGGTCTTAGGTGCAGATGTCTGTCTTATGATTCCTTTGTCATTACAGAATATCTCAAACTCATTTGATGTAAATTCTCAACCTCTGTCAAATCTCAGACATTTCAAGCTTTTTGCTATCTCATTCTTAACTCTAGCTAAGTACCACTTAAAAATTTGGAAAGTATTAGATTTCTATTTCAGAAACATAAGTGTCAACATCCTAGAATAATCTTCAAAAAATAGGATAATGTACTTGTCACCCTTGTAGCTTTGCACATTAATTGGTCTACACAAGTCAATATAAACAATCTCAAGCTTTTTAGATTTTACTCTTGAAAAATATACATCTCCTCCATAATTGATGTGAAGAGTATCCCACATCTTCTTTGTAGAATCACAACCCTTGATGTCATCAAACTTAGCATAACTTAGGGTAGAGGCAATCTCCAATATTTCTTGATTGTGTTCTTTCTTCTTTTTTAGATCCAATAGTTAGGGCTCCAGTAGGATTGACATGCTATTGGAAATGGTAGATTACACATGGTCTCCAAGACCTCCCAGGTGTAACTTCATCATACTTTTCCATGCATGGAAGTTCTCCTTGTTAAGCTTGGGTACCTCTCTTTTTGATATTTTGATCTTTTGCTTCTAGTACCTTCAAACTAGTCCCCTTAAGCACTATGGCACTTTTATACCAATTGTTGGAATTCTTTAGAATAATTGAGAGGGGGGGAAATCAATTATCCAAGGTCTAGATGTACAAATAAAACTTTTCAATGCTTAGTAGACCCATATCCATAAAACTTTATTATGCATGCATCCATTAGATCATACAACCCATAAACTTCATAGGTACTATCCTAGGTCAAAATAACTTTGTAGAAATGTAAACATGAAACATAACACATTCAATAAAACATTTAACACAAAGATTTTATGTGGAAACCCAATTTGGGAAAAATCGCTAGTAACATGCTACTAATTATCACTTTTCTAAAGTGATGCCCTATGAAAGGCCAACCATGTCAAAGGTTACAATACACAATATTAAATGTGACCTGGTTAGAGGATTTCAATTACCTTGTTAGAAGTGAGCCTTTTTAGAGAACTTTAGATCATTCACTTAGAATGTCACCTAGTTAAAGGATTTACAAATGACTATTAGGTCAACCTTAATCTAAAGAATTTACACTAGACTAATACAATGATTAGAAAGTAATAGTAAGGCTTCAATGGATAACAAATTACAACTCGCTTGTAGATTATAAATCTCCATTTTAATCCTCCATTCTACTTGGCATTTACACACTTCATCTCTATAGCTTGTTCACCCTTCAAGAATACATACCCGTAATCCTTCTTGCTTTTCGTGCCAATTTTAATCTCTTATGTTTGGCCACTGAATCAAGCAATACCCTACACTCCTTGTCTTCCTTAGATTCTCACACATGACAACCTTTGCTTCTAACTAGCTCTCTCTATAAATATAGATTTAAGATCTTTTGCCACTTAACCACAATTGTCCATTTTAGGATTAGGTAGGATTAGGTTAGATACAATGAATCTACCCACTTTTCCATTTGGTTCCTCTAAAAATTTCTTCCTCAATCTTCCTTGATTTTTTTGCAAAATGGCTTACCTTGAATTTTGCACCATCAACTCATCATAGTTATCTTCCACATGCTTCATACAATTCAAGAAAATAAAATAGTCATTTGAGATTTGTCAAATCTTTTATTTAACATGAATATTGGCACTCAACATCAATATGTTGTCACTTGGCTTCAATACTATTCTTCCACTCAGTCAACACTAGTTTACTCGGCGAACACTAAAGTTTACTGATGCTTGGCATTAACTAAATTTTACTTGGCATTTATTAACAATTACTTGGCTTGCACTAATATTCATCTTTGCTTGGCAAGGCTTGTTTTTCACTTGGCATCCACTAATTTTTTCTTGGCTTGCACTGATTGCTTGGCAAGGCTTGGTAGAAACTTTTTATACTTGATCTTCTTCTAGTCATATCTTGAGTAATCTTTCATTCTAGACTTTAAGTAGATAATTAATTTACTATATTATCAATGTCTTACTTGTTCTTAGTGCTTCTTTTACATACCAAATAACTCAACCATTCTCTTGGTACTATTGTTATATCCTCTTCTCTAATCCTCTTCATCATTCAACTAAAGGATAGCTTTCAAACTAAAAAGAAATTGTCTCACCAGTAGGTAGTAGGTTTGACATCATTGAAAAAATAATGATTATTCCATTATAGATTCTGCACTTCAAAATAATCTTATATCAATAGACTTAGGGATATAAAAAGGAAGGAACAAGGTTTTTACATATCCCTTATATGCTTACATGGCAATAAATGAATAAATCAATGGATGTGAAACATGGACATCACCTTGGGTGCTTCATGAGACTAGCAACATTGGAAATTTAGGAAGGGGATAAAATGGCTAAAAATGATTATTTAAGGATGATGTCAATAATTTTTTTTAAATATCAATTAAAAGCTTTTGATATGTTCAAAAAATACAAATTCAAAGTGGAAAAGAACTTGGAAGAACTCTCAAATGTTTTAGATCAGATAAGGGAGGAGAGTTTACATCAAATGACTTCAATCAGTATTGTGAATAGAATGGAATCAAAAGGCAATTGGCAGCACCAAGAACACCACAACAAAATGGTATTGTAGAAAGATGGAATAGATCTATAATTGAATGTGCAAGGACATTGCTAAGACAAAAAATGTATCACACAAATTTTGGAGAGAAACAATTATTACAATACTTTATACTCTTAATCGAGTACAATTCAGAAAAAGGAGTAAATAAGACACCTTATGAAATATGATATGGAAAATACCAAATGTGATCTATTTTAGAATATTTGGTCATAAGTTATATATAAATAAAGAATAATGAAATGGAAAATTTGACACCAAAATTAAATAAGGAATATTTCTAGGATATTCAATAAAGAACAAGACATACAAGTTTCTAAACTTGAAAATAAATTAAATCATTGAGAGTGCAAATGTGAAGATGGATGAATTTTCATAATAGAATGAGGAACATAGTAAAAGAAAACCTTTTGATTATGGTAATTTGATATACTTTGAACTAGAGAAGACAACTACTCAACAAACTAATAAAGGAACTGATAACACTCTACCGACATAAACTCACCAAGATCAAGGTGAGGAAAAAAATGCAAACACAAAACTAGTTACATCAAAAAGGATCAAGATAAATCACAGCCTGTTAGATATAATAGGAGACATAAACATAACAGTATTAACTAGAAGTCATCAAAGGATAATAAATTTTACATGCTTGATATCAAAGATTGAACCAAAAATGGTGAAGAATGCTCTGAAAGATGAAGATTGGAAACTAGCTATGGAGGAAGAACTTTATCAAATAGAAAATAGTAGAACATAGTCACTAGTTCCAAAACCCAAGGAAAAAAATGTTATTAGAACTAAGTGGGTACTTAGGAACAAGTTGAATGAAAATGGTGAAGTAATTAGAAATAAATAAAGATTGGTCTATAAAAGATATGCACATGAAGAAGGATTAGATTATGGAGAAACATTTTTTCCTATAGCTAAACTTAAAGAAGAATATTATTGGCATAGATAGCATACAAAGGATTAAAGGTCTATCAGATGAATGTCAAGATAGAATTTTAAAATGGAATATTGGAAGAACAAGTTTACATTGAGAAACTTGAAGGTTTTTCTATAGAAAAAGGAAAATATTTGGTATGTAGATTTTCAAATCTTTATATGGATTAAAACAAGCACCAAGAGCACGATATGAGACTACACACTTATTTAATTAGGATAGGATTTTTTAGAACAAGTGATAATTGTAACCTATATCTCAAGGTTAAAAGTCAAAACAAAGCCCTAATTTCTGAAATCTTTGTGGATGATATAATATTTGGAGATGATACATTAAGTAGGTCATTTGCAAAGGAAATGAGGAATGAATTTGAAATGTCCATGATTAGAGAGATAACAAAAATCATTGGGCTTTAGGTACAACAAATGAAGAAAGGTATCTACATTATACTGTCAAAGTACATAAAAAGAAATAGTAAAGAAATTTGGAATGGAAGAATCAAAATCTATCAATACACTAATGGTTACTAATTGTAAATTATCTAAAGAAGATGAGTCACAAGAAGTAAATGAAACCTTGTAAATGTCAATGATTGGGAATTTATAATATTTTTTCATAGTAGATCACATATTTCTCAAGCTATTGGAATCATCACAAGATTTTTATCACAACCCAAGGAGACACATTTAACAAAAATCAAGTAGATATTTTGATATCTTAAGGGTACTCAAGATTTCAATTTGTGGTATGAAAAGAAAGGATATTTTGATTTGAAGGTATATACAGATGTCGATTTGGGAGGCAATATTGATGATAGGAAAAGCACAAGGGGGGGGGGGGGAGTATTTTTTCTTGAAGAAAGGCTAGTTACGTGGATCAACAATGAGTAGAACTATATATCACAATCAATAGTAGAAGAAGACTGTGTGGTGGCTACAATCAATTGTCAATAAGTTGTATGGATGAAACAAGTTGTGGAAGGTACACAAGAACCAGTGGAAGAACCTATTTTTATACATTGTGACAACACCATTTCCATTAATATTTCTAAAAATTTGGTAATGAATTAAAAAACCATGAATATAACAATAAAGTATCATTTTATTCAAGAGAAAGTTCATAATAAAGAAATCAAATTGGAGTACGTTCCAAGTAAGGAACAAGTTGTTGATATATTTACCAAGTCATTGCTATCAAAACTCAACTTTAAAGATTGATGCAAGGAGGGATGAAAAGCTAGGAATAGAGGTACGCCTAACTATCTAATCACCTTGCTAAGTAAACACAACAAAAGAAACAACAAAGAGAACAACACCAACGAGAGAGAGAGAGAACAAAAATAATTTATTGATTCATCTAATTATCAACATACATGCCCAATTGTAAGGATTTATAGGTTATGATTAGTACAAGGATTCAACTTTAAGATCCATGATATATATTAGTCCAACTCTATACTGGCTCCTCAAGGCACATATTTTCCAAAATCTCTAAGTAATACCTAACCTAAAACTAAACACCCCTATTTATGCTTGCCAAAATGGCTTACATAAGATTTTAGACTATTACATAATAGAAGGAAAACCTTAAAATAATCTTCACACGTCCCAAGATAAGATCCTTACATTAAATTCATAACCCAAATTAAATACATAAGTCAGCTCCAGCTAAGAACCAATCACATACAAACTTAGTCAAAGAAAGAACCAAACATTACAAACATTAGGCTCACTTGTCACATGAAGGAACACTTGGCCACCAAAGCACTTGGTCAATACTGGGCAACTTGACCAACACTAAACAACTTGGCCAACATTGAACAACTTAGTAACAACTTCAACTTGACAACTATTGAAATTCAACGATGACTACAAATTATAACTTAATGAAAAAATGAACAAAGATGAGTAGGATACAAGACAATTTAGGATGTTCATGCATCAGACAACCAAAGTTGAAATAAATGATTCTCTTAAATCATGGAAGTGTCATAACCTTGTTGACATTAAGTTCAAAGTTTGTTTATTAGTGACTAACACTTAGTCAAATGGATAAACTACTACTGAGCTTATCTTGTAGTTTTTAGTGTTAAATAAGTAAATCAAGTTACTACTGAGCACTAAAATTTCCACTAAGTTCTAGAATCATTATACAGTTCATGATAAGTAGTATCTACTAAGTTGATCAATGACAATACTAATTGAGCTTCATAGTATTAACTGAGTCATACAGTGTCAACCATGGTCTCTAGTATCTACCAAGCTTGCAATATCAATGATGTGAATCTAGTTGACCAAGCCAAGGTGTGTCAACCAAGTGATTCAATTTATACCAAGCTCATAATGTTAGTATTGATCGAGCCATGGAGTGTCAACCAAGTGATTCAGTTTATATGTCAAGTTTCACAATCCTCATGCAAGTTTTGAATGAGTTCAAGCTACTTGAAAGTGATTAGTATGAACTAAGATTCTACATCTACTGAGTGCATGACAATGCTAAGTGTTGACAATAGTTATCGAGTATCAGAACATCATCGAGTTTGTCTTCAGAACCTGAGTGCCAGTAATTGGGCCAACTTTGTGATCTTGATGGAAACCTATGTTGTAGCTGACTTTGATGAATTATGAGTTGGATTGGTATATATGTAATTTATTATATCATATCCAAATATAGAAGAGAATATGAAAAGAATATAAAGAGCAAAAGTGTGAATTATGAAGGCTACAAGTAGTATAAGGGATATCAAAGATTTATCTATCACATTAAAGTGATCTTTACATTTCAAAGGAATCTCAACCAACACATCAAAGTTATAGATTAGAGATCAACCATTGGTTCATCCTAACAGGTGTATCAACTAAAACCTTTAACTAGGTAGACTTAATAGTCTTTGACAAATCTCTTTACTAAATGCATACTTCATTTTATGTTTTATAAATCCTTTCACAAGGTGGACCTAGTAGTCCTTATTTCTCCTAATAGGGAAGATCATCAAAAGTGATCAATTATAAGCCTTAACTAGCCAACTTTATACTAAAATACTAAAGCTTGTGGGTATCATCCCCACCCCAGTTTTACTTTCTATTTGGAAGGTTTCTAGATCACCATATCTTGTGTCAATATGTTTGAATGTTTTATTGCTTTCATTCTCTCATGTATGCAATTAGATTAGAATATTGTATGAAGGATTATTTTGTGAGATAAGTTAAAGTTTTATTAGTTCTTGATTCTCCCCTCCCTCTTAGTAACCTTGCCTATCTAATATTTCCAACAATTGGTATTAGAGCATTGTGATTCTCAGAGAAGAAGTTTAGTAGCTTGAGTAAAAGTCAGAGGCAATGGAGGTATAAAAACTAGATAAGGTTATTGAAAATGAAAATTTGGATCTTAAATTGGCTATTAGGCATCTAAAGAAAAAAAAAAAAAAAAGATTTTGCAGTACAAATGAATGACAATTTTTGCACTGAAGAAAGAATTGAAGATATATCACCTAAAAGAAATTCAGATGAAGCTGATGAAGCAATCAAAGATCTACTTGAAAAGAATTCAAATCTTCAAGAAGAAGTTAGAAATCTAAAAAGAGAATGATAAATCTAATTAGTAAGATTATATGAAGTCATGGAAGAAAAAGATAAAGCCTAAGAAGAGATAAAATAAAAGAACAATGAAATTTGACATCTATCTATTCAACAAGTGGACTTCATTGATCAGATCACTAATACAAATGAAGAACTCATTAATCTAAGATGAGAGAATGAAAGATTATAGAATGATCTAAACACTAAAAATCAAACCAATGAGAGAGTTATAAAATCTCAAGAAAGCATGAATCAATTGAATGAGAAAAGTCAGTATAGACAGAAAGACAAAGTAGGAATATGATACATAGAAGAAGGTGGATCATCCAAGAAAGGGCTCAAAAGAATTAAAGACTTGCTTGCAATTATTGTGGTAAGTTAGGTCATACATTAAATAAATGTTGGAGTAATGGTGAATCAAAATTCAATGGGAAGTGTTACAACAAGTGAATGCAAGGAGAAACTTAAGTTTGAAGGTAAATATCACAATTGCAAGAAACAAGGACACAAATCTTCTGAATGCAAAACCAAGTTATTGAATCTAGCAGAATAGATTGTGAAAGCTATATTCAGATGGGACTACAACACATGGCATAGATGCCACTATTGTGGAGAATTTGGGTACATTGGAGAAAATTGTGTGAAACATCACATGAGGAAAAGAGACGCCACTAGAAGACATTTCATTTGTACAAAACTTGGACATCCTTCCAAGAACTATATCAACACTTACTAGTACATTTGCACTTATTTTTATACCAATTTTTTTGACCAAAGGTACGATTTCTTTTATTTTTTGGTTTGCATCCCCATACTGGTCAAAAATTTCCTAAGTTTCCTTGAGTTGCTCAAAATTTTAACCAACTTGAGTCATGTCCTTAATATATTAAAAGTATCATGTATTAGTATTGGTTGAAAAGTATGTTAAAATTTAATCTTGTATATTCACATGGTATGTTATTTCATTCCCATGTAAAGTATCATGGAAATGTGCAGGTTTGTTGTCTCTTTTGTGGCAGAATCAACACATACGACTTGCAGACCCCTAGTTCAGTAAACCTAGGTTTTGCAGAGAAAAGCACAAGAAAAAATCATACATAGAGGATCAATTAGAAGTGGTTAGATTTGTGATGCAAGGAGAAACAAGGAAGTGAATGCAAGGAGAAACCTAAGTTTGAAGGTAAATGTCACAATTGCAAGAAATAAGGACACAAATCTTCTGAATGCAAAATCAAGTTATTGAATCTAGCATAATAGATTGAGAAAGCTATATTCAGATGGAACTACAACACATGGCGTAGATGCCACTATTGTGGAGAATTTGGGCACATTGGAAAAAATTGTATGAAACATCACATGAGGAAAAGAGACACCACTAGAAGATATTTCATTTGTACAGAACTTGGACATCTTTCCAAGAACTGTATCAACTCACTAGTACATTTGCACTTGTTTTTATACCAAATTTGTTGACCAAAGGTATGATTTATTTTATTTTATGGTTTGCATCCCCATATTGGTCAAAATTTTCCTAAGTTTTCTCAAGTTGGTCAAAATTTTAACCAACTCAAGTCATATCCTTAATATATTAAAAGTATCATATATTAGTATTGGCTGAAAAGTATGTTAAAATTTAATCTTGCATATTTACATTGTATGTTATTTCATTCTCGTGTAAAGTATCATGGAAATGTGTAGCTTTGTTGTCTCTTCTATGGTAGAATCAACACATATAGCTTGCAGACCCCTTGTTCAATAAACCTAGGTTTTGTAGAGAAAAGTGCAAGAGAGAATCATACATAGAGGAGGAATTAGAAGTGGTTAGGTTTGTGATGCCCTTTTGTTCAAGGCACAAAATGAGACCTGACCCATCTTGTGTAAATGCACAGATTTTCAATACAAGAAATGTAGTGCACAAGATAATAATTCTTGGAAAAACCATGGTTATGGATAATAATTCTTGATTCTTTGGGGAGATTGCTAGGCATGCAGGCTTTTTAGGTAATATTGGGGCAGTGATTAATTGCTAGAGGAGGACCATGTTCTTGCAAAGTCTGGTACAAATTTTATGATGCAATTTATCTTCTTCAAACAAGCCAAATTCACACAATTTTCCATTTGAAGGTCACAACCTAGGGAGATTTTAATTCCATGTGCAATTATAATCAATGTAGGATTGAGGCTTAAGCTTTGAAATAAAATATATATGTGCAACATTGAAAATATCATTTCTTGTTTATAAGAGTGATGTATACCACTGATTAGAAAAGCAAGGAATGGAAACTCACAAATAATAGTGGATAGTATTATATAATAATTGTAGGTAGGAGAAACAATATGTTTCCATCCTTTGTAAATAGCCCTGGATCTAACAGTAAAGAGAGTGGGTAGCTGAGTTATAACATGCCTTGATAATTCTTGTGGTAGCTTGCTCCATATGTGAGAGTCCATCTCTATTGTCTCTTCTTGTGTTGCCACTTTGTTCTCCAAATCTTGACCTAATTCCTGTAACCCCATTTTTAAGACAGAAAGATATTCTAATGTTTCAAGAGAAAAATAGTCAGCAGATGTGATTTCCTCCAAAAAGCTTAGGAAATAGTGTGATCTATCTTTGGGTTTAGATTTGTGTTTTTTATAGATAAGAATCCCCTATGGTAGTTTGTAAGTCATACGCTTAATTCAGGTGATGACTTCCCATAGAAAAAATTGAGATCTTGTTCACAACATTATAAAATGAGGAAATGTCTTGTTTGGAAACCTATGAAGTGTGGTCGCAGTGATCCCCTTAACATTATAGAAAACTCAATTACATATTTTTTATGAAGCATGAAATGATATTTTTATTGAAATAAAACTAGGAGTTCCCAAATGTGTCCAGAGCTCTACCTATCACTATTCATTCCTTCACCTATATTTCTGGCAAAAAAATCATTTTCTTTTTCTAGATTCTTCATGGTGAATTTAGTCCTTTAGAAAAATAAAGGATGGGTTTCACTATCATGTACATTATCAATCTCCATATTTCTCTTTCCATTCTCAAAAGCATCTACTCCTCACTATGTGGCACAAGATTTTGAGAATCTATAAAAGCTTAATCCTCTGGGCAAGAGTTGTTAGGAGGTAGGTCCCAACAAAAAGAGAGAGATCCACATGATAATATAGTGTTGCACTAAAGCTAAGAAATTTTTGACATGGCAAGGATGTTGCACTATTGGTCAAGGCAACATTTTCATCAATTCTAGGTGATGCACATAATTTTGATTCTCATGTAATTATGGTATGAAACTCTATTTTCTACAAGAAAGAGCAGATGATCACCATGATGAAGAATCATTTTGGTTTAGATATGAATGCAATCTTCTTAAAGAGAACAAGCAATTTTTGTTTCTAGAGAGCCTTAACAAGTGCATCTATAGAAAGAATCTAAAAATATCATTTATATGCCCTTATAGATTTGTGCAATATGTTCTCCTTTCAAAAATGAAGAGTATATGTGATGCAGAGCCTCACCTTGGAAAACTTAGGAGAAAAATAGTCACTCAACTGAGTTGCTTTAAGGGGCACATACACCCTCCAAGATCAAACTAAAACCATTCTTAACAATTAACAAACTGATTCTCTTTATACATATTTAAATGAGAACATGCAACATGAACTTGAGGAACGATTAAAAACTCCTGCAAACTGTAAACAAACTGATTTTTCAATATCCAGTGAAAACTGTCATGCGACATGAACTTTCTCAACCTCCTGTTGCAGCATTTTTTTGCACCAAACTTAATAAAATCCGACTTGACTTTTCTACAATTTGTTTGACATACTTTTTTAGGAAAATAAAACCTAAAATCAACCCAACCATAGACTGACCATCAAATAACATTTACAAATCTTTAAACCTACATCGTCTTTTCATGCATGGATTTTTAGAACTTGGGCTTAATAAAGATCGATCAAATTTCTCTACATTTGAATCGAAATACAAGGACAACTTGGTTCCTTTCAAAAATAAAACTAGATGGTTCCAAACTAATTTCTAATCAACCATAAATTATCTCATAACAATCATGCGATTAAACATGATGGTGAATAGATAAACACATTCACTGATCTAATTTATGGATTTTGCGCGGCTGCATATATCCATAACAATGATAATAGAAAAAGAATAAACAACAAAATAAAACTATATACATACTCTTCTGCGATCTCAGAATCGATCGTAGAGAGTTTAATAAATCTTCATCAGCTATGTGACTCTCAAAATGGTTGTTTTAACACAATCTGAATATTACAGACCAACTCCTCTACAATGAAACACAAAAATCTCGAAGACTTTGAAGGGATTCAAAAATAAACAGCCTACATATGACCTACAAAAACTTAGAACATTTGTGATTTGACAGAATATCAACTTTCAAAGCTGGAAAAGAAAGTAAAACTCACACTTCATGCTGAAAAAGTAGAAAATAAACCCAAAACATGAAACTTTCTATTCCCTTCCACTCAATCTGATCTCTCTCTTGTTACATAAAACTAGCTTTTTAAAACCACTTTCCTCTCCATCAAGTAGGGAGATGAAACGTCTACACATGCAAAAGCAAGGAGCTATTTTGCAAATTATGAATATTCCTAAAACTGCTACCAACTTCCTATCACTGTCCAGTACTTGATTTGCCTAATTATTTAAACACTCAAAAACTCTAACTAAAATTGAAAACTAACATAATTGAAAACAAACATATGTTGTCCTAGGTGGCTATAATTGGAGAGCTTATAAGAATGCTATTCCATCTATGCCACCACATTGTAGGACATTATTACAAACATTAAACTTTAAAACATGACATTAATTTTCTACAGAACTTCTTGTAGCAAAAACTGTTTGGTCTGCATTAACTTTTTGCATGACTTCCTATAGCAGAAACTATTTGGTCTACCACTGTAGCATACTCCCCTATATAATGAATCTCAAGTCCTCTTGAGATGAGGTGTTGTAGTAATGAACCATGCTTGTTGCTTTGTTCCTCATCCATCTGAATATCTTCTATTGGAGGTTTGTTCTTCCATTTTACTTGATACAGAGTATATTGTCTCCTTTGAGTCTTCTTGGAAACACTTGCAAAAATAAATATTAGAAAAGAAAAATATTTCTTCATCTTTACTTTAGGCTTATATTCATCCTCCAGTTGTAATCCTGCATTTTCTTGTTCTTGACTCCCTTGTATTTGTCTTTCCTTCTTCATTTTAATCTTTGGTTTGTCTCTATTTTGGAACATAAAAACTATTTGTTGTTGATCATTCCTTTCCAATAACAACTTTATCCCATGTAACACTTCCACTACTACATACATTTGTGACTCCAGCAAATACACTTTCCAATGAAATTCCTCTTTCTTGTCATGTCATATCTCCATACATAGAGAATACACAAAAACTTGATCCCTTTCATAACCCATAACCAAATTTTCTATAGTTTCTTCTCTTGGAACCAAATCAGATTTCTCAATCTGAATTTCTTTAGCCTTGTCATAAACATAATCAAAATTTATTACCTTCTCATAAACACATTCAAAATTTGTTACCTTTTCATAAACACATTCAACCTCCTCTTCTTTTTCCATAACATCATCAAATATCTCCTCCTTGGAAACTTCTTCATGTTGAGTCTTCATACTACCACCATTCCTTTGCCATTCACCCATGATGGTTGTAAACTCTTCCCATAAATCATATTCTTCTTTAGAACTTGCTGCTACACATTCTTTATCTCCATCCTCATGCCATTCCTCTTGACATTTCACTTCACCATGCATATTTAAGGCTTCATCAGTTGCTTCCAAAATCTTGTTCATAGGAGTACCTTCCAGCATTGTACTCATCTCTAGTCTCATAGGACACATTACTATTCCAACCACAAATTGTTCACACTCAAATCCCATAGGACTTGTCTCATTACTCCTCTCATCAATAGTTACTTGTTGTGCTTCTTCTTTTTGCACTTCATGTTCTTTCCCTTCCAAAGGACAAATTGCATCTGTCATTGTTGAGATTTCTATCCCAACTTCACATACATCTGCACTCTTTATGGCTGCCTTCTCTGCAATTTCATTAGCCTCCACCAAAACTTCTTTCACTTCCTCTTTTTGCATTTTATTTTCTTCCAACTTAGCTTCATTCTCTTCAAGTTTCCTTCTCAAACTTTCTATCTCCTCTTGTATCTTGCTCATCTCTTCTCTTTGTTTTCTCATTTCTTCTTCTCTTTTATTCTTTTTCTCTCTCCTTAGCTATGTATCCTTTCTCTATTGATACTTTCTAAATAGGTACAACCCCTCTATTAAAGCTGCATTCCCTTGCTCCATTGTATCTCACCTAGGATATATATTTTTTCTAGTCTCTTGGATTTCTTCTCAGATTCTTCTCTCAACCTATTAAAACTGCACAAACACACACATCCACTTTTCCCAAACCTTTCACTAAGATCTGATAGCAAAAATGATGTAGACCCTCACCTTGGAAAACTCAAGAGGAAAACAGTCACTCAACTGAGTTGCTTCAAGGGGCACATACACCCTCCAGGATCAAACTAAAACCATTCTTAACAATTAAAAAACTAATTCTCTTTATACATATTTAATGAGAACATGCAACATGAACTTGAGGAATTATTAAAAACTCCTACAAACTGTTAACAAACTGATTTTTCAATATCCAGTGCAAATTGTCATGCGACGTGAACTTTCTCAACCTCCTATTGCAACATTTTTCTGCACCAAACATAATAAAATCTGACCCGACTTTTCTACAATCTGTTTGACATACTTTTTTGGGAAAATAAAACCTAAAATCAACCCAACCATAGACTGACCATCAAATAACATTTACAAATCTTTAAACCTACACCATCTTTTCATGCGTGGATTTTTAGAACTTGGGCTTAATAAAGACTGATCAGATTTCTCTACATTTGAATCAAAATACAAGGACAACTTGGTTCCTTGCAAAAATAAAATTGGATGGTTCCAAACTAATTTCTGATCAACCATAAATTGTCTCATAACAATCATGCAATTACACATGACAGTGAATAGATAAACACATTCACTGATCTAATATCTGGATTTCGCGCGGCTGCATATATCCATATGAATGATAACAGAAAAAGAATAAAAAACAAAATAAAAATATATAGATACTCTTTTGCGATCTCAGAATCGATTGCAAAGAGTTTAATAAATCTTCCTCAGCTATGCGACTCTCAAAATGGTTGTTTTAACATAGTCAGAATATTATAGATCAACTCCTCTACAATGAAACACAAAAATCTCGAAGACTTTGAAGGGATTCAAAAATAAACAGCCTACATATGACCTGCAAAAACTTAGAACATTTGTGATTTGATAGAATATCAACTTTCAAAGCTAGAAAAGAAAGTAAAAAATCACACTTCATGCTAAAAAAGTAGAAAATCAACCCAAAACATGAAACTTTCTATTCCCTTCCACTCAATCCAATCTCTCTCTTGTTACATAAAACTAGCTTTTTAAAACCACTTTCCTCTCCATCAAGTAGGGAGATGAAACATCTGAACATGCAAAAGCAGGGAGTTTTTTTGTAAATTATGAATATTCCTAAAACTGCTGCTAATTTCCTATCACTGTCCAGTACTTGATTTGCCTAATTATTTAAACACTCAAAAACTCTAACTAAAACTGAAAACTAACATAACTAAAAACAAACATATGTTGTCCTAGGTGGCTATAATTGGAGAGATTATAAGAATGCTATTCCATTTATGCCACCACATTGTAGGACATTATTACAAACATTAAACTTTAAAACATGACATTAATTTTCTGCAGAACTTCTTGTAGCAAAAACTGTTTGGTCTGCATTAACTTTTTGCATAACTTCATGTAGCAGAAACTGTTTGGTCTGCCACTGTAGCAATATGATGTTTGTGCAAATCAATAACACAAACCTCTACCAATAAGACAAAAGCTATCATAATCATTAGCATGGAATAAAGGGGTAAACTACCTATGAAAAAATTACCAAATTTACTCTATGTTTGTTGTAGTAAACAAATTTTTAGAAGCTTGTTGTATTACTTGGTCACATGCAAGGAAAGCATCCTTGTGCATATTTTCTTTACCTGTGGTTGTGTTCATCTACTGGTATCCATTATGTTTAATTGTGATCAAAATTTTGTTTTCCAATTTCAATGAGCCTTGTGGGAGAGCCTAGATAAGTAATTAGATCCTTTAATGAATTTTTTCCTCATAGATAAACAATCAAATGAAGCAAGTCAATCACACAATTTTGTATCTATAACCCTACACAAGGGATTACAATCTACTGTTAAGTATCTTGGATGCCACCCAACCACCTCCTTGGACATCTCGCTACACATCAACAATTGTAGACTCATATATATGGAAGTGAGAATTTAATTCAAAGAAAATGCTTCGACAATATATTCAATTCATTTTACAAGTCACTAGCAACAGTATTGAAACAATTTCTTGGGGTCTTCCATGCTCAAAACATTGAACACCATAACAAGTCTTGTATTCCCTATTGCATTACAAAGCCCACAACAAAGAAGCTAATAATATTCAATGTCCTAGGGAATCATTAGCATTGATTTCATTTGGAAACTATTGGAAATTTTTTAGAATAACTGAGAGGGGGCGGGGTGAATCAATTATCCAAGGTCTAAATGCCCTAATAATACTTTTTCAACAATTAGAGTGAGCCCATTAAACTATTCATGCATGTAAGCTTAAAACAACCATCGTAGCAAGTTATAGCAAATCAACATGCAGGAGTAAAACATGCAAGATCAACACATGACACAGTGATTTACGTGGAAACCCAATTTGGAAAAAACCACCAGTAACATGCTACTCAATTTTCACTCTTCTAAAGTGATGCCATGTTAAAGGCCTACCTTGTTAAAGGTTTACAACACACTGTTAAATGTGACCTTGTTAGAGGATTTCACCACACTGTTAGTAATGGACCTGGTCAAAGGACTTTGGAACATTCACTTGGAATGTCACCCTGTTAAAGGATTTACAACATGGCTATTAAACCAACCTAAGTCCATAGGATTTATACTAACTGTTACGATTGCTAGAGAGTAACAATAAGGGCTTTTGATCTAATACAACTCACAACATATCTTGCATATTTTAGATCATACTTCAGTTCAATCCTTGGCTTGGCTTCAATCACTGCGGCTCTGAAAACTTGTCTTCCGCTCAAGCTTTGTCTCCTTGAGTCTTATTTCTCATCATACCAATGCAATCATCTCTGTGGTCACCTATCAAAATAGCGTTTCTATTCTCTCTTCCTCCTTAGCACCTTCTTCAGCACTTCATGCTTTCATACTTGACCAACCCTTAGCTTTGTGACCTTATGACTCCTTAAATAGAAATTTGGAATAATTTTCTCGCTCGATTCTCCCTCTCCATATTTAGGGTTTTAATAGATTAGGTAGGATACAATGTATTTGTCCCATATCTCATTTTTATCTAGAAACTTTGTTTAGAATCTAGTTGTATTCACCCAAAAACATTTTACATAGAGTTCTGTTCCACCAGCTCATCATTCTTATCTTCTACCTAGTTCACAAAATTCTAGATAACAACCATGTTAGCTCAGATATGGGGAATCTTCAACCTTTCAAATAATGTAGTAGCTCGGCACTTATTGACTTTCTAATGCTTGGCACATGAACATAACTCGGCACTTGATCTTCACTTGGCACTTGATCTTGACTCGGCACTTGATCTTTGAGTATATTGTCAATACATCACTTTATCATTGTCTTAACTGATCTTTGCACTTCATTACAAAACCATAACTCAACCTCCCCCTTAGGTACTTTTGTTACATCTTATTGATTCTTCATCAATCAACTAAGTGATAGTGCTTGGATCTTATAAGCAATTTCCATTCAAATAAATAGCAAGTTTGACATTAGTAACAAAATAATGATTGAACACATTCTATAGCAACAATATCTTTCATACAATGATCTTTTTCAATCAAATTACAACAATCTCCCTCTTTGGCATTGATGGAAAACCAAACTGATCAACCAAACCAAAACTGACTGATCAACCAAGTTAACAAAATTCTAACTAGGCTAAAATAGTAAGTCAAATGCCAAAAAGAAAACTTGTTGACTTTTGTATCTCCCTCTAATCTTATTCCTTCTGATCTATCTTTTTACTGAATCTCCTGAGCTACTCCTTCTGAGATCTATCATCTTGATTTCTTTCTTTGCTTCTGCTCCTCCTTTTCATATCTCCCATCCTTTTTGCTTCATGATCTAATTAGTTTATGCTATTTCTCTATTTTAGGGATTTGACCAATTGTAGCTATTTCTCCCTCTTTTCTAGATTTGATCAATTTCTAATATTTCTCCCTCTTTGAAAACAATGCCAAAGACATATTATTTCAGCATCTTATCATGCAAGTGTAGCATTTACAAGAACTTCTAATATCTCCCTCTACCACCTTGCTTGTGACTTGTTCAGAATGTCAGTACTTTGATTACTTCAGGCTAAACCTAAAGTAAGTACCCTCTGCATCAACTTATATCATCTGAACAATCAACTCATTTGATGCAAGGTAGTCTTGTTGTTACTTAAGTAGCCTTGGTTAAGGGTATCACCCCTAACTTACATCTAAGATATTCAAATGCATCTTTAGGTAATGGTTTTGTGAAGATGTCAGTAGTTTGTTCTTTTGTAATGATATATTCCATCTTCACTTGCTTGTCTTCCACCAATTCTCTTACATAGTGATACTTGATTGCAATATGCTTTGTTTTGGCATGCATCACAGGGTTCTTTGATATGTTGATAGCACTTGTATTATCACAATAAAGTATCATAGGTTCAGTTATTTCTTCCTTCATTCCTTTCAATAGATGCTTGATCCACACAATATTGGTACAATTTATAGCAGCAACAACATACTCAACTTCTATTGTGGACTGTGATGTACAACTTTTCTTTTTACTAGTCCAAGTGATTAATCTTTTTCTAAGAAAAGTGCTTCTCCACTGGTGCTTTTTTTATCATCTATGTTACCTCCCCAATCTACATCAGTGTAGGCCTTAAAATCAAAATTTTCAATCCTCTTGTAGTACAAACCAAAATCATCAGTACCTTTTAGATACCTCATTATTCTCTCTACAACCATAAGATGATTTTCTCTTGGGTTTGCAAAAAATATTGCCACTATTCCAACAGATAAAGCAATATCTGGTCTATTGTGTACAACATATTGTAGCTTTCCAATCATGGATCTATACACTATCTAGTTTACTTCACCTAAATCATAATTCTTAGATAACTTATGTCCTATCACCATTGATGTACTCATTGGTTTTGATTCATCTAAACCAAATGTTTTGAGTATTTCCTTGATATATTTTGATTGGGTTACGAATATACCATGTTTTAGTTGATGTACTTGCAATCCAACAAAAAATTTGATCTCTCCAAACATTGACATCTCAAATTCATGTTTCATCTAATCAGTGAAACCTTTGCATAAAGCATCTTTTCCTCCAAATATTATATCATCAACAAAGATCTTAGATATCAAAACATCTTTACCTTTCTCTTCCTTGATATACAGATTGTTGTTGTCAACTATTTTCTCAAATCCTATCTTGACAAGATATTTGTGAAGTCTCTCATACCATGCTCTAGGTGTTTCTTTCAAACCATAGATTTCTTTATGTAGTTTACAAACCATATCCCTGTTGTTCTCATCAAAAAATCCCTCTGGTTTTTCAATATAGACATCCTCTTCCAATATACCATTCAGAAAAGAAGACTTTACATCCATCTGATAGACTTTAAAACTTTTATATGTAGCATATGCAAGTAAAGTTCTTACTCCTTCCATTCTAGCAACATGGGAAAATGTTTCCCCATAGTCTAATCCTTCTTCTTGAGCATAACCCTTACATACTAGTTTGGCTTTGTTTCTAGTAATCTCACCATTCTCATCTAGCTTATTTCTGAATACCCACTTGGTGCTAATCACATTCTCGTCAACTGGTCTGGGAACTAAACTCCAAGTTTTTTTCTTCTTTATTTGATCAATCTCTTCTTCCATAGCTTTATACCATTCACCATCTTGTAATGGATCATACACTATCTTAGGTTCAAATTTTCTTAATAGACATGATTCATTTCTTAGTATATTCCTTATCATTGGTCTTGCATCTTTGTCACCAATTATCTGTTTAGTAGGGTGATGTCTCTTCACATATTTGGATAATCTTGGTTTTTTCCTTGTTTCCATGTTTGATCTTTTAGATTCAGGGCCACTATGCACATTGTTGTCAGGTAGTTCTACATCTCTTTCATGTGTACTAATTTCAGAGTCAAAATGTGCATTTTCTTCATTCTGCAACTTGGCTTCTGAATGTAGCTCGGCATTCACTGGTTGTGACTCAGCTGAAACTAAATTTTTTTGTTGAATCCCAATTTGATTGATAGCATCCTCGTCAACAGGCATTCCTTCATAAGAATACACAAAGGTTTTATATTCATCTAATCTCTTTGGTTCTTCAACTTGGACTCCTGTATGCTCATCAAAGTTTACATTTGCACTTTCCATAGTTTTGTTAGTGTTAGTATTTAAACACTTATATGCTTTACTTCTAGTGGAGTTACTAAAGAATATGCCTTCATCACTTTTTGCATCAAATTTTCCATTTCTAGTATCTTTAAGGATACAAAATTTGCAACCAAATACTTTGAAATGCTATACATTGGGTGAGTGATCATACCATAATTCAAAAGGTGTTGCATGTGTACCTTTCTTGACTTGTACTCAGTTTACTGTGTGAACAGCTACACTTACAGCTTCTCTCCAATATTTTAGAGCAACAGTCTTTTCCATCATCAATATTCTAGCACAGTCAATCACAAATCTATTTCTTCTCTCAGCAATTCCATTCTGTGGGGGTGTTCTAGGAGCTAATGTTTGTCTCTTGATTCCTTTGTCATTGCAAAATATCTCAAATTCATTTGATGTGAATTCTCCACCTCTGTCTGATCTTAGGCATTTCAAACTCTTTCCTATTTTCTTTTCAACTCTAGCCACATACCACTTAAACATTTGAAAAGGATCATATTTTTTCTTTAAGAACATAACAATCATCATCTTGGAATAGTCATCAACAAACAACATTATATATTTATCTCCTTTGTAGCTTTGCATTTCTATTGGACCACATAAATTAGTATGGACTAACTCAAGTACTTCTTTAGATGTATAGTTTTTACTCTTGAAACTTGACTTAGTCATCTTTCCTAGCTAACATTGTTTAAACATGATGTTGTCAGGCTTTTTTAGTTTAGGTAAACCTCTGACTTTCTTCATTTTGGTGATATTGACCAGATTATCAAAGTTGGCATGACATAGCCTTCTATGCCATAACCTCACATCATCAAATTTTGCAACAAAACAAGAAGCATTTTCCATATCAAGATAAAATAGATTACTTCTTGTTTGATCTCCTTTTCCTATCAATTTACCATCAGTATCATATATTTTTGCAGTTTTGTTTTCAAATTCTACTTTGCACCCTACATTGCCTAACTATGAGACACTCAACAAATTGTAGTTTAGTCCTTCAACATAGTATGCATTATCACATGAAATTTACTTTGTAAGATTAATGGAGCCTTTTCCTTTGATTTTACATGGAGCATCATTTCTAAATCTAACACTATTTCCATCATACTGAGCAAAGTTAACAAACTTACTTTTGTCTCCTGTCATGTGATGTGAGCACCCACTGTTTATGATCCATTTGTCATTCTTGTTCATACATGTTACCAATGTTGTAGGCTTTTCTTCATCGGACTGGTCCTTTATGGCCACATAAACAACTTCATCATCATTATCATCAAAATCCTTTTCAGCAATACAACACTTCTTGCCTTTGTCTTTGTAACCTCTCTTATCATCTTCTTTTCTATTTTTGTACTTGTTGCCTTCCTTGTAATCCTTTTTTTGTGTACACCTTACAGCAATATGTCCCACTTCATTGCAATTGAAACAAATGATAGGCAGCTTACCCTTGAATTTTCCTTTGCCTCTGTGAAATCTTCTAGCCAGTAATGCCCCGTTAAAGGCATGCCTTGTTAAAGGCTTACAACACACTGTTAAATGTGACCTTGTTAGAGGATTTCACCACACTATTAGGAATGGTTCTGGTCAAAAGATTTTGGAACATTCACTTGGAATGTGACCCTGTTAAAGGATTTACAAAATGACTATTAAACCAACCTAAGTCCATAGGATTTATACTAATTGATACAATTGCTAGAGAGTAACAATAAGGTCTTTTGATCTGATACAACTAACAACATATCTTGCAGATTTCAGATCATACTTTAGTTTAATCCTTGGATTGGCTTCAATCACTATGGCTCTGAGAACTTTTCTTCCTCTCAAGCTTTGTCTCCTTGAGTTTTCTTGCTCATCATACCAATGCAATCATCTCTATGGTCACCTATCAAAATAGAGTTTCTATGCTCTCTTCCTCCTTAGCACCTTCTTCAGCACTTCATGCTTTCATACTTGACCAACCCTTAGCTTCATGACCTTATGACTCCTTAAATAGAAATCTAGAATAATTTTCCTACTCGATTCTCCCTCTCCATCTTTAGGGTTTCAATAGATTAGGTAGGATACAATGTATCTGTCCCATATCTCATTTTTATCTAGAAACTTCATCTAGAATCCGGTTGTATTTTTCTAGAAACATTTTAAATAGATTTTTGTGCCACTAGCTCATCATTCTTATCTTCTATCTAGTTCACAAAATTTTAGATAACAACCATGTCGGCTCAGATCTAGAAAATCTTTGAATTTTCAAATAATGTAGTAGCTCGACACTTATTGACTTTTTGATGCTCGACACATGAACATAACTCAACACTTGATCTTTACTCAGCACTTGATCTTCAAGTATATTGTCAATACATCACTTTATCATTGTCTTAACTGATCTTTGCACTTCATTACAAAACCATAACTCAACCTTCCCCTTAGGTGTTTTTGTTACATCTTATTGATTCTTCATCAATCAACTAAGTGATAGTGCTTGGAACTTATAAGCAATTGCCATTCTAGCAAATAACAGGTTTGACATCAGTGACAAAATAATGATTGAACACATTCTATAGCAACAATAACTTTCATACAATGATCTTTTTCAATTAGATTACAACCCACCTACATGAGAAAATGCCACAATGACTATTTATTGTAGTTAATGAGATTTCAAATATTACCATAACAGTTGCATGTATATGGTATTCTTAGAAATAAACATAGTTGAAGGGATATGTCAAGAAAAAAATCCTTTATGATGATTTGTGAGTGTATATAACATATAGATTTTCTTCATTTTTAGTAGTACTTTAGTTTTTTTCATTTGAGTTTCCCTTTTTTTTTTTTAAATGTAAGCAAATATAGTTTCTCTTTCATGCTCTGTTGCATGAGTCATTAGATATGCTAATATAGGAGATATAGGAGACTTATTTGATAACATGTTTAAGTAGATGAACCAAGCTATTTAATGTAGGAATCTTGATGTGGGATTATATGAGGAGCATATTGGGCCCATCGATGCATGGAGCTAAAATGCTATGATCATCTTACTTCATACAATAATTTGTGCTCTAATTTCCAATTAGTATGCAAAGGCTTTGAAGAGTGGCCCTTCTTGCTGATGAAAATTTGTGAAAAAGTTTCATGAAGGTAATTTGAAATATTTATAATGATAAGGATTCAACTTTGCTTCAAATGGAGTGGCTTGTGTTTGGTAATCTTTAGGTTCCAACATTTAATAAACTATAGGAAGATTTAGATAGGGCTGAATTAGTTCAAATTAGACTCATTACGTAGTGATTTTGGCATGGCAAGGATGCTCTAGAGTTGCATACGCTTGACATTTGCCTCCATTTATAGGCTTCAAATTTCTTGATTGCAGATATGAACTAGTTCACATGCAACTTCATTTATTTATTCAAGTGGAATATGCAAACCTTCCAATGTGTGGAGAAGTTGGTGGCAGTGCATGGTGCTTCACTACTTCAAGATTGATAGACTTTGATTGCATGATAGGATCATGACCTTGAGGAGGCACAAAGGCCATTGGTTGTGGTATGATTGGACAAGGTAGTTCCTAATGTTGGTAGTGACTCAGATTTAAAATCCAATTTTGATTTTCCCTTAGGTGTAGATAAGCTAGAGGCATGGTGGTAGCAGATACAATTTTGTAACTTTTTTCATTTTGCACTTGTAGCATTTTGGTCTTCAATTTTTGTTCTATGTTTATGTGCACAGTTTAATGTTGAATGATTCTGACATTGAAATATTATTAATATGAATGTTGATTCATGTGAGGTCTCAATTTTGCTCTAATGTTTCTTGATATTATAAATTATAACGGATTTGGTAAAATACCTTATCGTATGAGTATCTAATATGTCCTATATTTTTATAATTCCTTAAAATAAGGCCTCTACCTTTACCATCCCAGAAACTTAGTGGAACATGTCATTAAATCAGTGATGTCTGAGGTGTAGACACCTAAATCTGATTACATCACTTAAGTAATCCTATTTAGTCATCTTCTAAGGCATCATTAATTAAGAATTTAATATTTAATTAATCTATTTTCATCCCCTAGTTAATTATTTAATTTAATTAACTATAGTTCAATTGATAAAATCAAATGATCACCCAAAATCAATTTATCAATTAAATCCCTATTCCTCTATTAAATTGAATAAATCCTCAAATCTATTCAATTTAATTCCATACCCCTATTTTATTAAATAAATCATTTAATAAAATATCTAAAAACTTAAAAGTCTCCCTAAACCCTATCCTAACCCCTAATCCAACCCATTCACACATACTAACCTCACTTAGCCACCTAACTAATCCATCCCATCAAATCTAAGCCACTTGCCCCCTAATCCCCATCTAATCCAAGCCTAATCCTCACTCTAACCATGTGCACAACCTTAATCCTAGATTAAGAATTCTTAACCCAAGCCAAAGTCAAGACTTTCACCCACCTCCCATTTTGATATTCAAACAAAGACTTCATCCTCCATTTTAAAGTCAAAAATTCCACCCACCAACCATTTTAATATTCAAACAAAGATTTTATCCTCCATTTTAATATTCAAACAAAGACTTAACATCCTCTTTTAATATATTCAAATAAAGACTTAACCTACCTGATTAAGTCCCAAGCCACTTGCCTCTTAATCTCATCCTAAGCTAATCCTAATCCCTTCCTTAAGCATGTGCACAACTTTAACCAAGGGTTAAGAAAGTCTTAAACCAAACCAAAGTCAAAGTTTCATCCTTAAAGTCTCGCATTCATATCCAAGAGCCTTAAAGGCTCTTATATGACTTAAAGGATCTTTAAAGACTTTTTACACCTATTTTCCACTCTCATCCTCCCTTTTCTTCCCTCATAACTCCCTCTAACCACCTATCTTGACCATCTTCCCTATGCAATCCCTTTGTGACACTTGTCACAAGGATAGAGCTTTGAAGAAGCATAATCCATGTGCTCTCTTCTCCTTGCATCCTAGCCTTCCTTAACCAATTCCCCTTCCTTGCATCCTAACCCTCCATCTCACTACCCCTTGGCCTATAAATTAAACCCTCTCACTTCACAAATATCATCCACTTCTATGCTAATGTTATGATGCTATTTTGAGAGCCTAAAGACTAACAAAATACCATCATAATGGCAAAATCCATCCAAAAATCTATTTTGAATCACATTCTCCATTGAAGATTGAGCAACATCATTGAGCACACATCCCATCTTACAAACACATCTATGCATCAAAGGAAAGATTACTCAGTTTAAGAGGTTTGCATGTTCTTAGGCTACTTTGGTACTTTAATTCTCTTTTATCTAATCGTATATGTGAGTTAAATCTATTGTTTTGAATGTTTTTTATTCTTCATTATATTCCTTTAAGCACTAGTTTTACAGCTCTACATGAGGTATAGTCCATGTAATATAGATCCACACATCCTAACTATAGGAATTGAAGCACTATTACATGATTGGTCCACTTTTAATCATAAAAGTGATGTAAGACAAATGCAATTCCATATTAATTATCAGGACTCATGTATTCATTAAATTTTAATCTATGCTAGATAAATTCTCTTAGAAATTCATTGTTTTAGACATTGATTTATTTATCTATGTTTTGATGTCCCATGTAGTATGTGTGTCTCTTGGTTATGGTTATTTAATTAAAACAAAACTTTATATTTACTTATTTACATCTGACATCTTGAGTTGTACAGTCCTATTTTAACATGTATTTTTGGTAATAGGCTTCTTCCTCTACTATGAATATTAATGAATGGAAATAGAAGTTTAGCATGCTTATCCACAACTAGAAAGAGTAGGAGATAGTATCAAAGGACAAAAAGAGTAGACGTGACTATTAGCAAATCATAGCAATGACCACTAATAAATCAAAACCATTCATTTAGACATGTGGAAAAATATATGCATTTAGTTTTACATTTTTTATTTTATTGAGATGAATGAGAAACATTTAGATTGAAATTTGTATTTCAGCCAACAATATACAAAAGTTGTTGTGAGCAAGGTCCCATTGTCCAACTATAGACCAAATTTAGATGAGATGCATCCACCATGGGAGGTTTTAGTTTCTCAACCTTAGTATACACTTTATCAAGTTTGATTAATTAAATTATTATTTTGAAAAAACCACTGCTTTTTTATGTCAATGTTGTTAGAAATATTCACTTTTTCTTTTTAGGTTGTAATTCCTCTTAGACTGCAAAAATGAGTCAAGAATCTTCTTCAACAACATCTTGTTAGTAAACAGAATAGTTGACACCTATTTCCTGATGCTCATAAATATGGGACAAAGGATAGCTTGATTTGTAATGAAGATGGGCTTTTGGAGCAAGATGCATGGAAAATGTCTAGGAAGATTGTCCTTGAAAGTGTTCTTAAGCGCAAGAGTATTGAAGTTTGGAATAAGCAACAAGCCTAGCTGGTTTCAGTGTCATTTTACTTGAAGATCAAATATATGTAATTTGAAAATTAGATGTTAAAGTAACTACTTGTAAGTTTGTTAACATTCACAAGGTTGTAGAAGTGTTTCTTTTTTGCATTCCAAAATAAATTATGAATATTGTACTTCTTAACTAGTTACTAATTTCTTGCTTTATTTCTTCATTTTCTTATTCCTACACCTTTGACCATGAAGGCAATATGATCCTTTCTATGATCTCTGCAATGAAGTGAGAAAATAATAGATGATAACTCTTCTAATACCTTGTTCATTGGTTCTATTGCCTAAATTGTGCTTTGGTTTAGCATTGCATATGTTGCAATCCTTTTAAATGACTTCTACAATGAAGTGACAAAATAGCATGTGACTAACTTTTGCGATAGCTTGTTCATTAGCTCTTTTTCCTAAATTATATTTTGACTTCTCACTACACACATTATTTTATGGAAAAGTAGGCTTATAATTTATAAGCTCTTTTTTTGGGGTCTAGTCTATCAGCTCAAAACTAATAGTTTTTTTTTTAAAATGTAATAATGACTGTGGGTTTTAAATAGAATATGATACCATCTATTAAGTTTAACATACAGTGTTTTGGGTTTGAAATGCATCATTGTTCATACTAGAAAAATTTCATGTGCTATGCTCACCACCAGTGATTAGGATTGCCTATATACTTGTTTGCACTTTCAAAATTTACGATGTTTAGGTCAAGTCCAAAATGAAATTAGATAATGTTGGGTGTTGATCAATGAGCACTTATCATATCTGGTATGCAAATAAATTAAAGTCTTTATTCTTTAAAGTAGTTAGTCATCATATTTTTTTCTATTGAATTTTCTTCTTTCCTACTATGTATTTGCTACATTCCTACCCATTTCTACCTTGTTTTGATAATATAGTTTTCTAGTTGACACGAAAGTTGTAAATGTTGCTAACTAGCAATACAAGCATAATGGGGTCTCCTTAGTCTCCTCTATCTAATTCAGATTAGTTTATACTTTATAGATTAGTTCTATTTTATTTTTAGGAACAAATATTAGGATGATAACCAATACTCAAGCCCCATAAATGGTACTTCCCATACAAATGTAAGATTGAAAGTGGCTTCTATGCCAAACATATTATAAGCTTAACAGACCATTCCCAGTTTAACCTTGCTTTTTAAGTGGCAGATGTCAATCACTTATGAAAGCTTCATATGTTTTTAGAAGATTCCTTGAAAAAAATCTCAAGCTTTGAGAGATGGTGACTAGACAAGCTTGAACCAAACCTCTTAGCATTGCATACCATCTATCACCATCATTTTGATCTCATTGAAATTTAGTTAGGAAGCCCTCTTTTTACTATTATGTAAAATGACTTTGCAGCTAGCTCAAATGTACTATCACAATTGCATACAAATAGACACTAGACTTTTGAGGTTTCTACAGTGTTTACCATTCACTTCATTTTTGAATTTTGCTTCTTGGGGTCAATTTTCTCATCTATAAATACCCATATAGGTTGACTTAGTAAAAATGGTGGTGATTTTTACATTGTTTCAAGCTTTCAACTATCCTACACCTTGTAACTATCATCATGGGCTCCAAAATACCTAAACAAACTACAAAACAAAAGGAAATACAATTTTTTGGGGTGATGCAAATTGCCTTACATCACAAGATGAGTCTAGGAAACAATTAGGAAAGAGTTATACATTCTAATAAATCCTATTTGTTATTTGAATATTCATGTAATGCCTTGCCTAGAGATCCTTGGAAACAAGGATGAAATACAAGAAAGATATAAAAAAAAATTGTACAAGTATGAATGCACATGACAACAACATACATAGATCTCAAAGATCACAACAGAAGACTAACAATCATCTAAACACCACTACTAACCAAAACACAAATAAGAAAACATCAGAGATCAAACAAGCGAAAAGATAAAATTTGATTCCTAAAAATAGGCTAAGTTAGAAATCCTAAAGCCTTGAAATATCCTAGAGTCTTTATTTTAGCCCGTAGAGGTCTAGAACCTATCTCAAATGAATTGTCACATATATTAAAATATATCTTGAGTATAAGAACTTATATTAAATGATATATTTTAAACCCCAAAGGACTGACTATGGAAAACACACAACCAAAATTAGATTGCAACACCAAAAAATTGAAGAATACTGAAGAGGGTATTTGAAACTACTCCCAAAAATTTTGGGTCCTATCAAAAAGTGTCTGCTGCTTGCTCGCACTGGTTTTTTGAAAAAATCTAGGCGATACTTTAAATCAACACTAGGCAATACTTTCTAGTATCATGCTATACTTCTAAAGAAGGAGAGCAATATTTTTAGGGACTAGGTGATACTTCTCTCAAGGGCGTGTGATACATTTTAGGTATTGTATGATATTTCTTCAAAGGAGGTGTGATACTTTCTAGTATCGCACAATATTTCTACCTTGGGCGTGCGATACTTTCCAATATCCCATGATAGAATCCTAATGGACATGCGATACTTTATTGTATCGCCCCATGCTAACACATGGTCACCCAGGTAAAATAAGAAGGTAAAACAACTAACTAAGTGCATGGTTCCTCCCAACCATTAATAACATCATAAGACCATTGTGGGTCCTATCCATCCTCCGTGTGTATCATCCCAAGCCACCAATCTGATCATCAGTAATATTATAATAGGGATGTCACTACTAAAATATGCTACAATATATGCAGAAGGAAATCTAACATTCTAGTAGTAAAGCATAAAATAATCCTTCAAGTAGATAACATCGCCTATCACATGCTGATCATCATAATAAGGAAATCTAACATGCTAGTAGAAAAGCATAAGATAATCCAATATAACAAATCACATCATCTAGTCATATGCTAAACATCATAATCTAGGAATGCATCAAATAAACTAACATCATCTAAACATGATATCCAAGCATTCCAATGAAAGCATAAATCACAAGAAAGCATACTCGAAGCATAAAGTGAAAACATCCAACAACGATTGCACTAGGATAAAAGACTATCTTTGTACACTGGTCCCTAGTAGTGGTATGGGTAGCTATGCCTCCCAACCACATGGCACCCATAGGTCCACACCTACCATGTTGATAGAGATAATGATCCAACTGCAAACACACAAAAACAACATCCATGGCTAACACTCACACCAGATAGTATGATGGCTATAACCAAAAACCTAAGACAATGCAAGGAGTATAGGTCCTCGTTAGACACTCAATAGGCTACTAAGTAGGGGCTGACATCTTAGAAATTTTATTGGCATCCAAAATCCCAAGATCAAATTACATGCGGAAACACTCTCAAGGGACTCCCTTGGAACCATCACACAAATGTGGAACTTTACATTATCTTAAGTTTTATTAACACTCACACATTTTAATTTAGTTATCACTTACTTAAAACTTCCTATCCTTTGCCAATCTCTAGTGCCATGATTTCCAAGTTGTGAGAGAGATGTCCCCTTTAGATGCTACCCTACCCTACCCATGCTCATCCTATGACAAGTGCCCGTAGGCATGCATACTCCCATCCCAACCCCAATGATCATAACTTCTAGAAGTACCACGGAAGGTCGAGACCTGCAAGTCCTCTAATAAATGTACACGCACATACTCATGTGTGGTGCACTAGTATCATGAAGATCATAACACAAGGACTGGATGAGAATATAGTGCAAAAGATAACACCCAACTAAAAGCAACACTAGAGGATAGATTCAACACGAATCCCAAAGCCAATAAAACCATACATCATGAAATCACTCGATTGGCCTCAATCCAAGAGTATGGATTCTACATGAATCCAAATGATGCAACAAGATTCAACATCATGAACTCACTCAATCGGTCTCAATGTGAGAGTATGGATTTTACACAAATCCTAGTGTCTACGAAACAAGAATAAAGGTCCAAAAGAAACCATAATAGTAGGTATAAAATTACTCAACCAAACACAAAGTTGGGAGTATAGGTGTGACACGCATCCTATTCCAACATAAAAGTACAATAGTGGTATGACTAATCTCCAAATGGATAATCCAAGTCCACAACCCACATTGTGCCAAAAAAACTCGAAAAAATAGGGTGGCATGCAAAACAAGGTAAAAACCTAACTTGAAAATTTTCCAAAATTAAAACCCATTTGGCCTTTGGGTACAAAAACCCCAAAAATCCAAAAATAAATGAGTTCAGACATTGTATGCAAAAATGGCTAGTATAACAGTGCAAAACCCCAAACCCTCATCCTGAAAAAAAGGAAAATGTTCGTCCCCGCCCAACTGGGTAGAACTAGCATACAAAAATAGAGGGGAGCACTAGTTCTCAACCTCCAAAAAAATAGCTACCAAAAATAGAAGTAGAAATGGAACCAAAACAATAAAATAGTAAAGCCCTACCTCACAGCCAAAAGGTAAAAATGGGAATCTGAACCATAAAATAAATAACTCACAGAAGTAGTTGAAAATCACAACAATCCAAGGTTTCTCCAAGCCGGATCCAACAAGCCCAATCTCGTGATGATCCCATGCCCATAGCTCCCACAATGAATAAAATAGTAAATCCTAATGAAGAGGATTTTGGGTTTTACTCTCCAACTTTCTAATTCAAAAGTGAGAAGTGAGGAATTAAATTCCTTTTTGGATACTTATTCACTTTTTGAGTGAATAATCGATTAGGGCAAATAACCAGCCAACCTAGTTAAACTCCGAATCAACCTAAACAAAAATAGGTTATTCCTATATATAGGAATTCATCTATGGAAAAGCTACTAGAAATTAAAATAAATCAATCAAAAATCTCTAAAACCCAAAAACACATAAATTTTCTTAACAACTTTCGCGACAATGTGAAACTCAAAATGCACAAACATGCTCACTAGTCTAATCACATGATGCAAATGAATTTGGATTTAATAATCATCAAAAATTTTAATTAAATAATTAAAATAAGGATATGTTGACCATATAAGGATGACATTGGTAAAATATGAATGGTTGAATCATTAACTCCATGCGCCACTACGAGGGATAAAAATCTTGCACATTAAACAACACAATCAAGTGCAATTGCATATAATAACATAGTTGAAGCAATAAATGCATTAAATCACCTAATTTAACCATTTATTTAATTATATTAAAATAATTTACTTACATCACTCACATTCATATACAACATAACAATGCAAGAATGAAGTAAATAACCATAGCATTAAATCCATCACATAACGTAATCAATGATATTTCCAAATACTGGATAACCAAATATCATCATAAAACACACTGTCATCTCAAAATGGCATCATCACGCAATATGATCAACTAAATAGCATAGTAATCTAACATCTATGATACTGAAATCAAGGTATAACATCTGACGCTTGGGTCATCTCAAATGTAAACATAACATGAGTAAAAAATATCTCTCAGATCAAAATATAACAAGGTAAATATCCACAGCACATAACCAATGAATCCAACAAGGACAATCCATTCCTAACTATTAAAGCAATTGATACAAAAACATACATCAAATCACCTCAACAGTGTAGACCACTCATGGTCCCAAACACGATCCATCACAATGAAAGATCAACAAGGTTGCATCCATCAAGATGACTTACAGAAGTCAAGTGGAGAGGCACTACAATTAAAATATTTAAACAACAAATGGCTAGTTTAGGAAATTGAGGGAAACTTTTAATTTGTTATTGTTTAAGTCTTAACCTTCCAACACAATGATGATAGTTGGTTGGAATGGTTATTCTAAAGAAGTTATATATTCTGATGAAGTTTATGTTATGAGGGACAATAGAGAACTGGTGTATAAGTTGGCAAACATTTGAATAATAAAGTTTTCCATGTTTTCTGTAATTGTATTCATTTCTAGAATCTAAATTTGAATTGGTTAATTTATATATGCAGCGATAGAGATTTTTTAACCAATAATTTTTCTATTCGATGAGTTTCTATTGGGATTGAACTTATTGTTGTGCTAAGTGCAAACTAGTAGCTTTCTATTAACTATTTTGTTCCCGCAGTAGGGTTTTTAGGATAATGGAGAACATTCCATGAATATTAAGGCATGATATTCATGGAATGAATTAATTTAACATGTATTATAGATTTATAACTATGCATATTCAGGTCCAAGTGAGATTTAAGTGATCACAATTCAAGAACAATGAGGAAAGCATTGAAATTGGATGCTCAAGTATAGCAGTGAGCATTCTACCCAAACAAGGGACCTATTTTGTGATTGGGAATATTGTAAAATTTTCATTTGATGGTTAATCCACCATTGATTTGGATTAGAAGTGTGGAGAACCAGAAGATTGAGGAAGCCCTAGATTACAAGGGTTTGAGGGCACAATTAGGGATTTTCTAGGTTAAAGAGCATTGGAGGTTAACTCCTTTTGGAATTAAGTAATTAAAGACATAAGAAGACACTATCATGGATTTGGAGTTGATAGGAGGTCATTG
Organism: Cupressus sempervirens; assembly: GCA_028749045.1. NCBI lineage: Eukaryota > Viridiplantae > Streptophyta > Pinopsida > Cupressales > Cupressaceae > Cupressus > Cupressus sempervirens. The sequence goes on from CM053785.1 coordinate 314,851,939, forward strand.
GTTGATACTTCCTTTGAAAATTTGGTCATTTTTATGCATTGAAAATAGAGGGTCAGTCATGGTTAGGTGTATTGATCCAAAACAAGCATATGAAAGTTTTTGATATGTCATAGAAATCTGAAGAGGGTGTCTATAAATGCTATCATATTGTCAATTTTTTAGTGGTAAGATGAAGTTATTCCCATCCTAAGTTTGATATAGGGTAATGGACAGCCTATTAGGCCTTTGGAACAATTTGAAAGAACTTTGTGTATTGGAAGCATGGGAATCAAAACAGAGTCTTAGAATCCCTTGACTCTAAGTGGTTTGAGGCCTAGGAAACCAAATCCATCATTGTGTGTTAGGTTATTTAAACATTAATATCTCATCCTTACATAATTACCATTGGACATATCATAGGCAACAAAAATAATCTTCACATTGATTGCATTACTATAGGTGTAGATATATAGATTGAAATCATCTGCATATATCTAAGTAGTAGTCTGACATAGCAATGATATTGATATTAATCATATAATATAAACAATATCAGTTGTGTATTAAATCTTTCATTCTTATATTGAGAAGTATCAATTATCATTATTTTAAGTATATACTATATCTAGGGACTTCATTAAAAGAAGTCTATTGTAATTGAAGTTAATAATTTAATTGTCCCTTTTTCCTTAGTTTTAACAAAAAGGGACATTACAAGTGGTATTAGATCTTAGATTATTTCCATCCTCTAAAGTTGAAAGAACTTAAAACTTGTGCAAAATATCAAGAAAAAGCTCTGAGGACAAGAAAAACATGTGTGGAGTAGGCGATCTTAAGACAAAGGTGGATCAATTATTTGTAGAGCAAGAAGACACTAATATAAGTTGGCATAATTGTTAGATATGTTAACTCACACCATGGTAAACACCTCTGGCTAAAAAAATAGAGGAAAATATGGACAATATGAGCAACTAAAAAATGGGAGTCTAAAGAGAAAGAAACTGTATTGAGTTCAAGGCCTCAAATCCTAACATTAACTTCTTGAAATGAGCAATCAAAAGAAGCAGCACCAACATTGGGGGATTTACAATATCAATTCAAACAAGATAGGATTGATATCAATTCAATCCATATTTTTATTTTCTTTTGATTGTTGTATTACTTTCGGTGTGTTAACAAGCTGGTTTCGTTAAACTTGGTAATACAATTGTGTCAATCCTTAGATGTTTGGAGAAAGCTCCTTGGCTAACATTACAAGACTAGGGTGATCTTATTAGTTGTCTCATGTGATACAAGGATCATATTTCTACCAACCATTTATCCTTTGTTCCTCACAAGTAGTCATTGCACACATCAAAAGTGGAAGAAGAATGTGCTCATTTTTCATTTGTGCATACAGATCACATTTCTCCTTTGTTGAACTTATGTAATGAACTTTGTGAACTACTTAGGGACAGTCCATCCTTCCACAAGGATCTTGCTCCTATAGTCAGTTCTATATGATAGTGAGCATCCCATTTATACAACTAAAGAGATCTCATCCAACTTTATGCACTAGACATTAGATAGTAGTGACTCAATTGTATTACCTAGAAGAAGCAAAGATTTCAGTGTTTGTAATCTTGAGTACACAAGCTAAAACTCCCTCCTTACCTAAACATATGAAAAACCAAATTATGATTTTACTATTTGTATTCAAATGCTAATTGATTAAGACATTCTATATTAAACAAAGGAGATGAATACTGCTTATATAAGAAATTACAGAAGATCTTTACATAACAAAAATGATTGAGGACTTCATTGATTATAGTATCAAAACTAGAATTGGTTTCTTCTCGGCTATCATTGTTGTAGGATTTTATTATGCATGTGTCTTATGGTTGAAGAATATCTAAGAACTCTACTCTCATGATTTTGGTCAATATCTATAGATGGGACTAATGATTGTTTGCAGATATTGATATGGGTAGTAAATGCATCCTTTTTGATGTGAGCAACATATAAGGCTTTGTGGAAGAGTAATGTAATATGGATGTTGATAGACAAAGGATTACTAAGTGTATTTGTATTATAGGATAAGGATAAGATATGGATAATGCAAATATATTTGTGTTGTGTGTTGAGCAATGCAAAAATACTAAGGATGATGATAAAAGGTTGATTTTTGCTAATAATATGTGTGTATATAGGTAGATAATATATATTGAATGGATGTTGGTTGAAGATCTAATGAATGGACACTGACTGGTAAGGTTAGAGGAAGATTTTTAGAGGTATGAGATTGCCTTGATAGATGTTGATTAATTTTTGTTGATAGATGATGATTAATTCATGACATTGACTAGTCATCAACAAGAACCATCCAATCCATTTTGCTAATTTATTCTCTATTGTGAACACTTGTTGCTTCAAAAAGGATATTAAATCTTTTTACTGACAAGTATTTTTTGTTAATCTAGTTTTCAGCAGAATAGGAAGAAGTTGAAAATGATGGAGCTCCCAAGTATTTTTATTCTAGAGGACTAGTCCTTGACATTTTTTGAAGGAACCATTAGGTACCCTAATTCTATGTTTAAGGATAGAACAATGACTAAACTTGGTTGTGGGAATGGATGGATATCCATTGTATTAGCTAAAATTGGTCCCCTCATAAGGAAAGCTCCTATTAAATGCTCATTTTTGTCAATTTGATTATTGCAGCATTGGAGATCTCTGATTTACCTTTACTTTAATTGGACAAACCTAATTTAATTCAAATTGTTGATCCTTCTTATGTTAAATGCTTCTCTTGTCTTATTTCTTAGGTTGTAAGTAAATTCTAACATCAGATGGGAATTTTTAGTATTGGAGATTATTGCACACAAAAATTATGTATATTGTGTGTATAATAATGTACACTATACACCTATGCATGTCTAATATATTGATAATTGATTCATTTATTCCTTCTACAGGTTTATGGTCTTGATATTAATCCCAGAGCTGTTAAAGTTGCCTAGATAAACTTGTATATGAACTCCTTAGATGAGAATGGGTTCCCAATTTATGATGATGAGGGGAAGATTCTTCTTGAAACGGTAGAATTCCATGAATCATATCTCTTATCTTACTGTAGAGAACACAACATTATGGTTGATTGTATTGTGGCCTGCATTCCATAGGTACCCAGTTCATGTTCTACAATGTTTCTTTTCTTCATGATTGTTTCAACTAATTCCAAAAGAGCAAGATTGACTCCCCATTGTTACTAGAGTTTGGATCATTGCAATTTTTACTTATAGAGCTGTTGAAATGATTAGAATAGTACTTCTTGATGGTTTTCAAGTTCTACTTGATTGTAATATTATGATTCAAATCAATTATATGCAGATACTCAATCCAAATCCTGAAGCCATGTCAAAATTAATCACAGAAAATGCCAGCATGGAATTTTTGTATTCACTTAGCAATTATTGTACACTTCAAGTAAAGATGATTACTTTATGATTTTATATCTCTCTTTGGGATTCATGAGATTTATTATCTTAGTGTTATCTCTTGTTTTGTGATGTGAGGAATACAAATTTTGGAGGAACTATGGATCACAAATAAATTTTGTTCTCATTGCATTCTAATTGGATGTAGTTCTACTATAGAAAGAAATTTAAATGCTTGACTTAGCTTTTATAATGAGTTTCTATTTTTTGTACTTACCTAGTTATCTGGCATCTGAGTACTATCATCTAAATACAAGCACATGTAATATTTGCTGCTACTTCCCAACAGTGGAACATTTTTATCCTAATCACCAATGGATAGTCTATAGGGAATTCACCTGTTTCTTTAGCTTAACCAGTTCATCACTTTTCTTCTATTCTACTCAATTTTTTGTGGTTTTCTTTACCAACACAGTTTGCAATGAAATAGGCCCACCTACCTCATCTCATTACTTAATGAGAATAGAATAGTTGTCCTAGTCCAAGGTTGATGAGATCACCCTATTTATACTATAATTCTAAAAAATTGAAAGGTCCCTAGCCACAAAAAGACTAAGGCTCAAATAAGTCCATGTATATTACACCTTTGTGGGCTTTCTTGAAGAATTTTTTCAAGGGCTTATCTAATCTCTTTATCCACATGATGCCAAAAAATCTTATAATTTTTTCTATTTATAGGTATGGTCGAGCCCAATTTTCTAAGGTATAGATGGCCTTATTTTTGTGTAAAGGTCCAACAGGCCACCTCGATATTTCAAAAAGCTACCACAGGTTTATTAATCATGTGGCATTGCCACGTGTACTTGTTCTATTTTGTTAATCACTCTATATCTGCATACACATTATCCTCTCTTACAATTTTCCTTCCATTCAAAACCTAATAAAAAAATATGTACATACATTATCAATTGTGAACACCATAGCTACAATTGCAACAATTATGTGTTCTATTTCTTTTTTGTTGCTATTTTTGAACATCATTTTCTATAATAACTTCTTGACTACATCCTTTGGATCTAGTCCTCTCAAGGGTATACAACTTTAGCTTTTACTTGAGCTAACATCCTTAATTTCTTAACTCAAAGTTAAACTACTCTACACTATAGGAAATTATATATCTCACAGTACCAATAGTTTTCTTTATCTTGCATTTGACACCAAATTTTTTTTCTTGATAGAGAAAAGAACCTATTTCTGCTTGCAAATTTAACTAGCAAGAATTTAAAAGTTATACTAATGAACTGATTTTCTACAGAGTGAAGTACTAAAAAAATTATCTACCATGTATCATCTAGTTGTTGCTACTAGAGGTGGTGTTGTATTTTGTGCTCAAAATTGGTAGGACAATGCAATGTATTATGTTGATAATCTTCATATTGAGCATTTCTTTTGCTTATTCTTATAATGCAGTAATTGTATGACTAGTTTTTTCATTTCTTTCAAAATTTTGTTTAAAATTTGAAAGGGCTATATTCATGAAGCAAGGAATTATTGTTTGGCTAGATGTTCCACTAGAGGCATTGGCTGAAAGATTTGTAGTTGTTGGAACACATTCTCAACCTCTTTTAGATCAATCATTTGGCAATGGTTATTCTGAGGTTCATTATCTTCATTTTACTTTTATGTGTTGCTAGAGTTGTCATCTTTTACTACTACAAATTAATGGTAGTTTCAAATGCATCTAAAAATTATGATTTATGTTTTTTAATAAAGCATTTCCAATATATATTAGTTAGCAAGAAAAAACAATTCTCTATTTTACTAGGTTTCATCATCAATAAGTGATTATAAATCAGCTTCTAAGGATGGTCGGTCCCAATTCTAACTAGTTCATTAATATGAAATGTGGGAAATGATGAAATGATTTGAAGTTCTTTCATTTTCTTTTTGAAAGTAATTAATGTTAGAGTATAAAATGTAATTGTTATTGGAGTATAAAAAATGAGAACAACTCTTGATATCTGTTAGGCTATATAATTGTAAATTCAAAATGGTTCTCAAATAGGAAGAGGTTCATTGGTTAAAGAAAATTAAAGTTATATTTGGGAGCTAAATAAACTATTCTTAAAATTTTATGCACATGTAAAACCTTTTCTTAACTAAATTCAGTCTAATAGTTAGAAATGCTAGAGATTTGGCAATGGGTCGACAATCAGACCTTTTAGGTGTAAAACTTCAATCCCCCTTTATGCAAACTGAGAGGGTTTATTTTTAAACTCATCCCTTAATACATGTATCCAAATTCATATTGGTATATTTTTATTTTGCAAATATGGCCTAAAATGAATAAAACCCATAAAAACTTACTATAAAATCTCTCTCTCTCTTTCTGTGATTGTGTGTGTGTGTGTGTGTGTGTGTGTGTTCAGTAAGTTATAGACAAAGGATCTAGTCCCATGTATTGAATGCATAAAAAAATGATTGTACACATCGACCCTCTAATAGGGGTACACCAGAAGTTCATTCCAAAAATAACAAAGAAACTCTATCCCATAGATATGGGTACACTGAAGTACACACTTCATCCTTATTTTTCTATTTACTTGATGACCTTAGCAACATTAAATGTCTAGATTTTGATTGTGGGAGTTTTCATTCTCCTTACATCTATCCATTCATGCTAGAAAGTAACAAAGGATTCCTTTGAACAAGCCTGGGAACTTCTAACAATTAGAGTTTCCTGTGGTGTTGGAGAGATTTTTTATTTTGCAGAAACTACTGAGGTGACTGAGTCATCTACTTTGGATTTATCATCATAAGCAGCCATATAATCACATACTTGAGATCCATGTGAAGGAGATTCAACAAGAGAAGAATTGCCATCTATGAGAGGATGAGGCTTAACATTATGTGTGCTTGAAAAGTCAAAGATATACAAGATAGAACCTTTTAAATTTGAGCATTGGGTAGAACAACATGGTGTTGGGTCTCAACCCCAATTCATCATATCAGCTTCCCTCTTGAATCCATGTTTCTTTGGTGGTTGGTGATTTTTAACATTGGGGTGTGAAATGATTAGTTGAGAAACATCTCCTGTATTGAACAACTATATTTTCATAATCCACAAACTGGGTCCAATAATAATTGCCAACTTTTAGCAAAGTGTCAACAGGGAGACTATTGGAAAGGTCCATTTCCACATAGATATGTGCAAGGACAGGGCTTTGGTAGTATATTATTTCATCATAACTGCAATTATATTTACCAAGGCCATTGCCAAGTGCCTGCAAGCAATCAATTTTGAAATAGGAAAGTGTGATAGGGAAGACATACCACACCCCTTGAAGAATGTAGAGGAGAATGAAGGATACCATGGTTTTCATGCACAAGATAAAATCCAAAATCATGCTTCAAAATGCAATGGTGTGCTTCAAGTCACTATTATTTGCCTGAGTTGCAAACTGTTTAGCAGAGCATTATTGTTGCTAAATTTTTTGGTTTCTTTCTTAAATACATTAAGCTATAAGAAAGTTCCCACAAAATAAATTCTTACCAAGGACAAGTTTCCTTGGGGATTTATGATTTTTCATAGCATGGTTTTTGTAAATTAGGATTGAGGGTTACTTAGAAGATGGGTTGGGGATATTGTGAGAGTTAATGTACTGATGACAAGCTTATGTCACTAATATACCCAAGAATAACTAAGAGAAAAAAGTTCCAATTCACAAGAAATACTTATAACATGTTATGTCACATTATTGATGTTAGTATTTGTAATGGTTCCACAGGGTCTTATGACCCGTAAGTTATGTTTCTTACATAAATCATTATTGAGTTTTCCATTCCAAACATTAAGTGCTTGTAATCTTTTCTTTGAAACTTGTTAATATTGGATCTTCTTATTTTCAGGTACTCACTAAAAAGATGGTAGAGCTGCTAGATTTTGATAAGGATCTTGTTTACATTGAAGCTGCCTCGAAGGTACTATCAATTGAATTCTTGGCCCCTCATAATTAATTATGAGAATTATTAACATGTTTATATTAAGTTTTAAAAAAAAAATAATTTTTCAAAAATAATGTGATATATGAAAGATCCAACTAAAGACCTTGGTAGAAGAGATGCAAGCTATGAGCAAGGGCCTTAAAAAATTTGAGCAAGAACTAACTATTTCAGAGAATGATGGAGCTATGTCAACATAATTTTGTAAGGTACAAAACCAAATAGATAAACTTCAAGCTGCGCTAACTGTGTCATATCATTATTAAGTTTGGGATTGCTTCACTAAATTATCTCAGCTTTTCTATTTTGTTTTAAATATGTTTATCAAACTTGTTGCCACACGGAAATAGTTACCAATTTTAGTTTTTGGGCTGACCCCAGTTCAAAACATACCAAAATTCTCCCCTTTATATTGGCTATTATATGTTAATTTTTTAGAGTAATTTTTGCTATAATATTGTTAGACACATAGGACTACTCATTTTACTTCAATGATATTTTTTAGTGCTTTTGATTATAGGCTACCCTTAGTTGTTCTCTCCCTTCCATTTGTAATAGGGTGCCCTAGTAGGGTGCATTGGAAATTGGAATATTCACAATGACAAATTGATCTTATTACTTGCTATGTGTCAAATGTTCTATATTCTTCTTCTTCTATTTTCTCTACTAATGTATTGTGTCTATAGGGCTGATTTACTGATGAAGGTTTTATGTTTTGTGAGGATTGAGGATGTACTATTGTATGATCTCTTGTTGGATGGAATATTATAGATATTTAAGTTGTATTGGACATCTGATCAAATGCTTCTCTCATATTGATGTTCTCTACTGTGTCTACTCTAACAAATGTGTATCACTAATAATTGCTGAAATAATAAATACACCATTATTTTCTTGAATGAGTCTTGATTGCTATTTAGTTTGGATTTTTCTCTGTTCCTATTTGATGTTATTATTGAGTATATATGTATTTCTTTCTGTAGCTACTGACAAATAATCAAAGTTGTGTCAAGTCTAATGTGGCCTCCATCTTTCCAATCTTATTATTTTGACTGGTAGCAAAGGTATTGTTTTTCATTTCTTTTCATGCTTTGCTTGAATTGAATTTAAGGGTGGTTTGGGGTAGAGCTGGAACTTGTTGATGGGCACCCCACCCCATCTCACCCCAAGAGCAAAGAAGACTATTATTGCCTCTAACATCTTTTAGAGAACTGGAAAGGTAGTTTGTAGCTCTTGTTAACAAATGGATAAACTTTAGATGTAGGTTTGGAAGTAGAATTTGAAAATTTTAGTCCATTCTAGAAGTTGGAGCTAAAAGCAACAAATGAAGGTCAAGCTAGTTAAATTTTTACTTCATACGAGTTTCAATAAAAGACATGTAATTTATTTGGTATTTTTAATATATACAATAAAAATTGTATTTTTAGTATGTTGGTGAAATCTTAGTATCTTGGTAGCAAACGGTGATGCCATTGCCTATGAAGATGGGGTCCACTTCAAGATTGGGATCATTAAAGAAAAACACCTAATATGTATATATCTTATATTTCACATTTAATCACACCTTTCCTTCATTAATTATTATTTAAGATTGCCAATGTATGGCAATTATTGTTGACTTTGTTTAGAAGAGTTCTTATTCAATATTGTCATTAACTGTTATATGAGTGGGGCTAAATATTTACCATTGGTGGATGGTATCTAGATCAAACAAATATCAGGTATATAAACCTTATATCTAGACTCCTTTAGATAATGGAGATAAATTTATATAAAAAATTATATCTGTTATGTCAATTTTAGTAATATCAATAATGCTCTTAGAATAATAGAATCAAATTTAGGATGGCAAGAAGTTTGATATGTTTTTGATTCATCTCTTTATGCATAAATGTCCATTTGTTCCATGTTGTACCAAGAAATTGTTTCTTATCCAAGCCATTTAATTTACAACCTTTTAAATCTCTGCAAAGATAAAGTTGGAGCAGGAGCATTTTTCTTCTCTTTCTTCTCAAAAGTGTCCTTTGATTGTAAAGTATCCATTCCATTAATAGATAATGGAATGGATGCTTTACAATCATAGGACAACTTTGAGAAGAAAAATTCTCCTGCTCCAACTTTATCTTTGTAGAGATTTAAAAGGTTGCAAATTAAATGGCTTCACTAATACATTAGGGGTCAATTTGCGATGTCAATTTGCGACGGCAGGCAAATGTAATGTGTTTTTGGCTTTTCTTTTTAATTATAGCCTGATGATGTTGCAATTGTGACACTAACGGGATATAAGGAAAAAAAAAAAGAGAACGTTTCTCATTTGGCTCGCCACTGTTTTATTCTCCGCTACTAGATGCAATGGATGATTTAGGGAAAGTTTTCGGAGGCCATTCTAATACTAACAATTAATTTGGGGCTTTTGTAACCCTTACAAGGCTCGGCTACTCATCCGTTGGCTATGGTGTGGCATTGGAATTAGGGCCATTTAAAGTACAAAAGAGTTTACCTTCCCTGTGGTTAAACCCATATTCGTGGAACAAAGGTTATTATCATTTCTCAATCCATTTTATTTCTCAGTGAACAGATTAACTAGTCACTATAGCTTCTAGTGATTGTTCTTCATACTGTACGATGTTGACTTGATCTTAATGTTCTTAACTATGATTCTAATTTTATCATGCCCATTAATATCCTTCTTGATTGATGGCTCCAAGTATTAATATCATTAACATCTCCAACAGTTGGGTTGTTCAATATTTCCCAAGTCTACCCCAAAAGTATTTTTAGTATTCTTTCTTCATACTCTTACCCACGTTCAAATTGATTCTCTCTTCATCTCTTATTTTTTGAGTGGAAACATTTTCCAATTGTGATTGTTAACTCCTCTTCCCTCGGTAGATATCTCCATTTCCATTCCCTAAAGGTGGAATGTGCTTTGACACAGCTAGCATCATAATTAGCATTCTATTTTTCTTCCATGGAGAAATCTCGATATGGCTTCTAGTATGGTCATTCAATGGGATGTATCTATAGTTTGCACCTTGAGATAAGTACCTTGAGGTATTCACTTATCAATAAAGTGTTTAGATTTTGGTTCATGATGCATTTAAGTTCTTCAACTCTGTATGTGTCAACTTCTATTGTGTTGAATCCACATTCTCCATCACTGAGTTGGATTAGTTTTGTATCTTTTCTTATCCTAGGGCCCTCTACATATCTCATCCCCAATCATATTTATGACCGGATAACTGTGTTAGTCTTTGTTGACTATATATATCCTCTCATAGTAACGTTCAATTATGTATTGTACAGTAATATATCCTTACGTTGGATTTTCTATTGCCCATCTTGCTACTTATCCTTGTCATCAATTATTCTGTGGAGTGTCTGTGGACCTGTTTACTATTTACACATATAACGTCTTTGCTTATATTTATTTGGATTGGCTCACTATTTTGAAATTGATTTGGTCCGTTGTCCCAGTTGTCGACTTGATTGTTGTTTGTGCTGATAGTATTAGTATTAGTTTGTGCTAATGTCTGTCTTATAAAGACTCTTGAAGATATGACATCTTAACTAAATTACTTTTAGGTAAAGTTTTAAGTACATTTTATCCATTCTCCCATTAAGAATGATTAGAGCATAGTTCTTCCTCAATATTTTTAAAAATAAAGCTGAAATTACAATATTCATTAATGTATTATACTAAACTAGGGTATTAGTCAAACTTATTGATACATATCTCATGAGAAGTATTTCAAATGAATCCATCACATGTAAGAATGATGAGAAACTTAACATTCATTACATCGAGTTGATACTCACAAGAATTAAACATCAAGTCTTCTTGAGAGGTCATCTATACTAATACTAATTCCATTCAAGAATGTTTAACTATGGAGTATTCCCTCACATCAAGCTCATATAGTTTCAACAAGTTTTTTTGTTTAATGAATCATTCATTATCTCTAGTGCCCACTTTTTGGTTATCAATTGATAAATAAAAAATATGTTCCATACAATGTTAATATCACAATTGAATTTTTATATGTATATAGATACATAAATTTATACTTGTATACAAATATGCATACATATTCAAAGATCTAATTGTGTATTTTGAGAGTCAAAATCACTAAACCATATTTAATTAATAGTAGTTTGAACAAACTTATTTCCCATGAGAATAAATAATCCACTTAACACTAGTCATTGTATTTCAATACTGCTCATAAAGATAAAATAGTACATTTACTATTATAAAAATTCCAACACCAAATCTACTTAACTTACAATTTTAGAATCCACTTAAGTTACAAACCCATTTATAAAATATTGTACCTTATAAATTATTCTTTATTAAAACTTATTTAACTCATTAATATGTAAGAATTAACAAGTATGTTATACACTAAATGCATTGACCTACTATATAAACTAGAATAAAATCAGATTGGATGAAGCAGCCAAATTAATTGATGATATGAAATTAGAAGGATGCTAGCCATGTGTAGTTACATACATGACTGCATGGCAGAAAGTTGGCTTGGAAACTAGTATATTGATTGATATGGTTGGAGAGGGATGCAAGCCCAATGAAACTACTTGTCCTACTCTTATTCAATGTATAGGAGTTGATTGCATGACAAATGAGGCTACTATGAAGCTTCACAATGAACTAACCGCTAGAGGTACTATCGATGAATCATTTTTCATTTTAATAAATAACAAATGTATTTGCAAAACAAAAGATTATGCAAGTGATAGGGCTCACTAATAAGGTTTGAGCTATATCCATCATCTTCCCAGATTAAAAAAATCATAAATACATTTTCAAAAGAAATAACTTGGGAAGTTGAATTCAGGACACTTTATGATTCTCTATAGTTTCACTAAGTTTTCACATATAAATCTACAGGCATATTCAATGCAAGAGTTCGTGGTAAGGACCATGGTTGTATGTGTTGTTCAAAAATTCTAATAAGCAAGTTGAATTGAAGATTCTCAATTAGATTCATATCCAATATGACTTGAACTTGTTTATAGTAATTAAGTATTTAGATCGCATAAGTTGTAGGGTGATGTGCAAATTACAACATTGAAAATTATAAGTGGGTGTAATTTCTTGGGTAGAATTATACAAATTGAAAATGAAAAATAGGGCCAATTTTATGAGGCAAGTTTACAAGGGGCAGGATTTTAGGCATGATAATTATGGAATGCTAAACTTTTCTATAGGTCTTTAGTCTTTTGTATCTTAGGGAGTAATTTTTGGAAGTGAATACACTCTGATACTGGGTGAATTCCTTTACTTTATATTATAATTTTATATGACAATTTAATGCTAGATTTTATTTTTAGTTTGATTACATAATGTTGCACAATACTTTCAAACCATAAAAATAGTTTAACTCTAATCTCAACTAATTTTTGAGAAATAATTTCTTCCATAATATAATGAAATATTCTTTTGCAAACATTAAACAAGATTTAAGAAACCATAGTAACTATATGGTAGAATATCAAACTATTTTCCCATATTTTAACTGTGGAGAGAGTTCACCATTTTCATCATTGAGGCCATTATGTTGTCCAATGAAGCTATTAGTTCACAATAACTAAGACCCACAAAATGTTTTTCCTTCATCCTTATTGAATTTGTAAATGAGCTTCACCATTGGCAACTTCTTTAGGGCTTTAGCAATGTATTACATGTTTTTCTTCTTTATTTTTTCATACAATTAAATTTTACAAACATAATTATAACCTTTCTAAATATTTTTACCAAAATACATAACACATGGTGTCATACTGTCCAAGTCTTAGTTACTTAGATGTCAATAATAACCATAGTAAGGTTGCATCATACAACTTGGGTTATTAACATTTCAAACCATAAACTTAAGTGCCAACACAAGTCATCACCCATCACTATCATCAAGAACAAATGAAAGGTCAAAAAAGTCCCCCTTTGTTCTTGATGGAAAAAAAAAACAATCTATCAAGAGAACCTGATAGTAACATTTTCATGAACTATAAACACAACATTAATCCATGATACTTCATACCAAATATAATAAAACAATATCAATTCCATCATGCTTGATAACAAATATCAGAAATAAAATGAATCAAACCTGATACCACACATAATGACATTGATATCAACTTCATTATGTATGATATCAAATAAAATGAATAACTCCAAAGATATGTCATTTCAATCCCCAATATTGCATAGCCCCATCTCGTAAGAGACTCATTTAGCTAGATAGTTGGCCACATTGTTCCATTCCTCCATTCCCTTGAGCCAGACCAAAAAGCTACACATCTCAAATTTTGATTAATCACCACAGCCAATTGCCAATTCATTCCCTCCACTTTCATCTTATTTAGATGAAAGTTGGATTCTTTATTTTTTAATTTTTTTAATCAATTTATATATGGAGGATTCAAAAATTTAAATATTGAAATTTATCAAAATAGTTAGATCAACATTCAACTAAATATAGTTAAATCAAAGTAGTGACCTATATTTCCCTTAAAGTTATAGCAATTTAATTTGATAAAGTAGTAAAGATAAAAATTTAATGGTTATATTTGCCAATGAAATAAGCTTAAAATAATTTTAATGATTTCAAAATTAAAAATCTCATATATAAACATTAGCAAAATTAGAACTTTAAAATAAAAATACTTGGTTGAAATAAAGAAAAAAGTTGAAGTGATTACAATGGTATAAGAGTCTTTCATGAAATGAAAATTCTAACTAATCAGATCCAAGAATTAAGGTTTATTTAAACTTGCCAATTCACCTTGCCTTTGTTCAGCTTCCCTCTCCTTGGGAACACTCCTAATTCACCCTTCATCCAACCAACTCTTGATTTATGTATTCAAGGATTCCCCTGATCCTTATAATGCCTCAATAACCTTCAAAAATCATAACTAAGGAGTTCCAACCCCTACCAAGCATCAGTTCTATCTCAATCTTCAAAACTACCTTCAATAGGCCTGCCCAATTAGCCCTGTCCTGCAAGTAATTTGTACTTTACTCTCAAACTTCCCAAACAACCTAGTAACCTCTTCACCTTTTCAAATACCCTTTACTGATTTCTTGAAACCCTATGAATCTCAATCCTTTAACCCTTAACTGGTGTACGTTTCTATGGCTGACCCTACATGCTTATAGGCCTAATTAGCCCTCCATTTACAAATCAACCCTATCAAGGGTATATACTCTGACCCTATAACTTTCAATAGTCCTTAGTTATGAAGAAAAAAAAAGGATTTTGTCATCCTTTGGGCCATGGAACCCCTGGTTACAAGCAAACACACCATTCTTCTCCAATTCAAGCTTTTAACTAGGGCTTTCTCACAAATAACCCTACACTCACTTTTGGGATGCAAACTTCGATTTCTTTTCTTGATACATTCGCTACTCCCTCGACTACTACTCTTGTGTCTTATAAAGACCTTACTTTTTTAGACTTTTTCCCATCTAACTAACTCATAAAACTAAACCAAAGACCCCTTGGTCGCCAACTGTCCCTCATAACTGTCACATGATAGTAACAAACACTTTTTTAACAGCACTCATTATTTGTTTTATTATCCTTCATGACAAGGACTTATAAAATGTTGTTTTTCATTCCTAGGGACTTCTAAAAGACTTTTAAAACAACCTTCACACCCCTATAATCTCAACTAACCCATTCAAGCCTTATTTGGCTTATGTTGCCAACATTGGCAATTTACAAGATGTTGCACTTTTAGTGCATTTTACACCAGTTAGAGCCTTATTACATTATGTAAACAATATTATTCATTGCCATCAACCTATAACTCTTCCTAGGACACTCTAGGCCTTCAAATGACTTCACAATGACCCCTTGCATCACATTGCTTGTTCTTGGCAATACATTACAATTTGACAACTTTATGAAATTCCTTACATTTTGATGGCTTCAATAGCCATAATCCATCATCAAATGATTTGACATGTCTTCATTAGGCATTGATTTCCCTTGGTACCTTTATGGTCTCCTTCATGAATCCTGGTGTACCCTGTAGGTTCATGTGTCCCTTGGGTGCCCCTGCACCATTGTACCACTTCACTAGATGTGCTTCCTACATCAGCCTTGTTTTTATCTTCAACAATTACATCTCAAGCAGTAGTTGTTAATGTCTATTGTGAATCATTATCCAGATGAGCATCAGTGATGTTAACTCCCCGAGCCTGCTGAGAACTTTGTTCTAGCATTGGTGCATCAAAAATATTAACTATAGATACCTGCTGAGAATTTTGATCCAAGTTTGTGGACGTTTGATTTAAATTTTCTATCATTTCTTTAGAAGGAAAGAAAAATTCTAGTTGTCCCTATCTGTTGGTGTAAATAATTATTTACTTATTACACTTACTTAAGTTTACTTAGGTTTATGCATTATTTAATTATTTTACATTATTTTATTTGTGAGACACTTAGGAGTTTGTGCACTCTTGTGAGTTGTCTTGATGACATCACAAGGGTCCACACCTCTTTTAAGAACATTTTGTCTACAACACAGAAATCTCCTACACACATATGACACTTTGTCATTCTTATCCATTCATCTAGAATGTTGGATAAGGTGCTTAGTTGTCTTATCTTATGGTTGTTTTTAGAGATATTCTAGGTGCTTCCTAAGAGGCCTTTATATACAGGCACTTCTAGTGTGTTGAACATAACATTCTGAACAGAGTAATGTATTCGAACATACTCTGATTAATTGATCATATCCATTTTTGGTCTATTGTGTGCTTGTGTTTGAGTTCTTAGTTCCTGGGTGAATTTTGCCCTTAGGCAAATTCTTACATGGTATCAGAGCATAGAGACTTTCTCATCACATAGCCATTAGAGACCACACTTGCTTCATCACCTCAGCCCAAATCGGAGTGCTATAGAAATTGGGAGTGTCCAGCATCAGATCTGACCTCACCATTGCATCCAGAACACTCATTCGGTGAAAATTGGCTTCAAAGCTGCCTACCCTAGGCCAAAGTCAATTGTGAGGCAAATTTTTTTTGCAAACCGGCACTTGAAGGACTGATTTGCAAAATTGGTATGATCGATCTGTACATTTATTTCTTAGATCTACTTTTTTTCATCTGCATCTCTACAATTTTTTTAGATCTACATCATTTTCAAAAAAAAAAAATTGGCCATAGGGCCATAGGAGAGATTTTTTGCAGGTGAAGGTTGAAGCTTGCTGGTGCAAATCTGATATTTGCATCACATTTAGAAGGTCCAAAAACCCCCAAATCAGATTTTGTTTCATCCAAATCGGACATCTGAGGCAAAATCTAGAGCCATTTGTTTTTTGGAGATACAGCGATGATTCAAAAAAAATAACAGCAGCAACGATTTTCAAACAGTGATATCTTCCTCATATGGACTTCTTTTTGCGAACAATTTTTTTTGTTTTGGCGTAGGATTTTGTGATCTACACATTGGTGCAGGTGGTTTGAGATCTCTATTTTTTATTTTTTTTGCAACTCCAAAATCTCAAATTTTGCCACTTAAAATGCTTGGTACGGGCTCATTTGGACTCTAAATCAGGTTCCATTTTTTTTGAAAGTGAATTTTTTTTGTCTACTTTACAGATCTACAATCACATTATAGTTTTTGTAGATAGAAATACTACTTTCAGAAATAGGCCCTAAATTGGCAACAAGCTTTCAAGTGCCAACAACATCTTTTTCAGGGGGGGTTTCTTTGATTTTCTTTGATTCTTTGGAGGTTCATTGATTGATCTCATGGAGTCTTGTCAGATTTGTCAGTTTGATATTAGACCACAATTGACAACAAGGAACTATTACAAATGGAGGACTTTGATAATTGACCATCTAAGAGAACATCAAGGATTGATTCCTTATCTCTATTCAATGCCACCACATTTTGATTGGACATTTATTATCAAGCTTAATCAATTTTTGTGTAAAAGTATGAGTAGGGAATCTTTTGGTCCTCTTACATTGGCACATTTTCCTTATGATATTTGGTGGTCTATTTGGGAAGCATATGGAGATCCATGTGATCCTCCATCTCCAGTTGACTTTCTACATCCAATCACTCCAGCTATAGTTTCTTCAACCTCAAATGAGATCACACCTCTAGCTCCTATTGCTCCTATTGATCCTATTTCAGTCACAAATGCTTTAAAATTAGTGTAGCAGGATACTTTATGTCTTCCTACTCTACCTTCATGCAAAGACTTCCTTTCAGACATTGCACAGTTGTTCGTGGAGTCTCACATTGAAGATGTGGGAGACATTATTGATGACATTCATCTTCTTTTTGAGGTGGATATTCCATCCTTTTCTATAGTGACAATTCATGTACTTCAACACTGTAGGTTACTCATGATCTTCCAGGTGATGATTTCTTGCCAGACATTTCAGCTCTATTCTTGGAGTCACACACAATAGATATGGGAGACTTTTATGATGATTTCTTGCTTCTCTTTGTTGAGGAGTATTCTATAGTTGTTGCGAGGGCCCACTCTAACCCTCAACTCCATGCTCTACATGATCAATCCTTCCAGATTGGCGTGATTGTGGATTCTTCTTTACAACATTTGCAGGAGGTCTCTTCATCAGTTGAGAAGATTGTCGGTTTCTTGAGACAGGTTCTACCACACTCCTTGTTCGATCTGCTCTTCTCTTCAATACTTTTGGAGGAAGCCATCATCAGTATCGACACAAGAACTTTTGAACAAGTTTTAGAGACACTGATGATCATAGAGATTCTTTCTCTATATAGGGGACATATCTCATAGGTACCCTTGTTCTTGTTTCTTCCAAAGGGGAGGAACATCATACAGAGGTCATGTATCAGCTTCTACATAGGAGCATTCTTCACTGATCGGCACACTACTTTTAGGGGGGGGGGGGGGGGGGGCTACCTCATCTCCTTCTTCTCCTTTTTGGGTGGGACTTTTTCCTCATAGGAGGTTTTGTCCTTCTCCATTCTTTCTTGTATATACATGGATGTATGTCATAATGGGGGGGTCTTGATTACTCCATCCATCCATGCATCTCTCTTTATCTCTCTTTTTGGGGGAGGGTTTTTCCCATGAGGTTTTCTCTCTTTCCCTGCTGGAGTTTTCATTTCATTATGTACATGGGTACCTAACATGGCCTAGTAGCCAGGACCCATTATGCATTTCATCCTAGTTTCATAAGCTTAAGAGTATTCCCCTAAGTTGAACTTAAGGGGGGGTGTTGGTGTAAATAAGTATTTATTTATTACACTTACTTAAGTTTACTTAGGTTTATGCATTATTTTATTATTTTGCATTATTTTATTTGTGAGACACTTAGGAGTTTGTACACTCTTGTGAGTTGTCTTGATGACATCACATGGGTCCACACCTCTTTTAAGCACATGTTGTCTACAACACAAGAATCTTCTACACACATATGACACTTTGTCATTCTTATCCATTCATCTAGAATGTTGGATAAGGTGCTTAGTTGTCTTCTCTTCTAGTTGTTTCTAGAGATATTCTAGGTGCTTCCTAAGAGGCCTTTATATACAGGCACTCCTAGTGTGTTGAACATAACATTCTAAATAGAGAAATGTATTTGTACATGCTCTAATTAATTGATCATATCCATTTTTGGTCTACTGTGTGCTTGTGTTTGAGTTCTTAGTTCCTAGGTGAATTTTGCCCTTAGGCAAATTCTTACACTATCTAACTATTTAATTTCTTCAATATTCTGTATGGATGACCATTTTCATTTCTTCAATATTCCCTATGGATGTCTCTATCTAACTATATATCTTTTAATTGCATATAATAACTAATTTATGTGCTTTTTCATGACTATGTTTGACTCATATAATTGTGATCTCTCTAGCACTATGATGTCGTTTAATATGTCTTGCTAAAGCTTGTAAATTTTGTTCCTTTTTCCATGTCATGTAATATTTCTTTCCTTGTAGCATATATGTTTTGAAATTGTTGTTAGGCCTTTTAGCTTGTATAATTTGATTGTTGGAGAGCTTCTACAGCTAAGCAAGAAGGTCGTTGCATGAGTTATAGCCACGTGCTCAGGTATGAAAATTGTATATTTTTTAATCTAATTTATATTTTAACTAGACTTTTAGCTTATATGTTTTGAAATTTCTTTTAGTGGCTTAATGTTGTAAGGTCTCTTGAAATAAGACCTTCAGGTGGTTGGTCAAAGTTTTACAAATAATCTTATCCACAAATTTGCCTAGAGCAATTGACTGAATGTTATAAAAGGTGATTGGGTTAAATGTCTTAGGAATAAATTCAAAGAAAGTATTTTTAAAATATTAAATTATTTAGCTATGTCTAAGAATATTTGTGTACTTTCAACAATTTTTCTTAGTTTTTGAAAGTTGTAGACCGAAGTTTTCATAGCCCAATTTTTTCTTCCTGCGAAGAACAATCATGTCAGATAATATAAGTGAAGAACAAAATAGGGAGACAATCGATAGATTGTGGTCTAACTTGAAAAGAAAAGGTGATGGAAAATTTTATTTTCCTTGTAAAATTTGTAAGGGCTTAAACCGTAGAAGACTGCTAATCAAAACAGTTAAGAGACATTGTAGGGAGAATGGTCACATTGAAGGAGGGCATGACTATCATCCACTGGTAAGTTGTTCATTATATCATTTTAACAATTTATATACATATGAAGTCACTTGATTATTAGTTAATGATCATGGTTTATTTATGTTAATCAATTTTATATAGGTTGATCTCCCCAGGGAAGTACATGATATGAACCACAACAATTCGAAGAATATGGTTTTCAAAGTGGAGGAACATGGAGGTGCGAATATCCAAGGTGAAGATAATGATCCCATGGAAGATGACGATCATGCACCAGAAAACACAATTGAAGATGATGGTATAAATACATTGATCCATGACACATTTAGTCCAAGCATATCTGATCATGATGATGATGATAGCCTCGATGTACCTCTACTTGAGAAGGCATACAAGCCCCTATACAAAGACTCCCAAACAACTCTTCTCTCTGATGTATTGTTTTTGTTGAACTTGAAGGTTATGAATGGTTTATCCAACATAACAATGTCATGTATGTTAAGGTATGTCATATATGTCTTTATAGTTAAAAAAGGGTGAATAATGTACCACTAATAATGTTTATATTAACAACTTATATTTTTTGTTGTAGATTGATAGGCAATTTTCTATTACCACCATCAAATATTCTACCTCGCTCATATCGAGAATTATCTGGTGTTATGAAAGATATTAGAATGGAGTATGAAGCAATACATGCTTGTCCCAATGATCATATTATATATTATAAATAACATGAAATTGCAACACAATGTCCTATATGTCATACGAGTAGATATCAAACAGATCAACTAACAAAAAAGGTACCTCAAAAGGTTCTTCGTTACATCCTCATTATTCCATGGATGCAACAATTATTCAAGTGTAGTAGCTTGGCTCAATTTATGGATTATCATGCATGCAATAGAAGTCGAGATGACATTATTCGAATCCCTACAGATGGTTCAACATTTATGCACATAGAGGGAAAGTGGCAACACTTCAAAGAAGAACCTCATAATCTCAGGCTTTCATTGGCAGCAGACGGTGTCAATCCATTTGGAGAGCTGAGATTTGTTTACTCGGTGTGGCCTGTTTTTGTTATCAACAATAACATTCCTCCATAGATGTCAATAAAGAGGGAGCACATTATGTTGGCAATGATTGTTCCAAGTATCTTATCATTTGATAGTTATTAATTTACATGTACATACAAATCTTGTAGTAAAATGGTCACAATAATTATGTAATATTACTGTTCATTCAAGTAGGTAAATATCAAGTTAAAGATATGAATGTATATATTGAGCCTCTTATCGACGAGTTGGTGGAGTTATGGAATGGTGTCACTATGTATGATGTGTCTAGACCAATAGGACAAAGACAATTTCAATTTCATGCAATACTTGCATGGACAATACATGATGCCCCAGGGCTAACACATTTTTGTGGTATGTTGTAGTGAATTCAAGTTGCACACGATAATTCTAATTATAAAAATCAACATATTTAATAATCCAATTGTATCATTATCTTGTAGGTCTTCAAACAAAGGGAAAATTTGCATGTCTAGTTTGTGGTCCAAAGATGAAATATCGGCATTCAAAAAGTTTAGGAAAGTAGGTGTTTGATGAGTGTAGACACTTCCTCCACAGGAATCATAAGTATCAAAGTACGAAAAAACATATTTTCAATGGGAAAGAAGAGACTACATCAAAGCCACAAAGAATGACACCTTGCCTATGGAAGTTGGAATATAATAGAATTAATCGTTGAGGTAATGTTATTCCACCTAATGGTTTATGTTTGTAATTTATATATTTCTATTATGATATTTGTTTACTAATTGTGTAATTGATGATCGTGTAGGTCATTAAGGCAGTACTGACAACCTTCCAAAGGGACTAAAAAGTTATCCCAAACAATTTAGCAGGTTTCCCTACTATGAGCACTTACAAATTGTGCATTTTTTTGATACTATACATATTGGAAAGAATATAATAGAGACATTGTAGAAAATGTTGGATGGAAGGCATTACAAAGAAAAAATTGTCAAAATTTGTAATGACATTCATGAATCCAATCATGCATTGAAGAATTTCATTCAGTCAAATAGCAATAGAGATCAGATTAATATAAGTGCCCTTCCTTGGTTATTAATGGAGCAGCAAAGTGATGCCATAAAAGAAGTCATACAAAAAATTTGATTTCCCACAGAATTTGTTGCGAACATAAACAATCTCATATCAAAAAAAAGTGAATTTGGGCTAGGGCTCAAAATATATGATTGGCATACTTTCATCAAGGTAAGTTATGTTCTTCTATATTTACAATATATTCATAAACTATGTGTATTGTTTGTTATGTTATGTTAGAAAACAATAAAATGATTGTTTTAGAATTATTGCAGTACGTGCTTCCTCTATCTCTCCCAGAGCCCTTCAACAATAACATCAAACAAGTGATATACGATCTTGGAAAATACATGAGGTAAGTAGTAATATCTATTCAATTTTTTGTATATATTTATTATATTTGTGATTTTTTTTTCTTGCTATGTAATCTATTGTATATTATTTTGTAAAGTCTCATATCTATATATTTTTTGTGACTTGAATCTCTTAATGTAGGTGGTTGTCATCTTAAAAAATCCATAAAGAAGATATAAACTATTGGAAGAGAAGAATTCATCATTTACTATGTGAAATCATGGGCTCTTATTATGCAATAAAATTGCACGTATAAGGTATGGATCATATTTACTCTCAGTAATCGTTACCTGCAATTTGCATCCAAGTTTGAATCCCATCCATAGATTTTCAATGGATCGGACGGTCCTGATTCAAAAAGTAGTGAGCATTACGACTTTTAAAAAAATGCTACGTGTCACAATTTTTCTTACTCGCATTACTTAAAATCCCTTCATCTTAGAATTGTGGGGAAGCGTCGTTCGTTGATCAAGACCAGATTGATGATCTGACTAATCCACTTTCTAATAAAAAATAGTTAGCTGTACTAACCACATTCCACGCCAGCAGATCCCACATCATCTTCTAGGCAAGTAAGTACTTGGTATCATTTAGTATACGTGTCATGTTGGCACATTCCCTCTTTCCTTATTTAACAAGCATTTTCAAATTGTGGGCCTGCGCTAGTGGTCGATCATTGAAAGATCAACGGTGATATTGATCTTACTCTATAGAGCATCTAAATAGGATTTTTGATGTCACCACAGACACGTATCTGTAGGGTGCATTCCCGCTTTGTTTAAACATTGCTCAAATTCAAAATGCGAGGAAGCGCCTTTTGTTGATTAGGATAAAGATCATTGACTAGAAATAACTCTTCACTTTATGCTTGCATTATCCACTTGGGCCAATGACATGACTTCTTTTAACTCGCATGTTCTGACTATTGTGTTTATTTTATGATACCCTTCTGGCCCAGGTCATAAATATCTCTAGCTAAGAACCTTTGGCGAAACCTATGGCATGAATCCTACATTCTTCATGGTCTAGTCCCACTGTGACACACGTCGCAAAGGCACATTCCCACTTTTCTTATCTGACTTGCAATTTCATAATGCGAGATTGAGCTATCTATAGATCTTTGAAAGATCTACGGTTGATAAGATTTCATTTTCATCCATCAGTCGAAACTCCTCCATGTCATACTGCTTTGCAAATCTTTGAAAGAAATACTACTTTGCAAATACCTGACCCACCTTGCCACATGTCACAAATTCGCTTGCTCGCACTACTTATTTCCTATGCAGTTTCAAATTGTGGGCATGCGATGGCCTTTGATCTCTAATAGATCAACGGTTACATAAACTTTTCCATTTGAGTAGCATATTGGCTGATGGTGACAAATGATGTTCCTCCACCTGTTCAATTTCATCTAACACACATCACGGAGGACATCTCACCATTATTCTTTTAACAGCGGGCCCATCTTGTCAGACTGTGCCACTTGACCAACTTTCGCTTCCCCGCATTATTTATCTGTCAAGCATATTCTTCTTGTGGGGAAGCGCTAGCCCTTGATTGAGATGAAATCAATGGCTGGCGCTTTTTGGTGATAAACTGCATATCTCTGCAGGTGAATCCATCAATGATACCATGAGAAAATTAGGACGTGCGTAAAAGTATTGAGAAACCTGCAAAATTTGTGGACAATTCATGATTCACCAAAATTTAGGAATGTAAAGGCTATGTGTCACCAAGTCGCAAGCTCTCTTTACTTAAAGGCCTTGCATCTTGAAATTGTGGGTATGCGATACTCGTTGATCTGAACAAGATCAACGATCAAAAAGACTTTATGTCATCAGAGGTAATGGCTAACAGAATGATTAATCAATTTGTATGTTAAGCGCAGTCATGTAAGATTAAACAAAAATATAATGACCTCATGCTTATGCAAGCCCTCCCTTGGGGAAAAATGTCATTGAAAACATTTTTCTAAAAGAAATTTTGAGGGTATTCTTAAAGCCAGGGAAAATCTGATGACTTTGAAAAGACACAAGGAATGAAACCCAAACTTTCAAAATTTCAAGATTTAAAAGATTTTTCACAAGATATTCCTTTAACCTCTACGTAGTGAAAAATCAAGTCAACAGTGGCTCTGTCTGGGGATGACAGACTACTTGAGTCTATGCAAGAATTCAGAATCTATGGGAGAGCAGACCACATACTTGGTGCAAAATGACAACTTCTTTAGAGAGCACTGAGCAACACATAGAAACAAGGAACCAAACTGTACAAGGCTACTAACAAAGATTTATAGAATATGCAGAATGTACAAAACATCAGGAAACCCTAAAACTACTGTTCATGGAGAAAATAAGTATTTTTCAAGAGAAATACCTCTTCAAGAACTGTCCATGAACTGGCAATTCAAGAATACTGTCGAATACATATTTGAGTATATAAGAATCCTCACCCCAAGTTTTTTCAATTAGATATGGGCCTAACCAAATAGGATCAAATTTTCCCTGTTTTTCTTTATCCTCAATTTTGGCATTCCACATTAAGACTAAATCTCCATCTTCAAACTTTTTGCTTATCGTTCTTCTATCATAGAATGTCTTAACTTGTAGTTGCAACTTTTGGTTCTTAAGAGATGCTTCTCTTTTGGTTTCTGTCAGTCCTACCAGCTCATCCATCCTCTCTTGCATGTCATCTATAGTGTCTTCATCATACAACTGAATGTAATTGTAAAGTGCTACCAAGTTATTTTGGGGCATTCTGGCTTGAATTCCATACACTATATCAAATGGAGCTACACCAATGGCTTTCTTTACAGTTACTCTATCAGCCCATATTGCCAATTATAACTTGGAATCCCATGCCTTTTTATTATCATTCAAGGTTCTCTTAATGACCTTTAATAGGCTCTTATTTGTGGACTCAGCTTGTCCATTCCCTTCTCGATGATATGGAGAAGATGATGACCTTGTTATTCCATATTTATCACAAAATTTAATGAATTCCTCAGACTTGAAGCACATAGCATTGTCTGTTACAATTTTCTGTGGACAACCAAATCTAGAAATGATATTATTCAGTAGGAAATTATTGACAACTTTACTTGTTGCATTTCTTGTGGGGATAGCCTCTACCCACTTTTTAAAGTAGTTAGTAGCCACTAGAATCCAAGAGTAGCCAGTGCTAGACTTGGGGAAATTTTCTCCTATGAAATCCAGACCCCATTGTTGAAAGGGTGCTTGAACCTCTACTGGCTTCAATGGAGTATTACCTGAGAACTTTAGTTTTCCAAAAATCTTTGACAAGGGTCACATTTTCTAACCATAGTCTGAGCATCCTTGGAAAGGAAAGGCCACCAGAATCTAACCCTCATTACTTTATGTGCAGTAGTTTTGGCCATATAGTGTACCCCACACACTCCAGCATGCATTTCTTTCAAGACCTCTTTTGCCTTTTCTTTATCAACACATTTCAATAATACTCCCTCAAAATTTCTCCACCATAGGTTGCTTTGGACAATTACATACCTAATGACTTGCAATTTAGTATTCCTCTTTTCATTTTCAGGCAAATGGGGAGGAGCTTCCATGTGTTGCAAGTAGTATATGACATTGGTGTACCAATTGCACTAGTCCATATCACATAAGTCAGCTCTGAGATCACCATTTACCGAATTTATCTTATTAGCCTCTAGATTAGCTTCAGCCATGAGTTTGGCCAAACCTTGACCCCTTACTAACTTAGTTATCTGTATCTCAATGTTGAATTCCTAGATTCTATTGATCCATCTACACCTTCCACCTAATACTTCTTGTTGAGAAAATATATCCTTGACTGCAGCACTAGGTACAAAAGCAATAACAGTAGCACCTCCCAGGTAACATCTGAAAGCTTTTACAGCCTTTACTAAAGCATATGCTTTCTTTTCATTTATTTCACACTTCAGTTCAGCAGGCTGCAGTGACTTATTGAAAAAGGCAATAGGCTACGAATATCCTTCTTGATTTTTCTGCAATAAGACTGCAACTACAGTGTGGAAGGATGCAAAAGAAAAAATATGCATAGGTTTTGAATAATCTGGAGTTCTTAGTACTGGAGCATTTTTTATTGCAATTTTAATATCCTTGAATGCTTGTGAAGGATCACCATTCCAATCTATAGTGGCTCCCTTCTTGAGCATCTTTGAGATAGGTCTACTGATTTCAGCAAAATTGGTAACAAACCTCCTAAGAAAATTGACTTGGCCAAAGAAGGATTGAATTCCTTTTACATTTTTTGGCTTGGGGACTTTATCAATAGCTGCTACTCTTTCAGGGTCTATTTTCACCCCATCCTTAGACACTATATGTCCTAGTAATTTGCCTTCTGTGACCCCGAATGTGCATTTCTTTGGGTTTAAAGATACTCCATATTCCAGAGCTTTGATAAAGATTTTTCCCAAATGTTTGCAGTGATCCTCAGCCTTATTAGAATATGTTGTAAGATCATCCTGGTACACAACCATAAATTTATCAATATAATCATGAAATGCTACATCCATGGCTCTTTGGAAGGTAGCTCCTGCATTAATCAGGCCAAATGGCATCCTCACATATACATATGTTCCCCATGGGGTTGTGAAGGTTGTCTTGAACTGTTCACTTTCCTTTACTAGAACTTGATTATATCCAGAGAAACCATCCATCATTGACATTAACTTAGAGCCAGTCACTTGCTGCAACATGGCTTCCATATTTGGTAACCCATAATTGTCTTTTAGAGATGCAATGTTTAAATTTCTAAAATCCACGCACAGCCTAATATCTCCATTCTTCTTCCTGACAGGAACCAAGTTTGAAACCCAAGTGGAATGCCTGATTGGTTTGATTATCCTGCCATCCCTTAGTTTCATCAGTTGTTCTTGCATTTTTGGGGCCAGGGTAGGATTCACTGGTCTCTATTTTTGCCTGAAAGGTTTTACATTGTCTTTTAATGGTATGACATGCTAGAACGGATCCTCCCTATAAGCCTTAAGGTCATCATATGACCATGCAAATACATGTCTATATTTTCTAAGTAGGTCAATCAATGTTTTCTTGATTTTAATAGGCAAATTTTGGCCGATATAAACCCTTTTGGGAACTTCATCACTACCCAAGTTTATCTCTTCTAACTCTTGAGGTTTGAGGTCGTTAAGTCCTAATTTTACTCTGTCCTGGTTATCAAAAATATTTTCCAAGACTACTAACCCCTTCGGCACCTTATTTGTTTTCAATTGCATAATCTCTTGACCAAAAATGGTTTCCTTTCCATTTATGGTTTCAATCAGTTCACTGCAATCCATTTCCTGACCGTGGTACTTGTCTTCATTTAACAAAAAATTTGTAATATCTTTGTCATCTTCAAAGACCTACCAATTTTCAATGTTATCAGGTATGGAAGGTCTATTTTGTACCTCAATCTGAGAGATTCCTACAAATGATATCTCTTTTGGCTTGATTGCTACATTCGCTAACAAATCAGCCATCTTATTTTGAGTCCTATCTCTCCATGAGATCCCAAATGCATCAAAGAATTCTATCTAATCCCAAACTACATTTCTATATTGCTTCAATCTCTTATTCTTGGATGAGTAGGTTCCTTTAATATGAGAGATAATTAGTTCAGAATCCCCTATGACACATAATTTCTTAATTCTATGATGTGTGGAGACTTTCAGTCCTAGCAACAATGCTTCATATTCTACAATATTATTTGTGCAGGAAAATTTTAAAATGAATGAATACCTAAAAGTGCTATTTTCAGGAGACACAAAAATTACACCTACCCCTGCACCCTCTTTAGAACTAGCCCCATCAAAGAAAATTGTCCATAATTTTGGTGAGTTCATGCAACATTCAACTTCATGTTCAATGATAGCAGGTAAATTTTCAACTTCCTGAATAATTAATTTAGCCCTGAAAGCATTGATCGTAGTATCTAAGAAACAAGTGGTATATTTGTCAATTTCTTCCCCTAAAATGTGATTAACCCTTGGCTCTATATTTACCCTGACAGCTTTGTCCCCTATTTGGAAAGTGGCATAAGTCAAATCACATTGCAGGCTTCCCCCCATTGCAGCACTCCATTTCTTGGAGAGTAACATTCTATAGTGTGGAGGTATATCTACCACAAGGACAGACATAGTTAACTCTACTTTAGGATATGTAGCCAATTTGAATGGTAAGGCATTTATGGTACCTATGACTGGGACTTCCCTAGCATCCATTCCTCTGCATCTACCTTGCTTGGTATCCACCTTCAAACCTAAGGCTTCCATTACTTTGAAAGGCATTATAGTGTTGGAAGCTCCTGAGTCTATCATGCAATTTTTTAAGGTCTTCCCTTTTATGATTAGATTGAGGAAAAAAGGATCAATATCTTCTATAAATGCCACTGGGGAATCATCTAGAAACATTTGGGGGATCTGGGATATGATACCATTATCCTCCACTGCTAATGAGATTTGTTGGATAACAGTTTGATCTAAAACAATATTATTGTTTCCTATCCCACCCAACCATGATAAAGCCTTGTTCTTATGCTCTTCAATTCTAAGAAGTTCAAATAAGGGCACTTTTACAGTAATTTGGGACAACATAGATATCATATCAACATGTTCAATTATAGTGGGTTTTACAAGAGTACCTGGCATTGGAGTCTTTTGAACAGCAGGCACCACTATTTTATTGATAGTATCAGTTTATGATTTCTTAGGTTGCACCACTGGTTTTGTTGTTTCATTTATTTTTAACTGAACCTTCTTTTTTAGTTCCCACTTCTTACCCTTGTTGCCCTTGATCTTAGGCACATCTTTTGACTCTCTTATTTTGATCATTCATCTTATGGGTGATATCTTTGATGAATACACTAGATGACTTTCCTGCATCATTATTTATTGCTCTGTTTCTCAAATTGTAGTTACTATGGACTTGTGAAATCATTTCTGCTGTAATTTTGTCAATTTCCTCTTTGGAGGGCATCCTTAAGCTTGTGAGATCTACATCAGCGGATGTAACACATACCTTATCTGTATCATAACTTTCATCATCTAAAAGCACTTGCTAATGATGTAGATGATAAGAAATTCTCTGACTAGTAATATCATTCTCAGGCTCTTTTGTATCAGAATCTATCAAATCATTAGACATGCTTACCATATTGCAACTTATATCATCATGGCTTTTCTCTTCACTTTCTTCTTCAAGTTGCACACTTTGAGCTTGGGCAAATGATTGAGCAACAGCACAATAGTTAGTAGAATGAGGTGGTTGACATATAATGCACCATGGTACATCATCATTCATATTCACAGTGTTCCTTTGCAAGGGATCTGGAGTACCCTTATCCTTCACATTTTGGGTCTAATTGGGAACTAGCTTACCATATTTCCACTGAGTGGTGTAAGGGTAATTTTGCATTCTAGGTTGCCTATTGAAATTGTTTTTATTCACAGGGGTTCTTTCAATGACATTTGACTTATTAAAATTAGGGGGATTCATCTTTTTAAGCAATTCCAAAACCTGGCCTATAGTGGGTTCTTCTGGCTTCTTTCCTATAGGAGTTTTATCATTCTCCCTTTTATTATTGTTTTTAGGGTTAAAAAGCTTTGGATCATCCCTTCTACCCAGTTAACCAGATGCCTTCCTATTATTCTCTATATTTACTGCAAGTTTATAAGCATCCCTTAAAGTCTTAGGATCCTTATCCCTCAATTGATAAGCCATTTTGCTATCAAAAGCATTGAAATATGTTGTGAAACAGACATCTTCATTCAACCTCATAACTTGAAATAGTCTGTACATACCTTTTCTGGAATCTTACATTGAAATCAAATGTGTACTCATTTGGATTCTTCTTGATGTTGTTGAATTCATTCAACATGAATCCTACATTAGTGTTGTCTCCATATTGCTCTTTGAACAATTTCTCCAAATCATTCCATGAGGTAGTGCTGTCATCAGGCAACTTTCTAAACCAATCCTTGCATCCTCTGTTAGTGAATGCAAAAATAATTTCATTACCATATCTTCATGTTCAACTTCATAATCATTCAACATATCAATGAAAATTCTCAAATGTTCTTCACCAGTAATAGCATTATTCCCAGAGAACTTAACCACTTTGTCTCTTAAATCAAACGATATGGGATGTGGAGCACCAGGAATACCAGCAAATGATATTTTCCTATACTTTTCCAAGTATATAGGTTTCTTCTAGAAGCCAAGAACATTTGAGGTACTAGCTATATTAGCTTGACTCAGAGGAATAGCTTGGGATTGTTGTGGTGGGACAAATGGGACTTGGGTGCCAATAGTGGAAGATGAGGTAGGAGCAGATTGGGGTATTCCCTGAGTTGAGATAATTGGACCACTAGCAGGTGCAAGAATTGTAGGTGGGATAGATAAATTGGGCCATGAAGCTAATGCAGAATTAGATTTTATGAATTTGATTTTTCTCCTAGTCTCTACAGCTTACGCTTCATTCTCAACCTTCTCGAGTTCTTTTGCAAGATCTTCCCTCTCTTTTTGAGCCCTCTCCAGATCTAGATCTAATTTTAACATGGAGGGTTGTATGGGTTTTCTTGGTATAGATTGAGGCTCATTTATTTGGATTCCTATAGCCTTGCTTTTCCCTTTATCTGGAGCTTTTGCAATAGGTTCTGCAGGGTCCACTTGAATAGGTTTATAGGCTTGGACTTGAGCAATAACTAGTTCTTGCCTTTGATTTAGGCATTTCTCTTGTTCTTGAACTTTAGCTCTCAGATTGTCTACATCTCCAAATACATCAGTATGGAGAGTTGTGGTATTTTCTCCTAACTTTTTATTCTACTCCTTCAAAGCATCCATCCTTCTTAGCAAAGCATCCCTTTCTATTATGGCATCCAAAGTGGCTTGCTCCTTCTCTTTTTCAAGACAAATGTGTTTGGCTTCTTCCTCAGCAATCCATTTCTTCAAAAATCCTATCTCGGAGTGTACTTCTTTAGGATTAGCAGAAGTAGCTTCTAAATCAGTAGGATCGTCCATATCTATAAGGTTTGGTTCCATGTATGGGGCTACTCTGGGATTAAAAGGATTATCAAATGAATTCCTAAATCCTAGCCTATAGTTCATATCTACTACAAGATCTAGCCTTGACAAAGCAATTCCTATAGTGGACACATCTTTATCCTGAAAGACTCTCTCATCTAGTAATGGGGTACTGAAAATGCCTCCTAAGAGTCTTGTAGTTTCAAATTTAGAACTAAGCGAAGAAGACTCTCTTCCTACTACTGGTTGATAATGGGAATTGACAGATGCATTACCTTTGGGTTTCCAAGTGGGATTTGGATCTGTCTTCTTCTTATTTTGGTTCTTCCTACCACCTTGTGGTAGATCAGTATACATTGATACATTGGGATTGGATCTTATGTAAGCTCTTGTGTTCTTTCTCTTGTTAGCCATATTCACCTTTTTTTACAATTAGCACTAGCTTCAAAACCTTGACTGAGTCACCACCCTGTTTCGGGAAAATATGTAATGACACTTATTGTTGACTCAAGGAAAACAATACACAAGTAGAAATAAAAGTATCTGGCACAGACAGACCAATCACTGATGTCGTAAGATTGCAACTCTTGCTTGTTAGATAAGACACTTGGATAAGCTGGATACGTCAGTGTGTAGCTACGGTACTTAGGCTTTAACTTCTTTAAATTCTCAAGGTTTGTCACTAAAATATTCCCTTATAACCATGGGCAAAACTTAGATAACATGACACACACATACATAGCAGGACCAAAGAAACTGCAGTACTTTTCAAAAATGTGTTGGACAACTCCCTAGCAGAGTTGCCATTTTGTTGGTGTTTTAAAAGGATTAAAACCACTAAGCAACAAAATGCTTAATACCAAGATGATAATACTCACACAACCTAAAGGTTAGCCAATTCTTATTAACAATTGCATGTGTAAAAAATTTGGACCAAACTTCAACAAAACCAAAGGTGGTTTTCTACCCTTTTGGCTCTGAAAAACCAGGGCGGGTATACCCAAGGATGATTCACTACAACTAGGAAAGACTATATGAGGATTATTTTAGTTTCATTCTGATTCTCATCTCAAATCCAAAAATACATACATAATTCATGAAAATTTGTTGAATGCATCCCACATAACAGATATGGCCAAAATTTCTTCTATAGATCTGCAGATGTTCTCAACAATAGTGGCTAACTGAAGCTAAAACATTCCATGTAGACAAGTACTGGCCAACCTTTGAAAACCTACAAAAAATACAAGTAAAATTTGATTTGATGGTGCATTTTGATAACCATTTATGATATATCTCTCCTTCATCTAAATCAACTTGATCAATGCCTAATCCATTGGGGTTCAGAGTCTATAGCAAATTCTTAGATCTAATTTGTTACCTTACAACAAATTCTATCAGCAATTCTTATCATAATTCATCATTCAAAACCCTTTCCACTACTGAAGAAACCTTATCACATTTATCAAAGCTTTTATTTAATCCATTGAATTAACATCAGTGATAAACAGATATACAACCTAGCTAGATTGCATTCAATTGCACAAGCCTTTACTTATACAATATCAAGATAACCAAGTAACAAAAAGGAGACAAGATTCAGAAAAGAATGATATGGGAACAGTTCACAATTTGTATTTATTTTCTTTGAAAATTGTATACCATTTACAATAGACTCAGAATGACCTTTAGAAAGAAACACAGTTCATTCTACATTCATGTATTCTCAGAGAATTGACAGAGAAAATACATCATGAATTTTCTTTCAAAATTTTGGATCAAAGATAAACTAAGCATACTACTTAGAAAAATAGAATTGGGACCATCTTTTAGCCTTGGAATCTCACTTAAATAATGTGAGATGCAACAAGCTTTAGGCTAAAATAAAGTGACATGTGTCCTCTAAAAGATACTGACATATACCTATCATAAAAGACAAAAGAAAATAACAAAAAGGCTATTAGATCGAACATTCCTTGGTGGGTCCCTTTCGGTTATGCTTCTCAGTTGTTGAGATAAGAAAATATGATTTGATTCTTCAATTATTCTTCATCCTTAGAGTAAATAGCCATGAGGTTTGAAAGTGATGTATCATCTTCAGTTACCTACAAACTTACTTTAACCTGGGGATTTTCCATGTCCTCATTATTAACTACGAGGGTAACTTTTACTTTTGCATCTTCCTCATCATCTTCTGAAATTTGTTCTATAAACTAATTTTTCCATTTATTATAAGCAACATCATTTAGCCAATCAAAATTTAGAGCCTCTCTTTGTATAACCACTAAAGAATTTGCAATTTCTTCTAAATCATCAAACTCTTTTCTCATGGCATTATAAAATAATTGTATCTTTACTAACTCTTCATTTGTTGTTGCCCAGAACCAGTGGCCAGTTTCACTCATGATGTTCTTGATCCTTTCATAAAATAACTCATCCAACTCCCTTTTCCACTTTTCCTTTTCCTTTATTGTATCAACAGATTCTAAAGCACAAGGAAATAAAGTGAATTTTTTGGCAATATACTCAAAAAAATAGTGTTAATCTTTTATGTAAAGAATCCCTTTTATCATCAAAATCTTCTAATTTATTTAACAAATCAAAAATTTTCTCTACTTGATGATAAGGCATTTGGACGGCAGATATACATATAATTGTGATATCATTATTCCTCTCCCTCCACTTCTGTGCAAGGGGAGTCAATTTATCCCTATCTCTATTCAACTCATCAATGAGGGTTGCAATTCTTGTCAACTGATCGAAGAAGGTTGACCATTGTATTTTATCCCTTAAATACATCACACCCTGCTTTAACTTTCCTTCATATTGATTTTTTAATTCTACCTGCAACTCATGTAATTTGATTTTTTCTTCTTCAAAATCCTCTACAGTATAGAATTGGGGCCTTTCAAGGGTGTCTGGTATTTCAACAATAGGGGTTGCTCCAAAAAATGACTGTGAAGGGTATGCAATTCTAGGTGCACTGGATTCTCCTACTTTCCTCTTCCCAAGTATCTTCTCCATTTGAGACACTTTCTTTTCCAGTGAGTGTATCTATATACCCCTTTCCTCATATGCTTTTAAAACTTCTCCAAACCTAGTATTGAGTTGGGTAAACTTATCTTCTTCCTGGCCAAATACAACACCGCCCAATTTCAGCACTTTTGAGGCCATTCCCATTACTTTTTTACTACTTACCTCACCAACCTTGTATATTGTCAATGTACCAGTATGCTCTGCAGTAGGAAACTCATGTGTCCTAGTATTTTCCTTCTTTTCCATAGACCATATAAAAAGGGCTTGGTGGTCATCACTAAATTTGATTCTTCTATGAGCCCGTAATATTTCTTCAGCAGTTGTTAGTTGAACATCTTTCTGATTCCTTAGTGAACCAAAAAAAATTGCATTTGCTATATCCCATTCTGGCAGAAGGAGGACTCCTGACTGTTTAACTATTTGCCTTCCAACTTCAGGAGTAAACTAGGCAAAATCATTCAAAAAATTTGACTTAACCTCTCCGTTAATAACTGAGTCAGGTTTATCTAGTTGCTCAACTTTGATTTTCTCACAGGCTTTCTCAAAATTTTCCATATTTAATCTCCACAAAAATTGAGCAAAATCCCTAGATCTCACAAAATTTTCATCACTAATAAATCTTTCAGAAGCCTATGCAATGATTGGGTCAATTTCCTTACCTTGGTAATCAGCAATGGTTAGGTCCAAGGAAGGTGTAGGAGGTTCTTGTGGCTCTCCAATATCTAGGTCTGTAGAAGTGACAATCACATCCCTCTCTCCACCCATTTGTCTAAGTTGTTCCCTTAGAGATGCCTTATCATCTATCTGGATTGGGGATTGGCTTGGGGAGTATTGTTCCTTTTGAGAAGAAGAAGACCCCTGCTCTAATTTTTGTCTTTTTGGAGAGCTGGCTACAGATGGACTTCTTGACCTTGGTTTCTTATGAGGGGGTGCCTGTTGCACATTTTGAATCATGATATAACCTGCCCTTTTCTACAATGTATATTGGCCAGGAGATAACACAATTTTACTACCTATTCTTCTTTGTACTTTTGTTGCCTTGTCTAGATGTGCCTCAACAAACATAGCTTTCTTTTCATTCATCGTTTGAATTATTATGGAAAAATTATTCATTAATGCCTGTACTTTAGCTCCCTATTATTTCTTATCTTTCAATGGTTCATACTAGGGGGTCAAAAGCATTAATGAATTCCAGGGTTTTACTAAAAACTATCCATTTCTCTTTCCTCAATTCTTGCTCCTGCAATGTGAAGATATTTTTGATTATATCTTCTGGATAGTAAACCTGATGTACCATATGGGAAGCTCTTACCCTTTGTTTTAAAAGGTCATAGAATCCTTCAGGGTCACTAAATCTGGCATGAGACTCTGCCATGTTATATCTATCCAAAAACAAATTCAGGTGCTTCCACCCCTTTTTGACAAAGACAAAATCATGCACTATAGTAACAATTGGAAAGAAAGTGCCCTTCTTAATCAATTCTTTCTCATCTATAGTGCCTATCTACCATAAGAGCTCAGCAATCTCAATCTTCAAAGGCACATGAAAAGGCAACACATGTGGCTTTCCAAAAAAACCATATACCCTTATCACAGTTGAAACATTATAAGGGATTATATCCCCCCAGTTATGACTGACAAGTAGCCCTTTAGCATGGCCCTTGGGTCTGACCAATTCTAACAATGCTTGTGGGACTCTGGGGCTATCTCCTCTTAAAAGCAATCTAAGCTTCGATGCAAAATACCTGTCAAATCTTACATAACTAGCATCTGTGGCTTCTGAAGTCATATCCACACTCCACAACTGCACTGGATTCCTTTCTCCATCCTTGGTTATTTCTAACTCCATACCCTTGGAGAAGAAGGTGTGTCCCTTGTATAAACATACATGCATCAGCAATGAATACCAACAGAATGGTTTGTTGACTTTTCCCCTTGCTATTCCAACCAAACCATTGTGAATCTCTTTTGATAAAAAAGTGGCAAAATCCAGAATGGTACTCATTCCAAAC
The DNA here is from genome assembly GCA_028749045.1 of Cupressus sempervirens. Taxonomy (NCBI): domain Eukaryota; kingdom Viridiplantae; phylum Streptophyta; class Pinopsida; order Cupressales; family Cupressaceae; genus Cupressus; species Cupressus sempervirens. The sequence goes on from CM053785.1 coordinate 314,888,517, forward strand.
TAAAGGGTTTGAGCCATTATAAGGACAATAGAACCTGGAATTTGATCACCTTCATCTATCCCCAAAATCTTGCAAAGAGAAAAATACAATGCTTGAGCTCTCACTTTGAAATGTCTTCTCAACAATGGCTCTGAGGTACTGGCTATAATCATAAGCAAATTACCAACCTTGGCAGCATGCTCCTATAGTGGCCCTGTTCTTAGATAAATTTTTTGTGCATCATATCTAGCTTGTAGATCATCCATATCAATGATGTCATGCACAACGTGGTTAGGGTTAAGGTTGAAAACTTCACTAAACATCTCAGGGAAAACCCTAAAAAGATTGTTTCTAGAATGATTTTTTACCCATCCCATAATAGGATCATATTTCTTTGCCAAGTCCATCAATAAATCACTATCAAAGAAAATAGTGGGGACTGTTAATTTACCAATAACAAACTCCCAAACATTGCTCATAGGAATGTCTAGTTTTCACTCTGAAAATCATTTCTTAAATAACTCTAGACCTCCCATGGAAACCTGGGCATCTCTTACCCAATTAGCTTTGTCGTAAAAACCCTCTGCTACGGCTATTTTGGGATGTTTTGGGATGAATTCCCTCCCGTTAGTTATTTCATGCACTGATAAGGGGAATTGCTCAAGAAAATCATCATGCATAGAACGTTTCAAATAATCTGTTTGCCTAGTAAACTCTTTTTGGGGAGGCATTTTGAATGAACCCTAGAAAATTCTACAATAATAGATACTTCAAACTTACTTAGAAAACCACAGAGTACTTAGCTGCCAAAATTTGCACTTCTGCACTATGAAAAAATTTTTGCAATTCTACTGGATTGTTAACCAAGAATTTTCGTGCCCTAGCTCAAAAAATTTTGTATGTCTTGGTATTCTCTCTGTGCTTTAGTGGTTCATTAATGGTGAAATCGTGGGCTCTTATTATGCAATAAAACTGCACGTTTAAGGTTTGGATCATATTTACTCTTAGTAACCGTTACTCGCAATTTGCATCCAAGTTTGAATCCCATCCATAGATTTTCAATGGATCAGACAATCCTGATTCAAAAAGCAGAGAGCATTATGGCTTTTAAAACAATGCTACGTGTCACAATTTTGCTTCCCCGCATTACTTAAAATCCCTTCATCTTAGAATTGTGAGGAAGCGTCATTCATCGATCAAGACCAGATCGACGATCTGACTAATCCACTTTCTAATAAAAACTAGTCAGTTGTGCTGGCCACATTCCACACCAGCAGATCCCACATCATCTTCTGGGCGAGCAAGTACTTGGTATCATTTAGTATACGTGTCGTGCTGGTGCATTCCCGCTTTCCTTATTTAACAAGCATTTTCAAATTGCAAGCCTACGCTGGTCGTCGATCATTGAAAGATCAATGGTGATACTAATCTTACTCTGCAGAGCATCTAAATAGGATTTTTGATGTCACCACAGACACGTGTTTGCAGGGCGCATTCCTGCTTTGTTTAAACACTGCTCAAATTCAAAATGCGAGGAAGCGCCTTTTGTTTAAACAGTTTTTTTTTTACAACTTTTTAACATCAATTATCATTTGTTCTTTTATACTTCGTGACAAAGACTTATGAAACTTATGAAACTTTTTGCAATAGGAGCTACAGCATCATTTCCTGGATGTTCCTATGTTCCTAGTTCAGGAACGGTGAAGGATGTCATATTGATTGTCAATGACGATGAAGGCATTCCATTAAAAGTAACCAAAGTTCTAGGTACTTTAAAATTATTATTATTCTATAGTGATATAATAGTAATTTAGTTTTTGATCACTCTTCATCGACTAATGATCCCATGATTGTTTTGTAGGGAATAATGTTTTTTGGAGGAAACTTGGTGATGAGTGTTTGCGAATATTCAGGCCCACCCTACGTACCTGGTGGAACATCATATCCTAACTAAAACCCCAAACCACTATTTTGATTTCATATCATTGGTAGAATAGTTTTCCTTTTCATCCATTTCTTGAACTATATTAAAGGTAGCTTCACTTCACGTATGAGTCTAACATGTTTTTTTTACTTAAGAGGTGGAATAACCAAGACAAACCGTTGAAGGATGATCTTATAGAGAGCATGACCCAACTCTTTGGACCTCATGCATTTGAGAGAAACAAGCTCCTTGAAAAAGTTGGTTTATGTTTGAAGTATATTAGGGACCAGTACAGAAAAAATTTATAGGATAACCCCAGGTACGAACGTCCGCCCTATGTTCCTGAGGCTGAGTGGTAGGCTCTGATTTTGGATGGAAAGTATAAAGCTAACAAGAAAAATAATATTACACTAGTAGAGAGTACATCAAGGTATGTGATACTATTGAGAATGTAATTATGTACTAATTAACCTCTATATTTATACTATCTAACATATTTCAAACTTTCCATAGATTGCCTGACACATCAAAGGCAATAAAGGCAAGACTAGAAAAGCACGGGACACACAAACTCGGCTCTGGTGGTTTTTTGAAACTTCAAGCACAAGTTGTAAGTATTAGTAAATGAAAAATTGTATCAAATTTTTTATATAATGTGATGGGAAATGTTAGGATAGACTAGCTTGTCTATGCTCCTGATCCTCAACTTAGATCTCAGTGTTCCTCCACACCAATATATGATGTAGAGTAATACGCTTTGGAAGCACCAAAAAACTCCTAGCACCTTGGAACAACTAAGCAATTCAAGTTATCACCCCAATCCTTTGTTCTCCACAAGAACATTCAAGGATTGATTCACCTTCAAACAAGGAACTAATCTTCTATTACAACTGCTCCTTTATTCATGGACCCAACTCATCACATAAGGCTACATACTAGTTACTTCTTCCTTGTACCATTCAAGGCCTCATACACCCAACATTGACACCAAGTTTTTTGGACAACTCCAACCCTCTAACATAAATGGAAACCAAAACAAACATCAACACAACCCAAAATAAATCAAGTCTAAGGAAAACTTGCAGTTACCAGTACAGGGTAGATTGTAGCACTTGACCTTTATTCTACACACCCAACCAAGAGTGCAATTGGATCCTCTAGGACTCCCAAACACCAAAGATAGTTTAGAACAACTCCAACATGACCAAAATAAGGTGTAACAAGAGTTGGAAACCCTACTAACTATTTACCATTTCCTTTTGATATTTTAACTACCCTCCATTGGTTGATGAAACAATGCAAGTAAATTTCACCACACCATGCAAAAATGTAGGGCTCAGAGTTCAAGAGATGCCTCACAGAAGAGGATAAGAGAATTAGCTTCCAACAAGGCTATAGAGCCGTGGTTGAACGGCTACGAGCTGAAATCAGTGTGGAAGGTTCTAATAATGATGCATCTGAGCCATAGGTAAATAAGCGAAATGAAATTTATTTCAAATTGAATACTTTACCAATTAGTCTATTTGATGTTAAGTTCCAATATAAAGTGAGTATATCTATTTTAAGCAAGAAATGATAAGAATGCGTAGGATGTTGGAATGTAGCCTAACAATCCTTCTACACAATCTGTGGATGCTGAAGGTTCACATGATCTGCATCCCAACGGTGGAGGTATAAATTTTCTATTAAAAATTTTATATGTAATTTCAATTGGTGTTTGGATTAACATAACATTTTGTATAGCAACTGTAGAGGATCGAGGGGTTGATGTTCATGATCGTGTTGACGTTGAGTCTAGACAAAATGATGTGGTCAAATCAGGTAAAGAGCGCCACAATTATGTTATTTAAAATAATTAAATACTTGTAATAATTATAATAAATTATTTTTAATTTAACTCTTTTATTTGTTATTTTAGAGGACCCCCATTTGCAACAGCATAGGAATTTGAGATCATCAAGAACAGAGAATAGAACAACTGATGAGGGGGGAATTGATGATGACACTAATGCTCCTCTTAGAGCTTACATAGAAAAAAGAAATAGAAAGAAAAAAAAGAAATTATTGTCATCCACATACCTTAATTGATAATGACTGAATTTTATGTCTCAATGAATTTAATTATGTGCTAATGAATGTTCATGAATTATGTGTTAATGCATAATATTGATGAATGTTGCATGTTAACGAATGTAATGTGTTAATGAATGTTATCATGTGATATTGATTGAATGTTACATTTTATTAATGGTTGAAAGAATGAATGAATGTTAGATGTTAACGAGGAATGTAGAGTGATGTTAGGGGGATGGGGGTGGGGCCAAATGAGCTTCCACCTTCACGTGGTTGGCCCTGTTTAGTAGAGAATATTAAACTATTCTCGAAACAAGTGAAGCTCAATAAGATACTACATATTTCTCTATTTTGTCCTATGTTAAGACTATTGTCCTATGCATCTAAGGCTTCACGCTTTGAACTATCATGAAGTTCTAAACTTGTAGCTTTTTTATTGCATCCTTGGATCTCAGCACTGTCTTGGGACTGTGTTATCACCAATGATACGATTATCATAATTAACTAGGGAAACCCTTGATCAGCACTGTCATGGGACTATGTTACCTAAATATGCCACTACTTGGAAGAGGTTATTTTAAGCAAATGGAATTAGGATTTGATCATATTAGATAGCTTTCCTAACAAATATATCTAACTCTTGGGCTTCAAATCAATTGTATCCATGAGTTCATGGTTAGATACAAAGCTTACCTCCAAGTTCCAAATCTTCCCTCCCATACTCTCTGAATTTTATATCGAATGGGCACTCTATTAGTTCACTAAGCATATTTGTTGCTTGTGCCAAGAGAGTTCAAGATATTGTAATATGGAACTATTTCCCATAATCTTTGCTAAGTTGAAACACTGTAAACTCCAACTAGGTTCATGGAGAACATTATAATGTTATTGCACATCTATTTTCTTAAATATGTACCCTACTTGTGGAACGCCTTGAAATAGGACAAACCCCATTTTCTAAGCTGAAAGGCATGGTATGCTTATACATAGCTAAATGAATAGACATATATTATGAGAAGGGGATTGGCACATGAGAGTTTAGATAATAAACATCTTGTGTTTATTTTTACGTGGTAGAATTATGAATTACCATCAGATAAAGAATCTAAAAATTGTTCAACTTTTATAAGTACAAATATTATATTCATATTCATTGTTAAGATTTAATAAATAACAATTTTTTGGTCATGAGACAACCAATTTCATTGCTGGATACTTGCATTTCAACAAATTACATGCTTTAGTAAGAATAAAATAAATATAGAAGAATAATGAACTGTGGTGGATAATTGAACAGAGTCCAATTTCTTGGAGAGTTTAGAGTGACAGATTAAAAGTCAAATTATAATGACCAAATGTTGAAGTTTAGATTGTGCTGCACTGGGTCCCATACCCAAACCAGGTCCAATTCGTACAGTTTGTAGGCCTTCCCCGAGTTTGTAATAGATGTATCTGGAATAATTTGGTCAGGACACCCGTGCCCTTTCCATATCAAGGCTGAAGTTGGATCCCCACAGTCGATCTTGGAAATAAAACAATATAAAAAATTACAAAAAAAAGAATAAAATACTGATATTTATATAACTTTAGACATTTTTATAATTATTGAGTGTTGGAAGTAGTTTGACCACTAATGATTTCTTTGTTTTATACATATGCCATAAGTATTAAACCTTTATAACTTTTGATTTAATATTTGGCATTGAATTATTGATTGTGTTTCATGGTTAATTTAGCTTGTTTTGTGCAAAATGTGGTTGTTTCTAATTTTTATTTATTTATAATGTACTTTTAGCATGACTGCTGAAATGTAACATAGCTAGCTGTTAATGACAAGTGTATTTTGATTCACTTTTTTTCAGCAGAATGCCAGAATGCAAACTTGGACTCAATGACAGGGTGCTACTAGAAGCTCAAGACAAAGCATCAAAGGGTAAAGAAATTGACTTGGATGACATCAAGTTTCATCAGTATGCAATCAAGCTCATTTTCTTATTCAATTCTTTAAACTATCAATTTTATCTTATATTAAAGTGCTTGCAAATTCCTTTGATGTTGTACTTGGTCTTTTTTTTCCCTTGAAAAGGCATATGTTAATTTCTATTTCTTCTGTTAGGTGCATTCATCTTGCTCATTTTGAAAATGATAGAACTATATCCTTCATACCTCCTGATGGGACTTTTGATCTTATGAACTATAGACTTAGCACACAAGTTTGTTCATATATTCAAGAGAATGCAGTTGTTGTCAAATATTTGAAGTTTTGTTATGAAGGATATCCTTCTAAAGTAGGTTTCATATCATATCATAGGTTTCATATTGATGATTCTGCTTGATGAACTGGTAAAGTAGAGATCCTAGTTGATCAATACTTTCTTCTTATTACAGGAAACTAATCCCTGTTAAGAGGGATCCTAGACACACCTAAAACTCCAACCTTGGTGTCATCCTAATTGGACAGAAGACATCATAAACATAGTTTGGAGGAAAATAATAGTAGATGAAGTTGTACTGTTGATTTTACAAACAGACTGATCAAGTTGTATTTAATATTATCATATTTTTGTCCATATGATCTAAATGAATAGTTTCCATCAACTAACTCATTCCAGCAATACTAAAGCCCTGACCAAACCTCCAACCACATGCCATAGCAAAATTCCAGATGGCATTCAACAATCAGAAGCAATCTGCATGTACAAGTGTCTCTAATATCTACCAAAAGTGATGTTTCTTTCAACAAGTGCCTTTGAAATTTCTTTAATTGCTTTCTCAAACTCTTAGTATCCTCATACCTTGCAGGATGAATATGAAATAACAACTAATATCTTGTTGCTGCAAATATGTCTCCAACTGTCAATACTTCTAGTTACAGGAGCATCGACAGTCTTGGAAGAATATGACAGTGCTGATAACACTGATGTTTGGGAGATATCTGAGACTTAGTCCAGAATCACACACAACATACCAATACAGGGGCCTGTGCTATAATTTTCAATGCAATCTGGGGTGTTATCTCTGGTATTTGTTTTGTGTATGTAGGTTTGAGTAGTCACTAAACTCTACTATATTACACTGAACTCTCCAATGATTATGTACTATTTGAATCTTCTCTTCTAGCAATAATAGGAATAACACTCATGATACAGTTCTGATTTGCAGACTTACTTTTAATTAGCAACCCTTGGAGAATAATACCACAAACTGGACCATGAAGGACAATTGTCTTACCATAGCCAAAGATTTTTGAGGGCTAGTTAATTGTTACCCTAGTTATTGAGGGTGGTCTCATGTTGTCCAGTGTTCACACTTTGTTGTTAGTTCTAAGTCTATGCTTAGAATAAGGGGCACCAAAGAAGATTAAAAGAATTATGAAGATAGGACTGCTTGATTTAAACTTCAAACCTTGGCAAATCAACTACGTTATCTTGTAGGCATCATGGCTATCTACATGGTAGAGAATAAATATCTTTTGATATTATAAAACCTTAAAGCAATAATCAAAGCAATATCAGAACTATTCAATTTATTGGGATTTAGAATTTCATAAAACATCCATGATGATATTCACTATAATGGAGATAGGAAGGATGTAAAATTTGGATGCTCTTGTATGAATTAGAAAAGATGTAAAATATGGACATTCGTATATGATTTTGTGGTTCTCTTCATCTTTAAATTTTAAATCTTGTGTGTGTGTGGAGTAACATGATACCAAATTACCATCCGTTGCATGTCATAAGATCCCAGATATATCTGATTTTAGGCTCGATGCTAGAAGAAAGAAGTGTAAAAGTGCATAATGTCAAGATCTTGCAAATCCTATAGCACATATGGAAATACTTGAAGCTTATGTGACACTTTTGGCAATTGCATATAATATATTCTAGAACCATCAGCCTTGATTATATTCAGCAAACAACTTAATCTCTTGCTCATATTTCCACCAACCCAAAGACTATTAGGTATGTACAGGTCTTGCATATGGTAAAGGCCATATTATAAGTGATCCTATTGATGTTACTTTGGAGGTGAATTGATCATGACATTGCCTATCTATCTTGTGTTTATAGATTTAATGTTTATTGCCAATATGCTATTTTCTTCTATCAATTAATTTTGTTGACCTTATACTATTGTCATGCCATATATATTGCCTTTATACTGTTGTCACTGTCTTGATTTTGATGTCACGATGATGAATATTAGTTGAACTTATAGAAATTTTAGTGTCTCTCTCTATGTGTTGTCTTCTTCCAACAATAATTAGTGATTACAAACATATATTTTATGAATGATGTCGAGCAATGAGAATTGCTGATCTCAACTACACAAAATGGAAGTGCCAACCATTTGATTGTTAAAAACATCATGTGCTCAACAACCATTTTCTGCCTAATTCAAAAGAATATACCTTTTTCTTGAGAGTAGAAACTGTTCACTAGAATAAGCAATGCCCTTCAAAATAATTTTGAGTCTAAACAAATTTTCAATAACCCCTGTTAGAAAATCACAATATTAATTCTCAATGTGGAATGCATTCAATATGTTTTTGAACATGCTGACAACAGTGATCTATATTTAAAAATATATATTTGAAATCTGAGTCATCAACTCTAATCAATCTTTTATAACAATACACTAATGTGTCTCATAGCAATGTTCTATCTTTTTATGAGTCTGCCATTATTTATTGAAATATCCTTTATAATAATGGAATGACCTATTATAGCTGGAAATCATTGTATTCCATCACAAATATTAGGCATAGTAAGTAAATAGTTTGTAGGATTCAACAAGCGATACTATAGGACTATAACAGTTTTGTACAACACAAGGCCTCCTAACACCACTCAACCTCCTGTCCTGAACTATTATTAAAATTTACAAAGTAGGTTGTGGTTTAGGTATTTCTTCTTCTGTATCATATTTAGAGATCATGCTTCAGTATATAGCTTCCTATTATCTCTGGTTCTTTGTTGCAGACCCATCATTTAAATGCTTTGTTAATTTTGATGCTTGTATTGTCACAGGGTCTGTATAAATGGTTAATGAATTGTTTGTGGGGTGGTGATAAATATATAATTCATGATTAAATTAAAATGACTATTTACCATAGTCATTTGCAAATAACTATAATATTCCTTTGATCATTTCATCCAATCTTTTTCTTTATGTTCCCAAATTATTTATTCCAATTTGATGCTCAATCTATTTAGTTGATTAAAATATATGGAAAGTCATATGATGTCTGTTGTAGGGTCTATTAATGTGTATGTTGAAAATATTTGTTCATCACTCTACAAATTGCTATCTATAGCTACCACACATTTGATAACGTACTGACCTTAATACTATGAGGCCTATAAAAAGCATCTCTTTGCATATATATTTATCACTAAATCAGACATAGCCAACCCTTTGCTGCAAGCATATAATTATAAATCAGAGATAACAGCCAGATCATTGTAGAAGGTACATTAGACTTTGCAAATAATGATGTCCTCATTAGAAACAACCACAGTTATATGTAAGACATTAATTTTTTGCACAATCAATTAACTTATATTTGACAAAATTGTATATAGTAGATAATGTAATAATCATATTGACATTGTCACCGTAACCCTAAATCTGCGTTGCAGTAAGCATTGTTAAATAGGATAATTCTTTAAGATTCAAAAAATATGATCATCTGATCATCATTAGACTTTAGGAAGGAATAAGCATTTATTGATTTCTCTTTTGTGTTAGCTAGTTATTTGGCATACCTTCTTGTCAAAAATCCCATGTTTCTAGTTCAATAAGAAAATATAAGATTTCATTAGTTGAATAGGTTATTTTTCACAGGATGGCAAGATCGTTGCTCTGATACCTCAAAGAACTGGTGTCAAAAATAACTCAAATCATTGATCCTACCTAGTAGCAGGAATGGTTTAGTGGAGGCTCAATGAAACACATGCAATGGGAATTCTTAGAAAGAAATATCTCTAATTAGAAGGCAACAATAGAGGTGCTCTTTGTGCCTTGAATTTTTTGACAAAACCTTACGAGTATGGGGCCACAATATGACTTGATGAGAAGATAAATGTTATACTTGCATGATTGGAACAAATAGTTGATGTGCAAGGCACTTAATATAGCACTTGTTGTGCCTTGAATTTTTTGACAAAACCTTAAGAGTATGGGGCCACAATATGACTTGATGAGAAGATAAACACTATACTTGCATGAATGGAACAAACAGTTGATGTGCAAGGAACTAAATATAGCACTTGTTGTATCAATGCCACCTGGAAGGGCATAAGGCAAAGGATTGTGTGTTGGTGAGAGCTTGAGTGATCAGTATTGGCCAACATCCTTCATTATTACAAAGTTCTAACTTAATTTTGGAAAACATAGAAATTCTTTGTGTGCCCTATTACTATAGCTAAAGGGCACTACTATTAAAATATTGGCATGAGGTATGAGAATCCAAATCATGGCACATGTACTTGTAGAGTTGCAGAGGAATTTCTTGAATCTCGAGTTAAGCAAATGATGTAATATAGTTTGCAACAACTAACACCACATTCATACTATCATTTATGCACCACCCATTATGCACCTTACCAACTACATGCACAAGTACCATTTTGTGCACCTAGATGGAAAGGAAAAGGTAGCTATCAACTAAGCCATGGGAATGGATGGGATAACCAAGGCTACATGTTCAAATTCCCCAAATTAAGAGAAAATGGCCAACATCCACAGAAGTGTATTGATTTCCCTCTACATGTGTTTCATGACACTAAACATCAAATAAAGATTGCCCAACCTTAATGTAAATATTTGTGTTGTGCAAGAAGACCACACAAATGATCCATGCCAAAAAGCAAAAGCAACGGAAAAGAAATAGCTAGACAAGCTTGTCCAAGTTGTCAAAGTAAGTGGTGAATATGGCTTCAATGATGCACAAGATGACCCATGAGAAAAGAATGGTTCTAGTAGGGAAACATGGTTATGATAGATTGGACGGTTTGATAATAATATATCATTAAATAATGGAAGGAGCACAAATAAGACACCATCTTGTTCAAATATAATATGTGACCAAATGAAGTTACACAGGGTTTAGGAGGTTTGATTTGGTTTGACATAGCTAGAAGCCAACAAATTATTTTATTTTTGTTTTACTTGTATCTGTCACAATTGCGACATCTACCACAAGCATTACGATAGGGTTGTTGTGGTGGTGATGCCAACTGTTGTCGCAATTGCAAGGGTGTCCATCACAATTGTGACGTCTACCACAAGCATTGCGATAGGGTTGTTGTGGTAGTGACACCAATTGTCGTTGCAATTGCAAGGGTGTCTGTCATAATTGTGACATCTGCCACAAGCATTACGATAGGGTTGTTGTGGCAGAGACACCAACTACCATCACAATTGCAAGGGTTTTTTTTGCAATTGTGATGTCTGCCACAAGCATTGCAACGGGGTTGTTGTGGCGGCGATGCCAACTGTCGTCGTAATTGCCAGGGTGTTTGTCACAATTGCGACGTCAGCCACAAGCATTGTGACGGGGTTGATGTCACAATAAAGTGGTTTCATAGCAATGGATAGGCATCATAATTGTGACATTAAAGGATAGATGTCATAATTTGCGACTAAAAAACAACGATGTCTATTAGTGTCGCAGTGGTGACACATTGTTGTCATAATTGCGACACATAGCTGTCACAAATCAACGCCAAATGTATTAGTGCTTGGATAAGAAACAATTGCTTGATACAACATTTTTAAAAAAATTGACCAAACATTGGTGGAAATTTTGACCAATTCTTGATAGTTTTGTGCCAAGAATTGGTCAAAATTTTCACCAATTATTAAAAAAAATTGACCAAACATTGGTGGAAATTTTGACCAATTCTTGATAGTTTTCTACCAAGACTTGGTCAAAAATTCCACCAATTATAAAAATAAATTGACCAAATGTGGGTGGAAATTTTGACCAATTCTTGATAGTTTTATACCAAGAATTGGTCAAAATTTGCTCCAATTCTAAAAAAAATTGACCAAACATTGGTAGAAATTTTGACCAACAATGACAAATTAAAGCTAACAATAATTAAATTTTTTTAACAAATGTATTGGTCAAAATTTTGACCAATGTGTAGGTTGGTCAAAGTTTTGACATGAAAATTACCATGAACTACTTGGTACTTGGGTCAAAATTTTGACAAAAATTCGTCAAAAATTGAGTTCAAATTGACTAGTGACTGGAAGGATTGAAGATAAAAAGAAAGCCAAAGTTGATAAATAAATAAATAAATATGAAGCAGCAATGGATACCTAAATCTCCTCATAATACAAATATGAGTCATGAAGCAAATGTCACTCAAGAGTTGGGCGACTCAAGCATCTCAACTTGATTTCCCTAAGGAATTATTGAAACTGAGACTCTAAAGAAGACATCTCAAATCAGTTCTAGCTAGCTAGAAGTAAAGATCCATATCAGCATTTAAGATGCACTAGGATTACTGAGTGGTTATGGAAATCATAGACCTTTCCAAGCTAGGTCAGGTTGCAAAACCCTTCCGAGTAAGGTTGGGTTACACTAAAGTAATATGTGTGGACACCAAGTTGTTGAAGACTCTACCAACTAATGTTGAGACTATGGAGCTATGAATATCTATCAAGTAGAAGATAGTCTCTCACTGAGTGATTGATTCACTAGTACATTTGAGACCATTTTTCGACCATTATTGGTTGAAATTTTGACCCATTTTTGGACCAAAATCGACCAACCCATTGGTTAGAATTTTTACGGTCAAAATTTTGACCAACCTTTTGGTTGGTCAAAATTTTGACCAATACATTGGTCAAAAAACTCCCATAGCCTTGGTGCAAGTTTTGCCAGGAATTGGTCAATATTTTGACCAATGAAGGTAGAAAATTTTGACCGATAAGGGTAGAAATTTTGACCAATGAATGTAGCAAATTTTGACCAATAAAGGTAGAAATTTTGACCAATAAAGGTAGAAATTTTGACCAATGAAGGTAGAAAATTTTGACCAATGAAGGTGGAAATTTCGACCAATGAAGGTCAAAAATTTTGACCAATAAAGTTAGAAATTTTGACCAATGAAGGTAGAAATTTTGACCAATGAAGGTCAAAAATTTTGACCAATAAAGGTAGAAATTTTGACCAATGAAGGTAGAAATTTTGACAAATGAAGGTCAAAAATTTTGACCAATAAAGGTAGAAATTTCGACCAATGAAGGTAGAAATTTCTACCAACGCCTAGGTGTACATTTTTTTTCAAGCATTCTATAAAACAATTCACATGCCTTGCGTATGATATGACATTTTGCATGCATCCTGCACTGTCTCATCCGACTGATGATGGATTACGGAGAGTGATCTGAAAAAATGATGCTAAAAAACACACAATCAAATTCAAAACGAACTTGCATTACAAATGGATTATGGAAATTTGATATTGTTAATTTTGCATGCATGTCTGCTAGGACAATCACAAGTGTCCTAGTAACTTACACATTCTCCCACATGCCATAATGAAAAAAAATACTTCGTTACATAAACTCAGAAGACACTTTTGCATATCATGATCACACAAGCTAGAAGGAAAATAAGTCAAGTATACTTACTCAAATTTTGTTCACATCTAAATGGCTAATAGCAAAATAAGTCTTTATATGCCAGTGTGACTTTTGACTAATGTTTCGTATTGTAGTAACAGTAAATTTGCAATTCAGATTATGCACAGCCTCCTGGTCATCCCCTCTAACAATAGTTGGTGACCACCAACCAACATGCTGAAAAACATAAAATTAAGAAATATATATAGAAATAAGTGTTTGAAAATAATCTGAATAAAATGGAAATCAAATTATACCTCTACCAACATGATAAAGAGAAGCATACAGTTCACTATCTTTTCAAGTTCAGCATCTTTTGAGATGTTGTACATAAATGCAACTATTTTATGTACTATTGAAGCATGTAATGACATATTACCAACCTCAACAGTTCCAAAAACTTCATACCCATCAATCTTGGTTTTTATCCACTCATTTATCTTATTTTTTATCTTCGTGACAAAAGTTATGTAATATAGAAAATCTGTAAGAAATTCCTATAATGCAATGTAAAGAATACATGCAAACAATTGCAAATTTAAAAACTTACAATAACATGTAGGATCAAGTATAACAGGCTCATTGTTCTTATCAGAAGAAATATTCCCACTCCAAAGATCTCCATGAAGCAAACAGGGTTTTATCTCAATCCCCTTGAATAGTGTAGACAGATTCTTTATTAACCTTTGCCCTGTCTAGGTAAGATGTACACCAGATCATCACAGTCACTTGTCTCTATTCAAAGACATGAATATTTTGAACAAATAATACTCCCGATAATCACCTTGAATAAAATTAATGACATTACCAGTTTGGAAAACAATATTACTGTACATTTACTCTGGAAACAACTGAGAAAAAGAAATGAAAACTAGGAGAGAAAGAATTACATGACAATAATTTATTATTTGAACTGCTCTATTTGAACCATTATCAATTAGAATTTAGCATTATTGTAAAATAACATTTAGCATCTGGCATATTCTGCAGCATGCCACTTCAAGGATTTCAGACATAAACAAAAACATAAGAAACCTTTACGAAACAAACTACGATATAAGACAAACTTATACACAGATATTGCATCCAATATTTTATCTAAATTTCAAGAAGACAAACACTTGAAAATATAGTAGCATAAAGAGACCATTGTCTCATTTCCCAGTCCATGATTGGATGATCTTATATACAATTTGTAATTTAATATAAAATGAGATTAATATAAAATGAGTTTTTAATCTATATGATTTCAAATGGACCACTAAACAATATATTTAAAGATCAAAATTCAGATCTGAATTGTTTGACCTTATACATGAGCAATAAATTAGACCTGCCATACCATCTATTATCCAATGAAATACAACATACTCTACAGCTGGGCATTTGAGTTTGGGGTCATAATCAAACCTCGGATCAATCATAAATCAGACCTAACTTGGGCATTAGAGAAAAACTTAGGTAAAGTCATCTTGAAGAGCAAATTTAAGGATGAGAATTTAGATCTGGGCTATTTGAGCTTATAAATCTATCTTCAACAGCATACCAGACATATTTAGTGAAATACAACCTACTACAGCTGGGTGTTGGGTTTGGAGCCATAATCAGACCACAGATCAGTCATAAGTAAGTCTGATTTCCGAGACCAGACTTATACCAGGCATAGGATTGGCTAGAGCAGCAAAGAAGAATCCATAATATTTATCTTAGAGGCTGGAAGTTGCATATCAGGCCTGTAGCAGCCACATGATGTAGCCCAAGAACTCAAATCAGACTTGTGGAATTCATAATAGTCATGTAGCAATTCATTTATAAGTCATCTATTGAAATGGGTATGTCATGTGATGTGCAAATCATGCATTTTATTGTTTAGAACAACAGTATTTTTCAATTTCCCTATATTTCCAGCAATTTCATTGCATAAACATCAAAACACAAAAAAATATCAGAACACATTCAAAATACCAAACAAAATAGAATATTGCAAAAATCTCAAAAAACCATAAAAGTCAAGGAAAAACCAAAAAAATCAGGATTAGTAGACATCACATCAAAGGGGATCTTTCATCCTACCACCTTTATGTGTTTATTGAAAAAAAATTTAGAAAGAACAACATAAAAAATTGTGTCCATGTTGCACAAAGTTAGTTAATTGACCAAAAAATGCATCCAATAGTAGTAGATTATTATTGCAGTAACAAGAAATCAAGGAACTTGTTTTTGTAGAAAAATAATGTCTACAGAAATAACAAGTGCAAGCAATCATTCTTGGAGGGTTGTCCTTGAAGAAATAGCCCATCAAGGAAACTTAATGTTGAAAAAACATAAAACTGTTGCAATGTATTTCAACCAAAACAAAATGAGCTAATTCCAGAAATTGCATACCTCTTCTCTATACATTTGTCAAAGCAAGTCTAAGTGAGCCTGCATCAAAGAATATATAGCACTCTCACAACTCTACAACTATGCATCAAATATGGTGACAAGTGATAGCTACTAAATGTACGAAATCCATGCTAATCTAGGGAATTTGAAAATGTCTTGTTGACTTCTACAAAAATTTTACATAACATGTGCCCCTTAAGTTCATTAAAACCCATAAATGTAGACATGGCATTGTAACTACCACAAAAGTTTTTAAAAGCGACACCAATGTTTTTAATCAAATTTCAAATAGTACTAGTATGTCAACACTTGGAACTAACAGATCAAGATAGCTAAAAGTAAATATAAACTCAAAAATTAGGAATTAAAAAGTGTGTAATAGAAGAGATAGCAAAAAGTAAATATAAACTCAAAAATCAGGAATTAAAAAGCATGTAATAATAGAGATAGCACAGTCTCACTAATTTGCATCATACTGATCTTAACAAATTTAAAACTGAATTGTGATCATAGGATAAAACCTTCAGAAAATTTTGTCGTCAATTCTCGTATTCCATCCAGACTTCAAACAAATGTGAAAATATATTCCATTTGCACATATCAGCTCTTCTTCAAAATGCCAAAAATGAGAAAAAAAGAACGAAGAGAGAAAAATAATCTTTGTATTGAAATGATGCTTTTAGGTAAGTTTTACAAGTTTTGGATGCAAATAAAAGTTCAAATATCTTCTTTGTTACTTTCTAGCACTCAGCACCACATACTCTTTAATAATAACTCCTTAATTCCACATTGTGATAATAGCTAACATATATGTCCTCTTCATACCATATTTATGCCTTGGATAGTACTTGGAATGACTATCACTATATATGGTCATGTATCAATATATGGTCATGCATCACTATACTTGGAATGAAAGGTTACATGTATCAATTTATATATGGTCATTGGTAGATGCACTACTATCACTATAGGGACCCCTTCTTAAGCCTGCATTTCTAGTCGAGCAGCAGAAGTCAGGGTACAATCTGGGTATGTCAATGTAAGACATACATTATATATATATATATATATATATATATATATATATATATATATATATATATATATATATATATATATATATATATATATATATATATATATATATATATATATATAGATATATATATATATATATATATATATATATATATATATATATATATATATATATATATATATATATATGAAGCCTAAAACTTCTATATCCATAAAAAGCTAGAACCATATTAATCTTTTTAAACTATATTAATAAAATACTATGTCATTATTCATATTAAAATGGTAATGTAACCTTAAAACAAAATTTAGTGCCATGAATCCTAAGGTTGAATGCAGATGGTAGAATGAAGAGTTTAGCTTGAAGCTTTGAGCTGGATATATTGACCAAATATATGGCATATATATAATATACACTCAGGGTCCTTAGTCTTGTCATATTAGGGCCTACACTTGACATATTGGGGACAGGGTCTTTGGTATTAATGAAGCCCTCTAATTCAACAGATTTGCAAAATATTCACAAAAAATTCACAATTTGATCTACTTTGTATTATGCTATAACTTATTGACCTAAATATTACCATAAATTCTTAAACTTTGATAAAGCTATTATCATATTCTGAATAAATACCATTGTTGATGTCAAGGGCAGTTCAAACACAAGAAGTTCGTGATCAATACATTTAACAAATGAGTTAAAACAAACTCTCTACATTGCATCCACAATAGTTTAACATTTTCAACTAGTTATCCAAAATATAACCAAGGGAAACAATCTCACGAGTAGGACAATTCTAATCAAAGGTATTTAGTTGAGAATCGAGATCAATTAGTTGGGGATCATTTTAGACCTATGACATGCAAAGTGTCCATTTTATGTTAGTTTGAGCTTCACTTGGTTTCAAGAATACTATAATATTCTCTACTTAACAAGGCCAACCACGTGAAGGTGGAAGCTCATCTGGCCTCACCCCCCTCCCCCTAACATAAATCTAAAGTACTCATTATCATCTAATTACATACTTCATTCATTCATTCATCCATTTATGAACTATAACATTCAATCAATACAATCACATAACATTCATTAATATGATATAAAATTCATTAATACAAAATACTAATCAAGACTTCATTAACACATAACAACCTCACGTATGCTAAGATTACCTGTTTCCACAGTTTATCAATCCGCAAGGTGCAAGTTCTAGATTGTTCCAGTTGAAAAGCTTGGTAAAATATTCATATGAGAAGAGTAACTGATAAAATGATAAACTTATTCAGAGAAGCAGTGATTAAAATAAAATAAAAACATTATGATTTTAGATAAAATTCATGATAATGGAGGACTTTGTTTGAAAACACAAATTGGGTCTACTTTGATCTTTTCTTAATTTGCCGAGTATATTTATTCGCAACTTTTAGAAGTGAAAAATCCAAGCAGAGTTTGGATTACCTTGTGAGGTTCTAGTATAAATTCATGTGTTCTTTTTGTAGTGTTTGTTGTCACAAGTTTCGGAGATCTAGAGTGCCATGAAGATTTCTCTTCAGTTCTATTCAAAAAATTGGTAGTGAGATCTGATTTATGTATGGAAATTGAGTCATCATTAATGTCAGAATCATCTTTGTTAGAAACGGTGCAACCTGAAGCCCTTTCCTTATTTTGAGAAGAACTAATCGTAGTTTGAGGAGACATTTCTATTGCACCATTAGACATGGAAGTGCTATGACCCTGAAGTTCATCTTCTGGAATTGTAGCATTATACTCATCTAGCTCCTGATTTAGAAAATAGTGATTTAAACAAAATGAAAAAACATTACAATTGAAGATAAAATCCATGACAATGAAGGATATTGTTTCAGAAAAAAATGGTTCTACTTTGATCTTTTTGTAATTTTCCAACTATACTTATTCAAAAATTATAACAATGAACACTTCAAGCAGAATCTGAGTTACCTTGGCATGTTCTACTAAAAAATCATGTGTTCTTTTTGGAGTATTTTCTGTCACAGGTTTTGGAGATCTAGAATTCCATGCAAATTTCTTTTCAGTTATATTCTGACCATTGGTAGTGGGATCTCGATTATGCATAATAATTGAGTCATCATCAATGTTGGAATCATCTTTATTAGAAACAGTGCAACTTGAAGCCCTTTTCTTATTTTGAGAGGAACAAACAACAGTTTGAGGAGACATTTCTTTTGTGCTATTAGATATAGAAGTGCTTGAACTTTGGAGTTCATCTTCTGAAATTTTTGTATTAGATTCATTTTGCTCCTGACTTTGGAGCTTAATGAAATTCAATAATGAGCTAGAACCAGGATCACCGATTAGCAAAGCTCCTTCTGAACCTACGCTAGTAGAAATCTGAAGAAAAGGGACATTGATGCTCAAAATGGTAGAACTAAAGATACTAATATCATAGAGAGAAGATGGTATTAACACCATTGGAGGAGCACAAGACAACTTGGAAGGTGTCAGCAAGCATTGGCATCTTTGAGAGGGAAAGGTTCCTTAGAAAAGAGGAACATGGTGAAGCAATGGAAGATGTTTTCATCAAGAAGGATGATGCTTTGAAGAAAATAGCTAATGAGAATTAGGTTGGGGAAAAGAACCTAGAAAAGGATGATATTAAGATAAGTTGTCCATTTGGAGGACAAATTAGAAATGAGCAACGGTCAAGTGTTGAAGAGCAAGGAGAACCTAACATCAAAAAGGTTCAAAAGGTTGTAGCGGAGGTAAAGAGAAGGGATGCCGATGAAGACAGAAAAAGATCAGGTCTTGAAGGGCTAAAGGAGATGATTGGAACAAAGATTAAAAGTGCAAATGCTGATGTAAATAGCAAAGAAACAAGGCTTGGAGAAGCAGATATGATATTGATTGGTTCTATATGGTGTCCATTGAAAGTTGGACAAATAAAATTCACAAAGACAATGATGACTGAATCTGATAGAATAGCCACCAACAAGGAGTTGTTATACCAAGGCAAATGGAAAGGGTGTGAAGACATGTTGTAGATAGCAGTAGAGGTCTCAAGGTTCAAAGAGACTAAGGATGAGAAGACAATGGAGATGAAGAGCCAAGGGAAGGCTAAACAAGGTGATTATATTCCAAGCATGGAGAAGTATGAAAATATGAGTTATTTTTGGTTTGTTATTCTAATTTTTTTGTAGGCATATGAGAATATGATGGAGATTCCTAGTGTGGGGAAGATAACAATAATTGGTAAGAGTTATGTTCTAGAAGGAGCTTGTTATTGCTTCTTGTTTCTACTTATTGGGTTGATGACTACTAAGCACAAAAAGAAGAAGAGAAGGGGCAAGAAGAATGGGCATGTTACAGCTCACAAAGGGATGTGGGAGCAGATGAATTATAGGTTTGACAAGGAGGATCCACACATGGATCAGCATATGAAGAAGGAAAGGACAGTCTTGAAGAGTTTTAGGACACAAGAGGACACAAGGTGTCTACAAGAAACATGCAAGTGCATGAAGAAGAAGAACACATTGAAAAGACATCAAGATATGTTTTCTAATATTTATTTTGTAGTTACACAGTTTCCCAGGGACTGGAAAACATTTGAAGTCGGGGAGTTTGGTGCAGGGGCACCCAATGGACACAGGAAACTATAGGGTACACCAAGAGCTATGAAGGATACCATGAAGGTACCAAGGGAAACCCATGCCTAATGAAGACATATCAAGTCAATTGATGAGGAATCATGGCTATTGAAGCCATTAAATGTAAGAAATATAATAAAGTTGTCAAAATGTAATGCCTTGCCAAGAATGGGCAAATTAGCATAAATAAGGATTCAAGAGTCATAAAGGGTCATTTAGGTGTTATTAAATGTGTCCAAGGTCATGAATAATGTAATAGGCTATTAAAGCCTCTAAATGATGTAAAATGCACTCAAAGTGCAAGATGTGGTAAAATTGTTAACATTGACAATGTAAGCCAAATGTGGCACCTTAGAGGAAATTAAGGATAAAGGTGGAGTCTTTAGGTCACTTAGGTGTCATAAAGTCATTTAGGTACAATAATAAATGTTCCCAAGATCTTAAGCCAAGAAAGCGGCAAAGGGAAACCAAATAAGTAATGACTGTCATTTAAAAGTTATAAAAAATGCTTGTTTATTGTCATGTGACAGTTAAATGGGAGTTTGGTTGATAAGAGTCAGTTTGAGGGTAGTTAGAGGGCAAGAGGTCTTTAAAAAGAATGCATTTTGAATGTAAGAGATAGTGGTGGTCGAGGAGGAAGCAGTTTGAAAGAAAGAATAAATAAAATCTCTGTCATTTCAGTATTTTTTTCTGACTATCATAATAGTGTTGTCCATTATTGTTTGATTTCAAAGTATTTACAAGTTTCTTGGCATGTAAAGTTGGTGTTTTGTAAGATTTAAGGTTGATTGAAGAATATCAATGATTTGTTAAAAGTCTCTTTAACATTGGAGTCAAATATATTGTAAAAGTTTATTGGAATAGTGCTGAATAAATTATTGTCTAACATAAGCACATGACAGTCACCTTGCTATTTTGTAAACAAACAATTTGTCCACAAAAAATTATTTGCAATGAACAAGATTCTTCTCCATTAACTGATTGTCATTGGATAAAAAATGCAAAATTATCCACCACCCGCTCCTTGCTTCCAGTTCAAAATTGCAGCATGTTCAATGGGTTGGCGAAGATTTGGACAAGAAAAACCTTTCTACAATTTGGATTGTCCAGTGTGGTTATATGGATTGTGGAAAACATCCATTATCCATTTGCTCCAAGCTATAAGAGGATTATAACTATTCAAATTGGTCATATGATAACAGCTCCTGCAGTTTGAAAATGACACTTCATCACATCTCTTCTTTTAAACCTTCGTCAGGAATTCAAGATTAAGTGATCAAGTTTTTTTAATTGAAGAATCAAAGCTAGCAGAAAGTGGCTTATCCACATCAGTAAATGAGGATACATAAAGTTTTGATTTGTCAACATACTTCTTTATTTGACATAATAGTCCATGTTGTTCAGACATCCCTAGTGGTTTCAATAGGCCCGACATAATGTTTACATCTGAACATATTGGATTAAACATATTGAAATGATGTTGAATACCAATGTTGGTATTGCTGGAACATGATGAAGTAACAATTTGGGTATTTGAAACATGTGAAGGAAATGTAGAGGGGCGTGTTCTTAACATAGCAGCCCCAAGCATGTCATTGTCCAATTCAACCACGTCTGGATGTATTCCTAAGTCAGAGGAATTCATAAAATTACCATTTTGATCTATTTTAGTTTGAAATGGCATGCCTGCACCATTTTTTGAAAGTGAAGCATGCAATGTTGGTAGCTCAGCATTGAGCATTCCCCATTTTATGTAATTGCCTATAGCTTGAAGGTTATAAGAGTTATGTATCTCAGGGAGTTGGTTTTCTACTTTTAGCTTCTTTTTTGAATCTGTTATGTTCACTTTTGAAGCTTTCAGACTCACTTCCGCTGACTCATCTTTATTATCTATTGTAAAAGAAACAGGAAGATGGTGCTGAGTATATTGCACTATCAGCTTCAGCACATGCTTGAAATTGGCAAACTAGCTTGTAGCTAAAGACAGATCTAATGAAGATGGATTGTTATCTAGACTTGTGTGATTGTCCATAGCACATGTCCCTATTTGTGTGGAATGACACTACACATCGAGCTCTCTCTTGTTCTTTGTCATCTCTCTCTCTGCTTCACTTATGTACTTTTGGCTTAAAATAGTCCCATCTGCATGCCTTATATTTTTCAAGCATGCAAAATTTGATAATTTTGTGTTCCTGGTTGTTACCTTCAATCCCAAATTTACTTTTGCTTGCGTCTATTAGGTATAAGCCTTTCTAAAACTATTTATTTGTACAACAAAAATTCTATATTCAGTTATGATGAAAAGTTCAGAGGAATTGATCTTTAAGGGTGAAATACAAGTAAATTTAGACTATATATGAGAAGAATCAATAAGATAAGCTAAGTGAGAGCCCTAAATTAAAGTTCTTGAATAGGAGTTCAAATAAAGTGCTAGCAGTAAAAAGTGATAATAGATTCTACCTGAGTAACCATACTACTGTATAATCATAAAAAATATGCAACACAAAATTATAATCCATCAATGAAGTGACCCATGCAATCAATATGTCAAGGCATTTAACTTCCCCAAAAATAAACATGCAATAAAACTACACAATCTATTTTCTTAGAACAAATCAAGTTGCTATACATAACAAATAGAGAGTAAAGATAAAATATTGAATAAAAGCATCATAAGGTCTGACCCAATTATAGCTCACAAAAAGACAAAAATAGTTGGTTCATAGGCAATACCTACCTCAAGCCTGAAAGCTATGTCTGGATATCTTTCCCTACTATATGGTGTCCATGTGCAGAAATGTCAGCACAAATACTACTAAATAAATTTACCTGATGTAATGAATCATATTTGCAGTATTGTCAAAGGCAAATTGATTAATCGAATTTTTTAGACATAAAAGAAACATTAGAAAACTCATAAGATAAGTATAGTGCATAAGAGTGCTCTAAAATAAATGCATAAGAATATCAATAATCTTCCAAAAAAATAAACTGTGACCATACCTCCCTCATATCTACTTCAAATGGACACACAAACTTTTAACTGTTGTCCACTAAAACTTGCAATTACAACATTAAGTTCCACTCACTCTGTAAACATCCTAGGAGCTAAGGAAAATAGAGTTTGGCTATTTTTAAAATACAAAAAGCACTGTCATTTAAGATGGAGAGCAGCAATTTACCAAGCAACAATAGTATAGTCGAATTAGCATTCATTATCAGAGTTCACAAAGATGCACCATGTATTGGAATTGGAAAAATAGCATTTGTTTGCTACACAAACATTAAAATATTACAAGAATCCAGCTTAATATGGTTCATAGTTCCAGACAGTGCATACAGACTAGAAATTAACGAATTACCTCAATTTTTCACAAGAATGGCCAAAAAAATCCACTGAAAATTTCACAATCCTACTTTATTATCAAAAAAACAAGTTATTAATATTCCCTACCCAAAAATGTGTGTGATTGATTTTCTAGGGTTCAAACATGCCAGAACCTTTCTAAAGAATGCATGCACATATTTCTACAACCTCCAGTAAGGAAGAATAAACTTGTTAGTAATTATTCGACAACCAAAAGTTTTTACTCATAAATTTTTTTAAATATATTCATTAAGGTTTTCTTCAAACCAATATTGAAGAATTATTAGCATCAGATATATGAAAAGAAAATTATAATTTGGATCACAAGGTTAGTGATTCCCTATATTGTGTTGCAGTGGCTAGCAAAGTTTGTCATTTGACTGACCATGCTCTTCTCTACTTCACCACAGACACCCATCCCCATTCTTTTCCTCTCAACCAAAATATTCTGGAAAACCATTCGATCAAATTTATCATTGGCATTTCCCACAGGAATGGCATGGGCTCCATCTGTCCTCAGCACAAATCCTTTATAACAGCTATTATAAAAAATCACCCATTCTCTAAAGGGCAATCTACCCCATTTCTTACACCATCATGACCCAAGAATTTTGATCAAGCCATTATTTCCAGACATTAAAGAAGATGGAATACACACCCTGTGCTCATTTACTCTTGGGAGAAGATAAACATCATCTGTGGTTCATGAAATGAAAAGCTCTCATCTTAAGGATCCAGACCTTTGAAGGCTTGGATTTATAAACAACTGAAATCGCCAAGTTCAATCAATATCTATACAATGCCTGAGAGCTACGTTCTGGTCTCTAAACAAAAAAATCATTAACTAAAAATGAAAATAGAAATTGACAAATAAAATTAAACTCACTAAAGATGACCATTAGAAACATTACATAATTACCGAATAAATTTAGTATAAAAAATACAAATGTAAAATATGTTAAAATAAATTAAAAATGAAGTGTAGTTAGCATGGATTAACTGCACATAACTCACCAAAAAAAAACATGAAATTTACAATAGCATTATTGTAGATTTACTTGTTCATTCTTATCCTGGACAGTTGAGTGTTGGGCAGATTTCCCCGAGCAGCTGAGTCTAATCCTTGGTAAATCAGTGATTGCAACTGCCATTATAGGGCATATTCCTCTATGATTTGGTTAGGAAATTGTGGCACCAGCCTTGAGAGACATTACCACTACCTCAATTCTGAGGTCCTGCAGAAAGTTGCAGAAGGAGATCTGGCATGCGTTCATTAGCTTTTTGATTTATCTAGAATGGCATACAAAGTGGGACACAGATCTAAACTTGATCCTATAGTAAATGTTATATAAACAATCCTCTGAGGTTTTTGAATTAGGATATGCATGAAAAAAAATATAAATCAGACTCAATCTACATTATTTATTTTGTTGCTCACCCAATTTCGAAATTCAAACCTGAACTTTATAGCAAGAGATTGTAATCAGTTTGCTTGATGTACCTTGTTCAACTGTTGTGTAGAATCTAGAAATTAGGATTCTTTTTTTGTTCACAAAAAACTCATTAAATTTTTCTTATTAACCATAAATCTGAATTCTACTAGTATTTTGGGTAACCTAAGTATTATTAATGATTAAAATATTGTCGTAATTGTGAGAATTAACTTCAAATCACAGATCTGAAAATGGTTAAATAGTTTTTGAACCCTAGGGGCATTCAATTGGTCTTAGAGCCATTGTTCTTGCTAGCCTGTAATGCAGATTAACAAATAGGGATGAAAAAATTATGCAAGAAATTATCAGAGAAAACAAAGAATTTCAATAATCTATCTGTGATTCTATGTTAGAGATAGTTCACATCGATGAATCAACAATGAAAGACTACTACATACAATCAGCCTTTTGCAAAAGAAAGTAACTCAGCTAATGATAGCATTTCAAAGAATCCTCATATAAGGACATTCCAGGAAAAAAATTTGCAGAGGGAAGAAGATCCAATTGAGAAACAACAATTACCACTACGACCAGAAGAAGAAATGGCAAAGTATCATGAAGTATATAATGCTCTAAGTCAAGCAATTTATAATGACTTATCTTTTGACGAGTTGTGTGAATTAAAAATGAAGAATGCCAAAGAGTAAGTAGAAGGGAGTTGTTGAAGTTGCTAAGGAGTAGGTTACTGAGCATGAGCCCAAGACTCTAGAAGAGTAGTCAAAACAAAAGCAAAATATCAATGAACTTAAGGTTGAAAAAGCATTTCTGGTTGAAAATGAAAAGGTTGAGGTAGAAATAGACATTCTCGTTTAAAAACTACCTACCAATATACAAAAAGAAGAGCCAATGCAACAAGTTATCAAATTTTTGAGTCACCATGTGGAGGAGCAAGCAACTGAAGAGGATGTCTTGGCTGATTCTAATTCTAAGTTACAAGGATAATTGTATAAGAGAGTCTCAAAAAAGCATCCAAACCTAAAGGTCGGTACTCTATAGATCTTTATGATTTCAGATCAAGGTATTGGATTAATAACACAGATCTAATCAGCTTATCTATCATGAAAAAAAAATTTATATAGAAAATGTGGAAGGGTACAAAAGCACTCTAGTCCAAAATGACCAACACATTTTGAAGCAAGATTCAAAATTTTATTTATCTTTAATAATGGATATTCATAAGCTTGATCCATGGAGCCTCATCCCGAGCAATATTAAAAGAGAGCTTAGCTCATGGTTTTGACGGAGATCTGTGCTCTATATTTAGTATTTACCAATGTTGAAATTTTGACAATTGTCCTATTCAGAGAAGTTGAGGGATGTCATGAAATTGAAGCAACCCAAATTCTTTTTTCAGTTTAGGCAGGTAAATTAAATGGAAGGAAGTTTAGGATGGATCATATAGGGTAGGTTGTGCTTCCTAATCACATTGTAAAGGATTGAGGTTCACAATTCAATGATTCATAGATAGCTCTTGGGAGCTAAGTGCCACACTTATGGCTAATGGAAATCACCATGAGATGCTTGGAGACAAAAGATTGTAAGCAAAATAAATTTGAACTAAATTTTCAAGGTTTTATGACTAAGCAGGGTATGGACTTGTAGCATTCAAGCTACATACAAGGTTGCCCCTTTTAGATGGCTGATTATGAGTTCAAGAAGAATGAGACACGAAAAATTACTAGCAACATGAAAGAAAGGCAATTAATCATCCTTTTGAGTGAACAAGAGATGCAAAGATTTAAATATCATGGGTCTTCAAGGGATCAGAAAAACATGGAACTTGCATTAGGAGCATGTAATGAGAGAATTCACTATAGAATTGGAATCAACGAAAGAGGAGATTTCACTTCAAGGCATTGAAAAAGAGATCCTAGAGTTGCCATAACTCTACGAATGAAAGACCATTTGATGATAATCTCAACTTTTTTAATAAAGAGAGATCCTAGAGCTACCATCGCTAGGATGAGAGTTGCTTGTAATAGTTATGAGCTAAGGGCCATATTGAGTATGGTTCCAAATTTAGCTCTGTTCTCAATATTCCAGCATTTCCTGTACTTTCCTTACACCCAAAGAAGAGTTTCCAGTAACATGTTGTGGGGGTTTCCAGCCCATATTATTGTTGAATTGTAATCTTGGTGAATTGTTGCCACCTGACATGTGGCTCTTGGTCCTGGCTTTAAGAATGATACAGATAATTTTGGGTGTGCCTGGCAATCAAACATCAATGGTATTAATAGCCTCAATGGAAGCAAGGCGTTGTCGACCCAAAATCTAATAAAGAGTACAAATCAAGCTCATGATTATTTCTCAGCTCATTTGTATCAAACTCCTCTTACATTAACTTCTAATTTAGACTATGAGTATGTTGATACAAGGTTGCACTATAGGCTTTGGTTTCTCACCTTGAAAAAATTGATTCAAGTATTACTACTAGTGGGAAGCAAGTGTTTGGCATTATTTTCACTGGCATCAATTTACACTGGATAGATATCTTCAAGGGAGTAGGAAGCTTCACTGCATTTCATTGGTAGCAGACTGCTCACAACTTTACCAAACCAACAATGAGCATAATGCTAGCACCTCTTACTAGAACTCCAATAATCAATGGTCTTGAGAACTATGCATTGATTTCAATGGATTTCACAACTAAAACATCAAAAGTTTTAACTATGAAAGCACTAAAAGAATCTTTTCAAAATCCTGATTGAATGTGATGTAATGGAGATCCATGTGCTCCTTCTACATGGAATGTATGGTACTAATAAAGATAGATGTGCTCTTGTTATAACGTTCTTTAATCTTGGGAGTCAAGGTTTAAAGATTTAGATTTTCATTAGTGAGAAAATCACCACTTTCCCCATAGTCTACCAAACCTTTTAAACATTTTTTATCCATCTTGTAAGATGCTATCACTTTCCACTCTATTTACCAGTGTCATACATAACAGAAAAATATGAGTCCACTTTAGCTCAAACTACAATAGAATTGATTTCATACCTCGTGGATATTCCAAAGATAACATGGATGGAATCTACTTTTTTACTACCTATCTTTGTAGCAAAATTTTGGTGCAAATATCAATTTTCATGAATCTTGAATTGTTAAATATCAGTGTATGAAAAAGGTGTGGCTAGAGTTAAGCTTCTTAAATCAATAATTAAAGGCTTAGACTTACTGCTCATGGGTTTTTTGAACTATGGAAATTCTTATTACCTTCTAATACAAGAGGATATGGATTTCAAGCCTCTTTTTACCCTTCTAGAGTCCAAGCAAGACTCAACAAGTAGATCTAGTCTTCTTTCTGGTTCCATCCACATGATTTGTTTCAACAAGATAGATATTGGAAGAATGCAAATGGTGGATCATGAGGTGAACTTGAACCTTTTAGACAATGGAAGGTCATATTTGGAGAAAGAGATAACAGAAATTTCAGATTTAATGTCAGAATCTGTGTCTAATCCTTATGCATTTATAGATTCTGAGCTTCAAGGTCAAGGGTGCTTGCAGTTAGGATTTTCATTTCTAGCAGATGATGTATTTGAGTTTGACAAGGGAATGCCATTATTTCAAGAATCCTTGTAAAAAACTTTTTTTACTTAATCAAAAACATTATAAAAAGTTTCTTTTTGTAGGGAATGCATAGCCATTCTTGAGATGGGCAAGAGACATCTAAAACATCCCCAACTGCCTTGAGGATAGTTACACATCCCCTACATGTTTCCTTCTGTCCCTAAAATGGAAAACATGTTTCAAGATACTTCCAGATTCTCATATTGAGGGGGATAGCTAAGGGACATTCCTTAATGTTCCCCTATCCTTGAAATGTCTTAGGACTGAAAGAGGGTTTGAGGGGTGGAGACACATACATGTAACCCAATCTTTAGCTCAAATGTTAAATAGATTTCTATAATACACATTGATGTGAATGTTAAAAACAATTACAAAACACATTGTACATAAATATATAATTAGCTTATGAATATATAAAATATTACAATGCAAGATATGCAACCTACTGTACTAGAGACAAGAATGTGATGTTAAAGGAACCAAAGTTAATCAATTGGGGGATGGGTTACATTTCATTTGGTATAGTGTAGTTCTCACAAATCTACTGCCACATTATTAAGGTTAATAGACACTCGACACCAATAGCAACATGCCTCTTGATGTCCTATATGGAATCAATGAATAATATTGATCACTAGAAAATGATGTGTCATGTCTAAGACTGAAAGTTGATAATTGTATTGTTGCACCATGTCTGAGAATAGTCAGCACAATCATCAAATCATCAGCAATATTCTAGCACAAAACTCTAGCCACATGGTTGCAGAAATGAAGCATTCCAGTGTTCATTTTACACAAAAGCTCTAAAAAACTATTGAAAACACTTATTAAAAAATACATTTTATTAAAAGAAACCTATAAGCCCTTATCCACAAATAAATTTAGGAGGAAACACAAATTTAAAGAAAAAAAAAGTAGGTTATTTTTGAGTTCACTAAATCAAACTCCATATATGATGTTCAATGAACTTTATGACAAAGGATATTCTCATTAAGTTATATGTATGGATCTTTCCCACATTTAAACATATTTTGTTCTAAATCAGGTGGCAAGGACTTTCAATCTTTTGTTTTCTATTACATTCATTTTTTTAATTAAAGACTTTCAATTTCTTAAGTGGTGCCATATTCTTTACAAGAAATATTAGAATGTAACTACAATAATTGCACATGTGAGCTTACATCCTGTCATGAGGAATAGAACAAATAGGCACAGACTAATGCAAAATGTAGAGACTTGAAGTTGTGTGCATGATTGAATCACCCCTATAAAGTAGAGGTTTGCCATTACTTTCTTCAAGTGAGGTGTTTTTATCATTTTGTTTTAGAATACTCATATTTTGTAATAGAGAGAGTGTGTGTAAGCCTTGTATGATTTCATGGTGTCGTCTTGACCAATAAATGTGGGCTTTTATTCAATCAGTAGGTATTCCCACTTCAAATATTTGTTGTGGTACAATGAATGATCCTATTTTATTTTTTAAATTTAACTTGTGTTGTACTTATGCTTCAATGTTTAGTAGTTGGTCTTGTAAATAATATTTTTCTAAATAGTTATGACTACAAAGGATTTATCACTATTTAACATATTTAACAGTGAGAATGCAAACAAAGCTATCAGATTTCCACAATCCATGTAAATGTTCTATCAGTTTTCTGGGAATGATTGTGTAAGTTTTTTTTGTCATCAATATTTCAGATCATACTACATGATCCATTGTTAGGATGCAAGAGAGTCAAGGAAAAATGAAATGTGAGAATGCAGTCTAGCAGATGAATGGTTTTAAATTGGGAAAGAATACTCAGTCTGAACTGTTGTATAGCATCTATAAGTGTTTTTCTTCTGATTGAGGACAAGAACAGGTAACATGAGTATATTTGATAGTTTCACAATTTGTGCTCCACTGCTCACTAGTGCTGATTGTTTGGCATGCTAATCCATTGATTGAATACTTTCTTAGTATAAGATTGTTATCATTTTTTTTGGCATCATCATCTTCATAAGACTAAAACTATCTTATGCATCTCATCTAGTACACTTTGAATATTTATTTTCCTATATTTTGTATGAAAATATTTTCATCCATTGATAGGAGGAGATGGGAAATGAAAGGGCCTTTCCTCAAAAGCATTCCTTTGTAACAAATTCAATTTGTAGGATCAAATAAGCAAGGCCAAAAGAGAGAAACATATTCTCAATGTCCCTTTTAAACATTAGTTCAAAACCGTAGTGTGACAAAAAAAGAGGTACATAGCTATAGCACCATTCACATATTATGCACATTTTAATAGTTCAGATATCTCTAAATTATGTTCATGATGAGAAAAAGAAACATACCCATTATAAATGTTATCAACTTTTGAATCCTATGTTACTGGATGCCCACTCCCTGTCCCTACAACCCATTGCAGATTCGTTTGGGTACGGATGCGTGGGGAGATGTGTTTAGATGCCCTGTGGATGCACACTAGATGCCCTATGGATGCTCACCCACAAGGAATCTAGGTGCATCTTGTGAAGGAAATTGGCCTCCTTTGCCTAGTTTATGCAGTGCACTGAGCTACCAAGTTCAAGAATGTGGTAATAATCATAATATATTCGCAGTTGCACGCTTTTGCTCTGCATGTTGTTTTAGTGCTGCCAACTTGTATAATAGTTTCTCATGAACATGAAATTTCATCCTTTCCACTTTTACCTCTACTCTCATCATTTCAGATTCATCTTTTTCTTTATGATGATTTTCCCAGGCTTGTATTTTAGTTGCTTCTTCTTTGTACCTGGCTGTATATTTTGCTTGTTCAGCCTCTTCCCATGCTATTGCTCGATTTTTCCATATGTACCTCTTAGCTTGTTCCAGATCTGTATTCTTTAGTGATTTTGATGCATCACTCTCCTCTTCCTCTTTAGTGATTTTGATATATCTAAGAAATCGCTACTGTCCCTAGCCGTGAGCAAGCAAGGGCAGAGCATTAGGTTTTTTGTCTAATGGTGCCCAACACTAACAAAATGTGAATGATCACATGCACGGGAAAAATAACAAACAAGAAATATTTTTTTTTTTTACATCTAATCCTCATGTTGGTCAAAATTTTGACCAACACGGGGCTTAGATGTAAAAAAAAGAAATTTGTATCTTCTACATTCCGACCAACTTAAACTTTTTTAGTTGATGGTCAAAAATTTTGGTAGAAAAATGAGGTCAAATGTAGTAGTGATTGTACCAAATAATTTATGGAAATTGAAAAGTGAAATGTGTTAAAAGGAAGGAAATTGAATTCATTTGTCACTATGAATTTTTGAGAGATATTTCAAAGAGTGTTTTTTATGCTTCCAATCGATCTACGTGTTTGTTGTTGGAAGAATTCTTGAAGTTTTTTGAAACCTTTCAAGACCCTACCAAGCATGGCTTCTTCCAGCAACAAAGTGAAGAAAGGATCAGAAATGTTGATTCAAGGAGCAAAATGTGAGCTTCCACCATTCAAGATTAGTCCAGCAGTTATCGAATCACTAGTAAGTGCACAATCGCATATTCCTTCCCAAGTATTACTTGTGCATGATATACACTCATATCACTATTTTATTCAAGAGATAGGCACACATGAAATGCATGAGGTGTTGAATGAGTTATGTGTAAATGGAGCTCTAAAACTCAAGCATCGACATTTGGAAGAAAAGGGCTTGACGCATATTTTGCATATGCCAAGGGATTTTTAGGTAAAGTAGATAATGTTTATAATGAGTCATATTCACAATGGGAATTAATGGTTGGATCAGCCCATTTTTATAACAAGGAAAAGGATTCATTGAATCATTGATCTTCCTATGTTAAAAAAAAAGCAATGGCAAAGAAAACTCTTGCCGAGTGGGATGGCAGAGGAATGAAGATAAGTGGAATCACAGACATGGAATTGAAATTTGGAATTCATGTGATTTCCTACAAGATCTACAACTCTAGTCATCTCAACAATGTATCATGTAAGGCAGTAGATTTGGCTCTAAAAGTTGTGAAGAATAACATGTCATTTGACCTTGTTGAGTTGTTATTGAATCGGTTGCATAAGAACATGGAAACCATTAGAGGTTCCAAGAATAATCCATGTAAGTTTGGTTCACTTGTAACTTGTTTATTTTTCTTTGTAGAAAAGATTTTCAATTATAAAGACATAGTTGTATGGAGGAAAGATGTACCTTTTCTATATCAAATAAATAAATATATAGCAGAGATGAGTGACAATTTTGATACTATAAAGGATAAATAATTCGATACATTCAAACACAAGATGAATAATAGATATAGGATACCAAAGAAACTTGTAGAAGACTACAAAGATGATATTTATTTCATGGTAGACTGTGATAAAGTGTACACTCAAGTAGTCAGACTGAGGGTAGCAAGTGTTAAACCTCTTGAATGTGAGGTTAACATAGATGATACAAAAGATATTATTGAGGCTCTGGTGAATGAGCTTGTGGATCCTAAGGCACCATATTTTAGAATTTATGAAGAAGCCAAGGTGAGAATAGAACTTGAAATTAAGCTTCCTCAAGAAACTAAAAAAGGAAGAAAGAGGATAGCAAAACTAAGGCAAGCAATTTCTTCTCTCCTATTGATAGAAGGAAAATGAGATGATTTAGAAGAAGATGAAGAAGAGAATGAACCAGAAGAAACCAAATCTGAGGAAGAGGAGCCTATAAGGAAGAAAGGTAAGGTTATTATAACTAGACCTACCAATTCATCCACTATAGTATTCACAAGAAGAACATTAAAATCTAGAAAGAATTTTAAGTTAGGTGAGGAGGATGTTGAGAAAATTATTTTCAAGAAGTATCCACCTACACTTTAAGAAAATTTAAAGGAAATGGAAGAAGGAGCTGGAATGGAAAATTTTAAATCTCTCAGATGTGAAACTAGGAATGTAGATGAGAAGAAGCAGATTGAAGAAATGATGATGTCAAAATTGGGTAAGTGGAAGTACTCACCTGATCAGCTTGCTCAGAAAATTCCAAAGGAGCTTTTGGAAGCAATCAAACCTAAATGGGAGAATGCAAGAAAGACAGAAAAAGACATATTTGAACAGACTCTGAGGCAACTCATTTCGAATCTTAGTGAAAAAAAGGTGAAAGAATCTTTGAAGACAAATGAAGAAAAGTTTACTCTCAAGTTCAACACATGTCTTGTGCTAGTGAAAGACATAAAATCTATGGTAAAATCTACTACTACCACGTTGAAGAACATTTACAACTTGCATCAACAAAGTGGCTTCTTCGTTCACATTAGTGAAAAAGATGATGAAGATGTCAAGGAAGATGATGACAATGATGATGATGAAGATGTGGAAATAGAAGATGTAAATCTGGATAATGAGTAGGAACAATAGGAAACTACAATGGAAAATCTCCCTAAGATTCAGAGTATTGATGAAATTGACGTAAAGAAGATTGTAGTAGCAATAATGGCCTCATTTCCTCACTCTCCAAGCAAATATTTAAAGCCATCAATCTTAGAGAAATATTTTTTCAAGTTGGTTGTGACAATCACTGCAACACCATGCACCCAACCAATATTTGCACATGTTCAATTGAGTACTACACTAAATGAAGTGATTAGCACTTCATCTACCAAGTAGCTAGTGCCTACATCATCATTAGATTTGGCAATACATCAACAAGGTATTTCTACTATTAGTGTAGTATCTACATTTTTGCTAGCCCCTTTATTTCTACTATTCTTTCTATTCCACATTCAATTAGTACAAGGATAGTTGAGAACATGTCGCAACCAAGTACTAAAGTTTAATTAAGGATAAGGGTAAAGAATAAGATATTGAGCTCAATGAGGATATAGTTATCCCAAATTGGGGTATCTCTACTCTAAATCTTGATCAAATGAACATCATGGGTGAACAGTTGCAAAAGAAATATAAACAATAGAAGCTTAGAGAAGAGAAGAGCAAGGAAATCCAAGTGCTTGAAGATGTAAAGAATAGATGCACTAAGTATTGAGGTTGATAGTACACAACCTATTTTGGATCAATTAGTAGAAGTTGTCTAAAAATTTAATGAAGATCTAAATGGACAAGATAAGTTGCTACAAAGAGAAGAAAGGAAATTTGAGAACAAGTTATTAGAACAAGTGGTGCAGAAAATTGTGATGAATCAAATAGAATTGTCTATTATTATCAGTTCATTAGAAATATCTACAAATAATATAAATTCATTATTTAGTAAGTTGTATGACACATCTATCTTCACCCAAGGAATCAAAGAAAAATTATCTAATATAGATGAATACTTGAAGTCAAGTGCACACCACTTGTCACTTGACCCAAGCTATAGTTTTTCTCACTATTCAAAGATAAGATATCTGACAAATTTGCAAGTAGATTTATTGAGGGAATAAGCTAGGATCAGGGTCACACTTGTAGACATCCAAGGCATGATTCTTTTGAACATGGATGCATTGCAAAAACACATTGCACATACCAAGACTCACATATATGACAATAACTTCTCTATCGCTGATCACATGATGGAGTTATCAGCGAAAGTGCAAATTACAAGTTATATAAGCAAGGTATTATAGGAAAATTGGGACAAGACAATGGCATTGACTTTGAATGTACATTCTGACTCCTTGTCACATTTGGCATTACAATGTAGCATACACCTTTGTCATTTATGTCAAAAAGAGGGAGAAGTATAATATGTGATATATAAGGGGAAAAAGTATAATATAAGATGCATGTATACATGAAGAGTATTGGGAGAAGTGTAATATGAGATATATGTATGGGGGAGCAACATAGATTATATAAATACATGTACAAATAATCAGAAAACATCTTTTACAAAAGTAATTTTGAAAAATCTCAAAAATAGAGTATGTCACCGAGTTGTAGATACAAAAAGGAGATAAAGAATTTTTGAAATTATATGCATTCAATTTTGGATTAATAAGTTTTTTTTTCACTAATGCCAAAGGGGGAGATTGTTGACATTAAGGTCAAAGTTTGTTTATTAATGAGTCACACTTAGTCAAATGGTTAAATTGCTACTGAGCTTTATCTTTTAGTTTGTAGTGTTAATTGAGTAAATCTAGTTACTAGTGAGTTCTATAGTTGCTACCAAGTTCTAGAATAATTATATAGTTCATGACGAGTAGTATCAAGTTGATCAATGAAAGTGCTAATCGAGCTTCATAATATTAACTGAGTTGCATAGTGTCAACCATGGTCTCTAGTATCTATCAATCTTGCAGTACCAGTGATGTGAATCTAGTGTTGACTGAGCCAAGGTGTGTCAACCAAGTGATTTAGTGTATATTGAGCTCCCAGTTTTAGTGTTGACCAAGCCATGGAGCATCAACCAAGTGATTCAATTTATATGTCGAGTTTCATAATGCTCACTAAGTCATGCAAGTGTTGATCGAGTTCAAGCTACTTGGAAGTCATTAGTATGAACTAAGCTTTTATCTCTACTAAGTGCATGATGATTCCAAGTTTTGACAATAGTTGTTGAGTATTAGAACATCATCGAATTTGTCTTCAGAACCTGAGTGCCAGCAATTGGGCCAACTTTGTGATCTTGATGGAAACCTATGTTGTAGTTGACTTTGATGAAGTATGATTTGGATTGGTATATATTAATGTATTATATCATATCCAAATATAGAAGAAAATATGAAGTGAATATTAAGAGCAGAAGTGTGAACTATGAAGGCTACAAGCAATATAAGGGAAAGTAAAGATTTATCTATCACAACAAGGTGGTCTTTAAATTTCAAAGGAATCTCAACTAGAAAATCAAAGTTGTAGATTAGAGATCAGCCATTGGTTCATCCTAACAGGTGTATCAGCTAAATCCTTTAACTGGGTAGACTTAGCAATCTTTGACAAATCTCTTTATCTAGTGCATACTTCATTGTATGTTTCATAAATCCTTTCACAAGGTGGACCTAGTAGTCCTTATTACTCCAAAAAAGGTAGATCATCAGAAGTGATCAATTATAAGCCTTGACAAGTCAACTTTATACTACAATAATAAATCTTGTGGGTATCATCCCCACCCCAATTTTACTTTCTCTTTGGAAGGTTTCTAGGTCGCCATATCTTGTGTCAATATATTATGAATGTTTTACTACTTTCATTCTCCCATACATGCAATTAGATCAAAATATTATATAAAGAATTAATTGGTGAAATAAATTAAATTTTTATTGGTTCTTGATTCACCCCTCCCCTCTTAGTAACCTTGTCTATCTAATATTTCCAAAAAACCTGAGAAGAATCCAACTCAGATTAATAAATCCATGTAGCATCTTCAATTGGTATGTTCTTCCACTTCACCAAATATTCATAGTAATATTTTCCTCTTGTTCTTTTACCAACTCTTTGATCCAATATCTATTCAACCTCTTCAATATTCTTCTTAGGATAACCATCTGGTACAAAAACTTTATCATTAGACTCATGATACTTATGTAAATCAACAACATTCAATATAGGAGATATATCTACGTCACTAGGTAACTCAACTTCATAAACATTATCACTAGCAAAATTTCTCAAAACTCTACAAGATCCAAACTTCTTCATTTTTAGCTTACTATACGTTCCAACAAGAAATCTACCTTTCTTCAAAT
The DNA here is from genome assembly GCA_028749045.1 of Cupressus sempervirens. Lineage (NCBI taxonomy): Eukaryota > Viridiplantae > Streptophyta > Pinopsida > Cupressales > Cupressaceae > Cupressus > Cupressus sempervirens. The sequence goes on from CM053785.1 coordinate 314,926,259, forward strand.
GAACCATCAACTCATCACCAACTTTAAAAATATGATATTTCCTACACTTACCTACATTCTCCTTATATTTATGATTACATTGTTCTAACTTCAACTTCGCTTCCTCATGCAATCACTTCATAAAATCATAAAATTCTTCCCCTTCAATCTCTTCACCAACAACATCCCCAAAATCTGATATAGCTTTGAGTTGCATTCTTGTAACAATCTCAAAAGATGTTTTCCCTGTACTTCTATTCACAAAATTATTATATTAAAACTCAACTTGTGCCAATACCATATCCCAATTACTTGACTTGTCTCCAACTAAACATCTCAAAAAATTACCCAAGATTCTATTCACAACTTTTTCCTTTTCATTTTTTTGTGGATGAAATGTAGAGCTGAAATTCAACTCAATATCCATTTTCTTCCACAAAGTCTTCCAAAAATAACCAATAAATTTGTTATCTCTGTTGGAAATAATACTTCATGGTAATCCATGCAATCTAACAATCTCTTTGAAAAAAATATCAGCAGCATGCACAACATTTGACGTCTTATTACATGGTATGAAATGTGTCATCTTAGAAAATCAATCCACAACAAAAAAATATGGAATCATACCCTCTTGTTGTCTTAGGTAATTCAAGAACAAAATCCATAATGATGTCACTCTAATGTTTCTTATGAACAACAATAGATATACACAATCCAATATTCTAACTTACTCCTTTTGCAACTTGAAAAATTTCATAACTCCTTACAAACTTGTAAACATCCTTATACATCTGTGGCCAATATACTTTTCCTTGAAGAAGCTCAATATCTTATCAATTCCACAATATCTAGCCAATCCACCACAATGTTTTTTCTCAATCAAATCAACTCTCATAGAACTTCTTGGTATACACAATTGAATTCCTTTGAACAACATACCTTCTCGAATGAAATATTAATCATACTTAATTGATTTGATAGATTTGGTGCTCTACAATCTTTCCATGCCTCAAAAAAAAAAATCAATGTCAATATGATACTCTTCATCTCTTCAAAACCAAGAACTTCAACCTTCATCTCAGTCAACAATGAACATCTTATTCTCAATGCATTTATAACTCAATTAGCAACTCCACTCTTATGCTTGATCACGGATTTGAAACTCTACAAATATTCAACCCACTTCATATGTCTCTAATTCAACTTATGTTGACTTCCCAAATACTCTAAAACTTTATGATCATCATACAAGACAAACACCTTAGGCAAAAATTAATGTATCCACTTCTTCGAGGCAATATTTCCTTTTAGCATCATTCAAATTTTCACTAAAGAAAGAAATAGGTTTACCTTCTCGAGTCTACACAACTCCTATTGCACTACCACTTGCATCACGTTCAACTTGAAATACCTTATTGAAATTAGGAAAATCTAATATTGGTAACTCAAAAACCTTTTGTTTCAAAGTCTCAAAAATCTTATCAACTCCATGTATTCATTTGAAATTCATTTTATCTCCTCTCATAGTCTTAGTCATAGTATTACAAATAGAACTAAAATTCTTTACCAAATTTCTATTAAAACTAGAGAAGCCATGAAATAAACTTACCTCACCCACATTCTTAGGTGTAGTCCATTCCAAAATTTCTTTAACCTTCTCAAGATCCATTCTCAAACCATCATCTAAAATCACAAATCCAAATACACAATATCTTCTTGTATAAAGGAACACTTCTTCAAATTAATTAGGAGCTTCTCCTCTTTCAATCTTTGTAATACTTGTCTAACATGCTCAAGATGTTTTTTCTTAGTCTTACTAAATATTTGAATATCATCTAAATAAACAATCACAAACTTACCCAAGAATATCTTGAGAACCCCATTCATCAACCTCATGAAAGTAATAGGTGCATTAATCAAACCAAAGGACATTACCAACCATTCATACAAACCATCTTTTGTCTTGAAATTAGTCTATCATTCATTATCTTCTCTAACTCTGATATGATGATAACCACTCTTCAAATCAATCTTGGTAAAATACCTTTCTCCATTCAAATAATCCATTATATTATCCATTCTTGACATAAGAAACCTATATTTTACTATTATCTTGTTAATAGCTCTAGAATTAATGCACGTCCTCCATTCCTTTTTCTTCTTAGGTGCTAATACAATAGGTATAGTACATGGGCTCAAACCTTCTCTTATCAAACCTTTTTGAAACAACTCGTGCACTTGCATATTAAGTTCTTCATTCTCTGTAGGTGTCAATGTATATGGTTCTTTATTTGGAAAACTAGCTCTAGGAATAGGATCTATACAATGACTTATGCTTCTTACTAGAGGTAAACCATCAGATATATCTTCAGCAACAGTCTCCTTGTACTCATTCAATAAATTTTCTATTTATGTTGGCACTTGGCTAATATTGTCAGTTTTTATTGTCAGTCAACCTCTATCTGTCACTTGGTCATTCCTATATTATTTTCCTCCTCCATTACTACCACAACTCAATCCTCTAGGAACTATAGCAAAATAGACTTGGTTCTTTTTCATCTCCTTTTCAAATTGTTTCCCATTGACCATACAAAATCTAACACTTGTGCAGTTTATCTCATTAGGAGACTTAATCAAAGGTACTAATGTGTCCTTAACTCCATTCATCCAAATAGTATATTGATTCAATCTTCTATCATACACATCATGTCTATCATATTGCCAAGGTCTACCCAAAAAAATGTGACAACAATCCATAAGCATAATATCACATAGAACTTCATCAAAATAGTATCCAATCTTGAATTTCACAACACATTGCTCACTTACCAATATCTTATGCTCATCCCTGATCCATGAAACATGATAGGGTTTAGGATGCTTCAGCCTCTATAACTGCAACTTTGTTACCAGCTCCTCTGATGCCAAATTTGTTGAACTTCCACTATCAATGATTACTTTACAACTCAACTAACACTAAAAAACTTAGTACCAACTGCAACTTGACAACTGCTGGAACTTAGAAATGATTGCAACTCAACACTTACTTGTAGAATGAGAAAAGATGAGTAGGATACAAGGAAACCCAAGATGCTCCTACATCAAAAATACAACATGCATTAGTTCATGAAGTACTTAACATAATACTTTTTGCATTAACAAGACAAGGGCTTCTCTAGACTAGAGTAGTCGGGGAAATAAGAAAATGTAGGAACATCAAAGTATGAGAAAGATTAGAAAATGTATGACACCTTTGGCATTGTTGTCAAAGGAGGAGAAATACAATGAGTAGATGGAAATGGGAAGAAGTAGAGACATAATTGATAAAGTCAGAGATGATAAGATGAACAAATCGCATTGAATGGGGGAGATCAATTATTTGGCATAGGATCACATTGCTAATTAATTTTCCATCAATGTCAAAGGGGAAGATTGTTGGCATAACTGATTCACAAGTTGTTGATAACACAATGAGAGATATGCATTGTATTATTCATCAATTATACTAGTTGTTATTGATGTCAAATAATTGACTTATTATTTCATATTGTAACTATATCATAAGAAAGTTTATTGGTTGGGGTACCAAGAATAAATTAGGAAGTACCTTATTGGGTAACAGTTGAAATGATAGATGAAAACAATTAAGTGATGGATTACATTAATAAAAAATAAGAAGGTTATCAGAAATAAGAATCTTATTGATGAATTTATCTTTTATTGGTTAAGTTGGAAAGAAAAGAGAAGTTTCTAGGTTAAGTGTTGTGAGATTGTTTGAGAAGTTGAACATTGATGGAGAGATGTCTTTTAGACTGCAAGATTTAGGTTTAGATATTACAAGGATAAAATGGAGAGAATGGAATGTGAGAGAGAGGAATAGCGGCTAGAAAATAGAAATAGAGCTATCAAAAAAGAGGAAGAGGAAGAAGGAAGAATAATAGTGAATGGTATGTTATATTGATGAGATTCATTAGACTTGATATAGAAGGATAGTGCAAATCAAAGATCATTATTATTTATGTTACTTTCTTACAACTATAACTGTCTAAATCCCTTGGAAGGTTAACCTTAATTGTTCTATTTTAAAGCCTTAAGAAGGTGATATTCGTATATTAGAGTGTTAAAATCCTTTAACAAAGCTACTCCTACAAGAGTAAAGATCCTAAAAATCTAGAGGGAAATCCTGTAATGAGGTATTCTTAACAATATTTTGTAACCCTTAATTGGGCAAGCTCCTAACAAAGAGTATTTTAGAAGAATGCTTTATTTTGTGAGCACTATTATCACACCATGGTTTTCACCCTAATTGGGTTTTTATGAGATAAATCTTGGTGTACAATTGTTTGATGCTAATATTGTATGTTTTGGTTTTACTATTTATTTAACCAATAACAACACTATAGGCACAATTGGATCTTATGAATAAAACACAAGGAATAAGTTAATATAAAAAGTTGAATTTGGTTTATACTGATTCCCCCCCCCCTCTCAGTAATCAATCCTATACCTACATGACTAATTAACTTTGTATACCTTTACTCATCAAATTTAGACTGTGATTATTTAGTAGTGAAGAGCTCCCCTTATAACTATGGTACTTATTTAGGTTGAAGATGAGGTTCTAGTATTTGGTACTACTTCCCCATTGTTCTTTGTATTAGCATTATCTTTTTCCTTCCATAACTTTTTTATTAAAAACATGTCCTTGTTGAGAATTGGCTAATGCAGATATGTAATTATTGTCATTTATGGCAACTCGTGATGTACATGCTTACAGGAAACTTCAGAAATAAATATACTTAGCTTTTGGTATTTAGAAAATTGTCTAAGTATGAATTTGGTTTACAACAGTACATTATTTTGTATGTAACTTGTTATTGACGTCATATTATGACTAGAAAAGTTAGATGGAGATAGTATACATGTTGATGATGACGTGTGTAACCTCAAACATTAGTACAGATTGTATAGAAAATAGATATTTGTGTTTTACTAGTGAAATAGGAAATCAAAATTAAAGGAAAGAAATTATTTTGTTACAAAATAATTACTTGACCAATTAGGACTAACATCCTAGATGTTTACTCTAAGTTGGAAAAGTATATTGTGGTCTTAGTCAACCCAACAACAATTTGAAAAAATGCATGGTATTTATGCAAAGGACATTTTGCAAATTCAAGTGTGCAAGCAAGTGATGTATTTTGATATGCGAACTTTCTATGAAAGCAATATATGCGAAGTTGATTTTGTGATCCAAGATAGAACTGAAGAAGAATCTATATTCCTGGAGACTAATTACTTGTTTAGGTAATGAGCTCTTCTTGTAATTGGAAGTGCATGTTTGGGTAGTTGGCTCATCTTGCATCTACTATACTACAACTCCTACTAGGGTTGGAATATCTTAACAAGGATTCAAAGTCTCCTAATAGGGATTCTCTATACTGAATTTGCTTATTAACTCCTAACAAGGTCCATCCTCTAACAAGGAACATATATATTGGTATATTATCTTAGTAGGTATCATCCCCACCAGGGTTCTCCGTTGGCCAGGGTTTTCCTAGTTAACAAAATATGGTGTCATGAGTTATCCTTGTGCATGGTTACTATTAATGTTCAGCATTACTTGTTTAATTTCTTATGTATGGTTCAAAGTAATTAATAATATCTAGTTGGTGACTAAATTTTTTGAATAATTGATTCAACCACACCCCCCCCCCCGCCCTTGGTAATTCATATTTCTAACATTTGGTATCAGACATTGATGTCAACATAACAGTCTTATGTGGCATATGATAGAAGAACAACAGAAAGATCAAGATGGTATGGATGGCTAGTTGAGTATTATCACTGTCTAAGGTTATGGGAGATACTTATGAGTGACTAGTATATGCAGTTAATGGTGGGTGAAGAAATGCTAAGTCTGGAAGAAGTTATATAAGTTTTGGTGATGTTTGTTCTGAGATAGAGTTTATAAAGGCATGTTCTGGTAAACTTGTTATATCTATTAGAAAAATTGTTATTCTAAGAATTAAGGTTGAGGATGTGAAGAAGACATGTTGATAATGATGTAGCTAAGCTCCCTCATCATGATATTGTGTGTACAGAAAGTTATTCAAGTTGTAAGATAGAAGATTAATATTATCACTAAATGTAATGTGTTCTTAATGTGGTCCTATAATAATTAATTGAGACAGTCTAACAGATGACTCAAGGAATTGTTTTATGGATTTAGTAAAAAGGAAGGACATTTTATTTTATCAAGTATGACATGGAGAAGTAATTTTGTAAGTAGCACAAGAGAAAAATGTGAAGTTGAGCAGAGCATAATAGAATTGAAGGAAACTTCATTACCGAGGTTTTATTGTTTGTTTTGAGGTTTGATATTTGGATTTGAGGTTCGTGACCTAGTCTACAAGGTTTGACAGTCATTGGTTCAGTTGATAGAATAGAGGAAAGAGGAACTTAATAGTAAATTACTTGTTTAAGTAGTGAGCTCTTCTTGTAATTGAAATTGCATATTTGGGCAATGAGCTCTTCTTGCATTCATTGTACTACAACTCCTAACAAGGTTGGCACAACTCCTAACAAGGATTCAAAGTCTCCTAATAGGAACTCATATGTACTAAATATTGTAATAGACTCCTAGTAGAGTCCATCCTCTAACAAGGAATATTTATATTAGTGCATCATCTTGTGGGCATCATTTCCACTAGGGTTTTCCCTCTAATCAAGGGTTTCTGTAGTTAACATATCTAGTGTAATTGTCTATATGCATGTTGTTTACTTTGGTTGAATGGTTAAGTTTAATTAAAGAAGATAAATATTTTAATTGTTGGATAATTGATTCACACCACCCCCCCCCCGAATTATCTTGGTGGACTATTGTTTCTAACAATTGGTATTAGAGCATCAGGTCCTTGAAGATAAAGTTTAACAACTTAGGGAGATCCATGGTGAGCATGTTTAGAAAAGATAGTCCAAATTTTGATGGAACAAATTATGAGAGCTGGAAGGAAAAGATAAAGACACATCTTCTAGGTATAGGTCTAGGATATTGGATCTTGACAAAAACATCAAAGACAATGAGTTTTGAAAAATATTTGGAAACTTGTACCGAGGAAGAAAGAGATATTTTTATGTGTGACATGAGAGCTAGAGAAGCACTATTGACTGCACTTCCTGAAATTGAATACAATTAGGTAAAATCACTTGCTATTTCACATTTGATTTGGAAAGCTTTGGAAACTAATTTTGAAAGTGATGAACATTCTAAGAAATTGAGGCTACAAAGTTAGATTTGTGTATTTCAAGATGCAAAAATGATGGAAGATGAATCTGTAAGAACATATATAGGAAGGATATTAGAAATTAGTGCATGTATCAAATCTCAAGGAGGAACCAAAGAAGATGATGAGGTGATATGGAAGATATTAAAGAGCTTAACACCACCATTTAAGTTAGCAATTCAAATGATATAGTTGTTGATATCTTGTACCAAATATTTCACAAAGGAGACATTGCTTAGAAGACTTGAAAAAGTTGAGAATGAGCTTAGATGGTCTAGAGAATTGACTAGAATTGAAATAGTTTTTAGTGTCTTGAATATTCGACCTAGTCTATCAAACAATGCAATTAATCACAAAAGGCCTAATAGCTTGAGTAAGATCCCTATGGATATGGAACAGTTGATGAAGAACCTTGAAGAGGCACTTTAAAAAATTGATCTCCTTACTGAAGAAAGAGATAAGTTGAAGAATAGATATGAGGACTCCAAAGTATATATTGGACAATTGAAGGACAAGATTAAACATCTCAAATCCAAGCCTGAATCTATTGAATCTTAAACTAGTGATGATGATTATTCAAATCTGAAGACAGAATACAAGATCTTGAAGTATGAATTGAAGATTACAAATTTGAAGTTGACTTTGAAGAATGATCCTAGAAAACTTGAATCTGATTTGAAGACTGAGAATACAAATCTTAGAACAAGTCTAGTGAAGAAAACATCTAAATTTGAAACATTGAAAGAAGATCATGAATAACTTCATAAGTACAACACTATTGTGAAATATGAACTAACTCAATGCAAGAAGCAACTTAAGAAGCTTTATTATAGCAGAGAAAATCTTGATGATTCTATGTCAATACAAAGACCTACCTATAATAAGATTGATCTTGGTTATCTACTTAACATGTTTGTAAAGAAACCTAAGATTAGATCAGATTTGAAAGAAAAAGCCAAATCTTATAACAAGATTGAATCTAGTCAATATTCTAATAAACCTAAAGAAGTTGGACAAGATAAGGAAGTTGAGATTTTGGATGAACCAAAGCAAGTGGAATCTCCTAAAGGAACCAGGTATAAATTTAAAGGTAAGTGTTTTTCATGTAATGAAATAGGTCATATGACAAGAGATCATACAAATAAGTCATTCAATCATTTTAAGAATTTTTATTGTCATAATTGTCATGGTATGGGTCATAAAGCAATTAATTGTAGGAAACTTAAATATGATAATGATAGAAGAAATAGTAGAATGTCTAGAAATACTAACCCTACAGATAGAAGAAGATCCAATGAAAGAACATTGAGAGAAGGAAGACCTTATGAAGAAAGAAGATAGATCATGTGTTATAAGTGTAACAACTTTGGACACATAGTTCAAAAATGTCATGCACTTGATGATCAACAGAATCCTAGAAGTAGAACTCTAGTATGTCAGTTATGCAACAACTTCAAACATACAACAAAGTATTGTAGAATGGATAGAAACTTTGGAGATAGAAGGAAAAATGGAAGAAACTTTGGAACCAGAAGGAATGATGAAAGAAACGTTAGAAATGGCAGAAGGAATGATGAAAGAAACGTTAGAAATGGCAGAAGGAATCATGAAAGGAACTCCTAACAAAGATAATGAGGAACAAAGAGATGTAGTCAGTGAACTTCAAGAAGAACTCAATGAGCCATTTGTAAAAAGATTAGACATCTCAAAAGAAAAGTTATAAGATGATGAGATAAGAAGATCAAAGTCAGTAATTAAGTTTGATTCAATTAAGTTGAATTAAGCTTGTTCATTGCCCAGAATTTGTAACTTCATTTAGAGACGATATTTGCATTTCTAAGTTTTTTGCATTTTTAAGCATTTGCATTTCTAAGTTGATTGAAAAAATAAGGGGATTGATTATGATAACAATTTTTCTCTATAATTGAGGTATCATTCATTTGCTTCTTATTATCTATTGCAATGGCCTTTTGTGTTGAAAATAAGCAAAATGATGTGATAAGATAATCATCCTCCATTGTTGCTTCAATGATTTTTTACATGAAATAATGCAAGAATTATGTTGAAGGTAAAAATAATTAGTTTGGCCTTGACAAGAAAAAAATTACTTAGTCTAACCAATCTCCTAAAATGTGGTGTCACTAAGTATGATTGATTTATTTTGAAGGTTAGATTTCCAAATCCCAAACTAGATTAGCACGTATACTTATGATGGGGATCATGATCATTTCCTTGCCATCACTTTGCATGTAGATATATGTTAAGAATCTGAAATTTGGATATCAAACATGTATTTATACCCAAGTCTTGATGTGTTTTCCATGTCTTAATGACATTTTAATTGTTGTTTCTATTTGAGAGAAAGATGCCCAACATACAAGGCAATGCTTTAAAACTTGTAAACTTTAAAGATGATTTTTTCATATCGTAATTGCATGTTGGTGGCTAATTCTATATGAGAAAAAGATGGCCATATAAGGCAAATGCTTCAAAACTTGCAAACTAACCATTTACAGTGAATTGAACATTTTATGAATTGAAAGCTTTGTATGTTGTCAAATTATGCAAAATTTTTGATAGTTTCTTTCTCATCATTATGTAATTTGTATTGTTTTAGTTGCAAGTCATTAATTTGAAGAAACTTAAAGCCTCTAAGGAAACACAATGCTTTCGTGAAACTCAAACTTAAAAGCATGTAATAGTAAAGACATCAATATGTAAAAATTTAAAAGCTTGTGAGAGTTAGTCATCAATTTGCAAAAATTTAAATCTTTTTTGACACTACGTAAAATTTGATAGGGAACCTATTTTTACAAAAAACTTAAATGCTTGTGTCAGTGAAGTCATTAATTAAGTTGAAAGGCTTTCTATAGTGAAAGCATTCATCAATGTAAACATTTGGTTGGTTTTAATAAAATTTGATGTTCACTCGAACGTTTTATAAAATGGTGAGTTGGTAGAATGATGAGTTGAAAGGTCACACTTGCTTATATTTTAAGAATTAATAATAATTTATAATCTATCCATCTACCCATACAGCTATAAAGAAGGATGTTTGCTTGTATTTAATTGTGTAACTGTGAATATTGAAGAGCCACTTGCTAGAACTAATAAAAAAAGATACACACATAAAGAAACTTCTTACTTTTTAAATTGAAATTGAAGATGTTTCTAAAATAGCGAAAAACCTCTCTTTTTCTAATGAAAAAAAAATCTATTAGTAACTACGTAAATAAAAAATATATTACTTTATATTTTTCAATATCTTAATTTTTTTAATTTTATAGAAGAATCTAAAAAAGCTTATAGGAAAGCAAGATATTTCTAAATTTTTCTATTGCATGATATTTCTAAATTATTTATCCTATATACAAGATACAAATTGATTTAATGTCAAATGAATCAATTGTGCTTAACACATTGCATCGAAAATGCTAATAGCTTGTATATATTCAAAAAAAAACCTCTCAACTTATTTTATAGATATAGAATATATATATAAGCTAGTTTGCAAAAGCTCAAAGCTTTTCTACACTCCCTAAAATTGCATGGGGAACCTCTATTTTAAAAAACTTCGAAGCTTTTTGTGACAATGAAGTCATTAATTTACAAATCCCTAAAGCTTGTGACACTCGATACAATTGGACGGATTACCTATTTTTACGTCGTAGCATTTTAAGTACTTTTTTAAAACAAAGCTCTTGAAACTCAATAGAACCATTTTGGGAAAAAAAATCAAATTGACTGAACAATGACAAAGACATTTAGAATTGTCTACAATTACACTCACTTGTGCATCTGGTTAAGAGTAGAACTCGCGAACTTTTCAAATTGAGAGCGTGTTGGAACACTGGCTTATGTCGTGAACTTCGTTTAGTAATAAAATTTAAAAAATGCCCATCCTATATTGATGTTTAACAACAATAGTGTCGAGAAAAGTTAAAAAAATTATTAAGCAATTCAAACTTTTAACAAAAAGGGGATGTTTGCTCCATAAAAAACCAATGCGCTTTTTATATGCATTAGCTAAAGTTAAATAAGGTTGCTTATAAAAATGCCTTTGTCTGAAAATTCAATTCATTATCATGCTTATGATGTTTGGTTACAACTTTCATCACCAGTCATGCGAACGTGTAACCTCTGAGCTCATGGGAAATCACAATCCTCAACAGTCATGCAAACGTGTATTGTTTGAGCTCATGGTAAATCACAATCCTCAATAGTTATTCCTTTTATACGCAAGACTAATCTATCAAGTTATTTGCATAACCCTCCCTGCTAGCTATGCCACAGTTGTTTAAGACATCATACTAAAAATGAAAGGTTTTCTATTTCCACTTACTCAAATGTAAAACTAACAGCTTTCAGTTCTTTTAAATCTTTCCGTCCCAACCCACTATTCCACATTGAGCGATGATTCTTAACTGACCAATAGATATGACAACTAAATATTAAAAATGAGAGTTGGTTCTTAACCAATAAAAATTTAAGCTCCACATTATTTCAATTGGGATTAGACTTCATTATTATACGTCATCTTGTCAATGGCCCTTTATCCTAGAGAGGCTAATACCCAAACGCATAAAAAAATGTGGATACCAAGATAAATAAAGGATGAATTATCTAGTTTTAGAGTAAAAGGATACGTTCATAAGAATTATATTCTGCTCATCGAGGGCAAGAACGTTTCGATGAGAAACACAAAAAACTGGGATTCGCTTCTCTGATATATTATTATAATTTTGCAATCACACATCTTCTGTCCATCAATACATTCAATTTCAGAATGCCATCCGCACCTTTAATTCAATTCGAGGTTTGCAGCATTCGTATTTAAATGCAATTAGAACAATTCAAACCACGCATCCTTCTAATAACACTACATGAGCCATTACGACATTTTACGATACAATCGACTCTCGATACCAATCGGTCTGATTACCTTCGATATTTGCGCGTTTACGCATGTGACATTGTTCCTAATTTCAGTATTCATATTCATGTTCATATTGACATAGCATGTGACAAATGCTCACGCAACATTCTCGAGCAACAAGCAGACTTCTCTACAACCACAATAACAGCTTTTCGATAAGCTCGAGAATTAAGCCGTTGATTGGAAGAACAAGGGACCAACAAATAGCCTAGAAATGAAAAAGAATTTCAGTTGCGTGTAGTATGACGTCCGGAATAGAAAAAAAACTATAGTATTCACTCTTTCAAAACAGTGGCATAAAGCCTAGACAAAACATAGCTACGGGCGCTTAAGAATTAGATGTCCCCAGAACAAAGAAATCAGTTTGTGCTTGATCAAAATTCTTAGGGTTCAATCGTTCTCAGCCCCACGGAGAATTTAAAAGAGATTGGCCCATTTAAAACCCTTCCATTTTAACCCCTCACCTCTTAAATAGATGAATCCGGTTCTTAGAGGAGGACTATTGTCGTCTCTCGGGAAGAAACATAATCACTAGTACAATCATAAAAAAATCGTTAGCTTTCTTCTACCGACATCAGGACTTTCAATTCACTATGTACAAAATGGCAATGCAACCACTCGTAAACAATGGTAGAGTACTCCCACCCAACAACAAGAGTTCATAATAAAAAAGACAGAGAGGTCATAAAATGGAAATGAACAAACACTTGGACGACATTAAATTAAAAATGTCAAACTATGAACAGCTTTTAATAATACGGAAGGAATTAAATAGCAACCGATAGTTTACCATCATTCCCAAGGAACGTAGATTCAATTTCAAAAAAAGAATATAATGCCTAGTACTTGTCCCAAAGAAACACATTCCAGGGAAACCACGCTTAAGCAAGTTTGGAGAAAACCAAGCTTACAATTAACATTTCATACAAGAGGTAAACATATCCTTGACGCAAAGCCATCCAGCTAAGTTTCATAGCTGAGATGCTCCTCCTTTCATGACTAGCCCATTGCATACTTTTGGGTCCAGTTTCTTGCAGTTGCTTCATACTTTGCTTTATCAGTCTTATACATGTGAGCAATCTCAGGTACAAGGGGATCATCTGGGTTTGGGTCAGTCAATAAAGAACATATTGAAAGTAAAACCTGCATATAAAGTCAAGTTGTATCAGATATCTTCTCTTGCGAAAAAGTAATAAACCATTTTTTCTAACAATGCAAATGAATAAATAGAATTTCAATACTCTTAGCATCAAGAAAGAAATAACCTTGGATATTGTCAAGGCAGGACTCCATTGTTCCTTCAGAATGTCGAGGCAGATACTGCCGTTGCTATTGATATTAGGATGATAAACTTTAGTGCGGAATGCAACCTGCACATATGTTTAAAAATGGTCAGAATCACGACCCCAGCAACTCTGTATGACTGGGAGAATGACACCAAATGCACACTACATAGCATATCAAGATAGATAGCCAATTCATAGAATGTAGATATTTCTGGGTTAAGTCTGATGGTTTTAGAATTTTGATAAATGCAACCAAATCTACCTCCTTTAGCTTGACAGATTCATAGGATTGAGAAGCCAACAGTTATGTTTTAAAATTTTGCACCAACAAAATAGAACACAATTCAATAGAAATGATTAATTTAATCTTCAAACTGTGCTAAAAGCTGGCTACAATTCTGAAAAACAATTGGGCATAAATTGATAAAATATATCCACCTGAAGAAAATTGGAAACATAACCATGATAATATGGATCACAATATTACAGAAAATTGAATCCCTTCATTTGGTAACGATAGAGTGATGATAGACATCAATAAGGACCATGATCTACATGACATTGAGTGACGATAGATATCAATAATGACCAAATTGCAGACACCCAAATACCATGACATATAATTCCCAACAATGCAGAATTTCAGTATCCTCGACCATGAATGTGTCCAAATTAACAGATTGGACACATTATGACAGAAATACAATGGATTTGGTAACGGCAAATACTTTGGCTAAATATTTGAATATGTATTCCAGTATAGGATGGAACACACTTGACACACACTTCATGCACAGAGCATACACAGACAAACCTAGAGCTTCCAATTACATATCATATACATCCATAGAATCTCTACACAAGCAACAAATCCCACAGGAAAGGAAATTAGCTCCATTCCATAAAGTTTACCCACTTAACATACCAAGGAAAGGAATAGAGAATAGACGCCATAAAGTTAATCATCAAAGCAGACATTGTCTTACAGAATATGAGGCAACCTCCAGCCATGCACTAGCATACACAATATAAATATGGAGTCTACATCAACATCAAAGATCACATTGTCAGATTAAAGTACCCAAATAAACAATGCATTAGGAGTCTTTACTATATTAGGGCAAGGTTACTGCGCTCTGTTCTTAACTGAAAGTTTGGTAACCCTCTCAGATTACTTTGTAGTTTCACACTAAAAGCTTAATTCGGAAGTACAGGAAAATGATAGCACTCTTACAAAGAAATGACAATAAGGAAACAAGTATTTGGCATGCAAATTCCAAAGTAAAGCATGGAAGTGCAATACATGAATATAAAGCTCAATAAGGTAAGATTACCTTTGGGGGCTTGAATGGATAATCTGGAGGAAAATGAATAGTGACCAAAAACACACCACCCGAATACGGACTATCCGGAGGCCCCATAATTGTAGCTTGCCAATGGAACATATCCTCCGCCACTGGACCTGTGAAACAATAGCAAGAGCATTTCCATGAGACACAAGTAAGCACACAAGCACAGCTGCGTATTTGAAATATTGCTTCGGGAGTCAAATGTGTATTTTGTATTTTGGATCCTTCTTCAGGTGTCCTTCATTTTCCTGAGGACGGATTGCTGAGTGATCAAAAACACTGATATAAAAAGCACACAGATGATTCCAGAAGCATTCTTCAAAGTACAACATGGACTACATAATTATTATGCCAACATGCCTGTTTTAAATAATTTAGCACTACATAAACCAACAATGGAATAACCTATAAAAGTGGTTTGTATGTTGTCATGTCATTGACCTGGTACTGGAAAGAAATGGTAACCAATAAAACTATCCATGCATGTACAGGAGGCATTGGTAAGAAGGCACAATGAAATAACATATAAAGGTGATTTGTATTTTGTCATGCCATTGACCTGTACTGGAAAGACATGATAACCAATAAAACTCTCCATGCATGTACTGTAGGCATTGGTAAGAAGGCACAATGCTGTAACTGGAGACATTTCATTAGACATTTCAAAGTCTAATCACTCCAAATGTCTAAAAACAAGTCCTCAAAAGATGTGATCAGGATATCCTTAAAGTTGTTTTAATCCATCATATATGCCATAATCAAGATCTCAAGGTAACAAATAAACACAAAATAAGTAAGAGAACATGTGCCCAATTTTTAGGAGAAAACAAAACCATCCATAACATCCAATTGACAGCAATTGAGACCTGACCAGATACATAAAATGTAAATAAAAAAAGAAACAAGCAGCCTCAAAATAATGACAAATACACAACCACATTCCACTTAGTAAAGAAACAGAAAACCCAAAATATTTAAATAATCCTACTGTGGTGTAATAATCAGATCACAACTACAAGGATATTACAAACCCAGAATTCAAAATTGAAGCAATCTACTCATTACATAGCAACTCAATTCATCAGATGTTTAAAATAGCCACCCCTCCCAAATCAAATACTAACTATGCCCACCTTTTCAGGAATATAAATTATAACCCTTAACTACTTTCTTTGCAGTGCATCGTTTCACCTCAGTCCCTCTTAACACAGAAACCCTTCTTCAAACAGTACATAATATTTTCATCTATTCTTGCAATCTACCCTTAGATACAGCTTTTAAAAACTAATACTTTGTATCCTTCTCAGTTTATTTTGCAATTACTTTTTCCAGATAATCTTGCAGCACCCTCCTGAACTTAACAAGCTTATGATTTCATCATCATGCAGATAGAAGATGATGTAATATTTGATGGTTATATGACTGGTTTTAAGCACTTGCAATCCAATAAAATTATAAATATGATCAAAAATTTAGGGAAGATTGTATAAAAAATAAATCTGATAAAAATATTATGGAAGACTGTCTGGCTATTGAACCTATCCTATTTTACTTTTAAATATTATGGAAGACTGTCTGGCTATTGAACCTATCCTATTTTACTTTTAAATAAAGTGCCTTAACATTTGAATGCCAATTGTCAAATATAGGCCCAGCCTAGCTCAGCCCACTCACTACAAATGGTAGAGTTTCTGCTTGCATATTGATAGCATGTAATAATCAGCTTCGTTACAACAATAGTCAGCTTGATCATCTTCAACTATAAACCATGTTTACCAACATACACCACATATGGACCATAGATTAAAAATTACACATCACATAAACATGAGTCAACTTCATTTACAACAATAGTCAGCTTGATCATCTTCAACTATTACCCATGTTTACCAAAATACACTACATATGGACCATAGATTAAAAATTACACCTCACATAAACATGAGTCAACGTCGAGCCATAGATTAAAAATTACACCTCACATAAACATGAGTCAACGTTGAGCCCTAGGCTCCCTTCAAATAGTAGGCAAGCTGACCACATATCGCAGGTATGCTGAGGAGCTTCATCTTGGCAAGCTCTTTAACCCGTTTAACAATTACCCTTATTTTACCACACAAGCCTGTATAGAACATAGATAAACAATGCAGGAATATCCCAGGAATGCTGAGAAGCTTCATCCGCACAAGATGTTAGCCCTGTTTAACCATCACCCCTATTTTACCATGCAAAGCAGCATAAAACTTAGATAGACAATGCACGACCACATAAGACACATAGGTCAACTCTACCTTAGAATGGAACCCCTTCTGTTCATCATCATAAATCTCACTGGAAATAGTTCCAATCTACTTGCATAACACTGACGTGTGGTCATCAATTTTATCCCAACAATAGTTTAGCTTGACCCTCTTCAACCATTTCCCCCCATTGATAGACTACACCTCGCATGCTCACATGGGGCACCATCATAACCTGGTCTGCGCACTCTGCAAATAGTGAGCATTCTGACAATATGACAAACATGATGTAAAAACCATGCACTGTGGTGAAACCTGTTCGCAAAAAAATCTCGCACTTCATTTTGGCATCAAACCCCCTTATGCTCATCACGAAAGATTATTAATGAATCTCTACCCCTATTGTAACCCTCCTCTGTTGATTATTAATGAACTTTGAAACATCCAACCGCTACCAATACTACCATACTGATGAAAGAAGGTTATAGAAACAATCGACATTCATCTTGACCATCCACATAAATATACAGTAACACCTGTGTCAAACCAGCAGCTGAACACGTTCCATTCCCACTCCAATGTATACGTACATCCAAAGCTAAGTACAATTTATTAATTCAAATCAAACTCCTGACAATATCAAATGGAAATCCCAAGCTTGAAACTCCAGAAAATATACTCACACTTATCAGCAAAATTGTATAGAATACATAGTTACACCGCCTTGGGGGATGGGAGGGACGGTGGAACGGGGGGGACAAGTTTCCAGGACGGGGGGAACAGAGGGGCTTTAATTTGGGGACGGCGAGGGGACGGTGGGGGGACGGCGGCAGGGGACAAGAGGGGTGAATATATCTATGCATATGGTACTTAAAAATGCTAGTTATGAAAATATGTATTGCAGTATAGGATATAAAGATGTAAAAGAGTGAATACTTGAACATTGCATTGAATTGGAACATCGAACATTAAACATAAATAGTCGAATCTGCAAATAGTGAATATCAGGATGTCCTCCATCCTCAGTGGAGGTGGCGGAATCTAGTGGCGCCACTGGGGACGGGGAGACGGAGTCCCCAAGTCTCCGGTGCGTTGAAGTCTCCGAGACGTCGGGCAAAAAGGGAGGAGACGCGTCCCCGTGTTACCATGATAGAATATTGCATCCAAAATTGAATACAGTGTGCAAAGATAGTCAGGACTAGATGCAACTCAAATGACATGAATGAGCTTTAATAATAAATTTTAGACATTTTAATTGTGGAGACCCAGGTTCAAATGCCTCGGAAAAGAATATGTTAAAATCGTATACATTAATGCATCCAACTCGTACAGGTGAGGTGTGTCCCGATAGAAATGGTCAGTACAAGCCCGTTGAACTTGGACAGGAGATATTATCCTCAAAAATAAAATTTCAAACAAAGATCATCACACAATAGGAAATTATGTTTTCTTATTATTATCGGACTAGAGGAGTTTAGAAATTAAAATAGGTCAAAGCTATTTCAAGAGGGTAAGTCGCCAATAATATTAGCAAAAGGTTACCTCACAAGGCAAGTTTAGCAATAACGTTGGTTAAAGTTCATTCAAGAAAAGTTTAGCAAAATAGGTAACTTAAAATTATCCCACACGGAATTTCTGGCAAAAATACTCGCTAACCCTACAAGGAAAATTCAGCGATAATTCCAAAAAGGATTGACCTATAAGAAATGTTTAGCGATAACACTTAACGGTTATCCTAAAAATAAAGTTCGACAATAATACTCGCTAAAGATTATCCTACAACCAAGCTCGGCAATAACCCTAGCCAGACATTGATACGGGAAAATTCAACAATAATAAAACCCTCATCCAGCTGTGGGTGCAAAGAATCCAGAAGGGCATGGCCAGGTTGCCTTGCCTTGAACAATATAGAACACACAAAAAATACTAATATCACCAACAATTAGATCAAATCTTCCAGAGTGTGCAACAATTACTACAAATCTATCAAGAAAAAAACAATAACTACAAGCTCCCATGCAGAGGGCAGAAGATTAATTCTAAAATGGGCACCTAACAAAATAACATGATCCCCAGAAGGGTGTACAAATCAGATCATAGACACAGAATCGGCCAATGAAATCCTACATGAGTCTAACAACCTCGGTCTCTGTGGCTTAGATTAATAAAACCCCACACAACCACACATAATCAACTAACACTAAAGAGAAAATAACAATTCAACACAAAATTCAACCTTGTATAACCTCCGATTCGACAGATTCAACCAATTTCTAAAGGAAGTGGCCCAAAACTCCAGAAAATTCCAGATTTTGAGCTCAACATTTTCATCTTGGCCATAAAATTTTCCAAAAAAGGGCATTAAAGAATTCTTACCTGCACTGCATGATGTGGGAGGGTCCTTTTGAAGATCCTTAAGCTCCTTCAGAATCCTTTTGGAAGCCATGAAACGGAAAACCAATAACAGGTGAATGGGAGGAGAGCACAACAGCTCGGCCTTTGGGAGAAAAAATGAAACCCTTGTTCGGATACCGAAAAACAATGCAAGAAATGAATGACTTGAGTGAAATTTTATACGACTTGTTTATTAATATACAATTGTTTCCTCCTCTTAGAATCAACCTGGGTTAGGTTTTGAATGGGTCGGCTACGGGAATTTGACCCAATCTGATGGGTTGAGGTTAGGCCTGGATTTCAATGGGCATATTGACAAGTCTTCTAACCCTTGAGTTTAAAACTCCAATGAATGAGTTACCATGGCTTTGACTCAGGGTTAATGGAGCTGGGGTCTGTGCAGGTCAAAAGGTATAATGGAATGGAGGGAGGGTAATAAAAGTGAGGCCTTTGCTTTGGATTGCTCAATTTCAACGAATCTTTGAAAACATTGTAGGACCAATCTGGCTAAGTAAAATAGTGGGAATCAGGAATATGTGAGATATTTTAGCCTTGTCATGAATATTTAAAAAATAGGGGATTCTTTAGAGGGATCACTTAGATAGGTACGGACTTTAACTTTTTCATTTCTTATCCAAAGAATTGTGTTGATTCTTTTTTCCTTAGGATGGAGTATTGAAGATGATCACTATATCTTATATTAAATGGTAGGTGGACTTCTAGCACATTCAAAATGGTTAAATGGGGTTTCAATTTTGGCAAGCTTGACAACCTCTTTGGAATTGGAGTGAACAAATCTTTTATTTTTTCATATGGAATAAATGGGTTTGAGTTTTGTTTTAATAAGGATTTATTTTGTGTTTAGATGGCATTGAGATGTTTTGTTAATTTCAAATGTTATAATTTGAAGAATTGTTTATGTTAGAAAAATTACAATTATTTTTAATAAAATAGATGTTAAAATTATTTTTAGAGTCTAGTAAAGATATTAATGCATTGATTAAAGAAATTGGAGAGATATTATTTTTTAAATGATAAATTTTATATGTGATTTTTTTTAAAAGTATGATATTTATTTGTATGAAAGTGTAGCTAACTAAAGAGCTATCTAAAAATATCAATCTAAAGATGAATGATCTAGTTTTATTTTCTCTATAACCAAATAGCTTCTATAGTGTCTGATATGATATTTGTGTATTGAATGGTAAAGGGTTAATAGAAAATCAAATTGCTCAGAATGAGGATTTCAAAGAAATTAAAGAGGAGTTGCTCTATGTTACATAAATCTACATAACAAAAGAAATAAGGAAGCTTTCATTTAAAATTTAGAAAAAAAACTATAAAGGAGTGGTAGGGTAAAGAAAATAGAAATAGAGTTTCATCATTATAAAGAGGATTTTTATAATGGGGCAGGGAACTTCCAAGAAATATATACAAAATATTTCTATAAGTAATAGAAGTGGTAATAAAAAATAGTTATTTTAAGAAAGAAATAATGAGTTGCTAAAGGTATAAAAAATAAATATTATTACAAAAGTTATTGTAATGCCCCGCCAAGGGATCCAAAGAATTACACTAAGTTTACCTAACAATTTTTTTTTTTAAAACATGAAAGATAAACCATTCATAACACTTGTGGAAGCAATAGTAACCTCCAACTGAAAGTAAACATAACATACATAACAAGTTACATTCTTAAAGATCCCCTAACGTTGAATTACTTCTAATCATAACTTATTCATCTAACATTACATCCTTAACAATGAAATAACAAGGATACATCCAATTTTCTTAAACCATATACAAGTGTCCATATTACAAGGTATGAAGAGCTTAAAAGAATAAAGCATCCATGTAAATAAAGTACATCATCATCCAATATTAATCCATGACATAATGAAACCATAACAATACATGATACATCATCATCATAAA